>OZ010608.1:79046658-79091658 GCA_963932145.1 Acanthosepion lycidas | reverse complement strand
CGTCACGAAGAGGAAATGTTTATGCAACAGGTTAAATGATCTGACACACGATAATATTAAAAAATGTTTAAAACAAAAGTAAGAGAGTTCGTTGCTTACGGAAGGGATGTACGGTTTACATACGTTCAAAAGTAGACAAAGAGAGTTTGAAATACTTTACTTTCTTGGATTGTTGAAATAAAGTCCCTTTGAAGTGCCAAACGCTTGGTTAAAGCCGATAATATAATTGGCGAGTGATTTGACCCTGGTAAAAATTTAAACGATGGAAGCGTGGACAGAAGTTAGACTATTCACATGACTCCAGACACTTTTCTCTTATTAATTTAAATTTTCTCTTCATTTTATATTAAAAAAAAAAAGGATTTCTCATAGGCTCGTTATTTTCTTTTTTTTTTTTTTTTCTAGGCTCAACGGCTAATTTGTGTGAAGTAAAAGTTTTCATTGGTCCAAAGAAAATTTCACATAGGCCCGCGAATTTCTTTCCGTCTTTTGCCTCAGCCCGTCCAAATTTGAGGTGAGTGGGTAAAGGGATTTATTATTATTCCCTATTCACCACAAATCTATTGCTGGTATTTTTTTAAACTATGAAAATGTATTTTTTATACTTTCAGTATTTTTACCCCAGTTTTGGAGTTCACTATTTTGCCCATAGCTGGGACCCTAACGGGTGCTTCCAAACCGGGTCAGCTCGAACCTGGGAACACCAGAAATTAAGAGATGGCTCTAAGCTCTTCAAATCATCATAGCCTTTGCTGCCAGATGTAGTTTATCGTCATGCCCAGAACTACTTTTTTCTCGAGGTGGTTATATCTATAACTTCGACACATTTGTATAAATAAAGTACATGGCCAATACCATAAGCAGAAATTCATTTATCTCTGTTGATAAGAATCAGAGGAAGCGCGAATTGATGAGTATTACACGATCCTAATGGATTACGCTAATAAAACCTTTGTTTGTTGCATTTCGAATTTTCAGCTCCTTTTGTGCTGACTATTCAATTATTAAAATTTTTATCTCTATCCCGTTTTATTTTGCCTTGCTATAACACAAGGCTTATAATAAAAGTCTAAAGCTTACAAGTAAGTCTGTAGAAGCATTGGAATACCGTACTTAGGAGTGATACAATGAAATCAGGTATAGCTGATCAAGTATAGTGGAAAAGGAGTGTTTATCAATTATTGTTCAATAAAGTAAAAATACTAGCGCATATGCCAGGCTACGTGGATCTCCTCAGTAGACCTAGCATAGATACTATATGGGAGACATTAATAAATAAAGAGAAATGACAGCAAAGCTTTGGCAATAGCAGTAAAAGTGAAGTCACGATGAATGCACTCAAACTTGACAGAATCAACAGGTTAACAGTAGGTACGAAAAAAGAAGATTAGGTTCTAGATTCAGGATTGTCCTATCAGACAAGTTGCCTTGGTTCGCGAATTTGGTGTCAACCTAATTGTCCGTTCAGTCCTTTAGATTCAGTGGAAACAGCAAGCAAAAATAATAATACTAATGATAATATTAATAAGACGAGATATCCCTAGACATATAAAGTCTCCCGTGGAACTCCCTTCAGTTTACTTGCTTCCCTGATGGCTGCAGTCTTCAAAAATTTAAATGCAACATCAATCGTCATCTTCTCTCTTCTTGAATCCCGTTCAACTTTTATCTTTTTCCTCAATTCTCCCTATACCTTTGCTCTCACTTTCACACCCTGTACCCTCCCCTGTGCACTAGTGGCATCCCTGACTTGCTTAGAGTGGAATACTTAAAAGAAAATATTGACATGTTGATAGTCTAGGGTTGTCTGGAATAATTCCACACAAATGGGGTACCCAATGTGGATTGAAGCTTCATTATTTTATAATAGCTTCCAATTTTTCGTTTTTTTTCTCGATTCTTTCAAATGTTTAATAAAATGTTCGTTCATATTTGACGTGGACGTGGGCATTTGTGGATTATATCACCTTTGACAAAATGTCACAGAAGGAAGTCGACAATCATTTGATGCTTCCTTGTATTCATTTTTTTTTATTTTTCATACCGAAAAAATTCTTATTAAATAAATAAAAAAAAAACAAAAAAAGTTTTCTCTCTCTCTCTCTCTCTCTAACTCACACCCTCTCTCACTCAAACCCTCTCTGTTTCCCACCCGTTCTCTCTCTCATTCACACAATCTCTCTCATACTTATCCCTTCTCACTCGAACCCTCTCTTTCACACCCTCCTTCTCACACCCACTCTCTCTCAACTTCTAGTATGTCTTCAATTTTATTATAAAATATACTGATGGTCATTTTGCTATAAACATATTATTGGTCATTTTAATATAAAATGTATTGTTGGTCATTTTAATATAAAAATTTATTGCTGGTTATTTTACTATATAAATGTATTACTGGTCATTTTACTAAAAATATATTACTGGTCAT
Organism: Acanthosepion lycidas; assembly: GCA_963932145.1. Taxonomy (NCBI): domain Eukaryota; kingdom Metazoa; phylum Mollusca; class Cephalopoda; order Sepiida; family Sepiidae; genus Acanthosepion; species Acanthosepion lycidas. The sequence continues at coordinate 79,089,227 of OZ010608.1, read as the reverse complement.
TTTACTATAAAAATATATTACTGGTCATTTCACTATAAAAATATATTACTGGTCATTTCACTATAAAAATATATTACTGGTCATTTCACTATAAAAATATATTACTGGTCATTTCACTATAAAAATATATTACTGGTCATTTCACTATAAAAATATATTACTGGTCATTTTACTATAAAAATATATTACTGGTCATTTCACTATAAAAATATATTACTGGTCATTTCACTATAAAAATATATTACTGGTCATTTTACTATGAAATGTATTATGGGTTATTTTACTATAAAAATATATTACTGGTCATTTCACTATAAAAATATATTACTGGTCATTTTACTATGAAATGTATTATGGGTTATTTTACTATAAAAATATATTACTGGTCATTTCACTATAAAAATATATTACTGGTCATTTTACTATGAAATGTATTATGGGTTATTTTACTATAAAAATATATTACTGGTCATTTCACTATAAAAATATATTACTGGTCATTTTACTATGAAATGTATTATGGGTTATTTTACTATAAAAATATATTACTGGTCATTTCACTATAAAAATATATTACTGGTCATTTTACTATGAAATGTATTATGGGTTATTTTACTATAAAAATATATTACTGGTCATTTCACTATAAAAATATATTACTGGTCATTTCACTATAAAAATATATTACTGGTCATTTCACTATAAAAATATATTACTGGTCATTTCACTATAAAAATATATTACTGGTCATTTCACTATAAAAATATATTACTGGTCATTTTACTATAAAAATATATTACTGGTCATTTCACTATAAAAATATATTACTGGTCATTTCACTATAAAAATATATTACTGGTCATTTCACTATAAAAATATATTACTGGTCATTTCACTATAAAAATATATTACTGGTCATTTTACTATAAAAATATATTACTGGTCATTTCACTATAAAAATATATTACTGGTCATTTTACTATGAAATGTATTATGGGTTATTTTACTATAAAAATATATTACTGGTCATTTCACTATAAAAATATATTACTGGTCATTTTACTATGAAATGTATTATGGGTTATTTTACTATAAAAATATATTACTGGTCATTTCACTATAAAAATATATTACTGGTCATTTTACTATGAAATGTATTATGGGTTATTTTACTATAAAAATATATTACTGGTCATTTCACTATAAAAATATATTACTGGTCATTTCACTATAAAAATATATTACTGGTCATTTTACTATAAAAATATATTACTGGTCATTTCACTATAAAAATATATTACTGGTCATTTCACTATAAAAATATATTACTGGTCATTTCACTATAAAAATATATTACTGGTCATTTTACTATAAAAATATATTACTGGTCATTTCACTATAAAAATATATTACTGGTCATTTCACTATAAAAATATATTACTGGTCATTTTACTATGAAATGTATTATGGGTTATTTTACTATAAAAATATATTACTGGTCATTTCACTATAAAAATATATTACTGGTCATTTCACTATAAAAATATATTACTGGTCATTTTACTATGAAATGTATTATGGGTTATTTTACTATAAAAATATATTACTGGTCATTTCACTATAAAAATATATTACTGGTCATTTTACTATAAAAATATATTACTGGTCATTTCACTATAAAAATATATTACTGGTCATTTCACTATAAAAATATATTACTGGTCATTTCACTATAAAAATATATTACTGGTCATTTCACTATAAAAATATATTACTGGTCATTTCACTATAAAAATATATTACTGGTCATTTTACTATAAAAATATATTACTGGTCATTTCACTATAAAAATATATTACTGGTCATTTCACTATAAAAATATATTACTGGTCATTTCACTATAAAAATATATTACTGGTCATTTTACTATGAAATGTATTATGGGTTATTTTACTATAAAAATATATTACTGGTCATTTCACTATAAAAATATATTACTGGTCATTTTACTATGAAATGTATTATGGGTTATTTTACTATAAAAATATATTACTGGTCATTTCACTATAAAAATATATTACTGGTCATTTTACTATGAAATGTATTATGGGTTATTTTACTATAAAAATATATTACTGGTCATTTCACTATAAAAATATATTACTGGTCATTTTACTATAAAAATATATTACTGGTCATTTCACTATAAAAATATATTACTGGTCATTTCACTATAAAAATATATTACTGGTCATTTCACTATAAAAATATATTACTGGTCATTTTACTATAAAAATATATTACTGGTCATTTCACTATAAAAATATATTACTGGTCATTTCACTATAAAAATATATTACTGGTCATTTTACTATGAAATGTATTATGGGTTATTTTACTATAAAAATATATTACTGGTCATTTCACTATAAAAATATATTACTGGTCATTTCACTATAAAAATATATTACTGGTCATTTCACTATAAAAATATATTACTGGTCATTTTACTATGAAATGTATTATGGGTTATTTTACTATAAAAATATATTACTGGTCATTTCACTATAAAAATATATTACTGGTCATTTCACTATAAAAATATATTACTGGTCATTTCACTATAAAAATATATTACTGGTCATTTCACTATAAAAATATATTACTGGTCATTTTACTATGAAATGTATTATGGGTTATTTTACTATAAAAATATATTACTGGTCATTTCACTATAAAAATATATTACTGGTCATTTCACTATAAAAATATATTACTGGTCATTTTACTATGAAATGTATTATGGGTTATTTTACTATAAAAATATATTACTGGTCATTTCACTATAAAAATATATTACTGGTCATTTTACTATGAAATGTATTATGGGTTATTTTACTATAAAAATATATTACTGGTCATTTCACTATAAAAATATATTACTGGTCATTTTACTATGAAATGTATTATGGGTTATTTTACTATAAAAATATATTACTGGTCATTTCACTATAAAAATATATTACTGGTCATTTTACTATGAAATGTATTATGGGTTATTTTACTATAAAAATATATTACTGGTCATTTCACTATAAAAATATATTACTGGTCATTTCACTATAAAAATATATTACTGGTCATTTTACTATGAAATGTATTATGGGTTATTTTACTATAAAAATATATTACTGGTCATTTCACTATAAAAATATATTACTGGTCATTTCACTATAAAAATATATTACTGGTCATTTCACTATAAAAATATATTACTGGTCATTTCACTATAAAAATATATTACTGGTCATTTTACTATAAAAATATATTACTGGTCATTTCACTATAAAAATATATTACTGGTCATTTCACTATAAAAATATATTACTGGTCATTTTACTATGAAATGTATTATGGGTTATTTTACTATAAAAATATATTACTGGTCATTTCACTATAAAAATATATTACTGGTCATTTTACTATGAAATGTATTATGGGTTATTTTACTATAAAAATATATTACTGGTCATTTCACTATAAAAATATATTACTGGTCATTTCACTATAAAAATATATTACTGGTCATTTTACTATGAAATGTATTATGGGTTATTTTACTATAAAAATATATTACTGGTCATTTCACTATAAAAATATATTACTGGTCATTTCACTATAAAAATATATTACTGGTCATTTTACTATGAAATGTATTATGGGTTATTTTACTATAAAAATATATTACTGGTCATTTCACTATAAAAATATATTACTGGTCATTTCACTATAAAAATATATTACTGGTCATTTTACTATGAAATGTATTATGGGTTATTTTACTATAAAAATATATTACTGGTCATTTTACTATGAAATGTATTATGGGTTATTTTACTATAAAAATATATTACTGGTCATTTCACTATAAAAATATATTACTGGTCATTTTACTATGAAATGTATTATGGGTTATTTTACTATAAAAATATATTACTGGTCATTTCACTATAAAAATATATTACTGGTCATTTCACTATAAAAATATATTACTGGTCATTTTACTATGAAATGTATTATGGGTTATTTTACTATAAAAATATATTACTGGTCATTTCACTATAAAAATATATTACTGGTCATTTCACTATAAAAATATATTACTGGTCATTTTACTATGAAATGTATTATGGGTTATTTTACTATAAAAATATATTACTGGTCATTTCACTATAAAAATATATTACTGGTCATTTCACTATAAAAATATATTACTGGTCATTTTACTATGAAATGTATTATGGGTTATTTTACTATAAAAATATATTACTGGTCATTTTACTATGAAATGTATTATGGGTTATTTTACTATAAAAATATATTACTGGTCATTTCACTATAAAAATATATTACTGGTCATTTCACTATAAAAATATATTACTGGTCATTTTACTATGAAATGTATTATGGGTTATTTTACTATAAAAATATATTACTGGTCATTTCACTATAAAAATATATTACTGGTCATTTCACTATAAAAATATATTACTGGTCATTTTACTATGAAATGTATTATGGGTTATTTTACTATAAAAATATATTACTGGTCATTTCACTATAAAAATATATTACTGGTCATTTCACTATAAAAATATATTACTGGTCATTTTACTATGAAATGTATTATGGGTTATTTTACTATAAAAATATATTACTGGTCATTTCACTATAAAAATATATTACTGGTCATTTCACTATAAAAATATATTACTGGTCATTTTACTATGAAATGTATTATGGGTTATTTTACTATAAAAATATATTACTGGTCATTTCACTATAAAAATATATTACTGGTCATTTCACTATAAAAATATATTACTGGTCATTTTACTATGAAATGTATTATGGGTTATTTTACTATAAAAATATATTACTGGTCATTTCACTATAAAAATATATTACTGGTCATTTCACTATAAAAATATATTACTGGTCATTTTACTATGAAATGTATTATGGGTTATTTTACTATAAAAATATATTACTGGTCATTTCACTATAAAAATATATTACTGGTCATTTCACTATAAAAATATATTACTGGTCATTTTACTATGAAATGTATTATGGGTTATTTTACTATAAAAATATATTACTGGTCATTTCACTATAAAAATATATTACTGGTCATTTCACTATAAAAATATATTACTGGTCATTTCACTATAAAAATATATTACTGGTCATTTTACTATGAAATGTATTATGGGTTATTTTACTATAAAAATATATTACTGGTCATTTCACTATAAAAATATATTACTGGTCATTTCACTATAAAAATATATTACTGGTCATTTTACTATGAAATGTATTATGGGTTATTTTACTATAAAAATATATTACTGGTCATTTCACTATAAAAATATATTACTGGTCATTTCACTATAAAAATATATTACTGGTCATTTTACTATGAAATGTATTATGGGTTATTTTACTATAAAAATATATTACTGGTCATTTCACTATAAAAATATATTACTGGTCATTTCACTATAAAAATATATTACTGGTCATTTTACTATGAAATGTATTATGGGTTATTTTACTATAAAAATATATTACTGGTCATTTCACTATAAAAATATATTACTGGTCATTTCACTATAAAAATATATTACTGGTCATTTTACTATGAAATGTATTATGGGTTATTTTACTATAAAAATATATTACTGGTCATTTCACTATAAAAATATATTACTGGTCATTTCACTATAAAAATATATTACTGGTCATTTTACTATGAAATGTATTATGGGTTATTTTACTATAAAAATATATTACTGGTCATTTCACTATAAAAATATATTACTGGTCATTTTACTATGAAATGTATTATGGGTTATTTTACTATAAAAATATATTACTGGTCATTTCACTATAAAAATATATTACTGGTCATTTCACTATAAAAATATATTACTGGTCATTTTACTATGAAATGTATTATGGGTTATTTTACTATAAAAATATATTACTGGTCATTTCACTATAAAAATATATTACTGGTCATTTCACTATAAAAATATATTACTGGTCATTTTACTATGAAATGTATTATGGGTTATTTTACTATAAAAATATATTACTGGTCATTTCACTATAAAAATATATTACTGGTCATTTCACTATAAAAATATATTACTGGTCATTTTACTATGAAATGTATTATGGGTTATTTTACTATAAAAATATATTACTGGTCATTTCACTATAAAAATATATTACTGGTCATTTCACTATAAAAATATATTACTGGTCATTTTACTATGAAATGTATTATGGGTTATTTTACTATAAAAATATATTACTGGTCATTTCACTATAAAAATATATTACTGGTCATTTCACTATAAAAATATATTACTGGTCATTTTACTATGAAATGTATTATGGGTTATTTTACTATAAAAATATATTACTGGTCATTTCACTATAAAAATATATTACTGGTCATTTCACTATAAAAATATATTACTGGTCATTTCACTATAAAAATATATTACTGGTCATTTTACTATGAAATGTATTATGGGTTATTTTACTATAAAAATATATTACTGGTCATTTCACTATAAAAATATATTACTGGTCATTTCACTATAAAAATATATTACTGGTCATTTTACTATGAAATGTATTATGGGTTATTTTACTATAAAAATATATTACTGGTCATTTCACTATAAAAATATATTACTGGTCATTTCACTATAAAAATATATTACTGGTCATTTTACTATGAAATGTATTATGGGTTATTTTACTATAAAAATATATTACTGGTCATTTCACTATAAAAATATATTACTGGTCATTTCACTATAAAAATATATTACTGGTCATTTTACTATAAAAATATATTACTGGTCATTTCACTATAAAAATATATTACTGGTCATTTTACTATGAAATGTATTATGGGTTATTTTACTATAAAAATATATTACTGGTCATTTCACTATAAAAATATATTACTGGTCATTTCACTATAAAAATATATTACTGGTCATTTTACTATAAAAATATATTACTGGTCATTTCACTATAAAAATATATTACTGGTCATTTCACTATAAAAATATATTACTGGTCATTTTACTATGAAATGTATTATGGGTTATTTTACTATAAAAATATATTGTAAGTCATTTTACTAAAAAATTTATTGCTGGTCATTTTACTTAAAAATATATTGCTGGCCATTGTACTATAAAAATTCATTGTTGGTCATTTTACTAAAAATGTATGGTTCGTCATTTTACTATAAAATATATTGCTGGTCATTTTATTATGAAAACGTATTGTTGGTCATTTTAGTATAAAAATGTATGGTTGTTCAATTTACTATAAAAATATATTTCTGGACATTTTACTATAAAAATGTATTGTTGGTCATTTACTATAAAATATATTGTAAATTTTACTAAAAAATATTTTGCTGGTTATTTTACTGTAAAAATGTATTGTTGGTCATTTACCTAAAAATCTATTGCTATAAAAGTATATTGCTGGGCATTTATACTATATTATATTATAAAATATATATTATACTATAAAAGTATATTGTTGGGCATTTTAATATAAAAATGTATTATTGGTCATTTTACTATAAAGATGTGTTGTTGGTTAGTTTACGACAAAAATGCATTGTTGGTCATTTTACTATAAAAATATATTGTTGGTCATTTTAATATAAAAATGTATTGTTGGTCATTTTACTATAAAGATGTATTGCAGAACATTTCACTGCAAAACCTATTATTTTTTTTGTTATAAAAATGTATGTAGGAATCAGTATTTGTCAATAGCTGGGACCGGAACGAGTGCTACTACCCCAGGGTCAGGGTGGACCTAGGAACAATAGCATTTAAGAAGCGATTCCATCATCCTCAATACCTGCAATCTACCCAATCAGAGGCCTTGCTGCCGGATAAAGTTTATCGTCATACCCAGGAATATCTTTGCGAATAACTTTTCCTCTGATTACTTCATGAATGGAGCTTTGTGTATTTGTAACCTGAATAAAATGAATATTTCTCTTTGATTCTTTGAATAACTTATTTATTTATTAATTGACGTCAAAGTCTTCACAGACATCGTTTTTACTTTCTCCGAAAAATGACACTAAAATTTTTAAAAAGAAAAAAAAATGCGTCACTTTGATGTTGGATTACAATAAGAATCTTTAAGTTTAGATAATTTAACCCAAACGATAACGCCTTCATCTGTTTCCGCCATTCTCAACAAAGCGATCTTTTGTGTAACCCCCCCCCCACCAAAAAAAAAACACACACACACACACACACATAGAATGCATTATTTAGTAAAATATGCGTCAGGTTAGAAGTATATTGAAGGATGTCATATTAATATTGTCCTTTGAATGGCAACTACTCTGGATAAACAATCTAAACGTGAGGGAAAACAAAAATCCTTTGTTGCACGAGTCTCGTCTGACTCAGGGGCCAACACAGAATAATTTGGATTCTGTTCACGAAACTCTTAGAATGGCTTTCCAGCCCCTAGCGATATGTTGCATCACCAGGTGGTCGCAATCTGCTGTTATTAATCTAAAAAAAAACAACACCCTGTTCATATGTGTATGTTTATATATAAGTGTATGTAGGTATGCTAGCAGATGGAGATGTATAAGCATTGACTTGTATACATATGTGTGCAAATGCGTGCGTATGTGTATGTGGGCACCTGTTAAGTTCACTTTGAAATCAAGCTAATGTTTCAAGATTGGAAGTCATCTTTTTTCTCCTTCTATGTACCGTGTCCTTTCAAGAGGTTAACGATCACGGCTCTCCACAATTTCTTGTCCTTTTTAACTCTTAATAAAGGTTGTTCTTTTAATATTACTCCTAAACCTTGCTCCGCCATCCATTTAGTCAAACCCGCTCGGAAGGTTACGTGTTGTTTTCCTCTGTTCCTCTTGCCTTCAATCTGTCCTGTGAGTATCAAATTTTCTAAGCCCTCTTTCCCCATCATGTGCCCTAGAAATTTCAACTGTCTTTTCCTGATCTTTTTGTACCCATTTTTTCTAAAACTTCGTCGTTGTTCACATCAAGGAAATGTTTTAACAGAGGTTGGAAAGTGCAACACTGAAATCTGTAGGTATATTGGGATAGCGAAAAATGCCTTCCAAAAGCTAAGCAAAGTATTAAGAGAGAGGAAAATTCCGTTAGAAACAAAGAAAAGGGGGCTGAACTTTTACGTAATATCAGTCCTCCTATATGACAGTGAGTGATGAACAATCTCCTCACAGATGAAGAAGAGGCTTGAAGCGAAATAAAAGTGGTTCTACAGAAGGATGCTAAGAATGTCATGACTAATTTGAAGTCATTGTTTCTTTTTTGTGCCTGATTAAATTGTATCAATCACTTTGAGTTATCTGTCTATATTTCTGAGATGAGGTATTATATACACTATTTACATTATTCGGACTATTATCCTCATATTTGTTGCCATATTTATCACAAAGTTTCGGCCTTTCAGTATCTGTCTATATTTCTGAGATGAGGTATTGTGTACACTATTTACATTATTGGGACTATTGTCCTCATCTTTGTCGCCATATTTATCACAGCGTTTCGGCCTTTCAGTATCTATCTATATTTCTGAGATGAGGTATTATATACACTATTTACATTATTCGGACTATTGTCCTCATCTTTGTTACCATATTTATCAAAACGTTTCGGCTGTTGTAAGCTCCGGACTTCTTCAGGTGGTTGGAATGTCGAACTGAACGCTTTATTTCGCTGATAACTGACATCCATTAGACATGGCACGTGGAACTAGAACAGTCTACCGCAGCGAGCGAAATAAAGGGTTCAGTTCGACATTCCAACCACCTGAAGAAGGCCGGAGCGTACAACGTCCGAAACGTTGTGATAAATATGGCAACAAAGATGAGGACAATAGTCCGAATAATGTAAATAGTGTACATAAAACCTCATCTCAGAAATATAGACAGATACTGAAAGGCCGAAACGTTGTAATAAATATGGCGACAAAGATGAGGACAATAGTCCGAATAATGTAAATAGTGTACATAATACCTCATCTCAGAAATATAGACAGATACTGAAAGGCCGAAACGTTGTAATAAATATGGCGACAAAGATGAGGACAATAGTCCGAATAATGTAAATAGTGTACATAATACCCCATCTCAGAAATATAGACAGATACTGAAAGGCCGAAACGTTGTAATAAATATGGCGACAAAGATGAGGACAATAGTCCGAATAATGTAAATAGTGTACATAATACCTCATCTCAGAAATATAGACAGATACTGAAAGGCCGAAACGTTGTAATAAATATGGCGACAAAGATGAGGACAATAGTCCGAATAATGTAAATAGTGTACATAATACCTCATCTCAGAAATATAGACAGATACTGAAAGGCCGAAACGTTGTGATAAATATGTCAACAAAGATGAGGACAATAGTCCGAATAATGTAAATAGTGTACATAATACCTCATCTCAGAAATATAGACAGATACTGAAAGGCCGAAACGTTGTGATAAATATGGCAACAAAAATGAGGACAATAGTCCGAATAATGTAAATAGTGTACATAATACATCATCTCAGAAATATAGACAGATACTGAAAGGCCGAAACGTTGTAATAAATATGGCGACAAAGATGAGGACAATAGTTCGAATAATGTAAATAGTGTACATAATACCTCATCTCAGAAATATAGACAGATACTGAAAGGCCGAAACGTTGTGATAAATATGTCAACAAAGATGAGGACAATAGTCTGAATAATGTAAATAGTGCACTTTGCGTTAGTTTTATCGCAATTTAATGTCTTTCACTTGTCTTTTTGACTAAGTTAATTTCGTCAATCTTGTATCTAAGGTAGTTGCGCATCCCCTATCTGGGCCAGTGTTTAATGCACGAGTCAGGGAAAAAGGCGCAAGATTTTTTAGTCTGATTTAAATATTTTCAAATTTTTTAAAAATATGACGCAATTCCTTCATTTCCACCAATTGAGTTAAATAGATGCCATGCTTTATTTCTTAGCTGTTCTCGTCCGATCGCAGAAGTTAAGCAACGTCGTGCCTGGTCATTAGTTAGATAGATAACTGCTTGGGATTATAAGCTTGGATGTGCGGGTGGTGTAATAACGTCTCGGCATGAGAAGTCAGTGAGCTGAGTTCGTTCCAGTTTCCAATCTGATTTATTATATTCACTTACGCGCAAATACACTTAGGAAATGTATAAATCCAACTCTTCTCCCCATTTATGGGTTAAATTGTAAGCTTTGTATCTGAAAAATATTAACTCCGAAAAATAGTTAATACGATATTCCCTTGTCAAAACAAAAAACGAAAAAAAAAAAAAAAAAAAAGAACACACTTAAAAACAAAATATGTTTCGGGTTTAAATAATCTATAAAAGGATGATAAGCGGTAAAAAAACAAACAAAAAAAATTCTTACACTGTAAAAGTACACCATGGAATTTCCATAGGTTTTGCTTGTCAGTATGAAAGTACGAATAAGTTGTTTTTTTTTTTTAATTTCCAGCAGAAAATGTTTTCTGTCTTAAATAATTATTTTAATCAAATATAAAAATGTTTAAAAGTTTTTTTTAAATTCTAAAAAAATTTTAAAATCTCATTTTCATTTGTTAATGCCAGAAATTTATTTTACGGAATAAAATTTACAAAATGGCGATAACTTAAAAATATTTTGTTACGTTGTTAAAATACACTCTGAAAATGCTCATTGTCCAACACGTGTGAACAAGAACAAATAGAGTACGCAAGCTTTACAATTGAATGAGCAAAATTGTGGCCGGTGGGATTTTATTTTAATTAAATAAATCTGAATAAATTACAGCAATCGATTCAAAAAATCCTAAACTGTACACGAAAGGAAAGAGACAGATGAAGCATTGGTTAAACAAACTGGGCTGCCGGCAATTGTGAGTTCAGTCCCTGGGTTTGGTAGTGCTGAAAAGTTATATATTCTGGTTTAGTGGAACAAACAGTCAAGCGACGCAAAGGTGAATAAAAATGATGAGAGATATGGAATATATTCCAAACAAGGAAAGCAGAATGGTCGCAATATACTCCTGTGAATTTGATAAAGTGTTTCCAAGAAGGTTACCGAAATCAATGACATACCCCTGAAGAAGGCTGGATGGAACAATGGCAGACACGTTGTAAGTATAACAATCAAGATGAACGTGCTGGTCCGAATAATAAAGTATATAATAATGATAATTCCTCATCTCAAATATTTCGCGATAAAAAAAAAACTTCTTCTTCTTCTTCTTCTTCTTCTTCTTCTTCTTCTTCTTCTTCTTCTTATTATTATTATTATTATTATTATTGTATATCTGGTGTATCCTCATTTTTTTCTGGGTCCCGACATTTTCTACTGAGCTACATATTTTGCCCTTCGTAATGTATGGGCTGTACTCGTGAGAACAATTTTTTGTATTTCTTTAAGGCATGGACTACCAAGAATTCCTTCAATGAGTCTACTGGAATCTTCCAATTAATCCGAGGGCTCCAACTACAACTGGAATTGTTGATGTTCTCATGTACGACATTTCTGAGATTTCGATTTCAAGATCCTTGTATTTTGATAGGTTTTTGAAGATCTTCAAAGATACATTGCGGTCTGCAGCGACTGCCATATCAATAAGAAGGCACATTTTGTCTTTGCGATCTACAATCACGATGTCTGGGCGGTTAGCTTTGATTGTTCTGTATGTATATATTGTGAAGTCCCATAAAATTGTTACAGCTCGTATCCCCGTAACCGGGTCTGGGTGATGTTCGTACCAATTTCTTGCAGTTTGCTTTCCGTGGAGGTTGCAGCTTTTCCAGTGCACATATTGGCCCACACTATCACGAGGAGTTTTATATTCGGCGGGTGAAACCTGATACAAGATGGTCAATTGTTTCTGGATATTTATCACAGAATCTGCATTTTGGGCTAATACAGTTTTTCAGTATGTGTGCTTGATTATTATTATTATTATTATTATTATTATTATTATTATTATTCATGTGTTTGCATGTTCACACAAGATATTTGGAGATCAAGGATGAGGATCGAGTGACAGTTAGTACTCTCAAATTTTCAGCACCTTCCTCAGTATCTTCACCAACTCCAGCAACACCATTATCTGTATCGTTTCAAACCTACCTCGGATTTCCAACTGATTCAGTTTCCTTTTTGGCAATGGTTCAAAGAGCACCTCCTAACGATTCTAACGTCCGTTTTCAACATGATTCTCGGCTCCTGAGAAAGGTCCTGGTATTTCTCTAGTTTCTCATCCTCATTTATATTTACTCTAAAGTCAGCTGGGTCCTATTATTTTTATTCCGACCTTATTGTTTGGATAGAGTAGTAAACCCTAAGTGTCATGATCCCGAAGTATTTTGAAATTGTTTTTAGCCATTTCACATCAACCAAGGCAATAAAGCCACTAAGATGCAAAGGGGTTACTGAGTGTTGGAGAATAAGAAGACAGTAGATAACAATTGACAATGCATTTAAATTTTTGAAGATCAAAAGCAATAAAGCCACTAGGATGCAAAAGGGGTTACTGACTGTTAGAGAATATGAGAAAAACTACTATTAAGGAGAGAGGACAATAAAAGAACAAGAATTAGGAAGACAGAAGATAACGATTGACATTACATTTAAATTTTTGAAGATGAAAGGCAATAAAGCCACTAGGATGCAAAGGGGTGACTGAGTGTTAAAGAATATGAGAAAAACTACGATTAAGGAGAGAAGACAATAAAAGAACAAGAATTAAGAAGACAGAAGATAACGATTGACATTACATTTAAATTTTTGAAGATCAAAGGCAATAAAGCTACTAGGACGCAAGGGGTTAATGAGTGTTAGAGAATATGAGAAAAACTACTATTAAGGAGAGAGGACAATAAAAGAACTAGAATTAAGAAGACAGTAGATAACAATTGACATTGCATCTAAATTTTTGAAGATCAAAGTTGACTTGCAAGCAGGAAACCCGAAAGAAGTTCTACAAGCGAAAAGCCCGAGAGAAGAAACTTTTAGCACAGAACTTACCGTTACATCTAGACATTTCTACTGGAAAATGAGAGGACCTTGCCGCTAATCTGGTACCGCGCTTAAATTCATAAAGTCTAGTTACCATAGAGGAAAGTTCATTAGAACAATTACCATGAAAGTATTTATAGAAATGGCACAGGGAAGCTACATTATGCCGGTGAGAAAGGGACTGATGTCGAAATGCCAGGTCATGACCAATAACAAAGCAGATCCGTCTTTGGATTTTATCAAGAATCTATAAATATATTGCAGGAGCCCCAGACCAGATGTGGAAGCAATATTCAAAGCAAAGACGAATAATTAAAAAATGATTAAATAAAATGATTTAAAAAAAAAGTCTGGAGAGAAGAGCGACTGAAACGTTGTGGGTATATCAACGAAGATGGACATAGAGTTCGTCCGAAATAATAACGCATATAATAATGGGAATTCTTCATCCAGGGCAGTCATTGATTTTTGCTGATTCCATTTGTCAGCATTGTTGAAACCAACCCATTTGCACAGTTCTCAGTGTATGACTGTTGCCGCCCTGTCAAGCTTTCATTTTTGATTCAGTATGTTATATTCACTTATGTGGTCCAACGTTTCATGTTTTTTCTTCGGCAAAGGCGTCATCTGCTGTTTTTCTGGGTTTATCTCATAATCGCTTTTATGTGTATTTATCCTGATGCATTTGTGAACATCAATGTGAAATATTGTTTCTCTTTTCAAGTTTCCTTTACGTACCCATGTATATTATTATTATTTCCCTCATCGCAACCATCACTATCTGAACTAACTATTAAGTTTTCATTAAATATTTTTTTGTCTAAAGAAGTTCATGACGCTTAAATTTTCTTGCAATATTTTCAGTACATTATGCCGTCAAAGATTTCCTCAAAATGAAAATTTGTAAAGAAGTTCAATAAATTTCAAAAGAGAAATCGAGAAATGCTGCGTAGTTTTATCGAAATTAAAAATATTCTATTTTCCTTAGAGATGACAACTTTATCAAATGTAAAGATGCAATTTTCAAGGCTTAGTATTAAACTGAGAACTTTTTGTTTACTATCGCTGCGATATTTTTAACATTATTTATCTTCGTTTACAATTCATCCATTTTTGGACAGACAATATTTTAGTTTATGTGATGCCATGTTTTAGACGTGGGCGTAGTTCTATGCTTTCTGAGTTTTTAAATGGATGGAAGACGGGAAATTTATGCAGGAAACAGAATCGCTTAGACATACTCGGGTTGATTTTCATTTGTAATTAGACAACTTTTAGTTTCTGGCGATCAAATCAAATCATTGGGTAAAGTTAGGAGAATCGAATTTCGCTCGACTCCACCGATTCCTTATTTTAGATCCAGTTGCAGAAATTACTCCATCACATCAACCCGAATTGCAGAATTAGTTTTATCGAGTTTTAAATATCCGTTTACTCAGACTGATTTTACAAGTATTCATTTACATACTCCTCCTCCTTCTTCTTCTTCTCCTCCTCCTTCTCCTTCTCCTTCTTCATCTGCAATGTGTTGATAAGCATCAGCGACCCGTTACTTGAAGAGGAAGAAGAGATCATATTTTTAAATCAATTGCCAGATTGCTGAAGCCAATTCACACACGCAAACGTTTCACTAAACGGAATATTTGATCATATATATTTCGCCTTAGTAGTTTTTATAGTTTCTTCCACGATACACTTAGATCTTCTTCAGGATCCCTATCATAACTGATATTCCCAGAGAATCTTCTGGAAGGATCGATCATAAAGTGTTCTGTTCACCTGAAGAAAATCTAAGAATATGTCCGGAGAAAAACATGGAAACAATAACAACGCCTCGTCTAAAAAAAGTCAGGCAAAATTTAGCATATTTCATTATACAATATTATACAATATCATACAGTGTGTTTCAGAAAATTTAATATCATTTTGTAATCTAATAATATGAAAGAATTCTCGTTCCAATTATCTTGATAGCATTTGGAAAAGCAACTCACAATTCTAAGTCCAGTGTTTTATCGTTTATATCTTTTCACCGGAAAAGAAAAGGCGCAATAAATTGCACCCGGAAAGAAGGCATCTGATTGAGAGATTGGAGGTTTTGAAGAGCATGAAAGCACCTCAATTGATGTTGTTCCCAGGTCCATCCTGACACGGGATAGTAACGCCTGTTAGGGTCCCAGCTATGGGCATATAGCTCAAACACTATAAAAGTATAAAAATACATTTTTATAGTAAATTTACCAACAATATACAGGGTGTTTCAAAAAGAATACGCCCACATCATTGCGCTGTTTTTTCAGGTCTATAGCATTGAAGTGGACTGAATCAGTGGTTATTTGATAGAGTAGTTATCAAAGTTTGTTTGGGTGTCAGTTTCACCACTGTCGTTAGTATAACTTCCGGTGCAGCTGAATTGTGGGAAGACCAATCAAAATCGCGACTCCTCAGCAGAAGGCGTTTTGCGTGCTCGAGTTCACGAAAACAAACGCCATTGTCATGGTGCAGATTCGAATGACTTCTTTTTTCAGCAAGATGAAGCACCACCTCATTGGCATCTCGGGGTTAGAGCTTATCTGAATGAAAACCTGCCTCAGCGATGGATTGAGAGGAGAGGTGCTAAAGACCTTGCTCTCTGTGCTTGGCCTGCCAGATCCCCGCACCTCACTTTGTGTGACTTTTTCTTGTGGGGGGTATGTTAAAGAGCAAATTTATGTTCCATCACTTCCAGCAAGTATCGATGACTTGAAAGATCGAGTAACAGCTGCAGGTGGACCGTGGCATGCTGAGGCGTGTTTGGGAGGAATTCTCATATCGGCTTGATGTTGTCCGGGCTGCCGTGGTGGCCACATTGAGCACTTATAAAACAGGAAATGAAACTTGAATGTATATACAACACATGTGTTCATGCTAGAGGTTTGTAATTTTTTTTCGTTATTGACACATCACGTGATGATTTTGGCGTATTGTTTTTGAAACACCATATATTTTAAAACAAAATTACCAACAATAAATTTTATAGTAAAATAACCAAGAGTACATTTTATCTGTGGTTGAAGCCATCAAACTATGTTCGAAATATTTAAATTTTGGCATTAAATAACCCATTGAGGTTGATATGCTGCTAAACAAAATCAACCAAAGCTTAACCATAGAATAGCCGTGAATATCCTTCAAATTTCGTTAAAGGTTTATCACCTTGCTGAGCGTTTACAGGAGATGTAAAATAGTAAATTTTAGGATTGTATCATCCAACAACGCTTCTGCTGCAGCAGATTCCCATCATTTCTAGCCTTTGAATAAAACAATCAACATAAAAGAACTCTTTTATGACATTAATCCATATAATATCCTAGAATTTTTTAAATCAAACTATATTCAAAAATATAACTTCAACAAAACTAGAACATAAAACATACATATCACCGCCTCTAGTAATTATGTCCAAACGTATATATGCACAAAAGCTGAGTATCAGCTACCATGTATTCAATTGTGAAAGTAGAATAACATATATAATATTTTTATTACTTCAAAGCTCCCAAGAAAAATAAAATAAATTTTGGCATTAAATGACCCATAAAGCAGTTGATGTGCCATTAAACAAACAAATCGATTATTCAATCAAAAAGATGAGACGTTCTGTGTTCTAGAGTCTGCTCGAACAGAATCGGACAGGACTGTGCAGCGTGCATTTGTGAGAGAATTCGCTATAATGCACCAATTGCGATGCAGATTTGGATATGGCACTAAAGTTCAAAGAGAAAGGTTATGTGTGCAAGAGAGTGGATCTGAGCTACCACCAGTTTGGAAGAGCTGGTCGGGAAACATTTTTGCAGAAGTACCCATAAGAAGAGCAAGTCAAACAAACCTCTATTTCTTCAACGACACTTTGACATCTCCCAAGGAAACGCTTACGAATAACACCCTGAAGTTGCAGCTCGTTCAAGCCTTAAAGACAAAAGAGAAGCGAAAATTTGGGAAAACTTGTCCACGAAATCGACTTACTTTTGAATTTCACATTGAAATTTTGATGACTAAATCTTATTTTACTCAACAATAAGCGTGTTTATTTTCATTTATGTAGTTGCTCAAATATTTGCATCTCAAACTTTGAGAAACACTCTATATATTTCATGAACATTTAAAGCGTATCTGGCTTAGCGGTAGCTTCTTCTGCACTGCCGGACGCAGGTTCAAATCCTGCCAGAGAGCACAAATTTCCTTTAATAAGATTTCTCGAAAATTCAGGCCGTAGACGAAAATAAATGCATATACACTTACTCAAATGCGAGTATCCGCTAAAATAACGTTTAAATTGATATATATATATATATATATATATATATATATATATATGGCATGTATACATTCACGAGACATTTCCGCCACACTTCCAATCATTAAATTTCAACATACAAATGCGTATGTATAGACACAACACCACCTGTATACATACATATGTCATATCCGAAACTGCCCACATATGTTTATATATGTATGAGTCCCGACGGACGACCAAGTATGTATATGTGTCTGCATACATCGATGTTTGCATCAGTACGATGAAAAAAACGACGAAGTTTCCCCCACCACTTCCACAATAACACCAATACGCGCAATCTACATAAAACCAAAATTTTTTAAAATTAATCAGTTTGTCTGACGATCGCTAAAGCGTGAAACCCAGGGTCACAAGCTCACATCTATCCAACCATATATGTTAGTTCTATCTCTGATATTGAGCGCTTTCTAATAAGTACCGCGCATAAAATATATAAATAATTATACATATATATATATTTATTTATATTTATATACACACACTTTTCATATATATATATATATATATATATATATATATATATATATATATATATATATATATATATATATATATTCTGTTTATACCTGTGGTCCCCAACCGATTGTTGGCCATGCCCCACTTTGATATTTCTAAAATTCTGGTGCCTCACCTTTGCAATATTTAATTCTTACATATTCAAAATTTTACTGCAATTCCTACGAAGGAAGCTGAAAAGGCCATTGGTCTCTAAATAAGCCTCAAATGACCAAGGCGCCCATGAAAGAGAAAAATTAAAAAAAAAAGGCAGTTAAATATTAGGTTGTTGCAAAAATAATGAAGTAATAATGTCGTTTTTGACGTATTTTTTAACGTCAAAAACAACATTATTACGTCATTATTTTTGCACCAACCGAATATATATAGTTTTTAAAACCTATAATGGAGAACTGAAAGGCAGAAATATAAAATATTTGAATAAAAGTTTATTCTGTAATATACTTTGATCATTTTAATCATGAAATAATAAGGCAAAATGAAAGTTGTGCTCATCCCAAAATGACTGTTAGTGAGATCCTTGTGTGTCATACATGCTACAGAGAGATTTTATATTAGGTATCAATTTAATCAGCTTAAGTCTCAAGTTACGTCGTTTATTGATATCCAGTTGATTTCTTTTCTTCAATAACAAATCATTTACAGGACTAAAGTCACATTCAGCTAAATAGGAAGACGGAAATGGTAACAACAAATTTCTTGCAATGGTCGTTGAATTTGGGTATTTAGTTACAGTCTTATCACAAAGCCATGCCATCACTCCTTTTTATATTGAATAAAGTTTTAACAGATTCATCATTTTGCATCTCCAAGAGTTCTTCTTGGTACTGCATCAGAAATATCCACTAGCATTGGCTGCATCACCCATGTTGGAAAATCAGTTTGTTTTAGATCAGAAAATGTTTCTTTCAAATCAATTACACATGTGCGTACATACACACAAAATATTTTTATGTATGAATATTGTATCTTATGTATTAAAACGTAACACTTAGACTCACTAGAAAACAATTCACTATTAATAAATCATTTTCGGATTCTGTTGGTATAGTAAGCCGAAGTGTGCACACCCTACACATGCCCCACCAAAATATTAACATGTCCCACCGGTGGGGCATGTGGCCCATATTGGGAATTATTGGTTTATAAGTTATTTTTATAGATACAAATATTTAAGTAAATGCTTTGTTTATAATAAACAGTATTAACTACATATATGGGCACATATTTTCTATGAAATTTCTCGGACATTCACGCCGGTAAATGTTGTTTAATACTGTTTCTTATAAACAGAGCATTTACTTAAATATTTGTATCTATAAAATAACGTATAAACAAAAAATATATTCAAATAATTGTCGCACTTAGTGCATTTCATAATCTCTCTCTCCCCTCCCATATATATATATATATATATATATATATATATATATATATAAAAGTGAACATTGAAGTCAACACTCAGAGGCGACAGGCTGTTTCATGTTTTCAGGCCTGACGATTGCGTCTAGCATGAAACAGCCTGTCGCCTCTGAGTGTTGACTTCAATGTTCACTTTTATATTTATATTTACATACGCTCTATCTCTGATATTGAGCACTTTAGCCCATAAATATAGCACATAGCACACCTTAAAACTATATTTCTTCATATATATATATATATATATATATATATATATATATATATATATATATAATAATAATAATAATAATAATAATAATGGACTCTCCCGTCGGTTTCGACGTGTGAGGATCTGCCAGCTTATTGATTCAGTTATGAAAGTTTATGCGCTAATCTTAAGTGGCATTTAAGTGTGAGGATTGTGAAATGAGATCACTTAGATTGGCTGACCTTTTAGATCTTGCTCTCGCTTCTTGAAGATGATTCAGACAAGCAGATTGAAAATTGCTGTGTCCACTAAAACACGTTGATCTTCATTCTACCCGCTCCAAAGCTAAGCGCCCAAGGATGTTTTGTGGTATATTAACTGCTGACAAGTTGCTTTTCAGCTTGTCTTTGTATCTTAGCCATGGGCGTCCTACATTCCTGTAGCCCTGATGTAGCTGGCTGTACATTAGGATCTTGGGTATCCTGTCATCAGATATTCTCAAGATATGACCAGTCCACCGTAACGGAGACTGTATGAGAAAAGTCTCTATTCCTCCAATATTGCACTTGTTAAACAGGTCTACGTTAGATGCCCTGTCTTGAAGCTTAACTCCGCAGCTTGCACGCAGACAGCTTTTATGGAAAACATCTAGCTGGCGTACTATATATATATATATATATATATATATATATATATATATATATATATGAGGTCAACAACATCGAGTGACAGAATTATTTCCAGTTTATTGTGTTATTCTAACAGCTTTTGGATAGGCGGGAATTGTTATATATTAATGTTGTGAGACCGTAACATACCTACAACATGGACTCTTCCAGGACTATATAAAGTATGCGATATAATACTCTAGGAGAAGAGGAGGAAAGAGAGAGAGAGAGAGTATTCTAATAACGTAGTATCAGCCGCGTATGACTACCAATATTGGACACTAGCACATAGTAAGCTCCGCTTACACTTACACTATCTTTGTAACCTTTTTGTTTAATATATCTTTCTTACCTCTAATCCGTGTTCCGTGTTTTCCTTCCGTGGTCCCGACTTTGGGCCCACATCAGTGGCGACGAGGATGAGATTCAAAATCATTCTGATGAATCTCTGGAGTCATAAACTCATTACCTTACCAGTCCCACATCAATTAAATTATTCTAATGACGACCGAGTAGAAAAAATTATGATTCAGAATAAGATTACTTCTTTTTCATTATTTATTAAGGATTATTTCTGGATATTTTGTATTTATCCATTAATTATTCACTAGTTATCATTGTTATGAACTTTACTTAATTGCGTGTGTGCCGTGGTCTTATCCTCAGTGTCTATTCATATATTTACACAAACTTTATAAAGGATATTGAGAATTTTTACCATAAATATAGCATGCCTTAAAGTATATATATATATATATATATATATATATATATATATATATATATATAAATGATGTTTTGCTAATACACGCTCGCAAAAAAAATATTACCTGATCTCTCAAATAAAGTAAACAACACGGAACTTACAATTAAATTTATTTATGAAATGAAAACATCGCTGCTAGTCATTTATTTTCCTGATGGTTATCAGCTAAGTGTAGTTGACTTTACAAGTACCATAGCAAGCGGCTCTGACAAAGTAGGTCAGTGAATGAAGAAAAATTACCTTTTTAGACAAAGATAACAAGAAATGAATAATGTTCTCTATAAGACAGTGGTCATGACCGGCTGAATATAGAGAATGAAGTACCCTTTGAGACTGACTAAAGTCTCGCAGCGATCAGAAAGTGAAGGCAACCATTATTCTGTTCACCTCCACCCCCTATGATTCATCTCTGCCTCGTTCGTCTATAGTAGTAGGTTAGTATCAGAAAATAAAAGTTGTGTACCGTTCTGACAGTCTCATGGTTTTAATTTTGCATCCTGAGGCCTGGTCTGAACTTCGACGCTACAAGAAGTAAAGTGAAAAAAGAATTCCATAAAAAGAAAAAAGAAAAACATAATCGCTTTTCATTCCTCTTTTGTCAGAATGAGCACATTTTTAAGATCTTAATAATGTGCGCAGCGAATAAAAGAGGAAACCCAAATCATAGAGTGTCATAGATATTAATTAGATTATCACCAAACCTGATAATATTTAAACCTAAAATCCACTATTATTGCTCACAGATATAGGGCTGGAAAGGTTTTATATATATATATATAGTCTGTAAGATGTTCAGTTGAAAATCGTAATAACCTTTCATAAAACTATAATTCTTTTTTACTCCTTGCTGTTTGACTTTAATATGTCTGGAAAGATATTGGTTTCTAGCTTAAAAGCTGCCCTATCGGGCGGCATTTGAGCTATCTCCTAAATATTTCTATTTATTTATCGGCAGGACAGAGTAAATCGAAAATAAAAATGGCTCTGATAGAAAGAGAAAGAAGAAAGAATTAGAAGAGTGTAACCCGTTTTTATTTCCCTCTCGTCAATTAGTCTTCTGAGAGACAAAAATAAAATTGAATTTATGAAGTAAGTTCCGAGTACCGATACCCTCTGGATAATCTGGAGTATAGTATCTATCCATGCTCAATACTTATGCATTAACAATAGGCGAGCGTTTGTTTAATAACCATCTCGGTATTGAGGAAGGTTCTTTCGGATTTTCACCTAAAGGTCACAGAGACTACATATATTAAGTCCTTCCAGTCATCCATCGGTAACCAGATGGAGTTGCTTTTAGACCTGAATATTATCTTAGATCTCTGACGAGAAATGAAAGAAAAGTGTTTTCTTGTTTTTCGACTTCTTTACGGCGACTGTAAACAATTTTTGTTATGCTTTCTTATTGTTAGATTTTAACATATCCGTTTTTATTTAATGTTTTTGTATTGCCAGTGCCGAAATCACTGCTTATAAACTAGTGCCGTGGCCTATGCTGATATATAGTAGCCACTAGCATTATAAAAAGATGTGGCAAGGTTGAACAATACATCAAGTTTATGGAGAGAAAGCAACTGCTTATCGGATGGATTATCTTTGAGGGTGGAAAGGTCGTCAGTCAGTATTTGCCGGAATTAGGCTGTCGGCTTCAGTAGAGAGAGAGAGAGAGAGAGAGAGAGAGAGAGAGAGAGAGGCTGTGTGTGTGTGAAAGAGAGAGACTACAACTATGACAGAAATAAAGAAAAGGTAAAACGAATAAGGTGAGCTTGGTTTTGTTGGGCTAAACAAAACAAGAGTTAATCAGGTTAGCAGAAAACAAACAAACTCATATAGGAATAAAGTGTCGCTACCGACACTTGAGTTTGAACATAGATCTTCAGTGAGCAAACACAGGCGATCCCATTATATAATGTGACCATAGAGGAAACGTATAAGTAGGAATTAGCTTGGCGTCTAATTGATCGCTATTTCTAGTCTATCCTCTATTACTATACGGACCGCTGTTCTCTACTCTATTCACTGTGCTATTTCTCTATTCAGATCACTATACGGTGGTTACTTTTAGAGCGAGTATTATCGAGCAAGCACTATTATTGCGTGTGTTATTCGAAGGCGTCTGACACCAGCATTGTTCAACGGCGTATCTGCGATTACAAAGTGTCTACTACAACGATCATTACGAAAGTGACAACGAGTATTCGTTGACATTACAAAAGTGGAAACGAGTGTTCATTGGCATCACAAAGCAAACAAAAAAGTGAATATCGCCGAAAAAAGAGAAATGAAGTGAATAATATATTTGAAAAAAATTGCACGTGTGACCAGTGTTATATGCGCAGGAATATTCGTCCAAGTGACTTAATTAAGAATTAATTACTGAGTTGAAATGTTTACTAAATTTCGTCTTGATCAATCTTGGAGATCTACAAAAAGAATGCCAGAAAAAATATATGAGCAGAACATGATAGAATAATCTTTCACAGATTTCCGAAGACCTTTTAAAAATCCTAACGGAAATTTCCACTTTGGCTGCTTGCAACATATTGGAAATTAAAAAGCAACAAAAGTGTGTCATAAAAATCATTTCCAGTTCAACAGGCAATATAAAATATCGACACAACATTAATGAAAACAAAACATAAAATTGTTTTTCAGCCACTGAAAAGTTTAAAAAGAAATTAAAGAAACACTTCTATCCGTTCAACTTTTAGACTATGCCAATATGTGTCTTTTAAAAGATACTTAACGGCAAGGCGATAGACAGAGGGAGTCAAGGCAGTGCTGAAGACGACAGCCACACCGTTTCGTTCTAGTCTAGAAGCGCTCCCAACATAAAAGGAAACGGATTTAATTGATAGCTGATAATAATAAAAAAGAACCTTTTCAATTTGACTTTTATTCGTACACTATTTTCAATTCAACTCAAGAAATCAAATATTTTGAGAGTATCTGTTTTCAAGGACTTTAATCCTACAAGTCGAATTCATACAAAAAGATATTTTCATCCTTACACACTAAAGAAAAAATATTGCTAAAACGAACTTTAATACTACACTTGCCTTTGTGGAAATGTTGAACTTTTAAAAAGCGAATAATGTATTTAAGTAAATAAATTTGTTCCGATATGTCGATTTAAATTGTTTTTCTATTTTGGTACTTAACTTCAAATACCCGAAAGTCTCAACTCAAAGAAGGTCTATTTCTCAATCTTAGCGGGCGTACGCTAAGCCTGCAAAAGCTAGAAAAAGCTCTTTCCTCATAAAATCATTGACCTAGTTAAAACTTGCTAACTATCCTAGTAAATGTGTTTTAAGTTTAGACTTTTATGGCGTAACTGGTGAATATGAAATAAAAATAACTCTTTTCTCCTCTATTTTCAAATTCGTGCGTCTATGCGAAAATTTATTTTGACCAGTGGAAAAAGAGATTGGCTTCGGGCTGAAGAAAAGACCAAGGCAAAGTCTAACGAGCCTATGTGAAAAATTATTTTAACCAATGGAAAAGGGAGTTGCTTACGAATTGAGAAAAAAGTAACGAGTCGATGTGAAATCGCTTTTTGATATAAACAAGCAAAGAAAGTTGTATCGAGAGAGAAAAAAAACAGAAAGAAGCAGGAGGCAGAAAGCCAGAGTTTCACGCGTCTGAATAATGCCGGTCTCAAATTACACGCTGATACATTATCAGCCTTCAATGAGAGCAGGTCAATTTCAAAGAACTCTATTCAACGCCAAAGTAAGTACCTTAAAATATATCTTTTCATTCGTGTTGAATACAACAACTTTTATGTAAAAACGAATTCTCTCAGTTTGTATTAAACATTTTGGAATATTACTTTGTGGACATTTTTCCTCTTGACCATTCATCGAAACTACGAATTTTAAATATTTGATTCCTTTACCTGAAACAAGCTACTAACAACTTCTAATGTGTAAATTTGTAAATAAATTCCTTATTTGTTTTGTTAAATATAACACGTGTGTTTCCTCGTCATTATCCCTCATTATTTCATAACTAAGGGATTAATGAGAAGCGCACTGGTGTATGACTTTCTGGATTAATCTTAATCATTTCTGGATTAATGAGAAGCGCGCTGGTGTATGACTTTCTCGATTTTGCCGTGAGACAAAAATTTTAATGAAATTGCGAGAATACGGCTTCCTAAAGAGAACGGTTGGTTTGTTAAAATTTAAAAAAATGAGTCAAAGTGTAGTTTTACAAACGATTTTGATCCATGTTTTTCTTTCGAGGTGACAATTTAAACATCGCCTATGCTCAAACTAAGCTATTCCCATATAAAGCTATACTTAAAAAGTTAATCTTAGTACATACAGCATTTATCTCTGAGCTCAGAGCGATTCTCACACCAACAGAAAATATTTAAGCATTCATCGAACAAGTTTTTTCGATGTCACTTGACTAAATTTACCTCCAACTTTGATCGTTTTCTAAAAAAATGAAAATCAATGAAATAAATCGAGAAATACAAGCAAAAGAAAAGCTAAGTTGTTTGCGCCAAACTTTCGACGCTCAATTTTTGGTTAAAGCAGACGATACACTTTTGTCTTTTCCCGTCTCTTCCCATACGGCCCTGAAAATGAAATTTCTCCAAATAAATCATACATCTCGGTGACATTCGACAATTCTCGTCTGTATAAACAGAATTCAAGGCGAAATGTGTATTGTTTTCATACTGCATATTCCACGTTGTTTCTTCCCTCCACCAGAACATTTGAAAAACATTCTTTTCTCTTGACGGATCCTACGAAACGGAAGTTTCCTTCTAAGCAAACCAGAACTTCCCGCCAGGCAAACAAACGGCCCACCACCATTGTTTACAAGGGCAATATCAATAACCGGGAAAAGAAAGAGAATGAAAAAGAAAAAAAAATGAGGTCGTTATTTCGGGATCTTCGTACCGTTTACCTTTTTACTTCATTATTTCTCTCGTCCATCTGATTTGCATATTTCGCTAATGACTTGCCCCATGACCTTGCCCCTTAACCTTTGTGGAAGATTAAAATGTTGCTGTATACCAAGAGTTTCAACCTTTATGGCATATACGACTGTAGGGGAAACACAGTTCGGACTAAGATCGAATTTTGCAAGGGTATCTTTTTTATGTTTCTTTCATTTTACCTAAAAAATATCAGCCCAAAGCGATTTAAAATTTCTCGGAAGGTAAGTAAAATTATATTTTTATGTTTTCTAACTTTTCGAATTTAAGAAGAAATTTGATGTAGCTTTGAAATTCTTGGTAAAGCCAATTTTAAAAGCTCTTATTTTGACATGTTTTGCTGTTGATTAGCAAAACATGCCAAAATAAGAGCTTCAGGAATTTTATTTCGACCAAGTCTACATTAGTGAGAAGGAACCCGATTTACATTAGTCGTATCAACGCTGTTTTTGTTTTTAACTGTATATTTTTGAGATTAGATTTTTTTTTTTTGAGATTAGATTTCACTAATTACAACCCCATTTTTATTTATATATTCATTTAAAATTTTTCGTTTTGTTTGTTTAGCGGCATATCAACATCCTTATGGGTCACTTAATGCCGAAATTTAATTTTCTTCGAAGCATTAGTAATTTCTAAGAATAACAGCAATTAAAAGGTGCTTCCACGCTCCTCAAAACTTCCCGATCAGAGGCCTTGCTGCCGGATGTAATTTATCATCATGTCCAGGACGAAAATTTTTTGTTCATTGTTTTAAACATCAGTTTAGTAAAATTGTGTGAAGAAGTCCGGTTGTAAATTAACTACAAAAAGTTCGGAGATCATTGCATTTTCGATGCATCTTTATCTGAGTAAATTATATTCATTCAAAAAATAGAACGGCATTTGCAAAGTTAAAATTATGATTACGGATTTTTCGGTGGCATACCTACGCATTCAGGGTGGCTGTTTAATTTGAAATGTTTTATATTGTTTTACTTTCCTTGTCATACCTGGGAGCATTTCAACCAAATTTTGTCTTAGATTTTGTTAAGAAAAAATCAATGCATCGTGAAAAACGAAAATATTTTAAATACTTAGTTAAAAAAGGAAGTAAGCAGTAAGTAAGAGAAAAAAAGAAAAAGACTAATTCGAGTTGACCGGTTTCGGTCCTCTCTTATCAAAAACTCGATCGAGCATAAAATTAAAAAGAACAATACAGAAGTTCATAATATACTAATAAAAATACGTTAAATGCATATTATATTAAGATCGTGTAGCCATTCGTTCTGTTTATATGAGTAGGATTGCCTAGACTCAACAAAAATTGTTTCTAATACCTTAAATCGTAAATTTGGAGTGTGATCTGTAGAACTGTTTTTTTTCTTTTTTTCGTGCTTACTTCTTTGTTTTTAAAACCATACTTTTATAACTATGATACACACACACACACACACACACACACACACACACACACATATATATATATATATATATATATATATATATATATATAGTAATACTCGTTTTAAAAAAACCCCGGATAGCTCAACTTGTCGATACGTCAAAACAAATCGGTAGCCAAGAAAAAAATTGGAAATAAAAAAAATGAAAGAACTAAAAACATTCGAACAGGTTGAAATAAATCGACCAGTGCTTTAAGTCTTTAGTCCAAAGAAAAAAAAAACCAAGCGAGTAGTAAGACTAAAAACGTAGAGTGCTCAATACGCTAAGCAGAGCCGGAATAACTAAAATAAATCGTAAAGAGCCAGGAAAACCTACCTAGGTTTCACCTAAACGAATCTTCAGGGTAAGCTGGCTTATCCTGAAGATTCATTTAGGTGAAACCTAGGTAGGTTTTCCTGACTCTTTACGATTTATTTTATATATATATATATATATATATATATATATATATATATATATATTTATATGTGTGTTTGTGTGTGTGTGTGTTTGAGTGTGTGTTAGTGTGTGTGTATGTGTCTTTTCTAAAAATATTTT
This sequence comes from Acanthosepion lycidas, assembly GCA_963932145.1. NCBI lineage: Eukaryota > Metazoa > Mollusca > Cephalopoda > Sepiida > Sepiidae > Acanthosepion > Acanthosepion lycidas. The sequence goes on along the minus strand of OZ010608.1, from coordinate 79,060,230 downwards.
CACGGTAACTGCTCCGACGAGCTACTTTCGCTAGTTCCCAGAGTGCATGAATTTAAACGTGCAACTAGGCTGGCATCACGGTCCCATCCTTTCACTGTCGAAACAGTTATATGTGGCCGTCTCTTCTGCTCCAATAGCTTCATGTCTTGCACCTCCCATCTGTGAAATTCACTTCCTATTACTTATTTTCCCTGATGGTTATAATCTCCAACTATTCAAATGTAATGTCAATCGACATCTCCAGATGCCCTGACCTATCCACTGCCCTTCTCTTCATCCTTTCCTCTATCACACCTCTTTACTCTTGCTCCCACTCTCTGTAACTCATTGGGTGCTAGTGGCACTCCCGCCTTGCTTGGGGTGAAATGCTTATATATATATATATATATATATATATATATATATATATATATATATATATATATATATATATATAACTGATGATAACAGGAAGCATTAAAATGATACACAGACAGACACACGACGACCAAGATATTAACTAAGTTTTTTTTTTTGTTTTTTTTTTAAATCGAATTCACTTCATGCAAGGCGCTAAAGCCACTAAGACACAAGGGGCTAGTGGATATGAAAATATTAGAAAACAGAAACGTTATTAAGGAGTAAGAACAATAGAAGAGTAATCAGAAAAACAGTCGATAACGATTGACATTGAATTTAATTTTTTGAAGATCAAGTTTGACTGGAAAGCATAGAACGAGAAGAGTGCTCAACAAGCGGCAAATACGAGAAAAGAAACTGTTAGCATAGACCTTATGCTTACATCTAACCAATTCAATTGATGAGATCTTCCTGCTAATCTAGTACTGCACTTAAATTCATAACGTCTAGTTAACATAGAGAAGAGCGATATTTATTCTGTGCAATACAGAAATGTGGCACAAGGCCGAAAAGGGGATTGGGGAAAAGGACGGTCTTCTTCTGTCTTAACAATAACTTAGCTAGCCGCAAACACTGACCCAATCGTACAAAACAATATTCCTTACACCAAAACAACACATTCATACGTACCTTTCTTACTACAAACACCATAATACCTCTTTGTCTCTATGAAAATACTAAATAGTCCCCATATTTACAATTCGTTGTCTGTGGGGGGGGGGATGAAATAACAATTCTAAAAATTAACCCCAATGAATATTTACAATATGAATACAAAAAGCTATTCACAAGAAACTAAAGAAAATAAGATTAGTAATAACATAGAGAAGAGCTCATTCGAACAATTTCCGTGAAAGTATTTATAGAAAAAGCTCAGGGAAGCAACTTTAAGGCGGTGAGAAAGTGACTGAAGCCTAGATGCCAGATCAAGACTAATAAAATTGCTGATTCTTCTTTGGATTTTATCAATGATCTCTAGATATATAGCAAGAGCACCGAACCATGTGGCAGAATGGATAACTGGCGGACTTATAAATATGTAAGATTGATTCTGGAAAGAAAAGTTGTCTAGCACGACACAGTGAACCCACTTAATATTTTCGCTTCATATCAGCCGGGAATATTAGCCTGAGAAGGCGAAACGAGTCACTATCCTGGAGGTTAGCATCATCCATGCTGATGAATGACAGAAAGATTGTTATTAATTAATATTTTAATAATCTTAGAAATAATGTTTTGGATCTATTGAAAGGATCAAAGTTAGATAAGAAATAATTGTCTTTAGAGAAGAAAAAATAAACGTGAAAAAAGTCATTTCCTTAATTAATATCATCAGAGCTGTTTCGATTTGGAGACCCACTGCAAATCAGTGATTTCTCCACACATAAACTTTGTAAATATCTCTGCGTGATCTCCAACTTAAAAAAGAAGAAATCTACTAAGAATTTTAAAATATTAAATGAGCGAAAATTCTTGTAATAGCTATCAATTGTCCTTAATATTTGAATTTTAATCACTTTTCGTATATTTCTTTTTCGATTGTACTTAAGCTTCAAATAAGCAATTATATTTACTTCAATTTTGGTTCGAGTGGGTTGTTCAGAGCCAAACGACCTTTGGTACATATAGTGATTTTCCAAGCGCAGCTTAGATGTGACATAAGGCCGAAGATATGTGGCACCCAGGGACTTTTGTAACATATATATCAACTTCTATTTTGTAGCTACCTAACCCAATCAAGATAAATTTTTATGTAGGATATGGTATTAGGTTGGGGCAAAAATAATGACGTAATAATGTCGTTTTTTGACGTTAAAATTATTTTTGCACCAACCTAATATTATAGATCAGGAAAAAATCGATGTTATTTTTAGATTCAGCATTCAGAATTTGTTAAAAATGAACCAAAACATTCGAAGCACCGTTTTAAATCTTTTTTGCGGGTCGGTGTTACAACTGTTGCTGCTGTTGTTGTTGTTACCTTTAGTTGCCATCATCATCGTCATTACTATTGATGTTGCTGTTGTTGTTACCTTTCGTTGCCATCATCATCGTCATTACTATTGATGTTGCTGTTGTTGTTACCTTTCGTTGCCATCATCATCGTCATTACTATTGATGTTGCTGTTGTTGTTACCTTTCGTTGCCATCATCATCGTCATTACTATTGATGTTGCAGTTGTTGTTACCTTTCGTTGCCATCATCATCACTATTGATGTTGCTGTTGTTGTTACCTTTCGTTGCCATCATCATCGTCATTACTATTGATGTTGCAGTTGTTGTTACCTTTCGTTGCCATCATCATCACTATTGATGTTGCTGCTGTTGTTACCTTTCGTTGCCATCATCATCGTCATTACTATTGATGTTGCTGTTGTTGTTACCTTTCGTTGCCATCATCATCACTATTGATGTTGCTGTTGTTGTTACCTTTCGTTGCCATCATCATCGTCATTACTATTGATGTTGCAGTTGTTGTTACCTTTCGTTGCCATCATCATCACTATTGATGTTGCTGCTGTTGTTACCTTTCGTTGCCATCATCATCGTCATTACTATTGATGTTGCTGTTGTTGTTACCTTTCGTTGCCATCATCATCACTATTGATGTTGCTGTTGTTGTTACCTTTCGTTGCCATCATCATCGTCATTACTATTGATGTTGTTGTTACCTTTCGTTGCCATCATCATCGTCATTACTATTGATGTTGCAGTTGTTGTTACCTTTCGTTGCCATCATCATCGTCATTACTATTGATGTTGTTGTTACCTTTCGTTGCCATCATCATCGTCATTACTATTGATGTTGTTGTTACCTTTCGTTGCCATCATCATCGTCATTACTATTGATGTTGTTGTTACCTTTCGTTGCCATCATCATCGTCATTACTATTGATGTTGCAGTTGTTGTTACCTTTCGTTGCCATCATCATCGTCATTACTATTGATGTTGCAGTTGTTGTTACCTTTCGTTGCCATCATCATCGTCATTACTATTGATGTTGCAGTTGTTGTTACCTTTCGTTGCCATCATCATCACTATTGATGTTGCTGCTGTTGTTACCTTTCGTTGCCATCATCATCGTCATTACTATTGATGTTGCTGTTGTTGTTACCTTTCGTTGCCATCATCATCACTATTGATGTTGCTGTTGTTGTTACCTTTCGTTGCCATCATCATCGTCATTACTATTGATGTTGTTGTTACCTTTCGTTGCCATCATCATCGTCATTACTATTGATGTTGCAGTTGTTGTTACCTTTCGTTGCCATCATCATCGTCATTACTATTGATGTTGCAGTTGTTGTTACCTTTCGTTGCCATCATCATCGTCATTACTATTGATGTTGCAGTTGTTGTTACCTTTCGTTGCCATCATCATCGTCATTACTATTGATGTTGTTGTTACCTTTCGTTGCCATCATCATCGTCATTACTATTGATGTTGCAGTTGTTGTTACCTTTCGTTGCCATCATCATCGTCATTACTATTGATGTTGTTGTTACCTTTCGTTGCCATCATCATCGTCATTACTATTGATGTTGTTGTTACCTTTCGTTGCCATCATCATCGTCATTACTATTGATGTTGTTGTTACCTTTCGTTGCCATCATCATCGTCATTACTATTGATGTTGCTGTTGTTGTTACCTTTCGTTGCCATCATCATCGTCATTACTATTGATGTTGCAGTTGTTGTTACCTTTCGTTGCCATCATCATCGTCATTACTATTGATGTTGTTGTTACCTTTCGTTGCCATCATCATCGTCATTACTATTGATGTTGTTGTTACCTTTCGTTGCCATCATCATCGTCATTACTATTGATGTTGTTGTTACCTTTCGTTGCCATCATCATCGTCATTACTATTGATGTTGTTGTTACCTTTCGTTGCCATCATCATCGTCATTACTATTGATGTTGTTGTTACCTTTCGTTGCCATCATCATCGTCATTACTATTGATGTTGCAGTTGTTGTTACCTTTCGTTGCCATCATCATCGTCATTACTATTGATGTTGTTGTTACCTTTCGTTGCCATCATCATCGTCATTACTATTGATGTTGTTGTTACCTTTCGTTGCCATCATCATCGTCATTACTATTGATGTTGTTGTTACCTTTCGTTGCCATCATCATCGTCATTACTATTGATGTTGTTGTTACCTTTCGTTGCCATCATCATCGTCATTACTATTGATGTTGTTGTTACCTTTCGTTGCCATCATCATCGTCATTACTATTGATGTTGTTGTTACCTTTCGTTGCCATCATCATCGTCATTACTATTGATGTTGCAGTTGTTGTTACCTTTCGTTGCCATCATCATCGTCATTACTATTGATGTTGTTGTTACCTTTCGTTGCCATCATCATCGTCATTACTATTGATGTTGTTGTTACCTTTCGTTGCCATCATCATCGTCATTACTATTGATGTTGTTGTTACCTTTCGTTGCCATCATCATCGTCATTACTATTGATGTTGCTGTTGTTGTTACCTTTCGTTGCCATCATCATCGTCATTACTATTGATGTTGCAGTTGTTGTTACCTTTCGTTGCCATCATCATCGTCATTACTATTGATGTTGTTGTTACCTTTCGTTGCCATCATCATCGTCATTACTATTGATGTTGTTGTTACCTTTCGTTGCCATCATCATCGTCATTACTATTGATGTTGTTGTTACCTTTCGTTGCCATCATCATCGTCATTACTATTGATGTTGTTGTTACCTTTCGTTGCCATCATCATCGTCATTACTATTGATGTTGTTGTTACCTTTCGTTGCCATCATCATCGTCATTACTATTGATGTTGCAGTTGTTGTTACCTTTCGTTGCCATCATCATCGTCATTACTATTGATGTTGTTGTTACCTTTCGTTGCCATCATCATCGTCATTACTATTGATGTTGTTGTTACCTTTCGTTGCCATCATCATCGTCATTACTATTGATGTTGTTGTTACCTTTCGTTGCCATCATCATCGTCATTACTATTGATGTTGCTGTTGTTGTTACCTTTCGTTGCCATCATCATCGTCATTACTATTGATGTTGCAGTTGTTGTTACCTTTCGTTGCCATCATCATCGTCATTACTATTGATGTTGCAGTTGTTGTTACCTTTCGTTGCCATCATCATCGTCATTACTATTGATGTTGCAGTTGTTGTTACCTTTCGTTGCCATCATCATCGTCATTACTATTGATGTTGTTGTTACCTTTCGTTGCCATCATCATCGTCATTACTATTGATGTTGCAGTTGTTGTTACCTTTCGTTGCCATCATCATCGTCATTACTATTGATGTTGTTGTTACCTTTCGTTGCCATCATCATCGTCATTACTATTGATGTTGTTGTTACCTTTCGTTGCCATCATCATCGTCATTACTATTGATGTTGTTGTTACCTTTCGTTGCCATCATCATCGTCATTACTATTGATGTTGTTGTTACCTTTCGTTGCCATCATCATCGTCATTACTATTGATGTTGTTGTTACCTTTCGTTGCCATCATCATCGTCATTACTATTGATGTTGCTGTTGTTGTTACCTTTCGTTGCCATCATCATCGTCATTACTATTGATGTTGCAGTTGTTGTTACCTTTCGTTGCCATCATCATCGTCATTACTATTGATGTTGCAGTTGTTGTTACCTTTCGTTGCCATCATCATCGTCATTACTATTGATGTTGCAGTTGTTGTTACCTTTCGTTGCCATCATCATCGTCATTACTATTGATGTTGCAGTTGTTGTTACCTTTCGTTGCCATCATCATCGTCATTACTATTGATGTTGCAGTTGTTGTTACCTTTCGTTGCCATCATCATCGTCATTACTATTGATGTTGTTGTTACCTTTCGTTGCCATCATCATCGTCATTACTATTGATGTTGCAGTTGTTGTTACCTTTCGTTGCCATCATCATCGTCATTACTATTGATGTTGTTGTTACCTTTCGTTGCCATCATCATCGTCATTACTATTGATGTTGTTGTTACCTTTCGTTGCCATCATCATCGTCATTACTATTGATGTTGCTGTTGTTGTTACCTTTCGTTGCCATCATCATCGTCATTACTATTGATGTTGCAGTTGTTGTTACCTTTCGTTGCCATCATCATCGTCATTACTATTGATGTTGCAGTTGTTGTTACCTTTCGTTGCCATCATCATCGTCATTACTATTGATGTTGTTGTTACCTTTCGTTGCCATCATCATCGTCATTACTATTGATGTTGTTGTTACCTTTCGTTGCCATCATCATCGTCATTACTATTGATGTTGTTGTTACCTTTCGTTGCCATCATCATCGTCATTACTATTGATGTTGTTGTTACCTTTCGTTGCCATCATCATCGTCATTACTATTGATGTTGTTGTTACCTTTCGTTGCCATCATCATCGTCATTACTATTGATGTTGCTGTTGTTGTTACCTTTCGTTGCCATCATCATCGTCATTACTATTGATGTTGCAGTTGTTGTTACCTTTCGTTGCCATCATCATCGTCATTACTATTGATGTTGCAGTTGTTGTTACCTTTCGTTGCCATCATCATCGTCATTACTATTGATGTTGCAGTTGTTGTTACCTTTCGTTGCCATCATCATCGTCATTACTATTGATGTTGCAGTTGTTGTTACCTTTCGTTGCCATCATCATCGTCATTACTATTGATGTTGCAGTTGTTGTTACCTTTCGTTGCCATCATCATCGTCATTACTATTGATGTTGCAGTTGTTGTTACCTTTCGTTGCCATCATCATCGTCATTACTATTGATGTTGCAGTTGTTGTTACCTTTCGTTGCCATCATCATCGTCATTACTATTGATGTTGTTGTTACCTTTCGTTGCCATCATCATCGTCATTACTATTGATGTTGCAGTTGTTGTTACCTTTCGTTGCCATCATCATCGTCATTACTATTGATGTTGTTGTTACCTTTCGTTGCCATCATCATCGTCATTACTATTGATGTTGTTGTTACCTTTCGTTGCCATCATCATCGTCATTACTATTGATGTTGTTGTTACCTTTCGTTGCCATCATCATCGTCATTACTATTGATGTTGCTGTTGTTGTTACCTTTCGTTGCCATCATCATCGTCATTACTATTGATGTTGCAGTTGTTGTTACCTTTCGTTGCCATCATCATCGTCATTACTATTGATGTTGTTGTTACCTTTCGTTGCCATCATCATCGTCATTACTATTGATGTTGTTGTTACCTTTCGTTGCCATCATCATCGTCATTACTATTGATGTTGTTGTTACCTTTCGTTGCCATCATCATCGTCATTACTATTGATGTTGTTGTTACCTTTCGTTGCCATCATCATCGTCATTACTATTGATGTTGTTGTTACCTTTCGTTGCCATCATCATCGTCATTACTATTGATGTTGCTGTTGTTGTTACCTTTCGTTGCCATCATCATCGTCATTACTATTGATGTTGCAGTTGTTGTTACCTTTCGTTGCCATCATCATCGTCATTACTATTGATGTTGCAGTTGTTGTTACCTTTCGTTGCCATCATCATCGTCATTACTATTGATGTTGCAGTTGTTGTTACCTTTCGTTGCCATCATCATCGTCATTACTATTGATGTTGCAGTTGTTGTTACCTTTCGTTGCCATCATCATCGTCATTACTATTGATGTTGCAGTTGTTGTTACCTTTCGTTGCCATCATCATCGTCATTACTATTGATGTTGCAGTTGTTGTTACCTTTCGTTGCCATCATCATCGTCATTACTATTGATGTTGTTGTTACCTTTCGTTGCCATCATCATCGTCATTACTATTGATGTTGCAGTTGTTGTTACCTTTCGTTGCCATCATCATCGTCATTACTATTGATGTTGTTGTTACCTTTCGTTGCCATCATCATCGTCATTACTATTGATGTTGTTGTTACCTTTCGTTGCCATCATCATCGTCATTACTATTGATGTTGTTGTTACCTTTCGTTGCCATCATCATCGTCATTACTATTGATGTTGTTGTTACCTTTCGTTGCCATCATCATCGTCATTACTATTGATGTTGTTGTTACCTTTCGTTGCCATCATCATCGTCATTACTATTGATGTTGCTGTTGTTGTTACCTTTCGTTGCCATCATCATCGTCATTACTATTGATGTTGCAGTTGTTGTTACCTTTCGTTGCCATCATCATCGTCATTACTATTGATGTTGCAGTTGTTGTTACCTTTCGTTGCCATCATCATCGTCATTACTATTGATGTTGCAGTTGTTGTTACCTTTCGTTGCCATCATCATCGTCATTACTATTGATGTTGCAGTTGTTGTTACCTTTCGTTGCCATCATCATCGTCATTACTATTGATGTTGCAGTTGTTGTTACCTTTCGTTGCCATCATCATCGTCATTACTATTGATGTTGCAGTTGTTGTTACCTTTCGTTGCCATCATCATCGTCATTACTATTGATGTTGCAGTTGTTGTTACCTTTCGTTGCCATCATCATCGTCATTACTATTGATGTTGCAGTTGTTGTTACCTTTCGTTGCCATCATCATCGTCATTACTATTGATGTTGTTGTTACCTTTCGTTGCCATCATCATCGTCATTACTATTGATGTTGCAGTTGTTGTTACCTTTCGTTGCCATCATCATCGTCATTACTATTGATGTTGCAGTTGTTGTTACCTTTCGTTGCCATCATCATCGTCATTACTATTGATGTTGTTGTTACCTTTCGTTGCCATCATCATCGTCATTACTATTGATGTTGTTGTTACCTTTCGTTGCCATCATCATCGTCATTACTATTGATGTTGCTGTTGTTGTTACCTTTCGTTGCCATCATCATCGTCATTACTATTGATGTTGCAGTTGTTGTTACCTTTCGTTGCCATCATCATCGTCATTACTATTGATGTTGTTGTTACCTTTCGTTGCCATCATCATCGTCATTACTATTGATGTTGTTGTTACCTTTCGTTGCCATCATCATCGTCATTACTATTGATGTTGCTGTTGTTGTTACCTTTCGTTGCCATCATCATCGTCATTACTATTGATGTTGCAGTTGTTGTTACCTTTCGTTGCCATCATCATCGTCATTACTATTGATGTTGTTGTTACCTTTCGTTGCCATCATCATCGTCATTACTATTGATGTTGCAGTTGTTGTTACCTTTCGTTGCCATCATCATCGTCATTACTATTGATGTTGCAGTTGTTGTTACCTTTCGTTGCCATCATCATCGTCATTACTATTGATGTTGTTGTTACCTTTCGTTGCCATCATCATCGTCATTACTATTGATGTTGTTGTTACCTTTCGTTGCCATCATCATCGTCATTACTATTGATGTTGCAGTTGTTGTTACCTTTCGTTGCCATCATCATCGTCATTACTATTGATGTTGTTGTTACCTTTCGTTGCCATCATCATCGTCATTACTATTGATGTTGCAGTTGTTGTTACCTTTCGTTGCCATCATCATCGTCATTACTATTGATGTTGCAGTTGTTGTTACCTTTCGTTGCCATCATCATCGTCATTACTATTGATGTTGTTGTTACCTTTCGTTGCCATCATCATCGTCATTACTATTGATGTTGTTGTTACCTTTCGTTGCCATCATCATCGTCATTACTATTGATGTTGCAGTTGTTGTTACCTTTCGTTGCCATCATCATCGTCATTACTATTGATGTTGTTGTTACCTTTCGTTGCCATCATCATCGTCATTACTATTGATGTTGCAGTTGTTGTTACCTTTCGTTGCCATCATCATCGTCATTACTATTGATGTTGCTGTTGTTGTTACCTTTCGTTGCCATCATCATCGTCATTACTATTGATGTTGCTGTTGTTGTTACCTTTCGTTGCCATCATCATCGTCATTACTATTGATGTTGTTGTTACCTTTCGTTGCCATCATCATCGTCATTACTATTGATGTTGTTGTTACCTTTCGTTGCCATCATCATCGTCATTACTATTGATGTTGCAGTTGTTGTTACCTTTCGTTGCCATCATCATCGTCATTACTATTGATGTTGCAGTTGTTGTTACCTTTCGTTGCCATCATCATCGTCATTACTATTGATGTTGTTGTTACCTTTCGTTGCCATCATCATCGTCATTACTATTGATGTTGTTGTTACCTTTCGTTGCCATCATCATCGTCATTACTATTGATGTTGTTGTTACCTTTCGTTGCCATCATCATCGTCATTACTATTGATGTTGTTGTTACCTTTCGTTGCCATCATCATCGTCATTACTATTGATGTTGTTGTTACCTTTCGTTGCCATCATCATCGTCATTACTATTGATGTTGTTGTTACCTTTAGTTGCCATCATCATCGTCATTACTATTGATGTTGTTGTTACCTTTCGTTGCCATCATCATCATCATTACTATTGATGTTGTTGTTACCTTTAGTTGCCATCATCATCGTCATTACTATTGATGTTGTTGTTACCTTTCGTTGCCATCATCATCGTCATTACTATTGATGTTGCAGTTGTTGTTACCTTTCGTTGCCATCATCATCGTCATTACTATTGATGTTGCTGTTGTTGTTACCTTTCGTTGCCATCATCATCGTCATTACTATTGATGTTGCAGTTGTTGTTACCTTTCGTTGCCATCATCATCGTCATTACTATTGATGTTGTTGTTACCTTTCGTTGCCATCATCATCGTCATTACTATTGATGTTGTTGTTACCTTTCGTTGCCATCATCATCGTCATTACTATTGATGTTGCAGTTGTTGTTACCTTTCGTTGCCATCATCATCGTCATTACTATTGATGTTGCAGTTGTTGTTACCTTTCGTTGCCATCATCATCGTCATTACTATTGATGTTGTTGTTACCTTTCGTTGCCATCATCATCGTCATTACTATTGATGTTGTTGTTACCTTTCGTTGCCATCATCATCGTCATTACTATTGATGTTGTTGTTACCTTTCGTTGCCATCATCATCGTCATTACTATTGATGTTGTTGTTACCTTTCGTTGCCATCATCATCGTCATTACTATTGATGTTGTTGTTACCTTTCGTTGCCATCATCATCGTCATTACTATTGATGTTGTTGTTACCTTTCGTTGCCATCATCATCGTCATTACTATTGATGTTGTTGTTACCTTTAGTTGCCATCATCATCGTCATTACTATTGATGTTGTTGTTACCTTTCGTTGCCATCATCATCGTCATTACTATTGATGTTGTTGTTACCTTTAGTTGCCATCATCATCGTCATTACTATTGATGTTGTTGTTACCTTTCGTTGCCATCATCATCGTCATTACTATTGATGTTGCAGTTGTTGTTACCTTTCGTTGCCATCATCATCGTCATTACTATTGATGTTGCAGTTGTTGTTACCTTTCGTTGCCATCATCATCGTCATTACTATTGATGTTGCAGTTGTTGTTACCTTTCGTTGCCATCATCATCGTCATTACTATTGATGTTGCTGTTGTTGTTACCTTTCGTTGCCATCATCATCGTCATTACTATTGATGTTGTTGTTACCTTTAGTTGCCATCATCATCGTCATTACTATTGATGTTGCTGTTGTTGTTACCTTTCGTTGCCATCATCATCGTCATTACTATTGATGTTGCTGTTGTTGTTACCTTTCGTTGCCATCATCATCGTCATTACTATTGATGTTGCTGTTGTTGTTACCTTTCGTTGCCATCATCATCGTCATTACTATTGATGTTGTTGTTACCTTTAGTTGCCATCATCATCGTCATTACTATTGATGTTGCAGTTGTTGTTACCTTTCGTTGCCATCATCATCGTCATTACTATTGATGTTGCAGTTGTTGTTACCTTTCGTTGCCATCATCATCGTCATTACTATTGATGTTGCTGTTGTTGTTACCTTTCGTTGCCATCATCATCGTCATTACTATTGATGTTGCTGTTGTTGTTACCTTTCGTTGCCATCATCATCGTCATTACTATTGATGTTGCTGTTGTTGTTACCTTTCGTTGCCATCATCATCGTCATTACTATTGATGTTGCAGTTGTTGTTACCTTTCGTTGCCATCATCATCGTCATTACTATTGATGTTGCAGTTGTTGTTACCTTTCGTTGCCATCATCATCGTCATTACTATTGATGTTGCTGTTGTTGTTACCTTTCGTTGCCATCATCATCGTCATTACTATTGATGTTGCTGTTGTTGTTACCTTTCGTTGCCATCATCATCGTCATTACTATTGATGTTGCTGTTGTTGTTACCTTTCGTTGCCATCATCATCGTCATTACTATTGATGTTGCAGTTGTTGTTACCTTTCGTTGCCATCATCATCGTCATTACTATTGATGTTGCTGTTGTTGTTACCTTTCGTTGCCATCATCATCGTCATTACTATTGATGTTGCAGTTGTTGTTACCTTTCGTTGCCATCATCATCGTCATTACTATTGATGTTGCTGTTGTTGTTACCTTTCGTTGCCATCATCATCGTCATTACTATTGATGTTGTTGTTGTTACCTTTAGTTGCCATCATCATCGTCATTACTATTGATGTTGCTGTTGTTGTTACCTTTCGTTGCCATCATCATCGTCATTACTATTGATGTTGCTGTTGTTGTTACCTTTAGTTGCCATCATCATCGTCATTACTATTGATGTTGCTGTTGTTGTTACCTTTCGTTGCCATCATCATCGTCATTACTATTGATGTTGCAGTTGTTGTTACCTTCGTTGCCATCATCATCGTCATTACTATTGATGTTGCAGTTGTTGTTACCTTTCGTTGCCATCATCATCGTCATTACTATTGATGTTGCTGTTGTTGTTACCTTTCGTTGCCATCATCATCGTCATTACTATTGATGTTGCAGTTGTTGTTACCTTTCGTTGCCATCATCATCGTCATTACTATTGATGTTGCTGTTGTTGTTACCTTTCGTTGCCATCATCATCGTCATTACTATTGATGTTGCTGTTGTTGTTACCTTTCGTTGCCATCATCATCGTCATTACTATTGATGTTGCTGTTGTTGTTACCTTTCGTTGCCATATCATCGTCATTACTATTGATGTTGCTGTTGTTGTTACCTTTCGGTTTCCATCATCATCGTCATTACTATGTTGATGTTGGCAGTTGTTGTTACCTTTCGTTGCCAT
>OZ010608.1:78941673-79046458 GCA_963932145.1 Acanthosepion lycidas | reverse complement strand
TGTTACCTTTCGTTGCCATCATCATCGTCATTACTATTGATGTTGCAGTGTTGTTACCTTTCGTTGCCATCATCATCGTCATTACTATTGATGTTGCAGTTGTTGTTACCTTTCGTTGCCATCATCATCGTCATTACTATTGATGTTGCAGTTGTTGTTACCTTTCGTTGCCATCATCATCGTCATTACTATTGATGTTGCAGTTGTTGTTACCTTTCGTTGCCATCATCATCGTCATTACTATTGATGTTGCAGTTGTTGTTACCTTTCGTTGCCATCATCATCGTCATTACTATTGATGTTGCAGTTGTTGTTACCTTTCGTTGCCATCATCATCGTCATTACTATTGATGTTGCAGTTGTTGTTACCTTTCGTTGCCATCATCATCGTCATTACTATTGATGTTGCAGTTGTTGTTACCTTTCGTTGCCATCATCATCGTCATTACTATTGATGTGTTGTTGTTACCTTTCGTTGCCATCATCATCGTCATTACTATTGATGTTGCAGTTGTTGTTACCTTTCGTTGCCATCATCATCGTCATTACTATTGATGTTGCAGTTGTTGTTACCTTTCGTTGCCATCATCATCGTCATTACTATTGATGTTGTTGTTACCTTTCGTTGCCATCATCATCGTCATTACTATTGATGTTGTTGTTACCTTTCGTTGCCATCATCATCGTCATTACTATTGATGTTGCTGTTGTTGTTACCTTTCGTTGCCATCATCATCGTCATTACTATTGATGTTGCAGTTGTTGTTACCTTTCGTTGCCATCATCATCGTCATTACTATTGATGTTGTTGTTACCTTTCGTTGCCATCATCATCGTCATTACTATTGAGCTTGCATGTTGTTGTTACCTTTCGTTGCCATCATCATCGTCATTACTATTGATGTTGCTGTTGTTGTTACCTTTCGTTGCCATCATCATCGTCATTACTATTGATGTTGCAGTTGTTGTTACCTTTCGTTGCCATCATCATCGTCATTACTATTGATGTTGTTGTTACCTTTCGTTGCCATCATCATCGTCATTACTATTGATGTTGCAGTTGTTGTTACCTTTCGTTGCCATCATCATCGTCATTACTATTGATGTTGCAGTTGTTGTTACCTTTCGTTGCCATCATCATCGTCATTACTATTGATGTTGTTGTTACCTTTCGTTGCCATCATCATCGTCATTACTATTGATGTGTTGTTGTTACCTTTCGTTGCCATCATCATCGTCATTACTATTGATGTTGCAGTTGTTGTTACCTTTCGTTGCCATCATCATCGTCATTACTATTGATGTTGTTGTTACCTTTCGTTGCCATCATCATCGTCATTACTATTGATGTTGCAGTTGTTGTTACCTTTCGTTGCCATCATCATCGTCATTACTATTGATGTTGCAGTTGTTGTTACCTTTCGTTGCCATCATCATCGTCATTACTATTGATGTTGTTGTTACCTTTCGTTGCCATCATCATCGTCATTACTATTGATGTTGTTGTTACCTTTCGTTGCCATCATCATCGTCATTACTATTGATGTTGCAGTTACTATTGATGTTGTTGTTACCTTTCGTTGCCATCATCATCGTCATTACTATTGATGTTGCAGTTGTTGTTACCTTTCGTTGCCATCATCATCGTCATTACTATTGATGTTGCTGTTGTTGTTACCTTTCGTTGCCATCATCATCGTCATTACTATTGATGTTGCTGTTGTTGTTACCTTTCGTTGCCATCATCATCGTCATTACTATTGATGTTGCATGTTGTTACCTTTCGTTGCCATCATCATCGTCATTACTATTGATGTTGTTGTTACCTTTCGTTGCCATCATCATCGTCATTACTATTGATGTTGCAGTTGTTGTTACCTTTCGTTGCCATCATCATCGTCATTACTATTGATGTTGCAGTTGTTGTTACCTTTCGTTGCCATCATCATCGTCATTACTATTGATGTTGTTGTTACCTTTCGTTGCCATCATCATCGTCATTACTATTGATGTTGTTGTTACCTTTCGTTGCCATCATCATCGTCATTACTATTGATGTTGCGTTGTTACCTTTCGTTGCCATCATCATCGTCATTACTATTGATGTTGTTGTTACCTTTCGTTGCCATCATCATCGTCATTACTATTGATGTTGTTGTTACCTTTCGTTGCCATCATCATCGTCATTACTATTGATGTTGTTGTTACCTTTCGTTGCCATCATCATCGTCATTACTATTGATGTTGTTGTTACCTTTCGTTGCCATCATCATCGTCATTACTATTGATGTTGTTGTTACCTTTCGTTGCCATCATCATCGTCATTACTATTGATGTTGTTGTTACCTTTCGTTGCCATCATCATCGTCATTACTATTGATGTTGCAGTTGTTGTTACCTTTCGTTGCCATCATCATCGTCATTACTATTGATGTTGCTGTTGTTGTTACCTTTCGTTGCCATCATCATCGTCATTACTATTGATGTTGCAGTTGTTGTTACCTTTCGTTGCCATCATCATCGTCATTACTATTGATGTTGTTGTTACCTTTCGTTGCCATCATCATCGTCATTACTATTGATGTTGTTGTTACCTTTCGTTGCCATCATCATCGTCATTACTATTGATGTTGCAGTTGTTGTTACCTTTCGTTGCCATCATCATCGTCATTACTATTGATGTTGCAGTTGTTGTTACCTTTCGTTGCCATCATCATCGTCATTACTATTGATGTTGTTGTTACCTTTCGTTGCCATCATCATCGTCATTACTATTGATGTTGTTGTTACCTTTCGTTGCCATCATCATCGTCATTACTATTGATGTTGCTGTTGTTGTTACCTTTCGTTGCCATCATCATCGTCATTACTATTGATGTTGTTGTTACCTTTCGTTGCCATCATCATCGTCATTACTATTGATGTTGTTGTTACCTTTCGTTGCCATCATCATCGTCATTACTATTGATGTTGTTGTTACCTTTCGTTGCCATCATCATCGTCATTACTATTGATGTTGTTGTTACCTTTCGTTGCCATCATCATCGTCATTACTATTGATGTTGCTGTTGTTGTTACCTTTCGTTGCCATCATCATCGTCATTACTATTGATGTTGTTGTTACCTTTCGTTGCCATCATCATCGTCATTACTATTGATGTTGTTGTTACCTTTCGTTGCCATCATCATCGTCATTACTATTGATGTTGCAGTTGTTGTTACCTTTCGTTGCCATCATCATCGTCATTACTATTGATGTTGCAGTTGTTGTTACCTTTCGTTGCCATCATCATCGTCATTACTATTGATGTTGCAGTTGTTGTTACCTTTCGTTGCCATCATCATCGTCATTACTATTGATGTTGCTGTTGTTGTTACCTTTCGTTGCCATCATCATCGTCATTACTATTGATGTTGTTGTTACCTTTAGTTGCCATCATCATCGTCATTACTATTGATGTTGCTGTTGTTGTTACCTTTCGTTGCCATCATCATCGTCATTACTATTGATGTTGCTGTTGTTGTTACCTTTCGTTGCCATCATCATCGTCATTACTATTGATGTTGCTGTTGTTGTTACCTTTCGTTGCCATCATCATCGTCATTACTATTGATGTTGTTGTTACCTTTAGTTGCCATCATCATCGTCATTACTATTGATGTTGCAGTTGTTGTTACCTTTCGTTGCCATCATCATCGTCATTACTATTGATGTTGCAGTTGTTGTTACCTTTCGTTGCCATCATCATCGTCATTACTATTGATGTTGCTGTTGTTGTTACCTTTCGTTGCCATCATCATCGTCATTACTATTGATGTTGCTGTTGTTGTTACCTTTCGTTGCCATCATCATCGTCATTACTATTGATGTTGCTGTTGTTGTTACCTTTCGTTGCCATCATCATCGTCATTACTATTGATGTTGCAGTTGTTGTTACCTTTCGTTGCCATCATCATCGTCATTACTATTGATGTTGCAGTTGTTGTTACCTTTCGTTGCCATCATCATCGTCATTACTATTGATGTTGCTGTTGTTGTTACCTTTCGTTGCCATCATCATCGTCATTACTATTGATGTTGCTGTTGTTGTTACCTTTCGTTGCCATCATCATCGTCATTACTATTGATGTTGCTGTTGTTGTTACCTTTCGTTGCCATCATCATCGTCATTACTATTGATGTTGCAGTTGTTGTTACCTTTCGTTGCCATCATCATCGTCATTACTATTGATGTTGCTGTTGTTGTTACCTTTCGTTGCCATCATCATCGTCATTACTATTGATGTTGCAGTTGTTGTTACCTTTCGTTGCCATCATCATCGTCATTACTATTGATGTTGCTGTTGTTGTTACCTTTCGTTGCCATCATCATCGTCATTACTATTGATGTTGTTGTTACCTTTAGTTGCCATCATCATCGTCATTACTATTGATGTTGCAGTTGTTGTTACCTTTCGTTGCCATCATCATCGTCATTACTATTGATGTTGTTGTTGTTGTTACCTTTAGTTGCCATCATCATCGTCATTACTATTGATGTTGCTGTTGTTGTTACCTTTCGTTGCCATCATCATCGTCATTACTATTGATGTTGCTGTTGTTGTTACCTTTCGTTGCCATCATCATCGTCATTACTATTGATGTTGCTGTTGTTGTTACCTTTCGTTGCCATCATCATCGTCATTACTATTGATGTTGCAGTTGTTGTTACCTTTCGTTGCCATCATCATCGTCATTACTATTGATGTTGCAGTTGTTGTTACCTTTCGTTGCCATCATCATCGTCATTACTATTGATGTTGCTGTTGTTGTTACCTTTCGTTGCCATCATCATCGTCATTACTATTGATGTTGCAGTTGTTGTTACCTTTCGTTGCCATCATCATCGTCATTACTATTGATGTTGCTGTTGTTGTTACCTTTCGTTGCCATCATCATCGTCATTACTATTGATGTTGCTGTTGTTGTTACCTTTCGTTGCCATCATCATCGTCATTACTATTGATGTTGCAGTTGTTGTTACCTTTCGTTGCCATCATCATCGTCATTACTATTGATGTTGCTGTTGTTGTTACCTTTCGTTGCCATCATCATCGTCATTACTATTGATGTTGTTGTTACCTTTCGTTGCCATCATCATCGTCATTACTATTGATGTTGTTGTTACCTTTAGTTGCCATCATCATCGTCATTACTATTGATGTTGCAGTTGTTGTTACCTTTAGTTGCCATCATCATCGTCATTACTATTGATGTTGCTGTTGTTGTTACCTTTCGTTGCCATCATCATCGTCATTACTATTGATGTTGCTGTTGTTGTTACCTTTCGTTGCCATCATCATCGTCATTACTATTGATGTTGCTGTTGTTGTTACCTTTCGTTGCCATCATCATCGTCATTACTATTGATGTTGCAGTTGTTGTTACCTTTCGTTGCCATCATCATCGTCATTACTATTGATGTTGCAGTTGTTGTTACCTTTCGTTGCCATCATCATCGTCATTACTATTGATGTTGCTGTTGTTGTTACCTTTCGTTGCCATCATCATCGTCATTACTATTGATGTTGCTGTTGTTGTTACCTTTCGTTGCCATCATCATCGTCATTACTATTGATGTTGCTGTTGTTGTTACCTTTCGTTGCCATCATCATCGTCATTACTATTGATGTTGCAGTTGTTGTTACCTTTCGTTGCCATCATCATCGTCATTACTATTGATGTTGCTGTTGTTGTTACCTTTCGTTGCCATCATCATCGTCATTACTATTGATGTTGTTGTTACCTTTAGTTGCCATCATCATCGTCATTACTATTGATGTTGCAGTTGTTGTTACCTTTCGTTGCCATCATCATCGTCATTACTATTGATGTTGTTGTTGTTGTTACCTTTAGTTGCCATCATCATCGTCATTACTATTGATGTTGCTGTTGTTGTTACCTTTCGTTGCCATCATCATCGTCATTACTATTGATGTTGCTGTTGTTGTTACCTTTCGTTGCCATCATCATCGTCATTACTATTGATGTTGCTGTTGTTGTTACCTTTCGTTGCCATCATCATCGTCATTACTATTGATGTTGCAGTTGTTGTTACCTTTCGTTGCCATCATCATCGTCATTACTATTGATGTTGCAGTTGTTGTTACCTTTCGTTGCCATCATCATCATCATCACTATTGATGTTGCAGTTGTTGTTACCTTTCGTTGCCATCATCATCGTCATTACTATTGATGTTGCTGTTGTTGTTACCTTTCGTTGCCATCATCATCGTCATTACTATTGATGTTGCTGTTGTTGTTACCTTTCGTTGCCATCATCATCGTCATTACTATTGATGTTGCTGTTGTTGTTACCTTTCGTTGCCATCATCATCATCATCACTATTGATGTTGCAGTTGTTGTTACCTTTCGTTGCCATCATCATCGTCATTACTATTGATGTTGCTGTTGTTGTTACCTTTCGTTGCCATCATCATCGTCATTACTATTGATGTTGCTGTTGTTGTTACCTTTAGTTGCCATCATCATCGTCATTACTATTGATGTTGCTGTTGTTGTTACCTTTCGTTGCCATCATCATCGTCATTACTATTGATGTTGCTGTTGTTGTTACCTTTCGTTGCCATCATCATCGTCATTACTATTGATGTTGTTGTTACCTTTAGTTGCCATCATCATCGTCATTACTATTGATGTTGCAGTTGTTGTTACCTTTAGTTGCCATCATCATCGTCATTACTATTGATGTTGCTGTTGTTGTTACCTTTCGTTGCCATCATCATCGTCATTACTATTGATGTTGCTGTTGTTGTTACCTTTCGTTGCCATCATCATCGTCATTACTATTGATGTTGTTGTTACCTTTAGTTGCCATCATCATCGTCATTACTATTGATGTTGCAGTTGTTGTTACCTTTAGTTGCCATCATCATCGTCATTACTATTGATGTTGCTGTTGTTGTTACCTTTCGTTGCCATCATCATCGTCATTACTATTGATGTTGCTGTTGTTGTTACCTTTCGTTGCCATCATCATCGTCATTACTATTGATGTTGCTGTTGTTGTTACCTTTCGTTGCCATCATCATCGTCATTACTATTGATGTTGCAGTTGTTGTTACCTTTCGTTGCCATCATCATCGTCATTACTATTGATGTTGCTGTTGTTGTTACCTTTCGTTGCCATCATCATCGTCATTACTATTGATGTTGTTGTTACCTTTAGTTGCCATCATCATCGTCATTACTATTGATGTTGCTGTTGTTGTTACCTTTCGTTGCCATCATCATCGTCATTACTATTGATGTTGCTGTTGTTGTTACCTTTCGTTGCCATCATCATCGTCATTACTATTGATGTTGCTGTTGTTGTTACCTTTCGTTGCCATCATCATCGTCATTACTATTGATGTTGTTGTTACCTTTAGTTGCCATCATCATCGTCATTACTATTGATGTTGCAGTTGTTGTTACCTTTAGTTGCCATCATCATCGTCATTACTATTGATGTTGCTGTTGTTGTTACCTTTCGTTGCCATCATCATCGTCATTACTATTGATGTTGCTGTTGTTGTTACCTTTCGTTGCCATCATCATCGTCATTACTATTGATGTTGCTGTTGTTGTTACCTTTCGTTGCCATCATCATCGTCATTACTATTGATGTTGCAGTTGTTGTTACCTTTCGTTGCCATCATCATCGTCATTACTATTGATGTTGCTGTTGTTGTTACCTTTCGTTGCCATCATCATCGTCATTACTATTGATGTTGTTGTTACCTTTAGTTGCCATCATCATCGTCATTACTATTGATGTTGCAGTTGTTGTTACCTTTCGTTGCCATCATCATCGTCATTACTATTGATGTTGTTGTTGTTGTTACCTTTCGTTGCCATCATCATCGTCATTACTATTGATGTTGCTGTTGTTGTTACCTTTCGTTGCCATCATCATCGTCATTACTATTGATGTTGCTGTTGTTGTTACCTTTCGTTGCCATCATCATCGTCATTACTATTGATGTTGCTGTTGTTGTTACCTTTCGTTGCCATCATCATCGTCATTACTATTGATGTTGCAGTTGTTGTTACCTTTCGTTGCCATCATCATCGTCATTACTATTGATGTTGCAGTTGTTGTTACCTTTCGTTGCCATCATCATCATCATCACTATTGATGTTGCAGTTGTTGTTACCTTTCGTTGCCATCATCATCGTCATTACTATTGATGTTGCTGTTGTTGTTACCTTTCGTTGCCATCATCATCGTCATTACTATTGATGTTGCAGTTGTTGTTACCTTTAGTTGCCATCATCATCGTCATTACTATTGATGTTGCTGTTGTTGTTACCTTTCGTTGCCATCATCATCGTCATTACTATTGATGTTGCTGTTGTTGTTACCTTTCGTTGCCATCATCATCGTCATTACTATTGATGTTGTTGTTACCTTTAGTTGCCATCATCATCGTCATTACTATTGATGTTGCAGTTGTTGTTACCTTTAGTTGCCATCATCATCGTCATTACTATTGATGTTGCTGTTGTTGTTACCTTTCGTTGCCATCATCATCGTCATTACTATTGATGTTGCTGTTGTTGTTACCTTTCGTTGCCATCATCATCGTCATTACTATTGATGTTGCAGTTGTTGTTACCTTTCGTTGCCATCATCATCGTCATTACTATTGATGTTGCTGTTGTTGTTACCTTTCGTTGCCATCATCATCGTCATTACTATTGATGTTGTTGTTACCTTTAGTTGCCATCATCATCGTCATTACTATTGATGTTGCAGTTGTTGTTACCTTTCGTTGCCATCATCATCGTCATTACTATTGATGTTGTTGTTGTTGTTACCTTTAGTTGCCATCATCATCGTCATTACTATTGATGTTGCTGTTGTTGTTACCTTTCGTTGCCATCATCATCGTCATTACTATTGATGTTGCTGTTGTTGTTACCTTTCGTTGCCATCATCATCGTCATTACTATTGATGTTGCTGTTGTTGTTACCTTTCGTTGCCATCATCATCGTCATTACTATTGATGTTGCAGTTGTTGTTACCTTTCGTTGCCATCATCATCGTCATTACTATTGATGTTGCAGTTGTTGTTACCTTTCGTTGCCATCATCATCATCATCACTATTGATGTTGCAGTTGTTGTTACCTTTCGTTGCCATCATCATCGTCATTACTATTGATGTTGCTGTTGTTGTTACCTTTCGTTGCCATCATCATCGTCATTACTATTGATGTTGCTGTTGTTGTTACCTTTCGTTGCCATCATCATCGTCATTACTATTGATGTTGCTGTTGTTGTTACCTTTCGTTGCCATCATCATCATCATCACTATTGATGTTGCAGTTGTTGTTACCTTTCGTTGCCATCATCATCGTCATTACTATTGATGTTGCTGTTGTTGTTACCTTTCGTTGCCATCATCATCGTCATTACTATTGATGTTGCTGTTGTTGTTACCTTTAGTTGCCATCATCATCGTCATTACTATTGATGTTGCTGTTGTTGTTACCTTTCGTTGCCATCATCATCATCATCACTATTGATGTTGCTGTTGTTGTTACCTTTCGTTGCCATCATCATCGTCATTACTATTGATGTTGCTGTTGTTGTTACCTTTCGTTGCCATCATCATCGTCATTACTATTGATGTTGCTGTTGTTGTTACCTTTCGTTGCCATCATCATCGTCATTACTATTGATGTTGCTGTTGTTGTTACCTTTCGTTGCCATCATCATCATCATCACTATTGATGTTGCAGTTGTTGTTACCTTTCGTTGCCATCATCATCGTCATTACTATTGATGTTGCTGTTGTTGTTACCTTTCGTTGCCATCATCATCGTCATTACTATTGATGTTGCAGTTGTTGTTACCTTTCGTTGCCATCATCATCGTCATTACTATTGATGTTGCAGTTGTTGTTACCTTTCGTTGCCATCATCATCGTCATTACTATTGATGTTGTTGTTGTTGTTACCTTTCGTTGCCATCATCATCGTCATTACTATTGATGTTGCAGTTGTTGTTACCTTTCGTTGCCATCATCATCGTCATTACTATTGATGTTGCAGTTGTTGTTACCTTTCGTTGCCATCATCATCGTCATTACTATTGATGTTGTTGTTGTTGTTACCTTTCGTTGCCATCATCATCGTCATTACTATTGATGTTGTTGTTGTTGTTACCTTTCGTTGCCATCATCATCGTCATTACTATTGATGTTGTTGTTACCTTTCGTTGCCATCATCATCGTCATTACTATTGATGTTGTTGTTACCTTTCGTTGCCATCATCATCGTCATTACTATTGATGTTGCAGTTGTTGTTACCTTTCGTTGCCATCATCATCACTATTGATGTTGCTGCTGTTGTTACCTTTCGTTGCCATCATCATCGTCATTACTATTGATGTTGTTGTTACCTTTCGTTGCCATCATCATCGTCATTACTATTGATGTTGCAGTTGTTGTTACCTTTCGTTGCCATCATCATCGTCATTACTATTGATGTTGTTGTTGTTGTTACCTTTCGTTGCCATCATCATCGTCATTACTATTGATGTTGTTGTTACCTTTCGTTGCCATCATCATCGTCATTACTATTGATGTTGTTGTTACCTTTCGTTGCCATCATCATCGTCATTACTATTGATGTTGTTGTTACCTTTCGTTGCCATCATCATCGTCATTACTATTGATGTTGTTGTTACCTTTCGTTGCCATCATCATCGTCATTACTATTGATGTTGTTGTTACCTTTCGTTGCCATCATCATCGTCATTACTATTGATGTTGCAGTTGTTGTTACCTTTCGTTGCCATCATCATCACTATTGATGTTGCTGCTGTTGTTACCTTTCGTTGCCATCATCATCGTCATTACTATTGATGTTGTTGTTGTTGTTACCTTTCGTTGCCATCATCATCGTCATTACTATTGATGTTGTTGTTACCTTTCGTTGCCATCATCATCACTATTGATGTTGCTGCTGTTGTTACCTTTCGTTGCCATCATCATCGTCATTACTATTGATGTTGCAGTTGTTGTTACCTTTCGTTGCCATCATCATCGTCATTACTATTGATGTTGTTGTTGTTGTTACCTTTCGTTGCCATCATCATCGTCATTACTATTGATGTTGCTGTTGTTGTTACCTTTCGTTGCCATCATCATCGTCATTACTATTGATGTTGTTGTTGTTGTTACCTTTCGTTGCCATCATCATCGTCATTACTATTGATGTTGTTGTTGTTGTTACCTTTCGTTGCCATCATCATCGTCATTACTATTGATGTTGCTGTTGTTGTTACCTTTCGTTGCCATCATCATCACTATTGATGTTGCTGTTGTTGTTACCTTTCGTTGCCATCATCATCACTATTGATGTTGCTGTTGTTGTTACCTTTCGTTGCCATCATCATCGTGATTACTATTGATGTTGCTGTTGTTGTTACCTTTCGTTGCCATCATCATCGTCATTACTGTTGATGTTGCTGTTGTTGTTACCTTTCGTTGCCATCATCATCACTATAAATGTTGCAGTTGTTGTTACCTTTCGTTGCCATCATCATCACTATAAATGTTGCAGTTGTTGTTACCTTACGTTGCCATCATCATCGTCATTACTATTGATGTTGCTGTTGTTGTTACCTTTCGTTGCCATCATCATCGTCATTACT
Source organism: Acanthosepion lycidas (assembly GCA_963932145.1). NCBI lineage: Eukaryota > Metazoa > Mollusca > Cephalopoda > Sepiida > Sepiidae > Acanthosepion > Acanthosepion lycidas. The sequence continues at coordinate 79,034,749 of OZ010608.1, read as the reverse complement.
ATTGATGTTGCAGTTGTTGTTACCTTTCGTTGCCATCATCATCGTCATTACTATTGATGTTGCTGTTGTTGTTACCTTTCGTTGCCATCATCATCGTCATTACTATTGATGTTGCAGTTGTTGTTACCTTTCGTTGCCATCATCATCGTCATTACTATTGATGTTGCTGTTGTTGTTACCTTTCGTTGCCATCCTCATCGTCATTACTATTGATGTTGCAGTTGTTGTTACCTTTCGTTGCCATCATCATCGTCATTACTATTGATGTTGCAGTTGTTGTTACCTTTCGTTGCCATCATCATCGTCATTACTATTGATGTTGCAGTTGTTGTTACCTTTAGTTGCCATCATCATCGTCATTACTATTGATGTTGCTGTTGTTGTTACCTTTCGTTGCCATCATCATCGTCATTACTATTGATGTTGCTGTTGTTATTACCTTTCGTTGCCATCCTCATCGTCATTACTATTGATGTTGCAGTTGTTGTTACCTTTCGTTGCCATCATCATCGTCATTACTATTGATGTTGCTGTTGTTGTTACCTTTCGTTGCCATCATCATCGTCATTACTATTGATGTTGCAGTTGTTGTTACCTTTCGTTGCCATCATCATCGTCATTACTATTGATGTTGCTGTTGTTGTTACCTTTCGTTGCCATCCTCATCGTCATTACTATTGATGTTGCAGTTGTTGTTACCTTTCGTTGCCATCATCATCGTCATTACTATTGATGTTGCTGTTGTTGTTACCTTTCGTTGCCATCATCATCGTCATTACTATTGATGTTGCAGTTGTTGTTACCTTTAGTTGCCATCATCATCGTCATTACTATTGATGTTGCTGTTGTTGTTACCTTTCGTTGCCATCATCATCGTCATTACTATTGATGTTGCTGTTGTTATTACCTTTCGTTGCCATCCTCATCGTCATTACTATTGATGTTGCAGTTGTTGTTACCTTTCGTTGCCATCATCATCGTCATTACTATTGATGTTGCTGTTGTTGTTACCTTTCGTTGCCATCATCATCGTCATTACTATTGATGTTGCAGTTGTTGTTACCTTTCGTTGCCATCATCATCGTCATTACTATTGATGTTGCTGTTGTTGTTACCTTTCGTTGCCATCATCATCGTCATTACTATTGATGTTGCAGTTGTTGTTACCTTTCGTTGCCATCATCATCGTCATTACTATTGATGTTGCAGTTGTTGTTACCTTTCGTTGCCATCATCATCACTATTGATGTTGCTGCTGTTGTTACCTTTCGTTGCCATCATCATCGTCATTACTATTGATGTTGCTGTTGTTGTTACCTTTCGTTGCCATCCTCATCGTCATTACTATTGATGTTGCAGTTGTTGTTACCTTTCGTTGCCATCATCATCGTCATTACTATTGATGTTGCAGTTGTTGTTACCTTTCGTTGCCATCATCATCGTCATTACTATTGATGTTGCAGTTGTTGTTACCTTTAGTTGCCATCATCATCGTCATTACTATTGATGTTGCTGTTGTTGTTACCTTTCGTTGCCATCATCATCGTCATTACTATTGATGTTGCTGTTGTTATTACCTTTCGTTGCCATCCTCATCGTCATTACTATTGATGTTGCAGTTGTTGTTACCTTTCGTTGCCATCATCATCGTCATTACTATTGATGTTGCTGTTGTTGTTACCTTTCGTTGCCATCATCATCGTCATTACTATTGATGTTGCAGTTGTTGTTACCTTTCGTTGCCATCATCATCGTCATTACTATTGATGTTGCTGTTGTTGTTACCTTTCGTTGCCATCATCATCGTCATTACTATTGATGTTGCAGTTGTTGTTACCTTTCGTTGCCATCATCATCGTCATTACTATTGATGTTGCAGTTGTTGTTACCTTTCGTTGCCATCATCATCACTATTGATGTTGCTGCTGTTGTTACCTTTCGTTGCCATCATCATCGTCATTACTATTGATGTTGCTGTTGTTGTTACCTTTCGTTGCCATCATCATCGTCATTACTATTGATGTTGTTGTTGTTGTTACCTTTCGTTGCCATCATCATCGTCATTACTATTGATGTTGTTGTTACCTTTCGTTGCCATCATCATCGTCATTACTATTGATGTTGCAGTTGTTGTTACCTTTCGTTGCCATCATCATCACTATTGATGTTGCTGCTGTTGTTACCTTTCGTTGCCATCATCATCGTCATTACTATTGATGTTGCTGTTGTTGTTACCTTTCGTTGCCATCATCATCACTATTGATGTTTCTGTTGTTGTTACCTTTCGTTGCCATCATCATCGTCATTACTATTGATGTTGTTGTTACCTTTCGTTGCCATCATCATCGTCATTACTATTGATGTTGCTGTTGTTGTTACCTTTCGTTGCCATCATCATCGTCATTACTATTGATGTTGCAGTTGTTGTTACCTTTCGTTGCCATCATCATCGTCATTACTATTGATGTTGCTGTTGTTGTTACCTTTCGTTGCCATCATCATCGTCATTACTATTGATGTTGCAGTTGTTGTTACCTTTCGTTGCCATCATCATCGTCATTACTATTGATGTTGTTGTTGTTGTTACCTTTCGTTGCCATCATCATCGTCATTACTATTGATGTTGTTGTTACCTTTCGTTGCCATCATCATCGTCATTACTATTGATGTTGTTGTTACCTTTCGTTGCCATCATCATCGTCATTACTATTGATGTTGTTGTTACCTTTCGTTGCCATCATCATCGTCATTACTATTGATGTTGCAGTTGTTGTTACCTTTCGTTGCCATCATCATCACTATTGATGTTGCTGCTGTTGTTACCTTTCGTTGCCATCATCATCGTCATTACTATTGATGTTGCTGTTGTTGTTACCTTTCGTTGCCATCATCATCGTCATTACTATTGATGTTGCTGTTGTTGTTACCTTTCGTTGCCATCATCATCACTATTGATGTTGCAGTTGTTGTTACCTTTCGTTGCCATCATCATCACTATTGATGTTGCTGTTGTTGTTACCTTTCGTTGCCATCATCATCGTCATTACTATTGATGTTGCAGTTGTTGTTACCTTTCGTTGCCATCATCATCGTCATTACTATTGATGTTGCTGTTGTTGTTACCTTTCGTTGCCATCATCATCGTCATTACTATTGATGTTGTTGTTGTTGTTACCTTTCGTTGCCATCATCATCGTCATTACTATTGATGTTGCAGTTGTTGTTACCTTTCGTTGCCATCATCATCACTATTGATGTTGCTGCTGTTGTTACCTTTCGTTGCCATCATCATCGTCATTACTATTGATGTTGCTGTTGTTGTTACCTTTCGTTGCCATCATCATCGTCATTACTATTGATGTTGCAGTTGTTGTTACCTTTCGTTGCCATCATCATCGTCATTACTATTGATGTTGTTGTTGTTGTTACCTTTCGTTGCCATCATCATCGTCATTACTATTGATGTTGTTGTTACCTTTCGTTGCCATCATCATCGTCATTACTATTGATGTTGCAGTTGTTGTTACCTTTCGTTGCCATCATCATCACTATTGATGTTGCTGCTGTTGTTACCTTTCGTTGCCATCATCATCGTCATTACTATTGATGTTGTTGTTGTTGTTACCTTTCGTTGCCATCATCATCGTCATTACTATTGATGTTGTTGTTACCTTTCGTTGCCATCATCATCACTATTGATGTTGCTGCTGTTGTTACCTTTCGTTGCCATCATCATCGTCATTACTATTGATGTTGTTGTTGTTGTTACCTTTCGTTGCCATCATCATCGTCATTACTATTGATGTTGCTGTTGTTGTTACCTTTCGTTGCCATCATCATCGTCATTACTATTGATGTTGTTGTTACCTTTCGTTGCCATCATCATCGTCATTACTATTGATGTTGTTGTTACCTTTCGTTGCCATCATCATCGTCATTACTATTGATGTTGCAGTTGTTGTTACCTTTCGTTGCCATCATCATCGTCATTACTATTGATGTTGCAGTTGTTGTTACCTTTCGTTGCCATCATCATCGTCATTACTATTGATGTTGCTGTTGTTGTTACCTTTCGTTGCCATCATCATCGTCATTACTATTGATGTTGCTGTTGTTGTTACCTTTCGTTGCCATCATCATCGTCATTACTATTGATGTTGTTGTTGTTGTTACCTTTCGTTGCCATCATCATCGTCATTACTATTGATGTTGTTGTTACCTTTCGTTGCCATCATCATCGTCATTACTATTGATGTTGCAGTTGTTGTTACCTTTAGTTACGATCATCATCGTCATTACTATTGATGTTGCTTTTGTTGTTACCTTACGTTGCCATCATCATTGTCATTACTATTGATGTTGCTATTGTTGTTACCTTTCGTTGCCATCATCATCGTCATTACTATTGATGTTGGTGTTGTTGTTACCTTTAGTTGCCATCATCATCGTCATTACTATTGATGTTGCTGTTGTTGTTACCTTTCGTTGCCATCATCATCGTCATTACTATTGATGTTGCTGTTGTTGTTACCTTTCGTTGCCATCATCATCGTCATTACTATTGATGTTGCTGTTGTTGTTACCTTTCGTTGCCATCATCATCACTATAAATGTTGCAGTTGTTGTTACCTTACGTTGCCATCATCATCGTCATTACTATTGATGTTGCTGTTGTTGTTACCTTTCGTTGCCATCATCATCGTCATTACTATTGATGTTGCAGTTGTTGTTACCTTTCGTTGCCATCATCATCGTCATTACTGTTGATGTTGCTATTGTTGTTACCTTTCGTTGCCATCATCATCGTGATTACTATTGATGTTGCTGTTGTTGTTACCTTTCGTTGCCATCATCATCGTCATTACTATTGATGTTGCTGTTGTTTTTACCTTTCGTTGCCATCATCATCACTATAAATGTTGCAGTTGTTGTTACCTTACGTTGCCATCATCATCGTCATTACTATTGATGTTGCTGTTGTTGTTACCTTTCGTTGCCATCATCATCACTATTGATGTTGCTGTTGTTGTTACCTTTCGTTGCCATCATCATCGTCATTACTGTTGATGTTGCTATTGTTGTTACCTTTCGTTGCCATCATCATCGTGATTACTATTGATGTTGCTGTTGTTGTTACCTTTCGTTGCCATCATCATCGTCATTACTATTGATGTTGCTGTTGTTTTTACCTTTCGTTGCCATCATCATCACTATAAATGTTGCAGTTGTTGTTACCTTACGTTGCCATCATCATCGTCATTACTATTGATGTTGCTGTTGTTGTTACCTTTCGTTGCCATCATCATCGTCATTACTATTGATGTTGCAGTTGTTGTTACCTTTCGTTGCCATCATCATCGTCATTACTGTTGATGTTGCTATTGTTGTTACCTTTCGTTGCCATCATCATCGTGATTACTATTGATGTTGCTGTTGTTGTTACCTTTCGTTGCCATCATCATCGTCATTACTATTGATGTTGCTGTTGTTGTTACCTTTCGTTGCCATCATCATCGTCATTACTATTGATGTTGCTGTTGTTGTTACCTTTCGTTGCCATCATCATCGTCATTACTATTGATGTTGCTGTTGTTGTTACCTTTCGTTGCCATCATCATCGTCATTACTATTGATGTTGCTGTTGTTGTTACCTTTCGTTGCCATCATCATCGTCATTACTATTGATGTTGTTGTTGTTATTACCTTTCGTTGCCATCCTCATCGTCATTACTATTGATGTTGCTGTTGTTGTTACCTTTCGTTGCCATCATCATCGTCATTACTATTCATGTTGCTGTTGTTGTTAACTTTCGTTGCCATCATCATCACTATTGATGTTGCTGTTGTTGTTACCTTTCGTTGCCATCATCATCGTCATTACTATTGATGTTGCTGTTGTTGTTACCTTTCGTTGCCATCATCATCGTGATTACTATTGATGTTGCTGTTGTTGTTACCTTTCGTTGCCATCATCATCGTCATTACTATTGATGTTGCTGTTGTTTTTACCTTTCGTTGCCATCATCATCACTATAAATGTTGCAGTTGTTGTTACCTTACGTTGCCATCATCATCGTCATTACTATTGATGTTGCTGTTGTTGTTACCTTTCGTTGCCATCATCATCGTCATTACTATTGATGTTGCTGTTGTTGTTACCTTTCGTTGCCATCATCATCGTCATTACTATTGATGTTGCTGTTGTTATTACCTTTCGTTGCCATCATCATCGTCATTACTATTGATGTTGCTGTTGTTATTACCTTTCGTTGCCATCATCATCGTCATTACTATTGATGTTGCTGTTGTTGTTACCTTTCGTTGCCATCATCATCGTCATTACTATTGATGTTGCTGTTGTTGTTACCTTTCGTTGCCATCATCATCGTCATTACTATTGATGTTGCTGTTGTTTTTACCTTTCGTTGCCATCATCATCACTATAAATGTTGCAGTTGTTGTTACCTTACGTTGCCATCATCATCGTCATTACTATTGATGTTGCTGTTGTTGTTACCTTTCGTTGCCATCATCATCGTCATTACTATTGATGTTGCTGTTGTTGTTACCTTTCGTTGCCATCATCATCGTCATTACTATTGATGTTGCTGTTGTTATTACCTTTCGTTGCCATCATCATCGTCATTACTATTGATGTTGCTGTTGTTATTACCTTTCGTTGCCATCATCATCGTCATTACTATTGATGTTGCTGTTGTTGTTACCTTTCGTTGCCATCATCATCGTCATTACTATTGATGTTGCTGTTGTTGTTACCTTTCGTTGCCATCATCATCGTCATTACTATTGATGTTGCTGTTGTTATTACCTTTCGTTGCCATCATCATCGTCATTACTATTGATGTTGCTGTTGTTATTACCTTTCGTTGCCATCATCATCGTCATTACTATTGATGTTGCTGTTGTTGTTACCTTTCGTTGCCATCATCATCGTCATTACTATTGATGTTGTTGTTGTTATTACCTTTCGTTGCCATCCTCATCGTCATTACTATTGATGTTGCTGTTGTTGTTACCTTTCGTTGCCATCATCATCGTCATTACTATTCATGTTGCTGTTGTTGTTAACTTTCGTTGCCATCATCATCACTATTGATGTTGCTGTTGTTGTTACCTTTAGTTGCCATCATCATCGTCATTACTATTGATGTTGCTGTTGTTGTTACCTTTAGTTGCCATCATCATCGTCATTACTATTGATGTTGCTGTTGTTGTTACTGTTCGTTGCCATCATCATCGTCATTACTATTCATGTTGCTGTTGTTGTTACAGTTCGTTGCCATCATCATCGTCATTAGTATTGATGTTGCTATTGTTGTTACCTTTCGTTGCCATCATCATCGTCATTACTATTGATGTTGCTATTGTTGTTACCTTTCGTTGCCATCATCATTGTCATTACTATTGATGTTGCTATTGTTGTTACCTTTCGTTGCCATCATCATCGTCATTACTATTGATGTTGCTGTTGTTGTTACCTTTAGTTGCCATCATCATCGTCATTACTATTGATGTTGCTGTTGTTGTTACTGTTCGTTGCCATCATCATCGTCATTACTATTCATGTTGCTGTTGTTGTTACTGTTCGTTTCCATCATCATCGTCATTACTATAGATGTTGCTGTTGTTGTTACCTTTCGTCACCCTCAATGTGTGCGTCAATTCCATCAACATTCATTTATTAAAGATTGATTTGAACAAACGCATTTCAATCGACAGAGTTTTTCTTTTCTTTTTTTTTTTTATCTCCAATGAGACGTCTTTGTATTTTTGATGAAGGAAAACTCTTTTTGGTTTATTGAATATATAGAATATTTCTTAGTGAATGTACGTCTTATTTATTCCCAGGTGCAACTTGTCTGCCAACTTTGATATTTCCAGCCAACTCTTTATCCAAAGATGACTGACGTCGAATTTAACAAACTCGTATTTTTATTTGTATTTTCTTGTTTTTGTATAAACCGTCCAAGTGAAGCAAAGCCAGTCATCCCATCAGGTATGACATTTTGTTTTCATACGAAATAAGAACGTGTGTGTGTGTGTGCGCGTGTGCACGCGCGAGCGCGCTTTGGTAGGTCTCCAAGAATCTTGCATGGCGATGCTTAAGTCTAAATTAACCGACTAATTTACATCTCGCACTTCTAAAGTAAGCCGAATTAATTTTTCTACTTCGTAGCTTCTTAATTTCTTGAGACGCAATCACTTCTGGCCTCGGACCAGCGTTCCCACTCACATTACATTTCAATCAATTCGTTTATTGGTTTCCAACAAATGCTTGCTTCCAAGTCCGGCCAATTCTGTTGCGTTCACTTTCGCAGTAATGCCATCGACTAAGGCGTCAACCCATCTTTTCTCACAATCTGCTATGGGTTAACTAACAAATTAGTTTAGGTTCATTAGCTAAAGTTGATAGCCAGTCTCGGAGAAGTGCAATGAGGTAGGGATGTCGAGTAACGAATAGACTTGAATCTTTAATATTTAACATTACTTTTTATTTCCTGCCAATACTTCGCCTGTTACTGTCAGCCAATATGTGTAAACGGCCCTGTCACTTCTGGTCCGAAACATGGACCTTGCATTCTCGACAGCGATGTCTGAAGGACTACTCTAGGGTGGTTGTTTATATAATTTTTTGTCATGTAGCACGTTACTGTGCTTGCAAACTAGCATGCAGCGGTGCAGTCGAAAGTAACTTCGAGTAAACCCTGTACCTGGTTCCCTTGGCATGGTGTGAAATTGAGTGCAAATTGCATTCTGGTATAATACTATTGAATAACTGTTCTGAGCTCAAAGCCATAGAGAAAGCAAAGGGAAACTAATTCACTATATTCCCCAATGAATATCAGTTATCACATCATGTCTTGAGCGACACTTGGGCCTTAAACTCACCCATGCCTCAAGTGGAACTCGTACCTCCATTGCTAAAGATGCAAGAAAAATGATCGCCTCTCTGTATTGCTCTAGTAAGTACCTAACTCATGCTACTCTCTACCTGTACAAGTGCCAGATCAGGCCTAAAATGGTGTACTGCTGTCAGTCCTCGCTTTCTAGTCTAGATAAATTTAAAAAAATGTCTCCGCGTCCTTGTGGGTGTTGAATTATTTTCCACCCTGCAACCCTTCTCTCATAGACGAGATGTCGCAAGCCTCTCACTGTCTATGGCTCCTAACATGGAAAGTGCTCAGACAAAGTACATTCCTTAGTTCCAGAAGTTTTAATATTCAAGGCTAAGACTCACCCTGCCACGCCCATTGTAGCAAACTACCCTCATTTCCTTCATATTTCCCTGGTGGGATGATTCTTCTCAAGGACCACTGCCTTGTGGAACTGATTCCCAAAAAGCTACTTCTCCGATTACTACAATATTATCCTTTTCAAGTCCAGGGATAACCGTTATTTTCCCCACCTATCCGCATAAACTGTCTCTTACTCTGTAACCCTCTGCTACGAGTGACTACCGGGCATTGTGAAGAGGGAAGCTCATTGTAAAAAAAACATGATCGCCTACATCCTGAAGGGATATCTAGTTTAGCGCTAGAAGCATGGATGTCAGACGAGTGGGCATGGATATGAGTCAGTTTGATATTTCGAAAACATTTCATATATCCTGCATTTTTTTCTCTTTGACAGAATCAGCTTATAAAAGAGTCTGCTACTATACGAATTGGTCACAATATCGGAAGGCACCGGCAAAATTCCTTCCCTACCACATCCACCCTTTTCTCTGTACTCATCTTATATTTGCTTTCGCAAAGATCAATTCACAAAAGCACGTGACACCTTATGAATGGAATGATATTGATTACCCACGTAAGTTAAACAAACAAGAAATATCTTGTTTCATTGAATATTCAATATTTGCTTCTTTAAAACTTGGGAATCTCTTTATCTAAAAACCGCTTATTAGTCATTAGTAAAACACGCAATCTGCCTAGCTTTTTAATGTTTTTGTTTACCTAACTTTTTATATATTAAAAACAAACCTTTAATTTTTGTGTGCATGTTTATAATGTTTATATACGTACAAAATATTTGTTCCAAAGATCATTTGGCTTTGAACAACACACTAGCGTTTGAAGAGACGTTAAACACGCGAACCAAACAAGACCAAAGATTATCATAGCCGGGACTGACCGGAGAATGGACGAAAACGGATAACTGGCGCCTCCTGACTAGCTACTTCGGTTAGATAGAGCACGACAGCCCAGAAAGTCAGTCCATCTAGAGGAAGGAAAACTTTCATTGTAAACCTCTGCCGCATTGCGGTCAGCAAGTTGGCTGCCAACACTGATAACTTTCCAGCAAATCCTGCATCCAAGCCGTCCCCAAATGTAATGCCTCGTATTCCTTTAGATCTTGTTGGTATGACCGAGCGGAGAAGGGGGCATGTAGTCTGGGCAGCGCACGGCCGCCATATACAATCGCCCAGGCCTGCGCAGTGGAGAGGTCACTCAAGTTTCACCTTTAAAGGACTGAATTTTGACGAAACTACGATCAGTTCAATTAGGACTCATTTAAATACACACAGAAACCTATCAAACATCATCTGCAACATACTTGTAGAAAATACAAGGATAATAGTCTCTTTCACATTTAATAAAAAGACTAAAAATAATAGAAACACTAATTATAAAAAGAAAAAGCCAAAAACTCAATAACATCAACTATGAACACGGTTACAATGAGCTGACCGTGTTCGGAAAATAAAAAATTCTCTAGAATATATATATATATATATATATATATATATATATATATATATATATAGAGAGAGAGAGAGAGAGAGAGAGAGAGAGAATATTACATCGGAAACATTTCAAAATCGCTACACAATTGCAGACGTGTTTCGATGCGCATACAAAGCATCTCATCAGGCTATTGTAAATTGCTGAAATTACTAAAGTTTTGATGAGATGCGTTGTATGCGCATCGAAACATAACTGCAATTATGTTGCGAATTTGGCATGTTTTCAATGTATTGTTTCGAAAAATCCTCGAATTTTTGATTTGCCAATAATCAAATCAATCCCGAGGGAAAAAAAGGTTTTAAAAAAAGAAAGAACTAGAAACATGAAAGTCTGTCGAAAAAAATCGCACAGATGCAGGTTTGAAGCCCAAAGAAAAAAAAAACCGATACGAGTAAACAACTAACTAACAAAAGAGCTCAATACAACCATAGAGCAGACCTAGATACACCTAGTGAGCCAGACAAACCTACCTAAACGGATCGTCAGGGAAAGCTTGCCAGCTTTCCCTGACAATCCGCTTAGGTGAAACCTGAGTAGATTTGTCTGGCTCACTAGGTCTATCTATCTATCTATCTATCTATCTATCTACCTATATATATATATATATATATATATATATATATATATATATATATATATATATATATATAAAGAAATATAGTTTTAAGGTGTGCTATATTTATGGGATAAAGTGCTCAATATCAGAGATAGAGCGTATGTAAATATAAATATAAAAGTGAACATTGAAGTCAACACTCAGAGGCGAGAGGCTGTTTCATGCTAGACGCAATCGTCAGGCCGCCTGACGATTGCGTCCAGCATGAAACAGCCTGTCGCCTCTGAGTGTTGACTTCAATGTTCACTTATATATATATATATATATATATATATATATATATATATATATATATATATATATATATATATATTATTATTATTATTATTATTATTATTATTACTTACACTCTCACAAGTTTTATCAACGTAAAATGTATTGGCATATTATAATTAGGACTCCGAAAGGAAAGACGGAAGAGAGCGTGCAGATCTCACGACCTCTTGAGAAAGACAGAGAGACTTAGAGAGACTAAGGGAGAGAGTGATAGATAGTTTTATTTTAAACATTTTTTTGAGATAAGGTTTTGTACCTAACGAGATCCATTTCAACAGTTAGCCCCTAAATAATGAACAGTTAAATGTTAAAGCGGCTCGATAAAGATTCTTCAGTTGGTTGATTTTACGATATTTGAATTTTGTCTGGGTCACCCAGTGAGAGTCAAACTCACTTCCCAGGGCTAATGGTCAACCAAACTAGCCTCGCTAACCACAAGTCTACGACGCACTGCCTTCTGGCTAGAGAGATGAATGTTAGACGATTCTGCACAAAACAAAGGGACGAATACGAAATACGTCAATTTGTTTTTGTTCCCGGCAATGCTTTTGGTAAAGGCATGATCTCACTTATCCCTGCGAACTGTCAAGTCGAAATTCTTCCCCATCGCCTTAGGAAATGCCTGGTAGCTTTGATAGTTGCAAATTTACGTCCGATGTTTGAATCTAAATAAAGCCAAAATTTTGTATTTATCAGTTTTTCTACCTCTTATCAGTAAACCCATATACTTGTAAAATCCAACATATAAAAGGATATAAATATGCATATAATTTTTTACATTCGATGTAGATATGTACAAGCAGTTCACTCGTCTGAAGAAGAAGAACCGGAACGTGAAGACACTTTTGGCTGTCGGAGGCTGGAGTATGGCTTCGCAACCTTTTACAGCGATGGTTAGAAGCAAAGAATCAAGAAGAGACTTTATCATTCATGCAATACGCTACCTGAGAACTCACAATTTTGATGGCCTTGACCTGGATTGGGAATATCCCGCCAACAGAGGAAGTCCACCTGAGGATAAACAGAGATTTGTAGAATTAGTCAAGGTAAGTACATTGGTTTGTATTCTTGCCTCAAAGATTCGAACGGGATCAAGTGATAGCAAATCTCCTCAAATCGCCAATATGTTTTGCCAATAATATCTTCGACTTCAAAAGTGTCGTACTATGAAGAGTTTCAATTTTTTGCCGGGTCATCTTCAAAAGAAGATCTGTTAAAAAGCGGGTGTCTATTCAGCGAATCACCAAATGTACATGTTTCCATTGGTTAGAAGTAAGTTCCAGTGGAGCAGCATTGTTTCCCAGATCACTACAAAAGGTTTAGAAATAGTGGGATTTTCCCAAAGAAAAGTGGTCATTATAAGCGTACTTGTAACCTCGGAAAAGACTGTAAGAATCGAGAACCGATTGAAATTGGAAGCATCGTGAAAAGAGCGCCGGAATATTGCGTAAACAAGATGTCACTTGACACCCCCCATAACGAATACCAGCTGATTTTGCTGGTATAAATAATAATAATAATAATAATAATAATAATAATAATAATAATAATAAACTTTTTCTATAATGTCACAGGTATTATGTCATACGGAAAATATATTCTCTGTGTCGAGTCTCTTCAGGACATTGTCAGTCATGGCTCTCCACAACTTGCTATCCGCTGTGGCCCCTTGCCGTTTTTCTCTCTTTGCTAAGGCACTCCACCCACCAATGCTTCGTCATCCATTCACACAGGCTCGCAGTAAGTGGCTTGCTGCTCTCCCCTATCTCTCTTGCCCTCAATATGCCCAGTGAGGATTAAGTTTTCCAAGCCCCTCTTCCTCATTATGTGTTCAAGGAATTTCAGCTGTTTTTTCCTGATTCGGAGTATATATATTTTTTTCTGTCGCCATTTTCTTTGACTTCCTTCTTACTTACTCGCTCCGTCAATGAGATTTTCAGTATCTTTCGTTTTTATTCATTTCTTTTTTAAATCATTTCACCTCAAGCAAGACGGGAATGCCACTAGTACGCAGTGGGTAAAAGTGAGAGAAAAAACTCGGAACGGTGGGGATTGAGGAACCTCTAAAAGATGAACAGGATTCAAGACGACGGAAGATGGCGATTGACGTTGCATTTAAAGTTTTAAAGATTCTATTTATCAGGAAAGCAAGTAAACGGAAGTAAGTGCGAGAAAAGAAACTTTTGGAGTAGAAGTGATGGTTATATTTACCTATTTCAACAGTAAAAAGGTAGAACCTAGATGCAAACTCATAGCGCGCTTAAATTTATATAGTCAAGGGACCAGGGAAAAAAACTCGTTGGAGAAGTTGCCATGAAAATTATGGAAAAGACAGAGGGAAGTCACATTATGTCTGTGAGAAATTGACTGAATTGGAGTTGCCGAGTCAGGATCGATTACGTTTCAAATCCTTCTTTGGATTTTGTCAAGAACTTCGAGATGAACAGCAAGGTCACCAGACCAGATAGGGCAACAGTATTCAATGCACGGACGAATGGTAGATTTGTAAATATGCAAGATGAACAAGAAAAATCTTCTGGCACGGCACAGTGACCCGACTTTCCTTCCAGTAGATGCAGTTATTGATTCAATGTAGGCATTCCACTTCAAGTCAGTTGAAAACATGAATCCAAGAAGGCACAGCGAGATGCTCTCCATGAATCTAGCATCCGCCATGCTGATAGCAGACAGGAAAGTTTCTCTATCATGGTAAAATGAGAGCAGTTTAGTTTTGGAGGCATTTACAAGCCATTTCTTGCCCCAGTTAACAACTGACTGGAGGTCCTTTTGTAAAGCAGTGGCCAGGTTAGCTTTGTCAACTCTGACGGATTTGCTATTGAGATAGGAGTAAATGGTATAAATCTTTTTTGCGATGTTTTCGCCTAAAATTTGTTTTACAAGTTTATTCAGTATGTATTGACAATGATTGAAATATTGTCAGTAGAGCTAATTAATTCAGGCAGAATGGGACTATTGTAAGAGAAAGTGGAAATGCCTTATAAATTAATTGAAAATTAGAAAGAAATGTATTGTCAGTGATACGGAAATAAGGATTGTTAACAGAATCGGGTTATCATACATACATATAAATATGTCGATAATGATTTTAGTATATATATACATTGAATTAAGTATTGAGTCACAGTATCTTTGAATTAAATGACCCTTCCTCAGTGTCATAATTACGAGGGTCGGCTGAAAAGTTCAGTTGCAAAATACTCTCATCGAATGCAACCAAATGGGGTTTATTTTCTAACAAAGTCCCCCTTGCGATCCACACACTTCTTCCATCGGTGTTGCAGTGTTTGTACCTCCTGTGTTGAAGATTTCATTTCGATTGTAAAAAAAAATCATCAACAGCAAATATGTTATAATCACTGCCATACAGGTTCCCAACCAAGTATGTTGGGGAACAGATGATAGTCGAATGGGGCCAAATCAGGAGAATTGGGAAGATAATCAAACAGTTCAAAGCTACAGTCACCCACAGCAGCCATTGAAAATAAAGACTGTGCTGGAGCATTGTTCCGATGAAACAGCATCCTTTTCATCAGTTTTCTTGGGCATCTGGTATTGATAGCCTTTCGTAACTGCCTCAACAAGTTAGCATCGTACTCTCCACTGATGGTGTAGACCTTTTGAAGATAGTCAATAAACACAATCCCTTTTGCTTCGCAAAAAACTGACGCCATCACCTTCCCTGTAGATGAAACAAACTTCGCCTTCTTTGGAGCAGATGAGGAGGGGTTTTCCCACTGCATGATAGTCTCTTTGTCTCTGGCTCAAAGTGATAAACCCAATAATCATCCTAAGTTAGAAAACGTTCAAGGAAACCATCTGGATCTGCCGCAAACTATGTCGGAGTTTCTCCTGATGTGATCAGCCTGATGCGCTTTTGATCACAGGTGCCAGAAGACGTAGAATCCACTGAGTAGAAGTCACCCACCCAGTGATTGAAAGTCGCTGACTGAAAAGTGAAAAGACCTCGTTATTTTGATACCCCCCTCTCCCTCTCGCTTCATCCAAGAAGTGATGCTACTATTACTGTCAACCTCTCTGAAATAAAGCGAGAAGAAGAATGTAAAAAAATATTGTACGTCGTTCCTTTAGTCGGTGATGCAGCGTTGAAACCTGAGGAATTGCCAATAAATCACAAGAACGACACACTACGCAACATAATATAGGCATTTGTCATCGATCCATGCCATTGATAGATTTTTATTCTATTTTTACTCTTTTAGAATTTTCTGATCAATAAAACATAATTGATTTCTTCCTTTAATTCTTTTTCTAAATTGTATTAAGTTATTATCATTACAAGCGAAGTTTAATTCTGTTGCAAATTTATTAATGTTAGTTTTACCCTCTTATCATAAAATAGCTGAAAAACGAATTATTATTATTTTTGAACATAGTGAGAGTATATGATATACAAACTTTCAATCCCTGTTGCAGACGCCTGCTCAGGAACATTTGTTTGTTCAACACACCCAGATTTATACTGTATTTATGCTGAGTGGACATTTGATTTCCGGGAAATCCGGCGTCATCAACAGTCTGTACATTCACATCGGTCACGATGAGTACCCAATTTCACTCAATAACACCCGATAAGATCAAGAAGTCACCTGCCTGATAAATCGGCCATATTGAGATTCGAACCCGGGTCACATGGTCGGCAAGCAAGCGTACTAACTGTTAATGGATAGATGAATGACAAAATGGAAAATATTATCTTCCAAGATGTCTACTGCAGATTAAAAAAGGTTTTTTTTTTTTTAATGAAGCAATTATATATATAGAACGAAATACAACAAACGCTAGTTATAATTATACACCGAGAAAACGCTGATGAAATTTAAATTTTAAATACTTGACGTCCGATGTGTGACGATGCGGAACCTAGCCAACCACATTCGGCTTTCTACCGCTTTTGTATTTGTTTTATCGCTATTTGTGCTTAAATATCTCACATTATGGCAGCTTCTGGTTTTGTTAGGAAAGATGATATGATGTATGACCCTAGACCCAAATTTATTGTGGAAAACTCAGAAATTAGTATACTTTCTCTTTATTTTTGCCTTAATAATTTATTGTCACTTTTTATTATAGACTAGAATTACAACGAAGTGTATATTTTCTTCTTCTTCTTATTATTATTATTGTTATTATTATTATTATTATTAGGAGTTGCGTTTGACATTTGAAAGGGAAGCCGTTGAAACGAACGCCCCCCGTTTGCTTCTTTCCGCTGCAGTTGGATGTGGAGAAAAAACCATCAGGTCAGCCTACAATGTGAGCGAACTTTCAAAGTGAGTCAAACCATTTCGCCATTATCGGAGCTTTACACTTCCTTTCAGTGTTTTTTTTTCTTTCTATCTTTTTCTTTGTTTGTTTTCTTCTTTCTTTCAGTCAATATTTCATTCTTTCAACTTCCTTTAAGTCTTTCTTTCAATCTTTCTTCCTTTCAGTCCTTTTTCCTATTTCTATTCAGTCTTTCTATCTGTCTTTCTTTCTTTTCAGTCTTACTTTCTTTCTTTCTTTCTTTCTTTCTTTCTTTCTTTCTTTCTTTCAGTCTTTCTTTTTTCTTTCAGTCAATCTTACATTCTTTCTACTTCCTTTAAGTATTTCTTTCTTTCTACTTCTTTCTTTCTTGTTTCCTTTCTTTCTACGTCTTTCTTTCTTTCTTTTTCTTCTTTCTTTCTTTCTTTCTTTCTTTTTACTTCCTTTCTTCCTTTTTCTTTTTTCTTTCTTTCTTTCTTTCTTTCTTTCTTTCTTTCAGTCTTTCCTTTTTTACTTCCTTTCTTCCTTTTTCTTTCTTTCTTCCTTTTTCTTCCTTTCTTTCTTTCTTTCTTCCTTTCTTTCTTTCTTTCTTTCTTTCTTTCTTTCTTTCTTTCTACGAACATGCTCTTGTTCATCTTCCCTCTTTACATATCTAATCATTTACTAAATTTTATTAAATAATTTTTACTTTCTCCTAAATCTCGGACAAGTTTTTTTTTTTTTTTTTGCTATCCCCTAAACTTGTCCAATGATTTCAAATGCCATGTAACATTTTCAATATTCTAAAAAAATATTCTAAAACAACCCACTCTTTGCAAGAACGACCAGCAAGTTCGTGTTGCACTTAAAAATGTCCGAACTCACGAAAAATAGTTTAAGTTACTTGTATCTTCATTTACTCATTGGCAAAGCTCATTTTCTTAAAAGCATCTGAAAGATGAAAGGTGCGTTATATTCAACAAATAAGATTATAAATCAATTTGTTTCCTTATATTAAGAATAGCAGCACTTTAAGAATCATAATGTTGCCACAGTTATAAGCATTTCTGACTTTTTCAAAGATATTTTGTTCAAGAGCGTTACAAGTGTATCTTTTTGCAGAAAATTGCATATATATTTATTCGAGACAAAACTGAATTTATATTCCTGTAGAATTTTATTGCAAATATTTTTAGAGAAATTGACATATTTAGATTCAGAATTTTATGGTCTTTTTAATGGTACATTTTATGGTCTTTTTAATGGTACATTTTATGGGCTTTTTAATGGTACATGTAGTGAAGCTATGTCTGTTGAGCAAGAAATGTTATAGCGCAAAATATAAAGTACATTATTTTTATTAGAATAGCAAAACAAAGACAGTGTTTTGGTTGGAATATTCTCATATTTATCTTTAAAATCATTTATAATCTAATGAATTGTTCTAAATCAAAATATTTCACTGACATGAGTGTTATAAAATTTCTTTAATCAATTCACCCCACGCAATGTAATATCGTCACTAAGACACTACGGAGAGTGAAAGAGAATGAAAAGAATTTAGAAGGAACTGGAAACCCAATCCTAAATATGAAACAAATATCTATTCATGTTCAAAAGATCAGGAAGGAGTGTGAACCGGACGATAAGTGAACCGATCTAACCCTGTTAAGAGAAAAAATAGTAAATAAAATTTCAGAGTTCAGGCGAAGATGTCAGAAGTAGACTTTAGAAAGAAACCAGAAACCCAATTCTAAGCAAGGAACAAGGGATAAACCTCTACTCCTGTTAAAAAAATCGGGGAGAGGTGTGAACTGGACAATAAGCAAAACTGTATATTCCTATTAAATGTTTTTAATATTTTATAATCTATAAATCCTTTTCTTGACATACTTTAAATTTGGATCCTATATACGGCGACGATATGTCTGGCCCAGGAAAATAAAATTTGAATGTTCTGGGGAGAAAGCATTTAAAATAAAAACGCTTCATTTGAATTATTTTCAACCAATCATAGAAACTGATTTTCAAATCCGTGATAACGAAAATTGATAACTGAGGGATCCTGGCGACCTGAAAGAGGTTGCGCGGTGAAAATCTTTATTCATTGATGCGTCGTCAGCATGGATAGACATTAAACTGGGGACAACTATATCAACATTTAAAAGTGAGATTAAAGAGAAGATGCTGAAAAGTCAAATGACCTACCAAAAGTTAACAATTTGTTTTGAAACTGTTATGGTCCGGTTCCTTGTACCACGGTGATAGTCCAAGATAGAACCAATAAAGAAGAACTCGAACACGTAGATGGAATAAACACAGATATATTACAAACAGGAATATATACAGAGAAGAAGAAAGTGTCAGTACGAACAATCAGGTTTAGTAGGGAGAACAATGTAGTCTTGACCAGTATCGCTATTCCAATGTCTTGCAGTAATTGTCTGAACGCGACTCTGTTTCGGACTGCCTCTGACTCGACTGACTGACTCGCTCGCTCTGACTGACTGACAGACTCATGACGGGCTTCTGACGGACCTCACTCCAGACTTCAGACTTTAGTCCCCCCCCACGAGGGAATCAAGTGGCACAAGGCCGGTTTAATATGGGATCTCCGATCCCATTTGATCTCCGAGCACGTGGACTCGGCCAAAAATATGCCCTTTGAACCTGTATAAACGGGTTCATGGTCGGTTTACCTCCCCGAAAGAGACTCCACCCTTCGGCGTAGCCTCCTTCGGGTTCCTCCCGGCCCGAAGGCAGAGAGTTCAACCGATCAGCCAATCAGCCGGTCGCCCGACTTCGGGCTGAACGGTATTTAGTCACCCCCACACCCCACGAGGGCATCATGCGGCACAAGGCCGGTTTAACGTGGGATCTAAGAGCCTGTGGGCTCGGCCAAAAATATACCCATTGAACCCGTATGAACGGGTTCAGGGTCGGTTTACCACCCCGAAAGAGACTCCGCTCTTCGGCGTAGCCTCCTTGGTGTTCCTCCCCGCCCGAAGGCAGAGAGTTCAACCGATCAGCCGGTCGCCCGACTTCGGGCTGAATGGTATTTAGTCACCCCCGCCCCCACGAGGGCATCATGTGACACAAGGCCAGTTTAACGTGGGATCTCCGAGCCCGTGGGCTTGGCCAAAAAATATGCTCTTTGAACCCGTATGAACGGGTTCAAGGTCGGTTTACCTCCCCGAAAGAGACTGGAATATTTAGTAAATGTTTATAAATTTATGAATAAAAAATTGTTTTCAAATTTATTTATTTCTAAATTGGTAAATGATAAATATTCCATTGTATTATTTTTTAGAATACTGTAAATATTGTAGTTATTAAAATATGAAAACCAACTCTAAGAAAATCCTTATTATTTACCATTTTATAAAGTTTGAATCAGTTGGCAACTGGTCGATGTTTTTGCCAACCTTTACAAGAAATAATAAATAGTGAAAAGAAACAATTTAATATTGTTTATTATTTTTGTTGTTAATTCTCAAGAACAAAGAAAATCTATAAATTCAATTTCATCATATGTTTCTGTTTTATTCCAGTTCTAGTCATCGGTTCTGAAAAGAATAAAAGTTACCGAAGAGTGAGGGTAGCGATGGAAAACACTATGTCTTATTGCGTGCACGAATGTCCATGTTTGCCGAATAACAGTTCTTCATACTAACCATTTGGTTGATGCTATTTTGGGGGAAACTTGAGCAGTACAACATTCTGACCAAACTATATTGCTTTTTAGAAGATAGAAGTTAAATTCTAACAGACTAACTTCTCAATAATAGGAACTTTAATCAAACCAACAAAGGCATTTGAGACATAGAAAATCACGAATGTTTGAATCTGTCTTTGCCAATTTAAATATTTTACACAGAAATACAAAATATGCTAATCATTTTGTTACTCCAATGTCAGTAAAAAAAATATATTTTTTTTTTATTTAGAGCTCATTATTTTAGGATTTATTCAATGACAATCTTTTATGTATCGTGTCTCTTCAGGACGTTGGTGATCTTTAGTCTCCACAACGTCCTACCCTTTGTAGCTCTTAGTAATGTTTTTCCTACTAATTATACCCTCGGTCCATGTTGTGCCATACATTTACACAAGCTCGTTAGATAGGTTACTATCTGCCTTTCTCGTCTTCAATATATTCGGTGAATGTTAGATTCTCCAAGCTCTCATTAGTCCTGGGTATGACGATAAACTAGATCCGGCAGCAAGGCTTCTGATCGGGAGATTGGAGGTTTTGAGGAGCATGGAACCATCCCTTAATTGCTGTTATTCCCAGAACCACCCTGACCCGGAGTGGTAGCATCTACTAGGTCCCAGCTATGGGCAAATAGTGATCCCCCCGCCCCCCCCCCCAAAAAAAACCCCCACGATGAACGTATAAAGATAAATTCGTATAGTAAAATACCAGCAATATATTTTTATATAAAAAAAAAAATGACAAAATACATTTTATCTGCAGTTGAAGGCATAAAATTACGTTAAAAATATTGGTGCATAATTATCAGGCGTTTTTAGGCGAGTTATTTGTTAATAAAAATTGCTGTTTTGTTTACTTTTTTAATAAAAATATTTTATTTTCAGGTTATAAAAATGTGTGTCGATAATCATACTCATTTAAAAATGCTATTGTTGAATTTTTATGTTTCTTTTTTCATAATAAATATTATTTAAAAACGCTTGATAATTATGCACCGAACCAATATGTTTCGTTGAAACGATAAAATTGTTCCGAAATATGTAGATTTTGGCATTAAATGACCCATAGAGCTGTTGATATACCGCTAAACAAAATCAACCAAGCACTCTTTGATAATTTCTGTCCTGATCCTTAGCACAAATACCCATTTTGTTCTCATTCTATATATTGTTTTAAAAGAGGTAAATACGTATTCCTACCAAAAACTTGTTCTTTTTTGCCATTTTAGTAGAAATAAAGTAATTTTATTTTGCCATATAACGTTTTGCTTAAATGGATTGACAAAATATTCCATTGAAAAGCCCATAAAATTCTGTATAATCAGATGTCACTTTCTCGACTCTATAAAGAATTATACACGACTCTCTAAGCACAATCTCAGAGAGCCTATTAAAGAATGAATTTACGAACAACAGCTTGCGGAATTAGCGGAATTATTGTCCAATTGTTAGAAGGAACTGCGTGATGTACACAGAGAGTTAAATAAGATAAAGCTTTTTTTAAAACTAGCGTCTAATTACAGACTTGAAAACGTATGTCCGCCAAGGCAAATCGCGTGTTCATGGGGGTCGTTATTCAGTGTTAGTAGGATTAAGGTTTATTTCTGAGATGAGATATTGTAACTATTTACACTATTTAAATTCTTCGGACTTTTGTCCTCATCTTTATTGTCATATTCACGACGTTTCAGCTGTTGTAGGCTCCGGCCTTCTTCAAGTGATATACGCTAGAATTACGAACCATTCTTTGGGTCAAGTCACTAGATTAGTTCAACCAACGCTTTTATGCACTGATGCCCCCAAGGTCATATGGCCCACTGGATAAAAGCGTTGGTTTAAGTGGTTAAAAATTCCAACGTATTTACTATATTAATAAGTTAATAATAAATCATAGGTAGTGTGCTTGTCATGGAATTTCACCTTCAAAATTTCGCCAATGCTATATTCTCATATTTGTTAAAGGTCGTGTCCTGAATGATAAGGTATGATTTTAAGATGAGGCAAATGAATGCGTGCGTCATGTTGAGAGAAAGAAGTGAGAAAACACTGACACACGCAGGCAAGAATCGCTAATGTTAAAAGTTTCACGAAACTGTGGTCTTCAAAATAATTTCATTACAAAATATCGATTTCTTCGGTGAACCTCCTTCTGGCTATTAATGAAATTTGCGATTTCAAATAATGATCAGTGATTTTAATGAGTTGACCGATTCTCTGCGAGAAGATGAACAACGAACAACAGTCAATCGATTTATCGATCTTTTTTTTTCGCCAGAGAAAAGATATTTTTACAATGCCTCATATAAGAAATGCATATTTTGTAAAACATCAAAGAGTATAGTCTTTTTTTAGTTCCTAGAAAGCAAATAAACGTTCTCATTTATTTAAAGGCACCGATATTCAAACAATTACTAGGTTATTTATTTTAATAAATCATGTTAATTACAATTATTGCCAAGTGACGCAAGCAATAGTCAGTGCATTATTTAAACAAATTAGCCGTAAATAATGAACAGAGTCTTTTTATAACCATCTGCCACTAGGTGTGGATAATGACTTGGACTGAGGAACGATGAGCCGAATTCGAATTAAGACAATTAGGTAGATTATACGGTGCTTTCCTTTGACTATCTTGTCTTCAATAAGTCCTGTGAGTGCTAAATTCTCTAAGCCCTCTTTCCTCATTATGTGCCCCCAAAATTTCAAATCTCTCTTTCCGATGCTACTATAACTGTCCTTTTTGTTTCCATTTTCTCTAAAACTTCGTCTTTGCCCAAGTGTTCAGTCCATAATATTCTCAGCATCTTTCTGTAGAACCACGTTTCTATAAGTCTCTTCCCCAACTTTGACGGGATGGTCCAGCATGCACTGTTATTATAAGAGGAACAATATTACATAACAGTTCAGTACATCATTTTTTAGTCCATCGAAATTTTCCTGTTTCTTAATACTTTACTTAACATTTGGAAGGCATCTTTCGTTATCTTTTCGTTATTTTGGATTTCGGTGTCACATAAAATGGCCATTTTCAAACTGTAGACATAATGGAAGTCACTGAATAATGAACCAAATATATGAGAAACGGGATCCGACTCTTTTCACATTGTGGCGTTAATTTCATTTACTTGTGAAGTACAATGGACCTTTCCCAGTTGTTGTGTATACTAACGTGAAGGAGAATAGAAACAATCTGGGGTTATTTGTCCAGTTGATGAAAAGCTGACAGAATACTTGTTTGTGAACTTCATCAATAAATTTAAAGATGTCATCAGTTCCCAACTAGCTAAAGATTCTGATGACTCAACGATTTCTGTCGGCTCGATAAAGTAAAATTGGAAAAACGAAACTGCTATTAATCATCATGGAGGACTATTTTTGCCTGCCATCATCCTGGTTTCCTATTTTCCACTGACATGAAGCTGAATGATTATATTGAATCAACTGTTAGGTTTGCTGCTCGGAAAATTGGTTTACTGTGTTGAGTCCATCTTGCATGTTCATAAATAAGTCTACCATTCGTTTGTGCATTGAATATTCTTACCAACATCTGGTGTTGCTACTATATTTTTTGAGATTCTTCACAAAAGTGTTTGGAATGTTATTGATCCTGATCCGACATCTCATTTTCCTAGAACCGAGATAAAGTGGCTTCCCTGTGTCTTTTCTATAAATATTTTCCTCTCAACGATTCTAATGAGCTTTTCTCCTTGATACTTAAAATTTAAGCGCAGTACTAAATTGGCAGATAGGTCTCATCGTTTTAGTATTGAAGTAGCTTCAACCTTAAGTATTGAAGTAGCTTCAACCTTAAGTCATATTCTTATGGCTTCTTTTCTCTCACTACTCGCTTGGGAATTCCTACACTTTTAAAAAATTTAAATGCAATGTCGATCATCTTCTGTATTCCTGAATGCTGTTCATTTATATTTCTGTACGCTCAAAAACGTCTTCTCATTTTCTTTCACTCCCAATAAACCCTTGCGTCTTAGTGGCATTATTGCCTTGCTTGGGGTGGAATGATTTAAAACATCTTTCTGTATGAACCATAAAGTTAAATGAAGCTGAGGAGGACCATGTTCTTAACAGTGACGACAATGATAAAGATATTCGTAAAAATATGAATTTATTTTTTTTTTACAATGATGATCACCTTGTCAAAGCCAGAAGGCCACTCGAGGTAGACGGTTACTGAGTAAGAGGCACGGTGTTTGCGGATATGTGTGGAAGATAACGGTTAACCTTGGATTTGAACAGTTTAAGATTGTAGTGATCGGAGAAACAGCCTCATAAGAATCAGTTCCACAAGGTGGGAAAAAAAAAAGCTGCTTGAGCATAATCTCACCGGAGAATGGATATAAAGGGAATGAGGGTGATTCGCTACAATGTGCGTGGCATGGTAGGTATTAGCCGTAAAGGTTAGTACTGGTGTAATTAAGGATTGTTGTTTATTTAAACACTTGCCATGGAAATAGCGAGAGAGACGCGAGGGGCTTGCGACGTCTCGTCTCTGATGGAAGGGGGTTTTTGGGGGTAGAAAATAATTCCTCACCAATGTGACGAATTATTTTCCGGGTGACTTATTTAGTAACATTAAATTATCGAAAACTCGGACCAACATGACGTTACTTGACAAACAAATCATACATAAAAAATTTTTCAATATGTGTTGTCATCTATTTTCCTCAATTATGTTCTTTCCATTTTTCCTTTCTAATAAGTAAATATTTCTCAGTTTTCTTCACTCTACTTAACCCGTTGCGCCTTAGCGGATTTATCGCCTTGTTTCTGTTCAACGCAACCTTATCTTTGTAAAGATAGAAAAGAGAATCTTCTTTTTAGAATAACATAATTTACTGAAATGAGTACTGAAAAAAAGGACCTCGTTTCCCGTGAAAATTCATGCCCAACGCTGTTACTTTTGTGCCAAATAGGAAAGTGGATGCTGGGAATATTTACAGCCGCTTATCCCGGTTTGGCCATTTCGAAGAGATTTAGAGAAGACTTAAGCCCCTATCAGCACCAAGTAAATCAGCTTTAATCAAAATATCTTTGGAATCTCGCTGGGAGCAACTTAACTCAAGCTTTCTACATTCATTAGCCGCAATCACGTCAAGTTAGTGTTTATTCATCATAACAGAAGAATTAGCTTGATTCATTAATGTATCTATAGATTAAACGATTGAAGTCTCAAGATTGGCGCGAAATGGAAGTAAGATGAGTATTAAATTCTGGGATTGATACGGAGGAAAGGAAGGAAAAAAAGGAAATCCTTTTTTTTATGGTTTGTCTTTATCATCTACTCTCAGAGTACCTTATTCTTCTGAGAGATTTGGATCAATAAATTTAGCCATAATAGAATGAATGTAATTTGACCTCAAAAACCCAAACTCAATAAACTTTAGTCCTGGGTATGACGATAAACTAAATCCAACAGCCTCTGTTTGAGTGATTGAATGTTTTGAACAGCGTGGAATCACCTCTTAATTGTTGTTCCCAGCTTCAACCTGACTAGAGGTGGTAACACCTGTTAGGGTCCCAGCTATGGGCAAATAGTGAACCCCCAAATACTATGAAAGTAAAATAATATATTTTTATTAAAAAAATACCAGCAGTATATTTTATATAGTAAAATTACCAATAGTACCTATTTATAACAAAAGGACCAATAATGCATTTTATCTGTAATTGAAGGCATGCAATTGCTTTCAAAATATATTATATTTTGGCATTAAATAACCCATAGAGGTGTTGATATGCTGCTAAACAAAACCAACCAAACAAGCAACATGTGTTTTATGACATTAATCCATATAATATCCGACAATTTCTTAAGGAAATCAAACTGTATTCCAAAATATAACTTCAACATAAAGCACACATATCACCCCCTTTAGTAATTATGGTTATTTTCTTAGATGTGGCACAAGGCCAAAAATATGGAGCAACCAGTGAGGATCGAACTCACCACTCAGTCGTAACTGTCTTAGCGAAACAAGCTTTCTAACTATTACATTACGTCGAAGTGCCCAAATGATTTTCTAAGCATAACTTAAATGCGGCAAAAGGACGAAAGTATGGGGCACCCAGTGAGGATCGAACTCCGTATTCATTCTCAATTGATATAGCGAGACAAGCTTGCTAACCATGAAACCTCGTCGAAGTGCCCCCATCCCACCTCTAGTAAATATACCCGCACAAACTTACATATGTACAAAAGCTGAGTATCATCTACCATGTATTCAATTGTGAAAGCAGAATAACATCATATTTTTATTATTTCAGATTTTCTAAGGAAATTAAATTTCGGCAATAAATGACCCATAAGGATGTTGATATGCCGTTAAACAAACAAATCAATCAATCAAAATATCTTCAAAGTCAAAACGTTGATGTAAAGTTCCGACATTTGCTGTGCGAAACTTCGTTTTATTGGTACAAATCGACAGAATTGTATCTTAGGGCTCAACATTAATAGCATTGGCTTACATAGAAATACACATTGATCACCTAAGTTAAGCAACGTCAAGCCTGGTCTGTACCTAGATGGATAATATCTCGGAATTGATAATCGGAGCGGCGATTTCAAATTCCAGATGTGTCCTTTATAAACACTTATGCTAAAATACTCTTGGGAAAAAGTATGAATCCACCTCTCCTCCCCAGTTATAGGTTAATTAGTAAAATTTATGTCACTAAATCATTATTATCTAAAAGAAAAATCTTACAAGCTATGAATACCATATGTCAAGGGTCGGCAACCTCAGGCCCGCGAAAGCATTTTGACCGGCCCGCGAGCCTGATTACCAATGTTTTTAACATGAGAGACGAGGCTTTCGAATTAGACTATCTGCCAGTTATCTTTCATGAGACTTATTTTACCAAGTTGCGTTGCCTACGTTTAATGTCAAATAATGGATACATATTTGTCATGACCCTTGGCTACATTAAAAGATAGAAGAGAAAGGGACGATAAAGTGAAAGAGGCCAGGGATGGACTGACATGCGAGGTAACAGAAATCTAAAGACAGTTAAACATACGTGCATTATACATACATGCCTCGTGAATGTGTGGATGGTATCGCATGTGTACGTACGTAAGAGTATATGTTTGCAACTATTTGTACTCGTATGTATTGGTATATGTGCTTCGTTTTTGTTTGATGTGTGTGGGGTTCGTTTGTGGAACAATTTTCAATAACAGTTTCAAACCTACACGTCATAATTTCATCCATTTTCACTTCGGTTGATTTTTTTCACTTTGAAGTATTTTGACGTTCCTTGAGGAAAAGTAATTTTTGTTAGGTGTTTTTTTTTAATTTTAGATTTTTTGTTTTTCTGATTTCTCAATATTTATTTTCATTATGGTTTTAAATATTTAGGTTGACAGGGGTCTGCATATGTAATTTTCCTTAATTTTTCATTAATGGCCTTTGTCCGGCCCGCAACCCGTCATTATAACACGATCCGGACCGCGGGGGCAAATAAGTTGCCGAACCCTGCCATATGTGAATACTGGAGAAAGAGAGCAATCCGAAAATAGGAGAGAAAATGACAAAAGAGAAGAATTGAAATTGAATACAAATTATTTCATACATCTTCCTCTTTATTGTTTTCATCAAAACGCTTTGGCTAATATATTTTACTTTCTTCATGGATATGTTGCATCCGGCGGTGTCTAGAATTTGTTTATTAATTTTGTTTATTTCTTCAATAAAAAAGGAAAGTTGGATAAGTTCACGCGACCGAATGTCAAAGTCTGTTATCCGTGAGGAAGAAAACTTTAGGCAACATTAAAAAAACAATTTGTTTTTATTTTATTAAAGAATAATCTCTATAAGGTCAAATAATATCGTAATATCTGCACAAGTTTCTGCAAACTTGTTAACATATCAGGAGATAGAAAAAAATGTCAAGTGACCTCTAAACAGCAACGGATTAAAACTATGAAACAAAATGAATAAATTAATTAAAAAACTTTCACCTCAAACGGACGCACCAAGGCAAAAAGAATAAAAATTATTACAAAATATCCCTTCCAAACCATGCCTTCAATAAATAAAAACTAAAACAATTTTTATTTAATATACAGACATTTGTATTATAGAGCAAAAATGTGTTGTATAATAATATGTCTTTACAATGAATAGGAGTAGAAGTTCACCTATTGTCCGCTTTCTAATCCTCCCCGGTCTTTTGAATACGAGTAGAGGCTTATCCTTTACTTCCTGTTCAGGTTTAGGCTTCCGGTTCCTTCTAAAGTCTACTTCAACTTATACTTCTAACGTCTCCGCCTAAACTCTGAAATTTTATTTACTACTAGCAGGAGAGCCCGGCGTTGCCCGGGGATTTAACAGTAAGAGATAGATTAAGTATCGACCATCATAAAGACTGAAAAATAAAATTGACAAAGATTATTGTTTAAGGTTGACGGACACGCATGTCGTAATTATTTTTTTTGTTTTTTTTACGAATTTGTCAAACCCAAACTCAAACAAAAACATTGTTTTCAATCGTTATGAGTCTACCGATTGAATAGAATTTTATTATAAACAATTGTCTTGTAAATGGAATTTTTAAAGCATTCTGGATGTAAAAATAAAGAAAAAAGTGTGCAAGACAATAAGAAACTTGCCAAAAAAAAGTGAAGTTTTGTTGAAATCGGTTGAAAAATGTAGGAAATCCGATCCCATATATAAACGAACACACACACACACATACACAAACAACCTGTGTTTTATAATAAGTATAACTCGATATTAGTTGTCCCCCTTTCATTCTGGCGACAGAATCGTGTTTTATCGTGTTTTCAAATTGATTTCATGCAAAAACAATTGTGTTTTTCCAATTTTTGGCGCTGTCAGAACCACCGCAAGGAAATTTTACGTAGTCCTGTGAAGTTTTGTTGAAATCGGTTGAAAAATGTAGGAAATCCGATCCAATATATAAACGAACAGACACACACACACACACACACACACACACACACACACACAATCTGTGTTTTATAATAAGTAAGATTTATTTATTTTCTAATAGATTGACCTATCATCTTCTAGCTCCCTTTCTCTCCCAGCAGCCCCTCACGTCTTAGTGGCATTGTCGCCTTGCTTGGGATGAATTGATTAAAAACACATCTAATTCTTAGAAACACCGCGAAATAATTTTATGTCTGTTCTAAAAATTATTTCAATATCGAATATTTTATTTGGGAAATTAAAGACGGCGACGGTAATATTATGATAATAAAAGATCCTTGGTTATCGAAAATCGATTGTTTACATAGAGTCAAACGCTGAAAAATGTTTTATGAAGGAGGAGAGAAAATCATCCTACCTGGAATGAAAGGAAAAAGAAGTTATGTATTTTTTTTTTCACTCATAAAATTCCAATTCATAACATCGCAACAATCTTTCTGATTTCAATCCAATTTTGTATAGATTTTTTCTTTAAGAGATGATCTACTTAAATAGTTATGATTTCATTTAGCGAGGAACCATTCGATTTGCCAGCATTTGGATGTATGTATGTATGTATGTATGTATGTATGTATGTATGTATGTATGTAAGTGTGCGTGTGTGTGTGCGTGCCCACGCGTGTGTTTGAGTGCGTGCGTGAATCTATGTTCATGCGTGTCTGTTTGACATATATATTTGTTTATGCATGTACACACAATATATGCCCCCACATATATATATATATATATATATATATATATATATATATATATATATATATATATATATATATATATATATATGTATATATATATGTTTGTAGGATGTATAATAGTATCCGATACAAAAGTGAAGATGCTGAGGCAAAGTGCAAAATCTATAAACGAAGCGTTTCGCCGACAGTGTCTATTCTCCCTGGCTTCTTCAGGATTGAATTAATTCTAACAGACAGAAAGAGCAGACACTCTCGGCGAAATGCGTCGTTTATAGATTTTTCTACATTGCCTCAGCATCTTCACACTTATGTATTCACATATATAAATATTGACTGAGTCGTAGATTTTTTTTCTACGGTTTATCAACCATTCGCAAGTTATTTAAAGGCAGAAAATACTTTTAGATTATAAGATATTTTTTGTGGAGGGGTGAAGATAATAATGATTTAGTGATACAAATCTTACTATTTAACCCATAGCTGGTGGAAGAAGAGATAGATTCATATCCAATTAGAATTTGATAAACAAGCAAGAAATTATAATATTTCTGAGATGAGGTATTATGTACATTATTTACATTATTCGGACTATTGTCCTCATCTTTGTCGCCATATTTATCACAACGTTTCGACCGTTGTACGCTCCGGCCTTCTTCAGGTGGTTGGAATTTCGAACTGAACCCTTTATTTCGATGACTGGGGTAGACTGTTCTAGTTCCACGTGCCATGTTTAATGGATGTCAATTATCAGTTATCTCCTGCTAATTTTCCCTCTGAAAGTTCTCCACTGCCTTAACCGGGTATTGAACTCACACTATTTGGGTCCTGTCACTGGATCTAACCAACGCCTTTATCCACTGTGCCATGTGTCTTTGAAGACCCAAAGAGTGTGAGTTCAATACCCGGTTAAGGCAGTGGAGATCTTTCAGGGGGAAAATTAACAGAAGATAACTGATAACTGACATCCATCAAACATGCCACGTGGAACTAGAACAGTCTACCCCAGTGAGCGAAATAAAGGGTCCAGTTCGACATTCCAACCACCTGAAGAAGGCCGGAGCGTACAACGGTCGAAACGTTGTGATAAATATGGCGACAAAGATGAGGACAATAGTCCGAATAATGTAAATAATGTAAGAAATTATAATGTGAATATAAAGTTGGAATAAATTCTATATTATAATGAATATATAAACTGATCCCTCACTTTATGGCCATGGTATTTTATATGCATTTATATACCAGTTAATGTAAATAAATCTAAAGGACATGTCTGTGTAGGTAATCAATATTTCATTGATTGATTGATACGTTTTCTACGGCTTATCAGCAAACAAGAAATTATAATGCGGATATAAAGTGGGGGATCAATTCTATATTACAATCAATATACAGACTGATCCCTCACTTTATGGTCACAGTAGTTTCTATACATTTATATTCTAGATAATGTAAATAAATCTAAAAGACATGCCTGTGTAGCTAATCAGTATTTCATTGATTGATTGATACGTTTTCTACGGCTTATCAACCCTTTACAGGTTATTTAAAGCCAGAAATGATTTTTTGATTGTAAGAAATTTTTGGTGGAGATAATAATGATTTAGTGATACAAGTCTTACTAATTTCTAGGGGAGAAAAAAGTGGATTCCTATCTTTCCCAATGGTATTTGTGCGTAAGTTACTACGAACAAAACTGCAATTGAGACTTTTCTTAACAATTCCGAACCATTATCCACAGCACTACACATCCAAGATTAAAGCACCTCTTATTCCCAAGTGGCCCCCCATGTAAATACTGGCCAGACTCAATGTTGCTTAACTTTGGTGATTGTACGAGCGCCGGTGTTTCAACGTAATATGGCCGTAAGCCATGAAAGAATACATATATGAAACATATGTACGGTAGCGTAATGGACAGTGTCTTGGATTGAGGAATCCTCGAGCCGAGTTGGAATTCCAGTCGGCTCTATTACATTCACTTACGTGCTAATACCCTTGGGAAAGGTGTGAATCCTCTTCTTCTCCCTCCAGCTATGGGTAAATAGAAGGACAGACTGGGTTCTATAGCCTTGGATGGCAACTGGTCTAGGAGAAGGACAACTCTGAATTCAAAACCTACGGAGGGTCGTTTGGGGACCTTGTGGCACGTAGTGCACCAGGTCTCGGTATTCGTCCCTTCAAAAAGTGTGGATGGTCCTGCATGAAACCTTCACCACTATAATCAAATCTCATGTGCCGGTGTCGGGCTGTCGGTTTCCTGGGAACTAATCTGCTTGACCCTCGTACGTCGAATTTCGACGGGAGAGTCGAGCGAGCGAGCATATATTATTTATGTTTCTTTAATACATGTTTTGATGAACAAGATAAGAAGACACATTTTTTTCGTCTTTTTATGATATTTTCTTGTATGTGTACACGTGTACACCTTTCTGGACGTAACTTGTAACAATATGGTGTTGCAGGTTTGTAAAGAACGAAGTTGCTGCTGTCTAACAGTTTGGAAAAGAATGAGTTATGACCTGTTACAGATGATGTGGAAAACTTTCAAAGTAAATGAATTTAATACTTTCAAAAGAAATCGATTTCAGCAAGTGGAGGAATGCAGGTACCCCCACGAAAACGCGAAAAAATAATCAGCATACCGTGATGAAAACATGCTTCAAACGTTATGAAATTAAAGTTTTATCGTCAATGTTATTATTAAGAGGAAGGATCAAAGTATTTTTGATCATTTCATTAAATGTTTTGCTTCTTTTTGGAAGATACAAAATTTTGATTAAAAACTTGCGGTTCTACTAACTTTTAGGATAGTAAATGCTAGCCAATTTTTGCGGTGACTGATACATTAATTTGGAAATTGTTGAAAAATTAAAAATGATTGACGGATTTTAATCGACTTCTTCATAAATGAATGAAATCATTTTTGAATTTTTTTTATTAGAAAATCTTTGTAAAAATATTTTTTATATGTATTTCTCCCCGCTTATTTAATTTTATGAAAACTTGAGAAATACATCGAGATAATTTTTAGTGACTATATTAGTTAAAAGCCGAACTCTGAAGAATTTAAATAATCGAATATTTTTGCAAAATCGGACCCGATCTTTCCGAAAATCTGTTCAGAATCGAAATGATAAAAAACGCAATAAAACTAAGACATTATTTAATTCGAGAAGCTTTTAATTGCTTTTATGAATAATATAGATTAAAGACAATATTGTCAGAAGATATAAAAATTTTCGATGAAAAATGAATTCTTACAAGATTTGTTTTCATTTTTTTTACAATTTTAAATTGAATAATTTATAAAGGTTTTAAATCATTTAAAATTCATTTTCAATGAGATTATTCTTAGGAAATATTATCAAGTAAAACTGTATTTACTAATCACATATTATAAAGCTTATTACAATGTGACAACCGCGACTATTTTAAAAAGAATTTCGATTTGTTTTCTGAAGTATAGATGTGCAAACCGATAGCTCAATCATTTAAAGGTCACTAGTTTTAATGGTTGTCCTCTCCTTACGGAGAAAAAAAAACTTTATTGTCTGCTTCACCCTACTTAACCATGAACACGTTTAGCTGTCAATCGTATGCAAATAAATCGATTAACACATCAGTAAAACAAGAAACATTTCAGAAATATATTATTTTTGGAAGATTTTTAAACCGAGAATTAAGTTTTGTTTACAAATGTTTCAAAAATGGCCGTTTTGATTGGTTTTAATGAAAAATAATCGATCTTGATCAATATAATTTCTGTTTGAAATGCACCACAGAGTATTTTGCTTACTGGAAATAGTAAATTTTAAATCCTTTAGCTTTCAATTAAAGCTAAAATGAAAGCTTTTTCATTTTTAAAAATTCATTTTAAACCTTACGTATACCGAATTAGTGGAGTTACCTACTTATATATATTTATATAAAGAACAGCATCTGTCCCAACGAAGAGAAAGAGAAAATTAGATTTACAAGTATAAAAAAAGCGGCAAACTTGAATGTTCATGCCTGCAAAAAAACGATGTGTCAAAATGTCTGTTTTTTCTTTTGACATTTATTTTATTATAAATACAGTCTCTTCTTGTACAAATAAATCTTAAACATACGATGAAAGATAATTTATAATTTTCTTTGTTCTTGAGAATTGACAAAATTCTTTATTAAATTGCTTATTCAAATTATTTATTATATTTTATTGGAATGGTTGGTAAAACATTGTCTAATTGCCAATGGATTCGAACTTTATAAAATGGTGAATAATAAGGATTTCCTTTGAGTTGGTTCACATATTTTAATTATTTAGTCAATGTTTATAAATTTATGAATAAAAAATTGTTTCCACATTTATTTCTTTATAAATTAGTAAATAATAAATATTTCAGAGCATTAGTTTCTAATTACAGTTTGTAAATATAAAATTATTCTTGTAAATCGTATTTGATATTTTTATTGTAAATTCTTAAGGACAATGAAGTATAAATTCACTTTCAGCATATGTTTAGCTTTTATTAAAATTGTAATCGCCATCTTTTAAAATAATAAATTTTGCTGAGGAGTGAAGGTAGTTATTAGGTTGGTGCAAAAATAATGACGCAATAATGTCGTTTTTGACGTATTTTTTAACGTCAAAAAATCTAATAATAGCTATGTTATTTTGACACGTTTTTTTTGTTTTGTTTTTCGAGACAAGTTTAAAAAAAAACAATTATTTACTTACACCTGTGTATGTGTCAGTGCGTGTGTGATGCACATGTAGTTTGTTTAAAATCGTAAGTTTGTTTTCCGGGAGGGATAGATATCCTACCTAATGGGAACAAGTCCGTATGTTGTCGTTCAATCGCAGAGCAAAAAGGAACAAAAGAGGCGTATATGTCCTTCCTTGTATAGCGCTGAAACAGCGTTGACTCATGGCCTCATAGTAGACAAGTTGTTGGTAATCCTCAGAAGTATAAAAATTGTTCAAAAGTTTGTTGGTTTCGAGTAATTTAGCCACAAGCGCTCAGAATCAACAAACATTTGAACAATTTTTACAATCAATAAGCTCTGAAAAGAGTGGACGTGGGTGCATGTAAAAAAATAGAATAAAAACTTGTCAGACTTGTTCAACGAAATATTTAATTGTAGATATATATATATATATATATATATATATATATATATATATATATATATATATATATAAATCCCAAAAAGACATTCGGATTACTAACACAAAAACAGAAAATGTCTCATATCGAGAATATTTAACATCGAAAAACATAAAGAAAAAATATTTTTATTAATATGTGGAAATCTCCGCTTTTACCTGAAGACGGTCGCGAGACCAGAAACACGTGTAGTAAAATTATGGAAAATAAAGCATAATATTTTTTTTTCGAAAAAAAAACACATTACAACCAAAAACGTTTGCGGCACCTCTCTTCTCTTCTTTTTAATATACATACTTTTCTCTCGTTGGAGCCACTACAACCTCTTTCTTATATATATATATATATATATATATATATATATATATATATATATATATATACAAGTATGGGATTGGTGTATACAGAATAAATTCCAATAACCAAAAAATACTATTCTTAAAAGAGTGCTCAATGCAGAGTAGAGCAAATACAAGTATTTATTCGAAAATTAAAACATAAATATGTTATAAAATCAATGCAAAAATAGGCAGTTTGTTTTCAACACTTCTGGTGTCCTATCAAGTGATGGTGTTGAATGTAAAACCTTCTACGAATTAATTTCTTCGCTGCAGAAAATTGATCAAGAAATATTCAAAAAATTTCTTACAAGTAATTTTTATTTTCCCAGTACTTTCAATTTCATCTGAAACCCTCTTTAGGGGTTGCGTATCTATGGATTTATTAAGCGTTAACACTGTAAATTCAAAATTACAAAAGATTTACTTTCTGATTGTAAATATTTAGATTTGTAAGCATTTTTTCCCATATTAAGTTGAAATTATTTAAACATTCCTCCTCCTCCTGACGACTTCGAACCGTTTTCATACTTTTTTTTTTTTTGCCTTTGTTGTTTTCAAGGTTTAGATAATTCTAGTATATATATATATATATATATATATATATATATATATATATTAGGTTGGTGCAAAAATAATGACGTTAAAAAATACGTCAAAAACAATCATTATTTTTGCACCAACCTAATATAATAATGTCGTTTTCTCGCATATGTTACTATGTGAAAAAACGACATTATTTTTGCACCAACCATATATATAGAAATATATATATATATATATATATATTTCTACTTCAGCAGTTTATTTTCTCGCACCTCCCGCCTGTAGAACTCCCTTCTGTACACTTGCTTCCCTGATAACTACAATCTTCAAAAATTTAAATTCAACGTCAATCGCTATCTTCTGTCTTCTTAAATCCCGTTCCTCTTTATCCTTTCATCAATCCTCCCTCAATCATTTCTCTCGCTTTCTCCCCCCCCCCTGTAAACACCTACGTACTAATGGTATTCCCGTCTCGCTTACGCTGTAATTATATATATATATATACATACATATATATATATATATATATATAATTAAAAATATAAAATGGCGAAAATCTAACCATCGCACCATATATATAAATATATATATATATATATATATATATATATATATATGGTGCGATTGTTAAATTTTCGCCATTTTAACCATCGCATATATATATATATATATATATATATATATATATATATATTAGGTTGATGCAAAAATAATGACGTAATAATGTCGTTTTTGACATTAAAAAATACGTCAAAAAACGACATTATTACGTCATTGTTTTTGAACCAACCTAATATATATATATATATATATATATATATATATATATATATATATGGTTCGATGGTTAAATTTTCGGCATTTTATATTTTTTTAATTTCGCGCTTTTTGGATTTTGTCAACTGCTCAGTTTAGTAGGGTCAGCTGGGTACCGTCTATGAGAAAAAGAGCATCATGACGCATGCCGTTTCCAAATTTTTGGAGGCGTGAATTGCGTCCCTTTTTCTCACAGTAGGTTCCTAATTGGCCCTACTCTACTGTGCAGTCGACAAAATCAAAAACAAACAAGACGCATGCGCAAAAGTAAAAGTATGAAATGCGACAATTTACCCATCGCACTCTTTAAATATATATATATATATATATATATATATATATATGCGTGTGTGTGTGTGTGTGTGTGTTTCAATTTTTGTAACACAATTACATGTAAAATAGGTTATTGAACTTTTCGCTTAACCTTTACACATAAAACCTCGAAATTCCATAATGAAACCAGCAGAAGTAACTGAGCCTAGATACTTAGGCATTAAACGTGATTATTAATCCTGCCAGTTTGCCTTGTCTATTTAAGAACGTATTTATGCAAGGAATCCCGGAGGCCAGAGGCCCGTGCCTCGGGCTGTCGATAAGCCGGCATAATCAAATTCTCGTTGAGGCTTACCGACGATCGTTGCCTCCATCCGGGCGAAAACTGTTCGCGCGAGAGAACCACAGAAGAATCGATATTCGTTTTGGCAGTCCCGGTGGATCGATAACATGATGGGTGCAGATAAATATTTCCAGATTCGGCAAAATGGCCTAAAATAGAAACAACTTTGCTTTGGCTTTTTTTGTTTTCATGTTCATAGGAACCGGATATCGGAGGGAAGAGACAAGTAACTAAATGTTATAATGTTATAAATTCCTTTACATGGGTAGACCGATCACATTTAAGCACATGAAAAACACACACATATATATGTATGTATGCGAGTACGGTTATATGTAACAATAAGTATAAATCGATAAAGATATATATATATATATATATATATATATATATGTGTGTGTGTGTGTGTGTGTGTGCTCGCGGGTGTGTATATTGCTTAAAATTTATGGGCGAAAAGTGATAAATGTTGGAGAGATATACAAGTGAGTGTAAATATAAATTGCATGGCGACTGGCAGTTTCATGCCTTAAGTGATCATGTGATGTTAAACTATGTCTATGCTCTCTCTCTCTCTTTCTCTCTCTCTTTATATATATATATATATATATATATATATATATGAAGAAAAATATACGAAAAAAAACAAACAAAAATCCTTATATACAATTATGGTGTTTTAATGTTAATATATGCATAATTGCATATAAGAATTTTTGTTTGTTTTTTTCCGTATATTTTTCTTCATACTGTCGGATCTATATCCATATATTTGCTTATATATATATATATATCTATTTATATATATATATATATATATATATATATATATAAACATTAATAAATATCAGTTTTATCCCGACTTTGAAGGTAAAATATCCATTCTTTTATCAATAGTTTGCTCGATTTGTAATTTTTGCTGTTTTTATTCCTGGAGCCTATAAAAGTCGGAGGTAAAATTGATATTTAAAAGACATCTTTTTTATATAATATTAAGGCTCTATTTTTAATATTAATTTAATATTTTTAATATTGAACACTATATAAAAATTGCTATTTCTTCAATGTTAAATCTTATATATATATATATATATATATATATATATATATATATATATATATATACCACCTGGAACAAAAGAAAAAAGAACAAAAACTACACCAGTGGAATCGGATTTCCTATATTTTTCAACCGATTTCAACAAAACTTCCCAGGACTACGTAAAATTACCTTGCGGTGGTTCTGACAACACCAAAAATTGGAAAAACACAATTGTTTTTGCTCGAAATCAATTTGAAAACACGATTAAGAGGCATTAATGAAAGGGGGACAACTCATATCGAGTTATACTCATTATAAAACTCAGGTTGTTTGTGTGTGTGTGTGTGTGTGTGTGTGTGTGTGTGTGTGTGTGTGTTCGTTTATATATGGGATCGGATTTCCTACATTTTTCAACCGATTTCAACCAAACTTCACTTTTTTTTGGCAAGTAGTGTTTCTTATTGTCTTGCACACTTTTTTCTTTATTTTTACATTCAGAATGCTTTAAAAATTCCATTTTCAAGACAATTGTTTATAATAAAATTCTATTCAATCGGTAGACTCATAACGATTGAAAACAATGTTTTTGTTTGAGTTTGGGTTTGACCAATTCGTAAAAAAAAAAAACTAATTAAGACATGCGTGTCTGTCAACCTTAAACAATAATCTTTGTCAATTTTATTTTTCAGTCTTTATGATGGTCGATACTTGATCTCACACATGTTATCACGACAAATCTCACACGAAAATAAGTAGGTCTTCCTAAGTTTATTATTTTGTGGAAGTAGCTAACGGTTTAAGTACGGAATATGGACCCAACGAACTGAATTTAAATACCCTCCCGAGACGGTGTTCACTTTGTATTGATGCCCTTACAGGAGGTATTAATCTACAACTCCAAGTTATGGGTAAATAACAGGGATTGATTGATTCCTTTTTTACTGTTTATCAACCCTCTGCAGCTAATTTAAACCCAGAAAATATTTAAATATTTTTTGGGAGATTATGATTTAGTGATACTAATTAACCCATAGTGGGGAGTAGAGAGGTGGATTCATGCCTAATCAGAATTTGATAAAAAAACAAACAAACAAGAAAATAGGGATATAAAGTGGGGAATGGTTTCTATACTACAATCTATATACTAACTGATCCCTCACTTTATGTCCACTTTAGTTTCTATGCATTTATATTCTAGAGAATGTAAATAAATCTAAAAGACATGCCTGTGTAGCTAATCAGGATTTCATTGATTGATTAATTCGTTTTTACAGCTTATCAACCCTTTACAGGTTATTTAAAGCTAGAAAATATTTTTAGACTGTAAGAATCTTTTGGATATAATAATGATAGTTTTACTAATTAACCCCTGGCTGAGGAGAGAAGAGGTGGATTCATACCTTTCCTAAAGGTATTTACGTATACCAAACCTAGTGGTAATTGAAAGTCAGCTATCAGATTAACAATTCTGAGCATTTATTTATTATACCAGCCGCACATCAAACTTTACAGTACCTGATATTAACAAGCGGTCACCCATTTAGGTATTCACCAGGCTGGACGTTGTTTAACTTCGGTGATCGGACGGGAACAGGCATTTTCAACGGGATGCAGCCGTAAGCAAAATAACAGGGAAAATTGTAAGGTAAACTGTGCTCCTCAGCCTTGGTTGAGGAGCACAGGAGATATACAACTTAGGAGATATACAACTTAGTTTTCCAGGAGCTATACAACTTAGTTTTCAAAACCAGGAGAAGAATGTGTGTGACTGGCGCATGTGTGTTTCTGTCTGTCTGTCAATTTTCTAATGATGATTGTTTATGGAAGCACAAAATATGTTCTGGTGACACATCAATCTCAGGTGACAATGCTAGGCATATAATGATCTCTTATCAGATTTCATAATTGAAGTGAATAAAACAAACACGACATTGTAGGAATCTGTCAATAATAATTATGACTCACTTGTTCTTCCATATTGTCTGAAACTCTCAGAGACGTTGATGTGTTAATTACATTAGCGCCGTGTGAAAAATATGAAAGACATTTCGTACGACAATTGCTCGTTTCAAACACACGAAATAAACACACACATACACACACAGTTGATAGAAAATATAGCAGAGCAATTAGTCAGAGGTTTTTGCTGCTGGAATGAAAGAGAAAAAACAAAAACAAAAAAAAGATACGCAGACAAGAAAATGTTTTAAATTCCATTTATTGCTGTTCGAAGTAATTTGAGAAATGAATAATGAAAAGACAAAAACGAAACACGAAGCAAAACTAAAGGAAAAATCAATTAAATCGCGGTTTTATTTGATTTTTTGCCTCCATTTTGAATATTTTGGGTATTATGTCTTCTTTCTATTTCTACAATTGATCATTTTGAATTTTATCGGTCAGTGATATCCAGAATTGATAATATTTCTTTCTTTCTTTCTTTCTTTCTTTCTTTGACTTTTTTCTTGTTTTTATTTTGTTTTCTCTTTGTCTTTCTTCTTTTCGTCTTCACTTGGTATTTTGTTCTTTTCTTTTCTTTTCTCTTTCAATTCTCTCTTTTTCTTTCTCCTTTTTTCTTGTTTTTCTTTTCGTTTTCGCTTTTTACATTGTTTTTTCTATTTAGTTTCTATTTCAATTCCCTCGCCCTCTCTTTCTTTTTTTCGTTCTCTTTCTTTTTCTTTTTAACTTTTTTCATTTCTGCTTTATATTTGATTCAATTCATTTATTTCCTAAGCCAATTCTTTCTTTCTTTCTTTCTTTCTTTCTTTCGTTCTTTCTTTCTTTCTTTCTTTCTTTCGTTCATTCGTTTGTTCTTTCGTTCTTTCGTTCTTTCGTTCTTTCTTTCCCTTCATTTCTTTCTTTTTTTCCCTTCATTTCTTTCTTTCTTCGTTCATTCTTTCGTTCTTTCGTTCTTTCTTTCTTTCTATCTTTCTTTCGTTCTTTCTTTCTTTCTTTCTTTCGTTCATTCCTTCGTTCTTTCTTTCTTTCGTTCATTCATTCGTTCTTTCTTTCTTTCTTTCTTTCTTTCTTTCGTTTATTCTTTCGTTCTTTCTTTCTTTCGTTCATTCTTTCTTTTTTTCTTTCTTTCGTTCATTCTTTCGTTCTTTTTTTCTTTCTTTCGTTCATTCTTTCGTTCTTTTTTTCTTTCTTTCGTTCATTCTTTCGTTCTTTCTTTCTTTCTTTCTTTCTTTC
Source organism: Acanthosepion lycidas (assembly GCA_963932145.1). NCBI lineage: Eukaryota > Metazoa > Mollusca > Cephalopoda > Sepiida > Sepiidae > Acanthosepion > Acanthosepion lycidas. Next base: position 78,992,742 of record OZ010608.1, on the reverse strand, counting down.
GTTCATTCTTTCTTTCTTTAGTTCATTCTTTCTTTCCTTCTTTCGTTCTTTCTTTCTTTCTTTCGTTCATTCTTTCGTTCTTTCTTTCTTTCTTTCTTTCTTTCGTTCTTTCTTTCTTTCTTTTGTTCATTCTTTCGTTCTTTTTCTTTCTTTCTTTCGTTCTTTTTCTTTCTTTCTTTCGTTCTTTTTCTTTCTTTCTTTCGTTCATTCTTTCGTTCTTTCTTTCTTTCTTTCTTTCTTTCTTTCTTTCGTTCTTTCTTTCTTTCTTTTGTTCATTCTTTCGTTCTTTTTCTTTCTTTCTTTCGTTCTTTTTCTTTCTTTCTTTCGTTCTTTTTCTTTTTTTCTTTCTTTCTTTCATTCATTCTTTCGTTCTTTCTTTCGTTCATTCTTGCTTTCTTTCTTTCGTTCATTCTTTCGTTCTTTCTTTCTTTCATTATTTCGTTCTTTCTTTCTTTCTTTCTTTCGTTTCAGTTTTTTCCTTTCTTTTTTTTAAAGTTTTAAAAACCATTTTTTTCCTTTTTCTTTTCTCTGTTTTCTTTTTTCCTTTTCGTTTTTACGTCGATTCAACTCTTTCTTTCTCTTCAATTTTTTCTTCTTTTTCTTTTTTTCTCTGTCTCCTTTTTCTTTTTTCACTTTTTATGTTTCCATTTTTTCTTTCCTTCTTTCTTTCTTTCTTTCTTGTCCAATTTATCATTTTCATCACGTTCTTCATTTTCTTCTCTTTTTTTTTCCGTTTCTTTCATTTCATTTTCATTCTTTCATTTTCTTTTATCTTTCTCCTTTTTCATTCATTTTTCTTCTTTCTTTTCCTTCAAAGTTCTTTTTCCAGATTCTCCCTTTTCATTCCGAAAATTCTGTTTAATAAAATTTTCGGATTCAAACACAAATTGCCATTTCCTGTGTGTATTTGCCGTTTTCTGAATCTGATAAAAATGATTTCTGCCATTAAAATGCCTTCCAACTTTTCTTTTTTCGACCCGATATTTTTCTCAATATTTCATTGTCGAGGAAAATGGGTTCCGACTGATATGATTAAAGAAAACTTAATTCATAAGGCTATAGAATTCATTTTTATTGTACTTTTATGCTTTACCTGTCAATAAGTAATATTATTGTTACGTTTATTTGGAAAGAAATTCCCCAATGAATCTTTACAATTAAGGACAAAGTCATTTCTAGAATATGTAAAACTAATAGTGCATTATTGAATGTCACTATGTGCGTGTGTGCGCGCATGCGCGTGTGTGTGCTCGACAATGTGTAGAGGGAAATGAACAAACCCAAAGCTCAAGACTAAGATTTTATTCGTGGTTGAAAGTAGGTACAAACTAGTGGTATTTTGCGAGAAAAAAAATGGGATTTCCCAGTTAGGAGGGCTCTTCCCTTGAATAGATGTTTTAAAAAAAGATTTCTCTGCTGTTTCAACAAGGAACGAAAAAAAAATCTCAGTTCAGGACCGCCAGGACTGGTATGGATCTTCTGCAGCAAGGATTGTGAGTACTTCTTTGTGCTGACCTTGACGGTAGCGACCACTAAATAGGAAAAGTAGAAAAGGAGACCGAATAGGGATCAGTCAGCGTTTTTAAGAGTTCTGAGTCTCCGAGTTGTTCCTTGCTGATTACTTCCGTTGCTGCTACTGATGAATGAAGTAGTAAATTAAGGAAGCCCTCACGTGCCACATTAGCCAACAAGCGAGATAGTTATAATATGAATGATAAAATATAAAAAATCGTAATGCGCTTTGTCTCTCGTAAGACTTGAGAAAAATACTAATTTTATCGATGGAATCGTACTTATTATAAAACCCAGGTTGTGTGTGTCTGTTCGTTTATATATTGGATCGGATTTCTTACATTTTTCAACCGATTTCAACAAAACTTCCCAGGACTACGTAAAATTACCTTGCGGTGGTTCTGACAGCGCCCAAAATCGGAAAAACACAATTGTTTTTGCACGAAATCAATTTGAAAACACGATAAAACACGATTCTGTCACGACAATGGAAGGGGGACAACTCATATCGAGTTATACTTATTATAAAACACAGGTTGTTTGTGTGTGTGTGTGTTCGTTTATATATGGGATCAGATTTCCTACATTTTTCAGCCGATTTCAACAAAACTTCACTTTTTTTTTGGCAGGTAGTGTTTCTTATTGTCTTGCACACTTTTTTCTTTATTTTTACATCCAGAATACTTTAAAAATTCCATTTACAAGACAATTGTTTATAATAAAATTCTATTCGATCGCTACACTCATAACGATTAAAAACAATGTTTTTGTTTCAGTTTGGGTTTGATCAATTCGTAAAAAAAAAAAAAAAAAAAAAAAAAACTAATTAAGACATGCGTGTCTGTCAACCTTAAACAATAATCTTTGTCAATTTTATTTTTCAGTCTTTATGATGGTCGATACTTGATCTATCTCTTACTGTTACATCCCCGGCAACGCCGGGCTCTACTGCTAGTCTTATATATGTATTGGGGACGAAGTAATGTTTGTTTATCGGGGGGGGGGGGACGTTTACTGTATTTTCATCCTCAATAGAGTAGTGTTGTCATATTTGGGAGGGCACTTCCCACTCCTCACTTTCCAATCTCGACAGAGTTCAAAAGCCTATCCGAGTCCTTGTCGGTGAGGAATTATTTTCCACACTGCAACCCCTCTGTCATAGACGAGATGTCGCAAGCCTCTCTCTGCTCTATCGATTCTGCCACGAAAATGCTCAGACAAACTACATTCCTTATTTCCACCAGTTCTAACCTTCACGGCTAGGACCCGGCATTCCACTCACATTGTAATAAATCACCCTGGTGGCGAAATACTGTTTGTGTCCTACAACTTGCGGCTTGTGTAATAGCCTTACGGCAACATCGCGTTGAAAACACTGGTCCCGTACGATCAACGAAGTTAAGCAACGTTGAGCCTGTCCAGGGCCTAGATGGGTAACCGCTTGGGAATACCAGGTGCTGTAAGCTTGGATGTGTGGGTGGTGTTATGGATAATGGCTCGGAACTTTAAATCTGAGAGCCGAGTTCTAATTCCAGTTGGGTTTATTATATTCACTTACATGCAAATACCCTTGAAACCACCTCTTCTGTTCCAAGCTAGGGGTTAATGAGTTGTATCGCTAAAACTATTATTCCCACAAAAAAAATAAAACTGCGTGAAAAATACATAGATTTCGGCATTCAATAATCCATAGAGGTTGATATACCGCTAAACAAAATCAACCAACCAAGCCAATCAAAATATTTACACTACGGTATTAAATAACCCATAGAGGTGTTGATATGCCGCTAAACAAAAAACAACAAATTTTTTTAATTTCCAGAAAGAAAAGTTTTCTACTTTCGATAGAATCATACCATCACCGTTCAGGAAACATTCGGTATTCTTTGGCTGAAAGGGAAAGATTAGCGCTACAGTCAGCTGAAATTTATAAAATCTTTCTTTTAAAACAATTTTTCAGAAAATAGCTGAAGTCCAGTAACAGTTTTCGTATTTTGAATTATTGATGGGAGTTTCCTTTCTAACCTTTTGCATAAGGTTGTGTGGAATGCCCGGGTGAAATCCTTATTTTTCATTCCTATTATCCAATGTGTTGTCCATTTTATTTGTTACTGCTGTTGGAAATCTTCAAGTGATGTTTTTGTTATTGGTAAAGCTCTAGTTTGTGATTCTGTAGCGCCAGTCTTTAAGATCTGATGAAGGAGTGTCTTCTTTATGACCTCGAAACTTGAAAACCATCTTTAATCATTGATCTGATAAAACAGCCGTACGAGCCGGATGCCATTCATGACACCTATCTGAGAATCTAGATCTGACGAGGCTATTTAATAGCATAACTCGAGTTCTTAACTACCTACATGCAAAGAAAGAGAAGGGATTTTCACGAAGAGAGAGAGAGAGAGAGAGTTAAAGATTTTACAAGAAAGCGAGAGGGAGAGAAAAAAAGTGGCGGGGAGAAGAACGTAATAGAAAGTAACAGAGAAAAAGAATGGGAAGAAAAAGAAAAAGAAAGAAAAAAAAATCCAGGTAAGTGAGGGATTCGTGTATTCAAAGAAGAGAAAGAATGTTTTTATTATTTATCTTTACAGATCCCTTGATTTTATCAATTTAATGACCTATGACCTCCATGGGGGCTGGGAATCTACTCTACAGATAAACGCCCCCCTTTATCCACGGAAAAATGAAATTGGAAAAGCAGGCGAAAAAGCAACAGTGGTAAGTTCTCAAAAATAGCATACCTATTTTGTGGATTGCAAAACATTTATAAATACAGTGTAACCCGGATATAAGAGAGTTGTCGACACCGGATAAGAAGTATCTTATATCCGGGTTTCTCTTATATCCGGGTTTTGTCTATTTTGTTTATGTAAGTATGGCTCTAATTTGGGACCAGAGAAAATATATCTTATATCCGGGTTTTTCTTATATCCGGGTCTCTTATATCCGGATTACACTGTATAATTATTTTGTGGATTGTGGACGTAAACCATGCGCATGCGCGCGCACACATACAACTCTCCACCCTATGTCTCTCCACAGGCACACACACACACACACACATATATATATATATATATATATATATATACACCAAAGTGGAAAAAGTTTTCGTCCTTTGGGACATAATCAGACTAAATTTGTTATAATGGTGCGACTACACATGCGCACGAAATGAGGCATGCTGGGAATTTAAATTTTTTTTTTTTTTAAATTTAAAATACTTAGCGTAAGTTAGATGTGGTACAAGGCCGAAAGTATGGCGCACTCATTGATCGAGAGAGACAAGCTTGATAACCATTATACCACGTTGAGGTATCCAATGATTTTCTAAGTGTAGTTTAGATGTGGTACAAGGCCGAAAGTGTTGGCGTACCCAGTGTGAATCGAACTCACGTCTCAGTCGTAAATTAATATAGCGAGACAAGCTTGCTAACGATTACACCACGTCGTGCTACCCGACAGCTCAGGTATGTAAAATACTGAACCGCCTTCATCTTTGTCGCGCAGATGCACACAGAAGATGACTTGTTGCGCAGATGCACACAGAAGATGACTTGTTGCGCAGATGCACACAGAAGATGACTAGTGCATTTGGTTTGTTTCTGTGTGCGACAAACGCCGGGCAAACAAAACTCAAATGCCACCGCTTGATATAACGAATAATGTCGAATATCGAACAACTTTTGTTCTAAATGTTTTTGTTTTTTTCAAAAGTTTCAGTTAATGTTTCTAGCAGAATGATTATTTTTCAAAAACCATTTCAGAATTGGGCCGTGCAAAAGTGGATTAATCTTGGTGCCGACAGAAAAAAATTAATTTTGGGCATTCCCATGTATGGACGTGGATTTACCTTCTGCACACAACAGGTAGTGCCAGGTTCACTAAATTGTGGCATGTCGAAGCCAGGTCGTTTCACAAGGGAAAGAGGATTTTTGTCTTATTATGAGGTAAATATATTACTGGTAGAGTCCGACAATTATTTTAATATTTTGTTTTGTATATATATTATTTTTATTTACAAATATTTAAGTAAATGCTCTGTTTATAATAAACAGTATTAACAACATTTACCGGCCTGAATGTCCGAGAGATCCAAAAGAAAATATTTCTCCAGCGACAGGAATCGAACCTATATTTTACACGGAACCACTGTATAGCCTGACGTGCTATATCATTTTGCTACAGAGGAAGCATCTGGTTAGCAAGAAAGAAATATGGAAAGTTTGTAGTTCCAAAACAGTAATTTAACCTTCCTAACCAGACGCTTCTGCATCTTTGTTCCTCACCTGTCGAGATGCGTTTGCATCGAAACAAAAATGCACTTTTGTAGTGAGTACTTCTTTGTCCGTATGTAACATTTTTATAATAAATAACTATTGCTCTTCTCTTGGTATTGAGCCCTCTTTTAAATTAATGCTATAAATGTTTGAATTTATATTCTTTTCGTTCTCGTTACATTTGAATATATATATATATATATATATATATATATATATATATATATATATATATATATATATTTTATATATATATATATATGTGTGTGTGTGTGTGTGTGTGTGTGTGCGCGCGCTACTGGGAGCTTTAGAACTAATATTTTTACCGCATGTACAGTACTCTGCTAGGATTTGTTTTATCTAATTTATTTATTTATTGTATACTTTAAGTTAAAAAAAACCCGCAAAGGATCGATCCCATCAGTAAGAAAAATCAAAATCTCGAAATTGAAGTTTATAATAAATTTCTATATCTTTATAATCTTGTCTAACAGTAGGGAAGAAATCAGTTTATGATTTCAAATTTTTTACATCATTTGTTGAAACAATTGTCCCATCTCATATAAAGCAGTCTAGTAACCTTGTAGAAAGACTAAAATACATAAATATAGCCGATAAACTCCTTGCTTGTTTAGATATTAAATCGCCATACTCTGATCTTTTTCTTAACTAAAGCGTTTAAATGTAACTTCCGAAACTACATTTAAACAAAGAGATATGGTCATGCTGCCTGAAAGTAATACGTTACGTTACTGCTACTCCCATTAATCTTAGAACTAAGTCGAAAGATTTAGAGAGGAGGAGAGAGAAAGGCAGATGACGCAGGATTTGATACAACCAGTAAATAAAACCGAACCATTTAGTGTGAGTTGCACAGAAAACTATTCGAACGAACAAATGACATTAAAGAAATGTACAAATGTGTTTAGTATATAAAATGGTCCTGAAATGTACAATTGTGTTTTTTTTCTGGATGATAAATTATGTCCTGATTGCGAAGGCTGCATTTTGAGAGATGTCAACACAACGTCTTTATATAGTGATGAACCGATGTAAAAAGGCCGGACATTAAAGTTCGGAAAGAGAAAAAAAATTAGGAAGAAAGCAACTTTTTATAAAGCTCCCACAAACGATTCTCAGTAGCGTAACTTAATGTTCATTTTTGGCTACGGAAATGCGCATGACATGACTTGACTTGTATCGGTTTTCACCCTGGTCGTGTTGAACCGGCTCCCTCCCAAGCAAGTACAACATCACGGACCATCGCTGCCCACGTTCGCCAATTCTGAGCCAGGTCACACAAAATTGTGAGCCAATCAGAATTCCATCATCGAAGACCAACTACTTGTGGATCCGATAGTACTGCTAGGTTATCCTTGATTGTGCTAGCCCATGTCCTCAGCTGCCCATGTTTTCGCCAGCCAGGAAGAGAAGGAGCGAGAAGTACATCGCGGATGAGCTCTCCCTCCGGGCGTCGAGCTACGTGCCCGAACCATCGGAGATGACACTGGAGCAGGATGGGTGTTAGAGGACGGAGACTCAGGCGACAACGTAGAGTGGCTGTGGGCACACAATTGATTTGGCGGCATCGTAGAATGCAGCGAAGGCAATTGCTGTCAAACACTTCAAGCCTTCATAGGTCAACCACTCTAAGTGGCCACGTTTCGCAGCCATAGAGAAGGATAGTCTGAACAATAGCCTGATAGATATGCCCCTTCGTAGCCGTGGAAATCTCCCGTTGCCCCCATAGTGACTGCTTGAGATACATGAATGCGGACTTTGCAGCTCCTATATGGCGTTCGACCTCAGCAGCAGCCTGCCTGGATGGTATAATGGTTGAACCGAGATAGACGAAAGACTGCACGTTCTCCAGATTGACCCCATCCAGCGTCAGTGGCTGCCAGTTGACTGGATCAACTAGGGACGGCATAAGTTTGGTCTTCGAGGCATTGATGGTCATACCCACATGCCGTACTGCAGGTTGCACACGGTTGAGCGCAGCTTACACATCGTCACAGTTCGATCCGACCAAGACAATGTCGTCTGCGTAGGTCAGATCAGACACCTTGACATTCCGACCAACTGCGACTCCAGCATATTACCGAAGGGCCTTAGCGAGGATGTAGTCGATTGTATAGTTGAATAGGGTAGGGAATAGGGCACACCCTTGCCGCACACCAGTCTTCGCCTCAAACGTCTCCGACTCCTCACCATAAGCACGAACACGGACTCGCGTCGACTGGTAGTAGCCCTTGATGAGACGAAGGAGTTTAGTGAGCATGCCATCGGCCTCCAGGATACGATAGAGTGAGACTCTATCAACGGAGTCAAAAGCAGCCGCAAAGTCGACGAGGCAGAGGACTGTTGGTTGCTGGTATGCCCAGCGTTGTTCGAGGGTGCACCGCAGGCTGAAGATCTGATCAACACAGCATCTGCCCGGGCGGAAGCCACCCTGACATGCTGATTTTAATTTCCGCTAAACTTACATGCCTTTTAATAAATGAATTAATTTCACCTTGTGTTTCATTATGGGTTGTGTTCCTTAAGAACCTGGGCAGTGATTGTTTTTCACATAGATTCATTCGGTAATATTCCCAGCATCCTTCTATAGAACCACATCTTTACTGCATCAAGTCTCCTCTTCATCTGTGAGGAAATTGTCCAGCATTCTCTGGCATATAGGATGATGGATAGAAACTTTCTTAAAAGTCTCTTCTGGATACAGTCGTTCGTGGTCCTCTACATCTTCTTTTACTATGTGCAACTTGTCATGTCATCTTGCGAAAGCTAATGGAATAGGTTCGCGCTGCCTTCTCTACGGTTTGGTATTTAGAGTTTTCATTCTCTTAGATTGGCTGCCATCCAAGGCTATAAAAGCTAGTTTACACTGCTATTTAACCTATAGCTGGGGTGTGAAGATACGGATTCAGGTTTTTCCCAAGTGTGAAAAGTGAATGCAACAGACTAGCCCGGAATTTGAACTCGGCTTACTAATTCTACTTTCTCTAACGATAATTGTATGGCACGTCCTTTTAGTAAATAGCATATGATATTGGTGTTTATAAAATTGTTTCTTGCTATATGAGCAGCTTAAAAACCCTGTCATGATTTATTGGAGGGAAAGGGGAGGAAGAGAGATTTATTTTGAAACTTTTCAAAAATGTCTTTTCTGTTTTTAGATCAAATTGAACCTCAAAAGAGGTTGGAGAAGAGAATGGGACGCGCAACAAGGGGTTCCTTACGCCTACAGTCTGACCGAAAAGCAATGGGTCGGCTATGATGATGAAGACAGTATTCGTCTTAAGGTAATCGTTGATTTCTCCAATTATCCTTGATTTTCGTGAATCAATCGTGCATCCAGATTCGCCAATGTATTTAATGTTACTCGGATTCATCAGTACCAACGTAGCCCAACGTTTACTCACCCAAAATGCAGTCCCTCGACTGTAGAGTGAAAACTTGAATCAATTTATTCGTTATTTATATGACACTATCAGCGAAGCCTAAAATACACGGACCGTATTGCCTAGAATGGTAATAGTGATGAGGATATTAACCACTTCCTTATAAGGGAACATTCGAGATTCATTGATCGAAAAGCCAGTACTACATTTGGTTGAAAATTATAAAATCATACTTATTATAAAACCCAGGTTGTGTGTGTGTCTGTTCGTTTATATATTGGATCGGATTTCCTACATTTTTCAACCGATTTCAACAAAACTTCACAGGACTACGTAAATTTACCTTGCGGTGGTTCTGACAGCGCCAAAAATTGGAAAAACACAATTGTTTTTGCACGAAATCAATTTGAAAACACGATTAAGAGGCATTAGTGTCGCGAGAATGAAAGGGGGACAACTCATATCGAGTTATACTTATTATAAACATATAGATATATACAGTTGAAAGTTTAGACATTTCTGAACGGGTTTGGCGGCATTCATGACATCCATATGAATATCTCGTTCAAAGAGGAATGATCTTTGGCAAGATTCTCCGGTTTCACTCGCTCAAAACCTTTTTTCAACATTGATCTGAGGAAGTCTTCTTCAGGTGGTTGGAATGTAGAACTGAACCCTTTATTTGGCTCGCTGGGGCTAGACTGTCCTAGTTCCACGTGCCACATCTAATGGATGTCAGTTATCAGTTATCCCCTGTTAATTACCCTCTCCAAGTTCTCCACTGCCTTAACCAAGTATTGAATATAAAAATAAAGCGTTCGGTTCGACATTCCAACCACCTGAAGAAGGCCGGAGCGTACATCAGCCGAAACGTTGTGATAAATATGGTAAGGAAGATGACAATGGTCCGAATAATGTGAATAGTTTGCCTAAAGCTTGTTCCACCATCCATTTACTCAACCTAGCTAGGTAGATTATACGTTGTTTTCCTCTGTCCTGTGAGTATCAATTTTTCCAACCCATCTTTCCTCGTTATGTGCCCTAGAAATTTCAACTGTCTCTCCCTGATGTTAAGTATGTCCTTTTTGTTTCCATTTTCTCTTAAAAATTCTTCGTCGCTCACGTGTTTGATTCATATTATTCTCAGCATCCTTCTGTAGCACGGCGTTTCTGTTACTTCAGGTCTCTTTATCTGTGAGGGGATTGTCCAGCATTCGCAACCAAACAGGAAGACTGATATTACATAATATTTCAATGCGCTTTTCTTTGTTTCTAATGATATTTTTCTGCTTCTTAATACTTTTCTTGGCTTTTGGAAGGCATCTTTCGCTATCTCAATCGCCTTCGCATTTCCGTGTCACACTTTCCGTCCTTTTTTTTACGCTTTCCCAGATATGTACATTTTTTAATCATTTCATCCCAATCAAGGCGGGAATGCCACTGGCAAGCAGAAGCTTACAGAGAGTTAAGGTGAGAGAAAAGACTGGGTATAGGGGTGACCGAGGAAAGGATAAAAGCTGAACAGGGTTCAAGAAGATAGAAGATGGTGAGAGACGTTGCATTTAAATTTGTTTGATTTCGCTATATTCAATTTGTAATTTGCATGTCGGGTTGTTTCCCTTTTGCTAACAACCATCTTGCATCTTGCAACCATCTTGCAATTAACAACCATCTTGCAAATGCCTTCTTGCAATTGATGTTTAGTCCTTTCTTCTTGTTCTCCTCTACAGTTTTCTGTAGGGATTCTTCTAGCTTTCTTTTTCCGTGTCCCCTTTCTTTTTCCGTGTCCCCTTTCTTTTTCCGTGTCCCCTTTCTTTTTCCGTGTCCCCTGTCAACACTGTGTCATTTGCATATCTTTATGATCCCTTTGAAGAGTATTTAAGTAAAGTCGCTAAACAGACAAAACCAGTCAGTTCACGACGACGGAGATTTCCTTATTCATTCACCCGTATTCTTCACCAAGCTACGTGACTCTTACACTTTTCCTCACCAAGCTACGTGACTCTTACACTTTACTCACTTTACTCTCTTTTCTCACTCATACATGCAAGAAATCATATTTGTTTTCATCTTAACAAACAAGGAACTTTAACACAAGAACTTTAACACTCATACATGCTGAGAAAAATGAAGTTGTAAAAACACGAAAATAAAAACATTTTATATTTTTATATTTAAAAACCCTTCTCGCCTTTTGCTTTGTTGTCGGCTGATTCAAATCTGTAACATGCTATTCAGGTTATCCCTGTCTACCGATAACTGAAAGGAAACCTTAGAAAATAACGACATGGGAAATTATCGTGTATCACGCAGTTTTTCATTGGAGACTAAAAATGGCGCTTGGTCTTATTGAAGAACGAACGACCTGAAGCAGGAAATTGGCGCGAAGCACTTTACCCAGTGTTTTTGTTCATTTCCCCTGAAAAGATATTCAAAGTTGCTATGCTTAACTTTTTATTTATTTATATAAACTTTTTTGTCTGGAGGACAATTAGAACAAAAGAAAGTGGACATCGCTTTCTCTTTCTTTCTTTCTTTCTTTCGTTCGTTCCTTGCTTCTTTCTTTCTTTTCTTCTTTTTTCTTTCTGTCAGTCTTTCCTTCTTTTTACTTCCTTTCTTTCTTTTTCTTTTTTCTTTCTTTCTTTCTTTCTTTCTTTCTTTCTTTCGTTCGTTCGTTCTTTCTTTCTTTCTTTCCTTCTTTTTTTCTTTCTGTCAGTCTTTCCTTCTTTTTACTTCCTTTCTTCCTTTTTCTTTCTTTCTTTCTTTCTTTCCTTCTTTTTTTCTTTCTGTCAGTCTTTCCTTCTTTTTACTTCCTTTCTTCCTTTTTCTTTCTTTCTTTCTTTCTTTCTTTCTTTCTTTCCTTCTTTTTTTCTTTCTGTCAGTCTTTCCTTCTTTTTACTTCCTTTCTTCCTTTTTCTTTCTTTCTTTCTTTCTTTCTTTCTTTCTTTCTTTCCTTCTTTTTTTCTTTCTGTCAGTCTTTCCTTCTTTTTACTTCCTTTCTTCCTTTTTCTTTCTTTTTTCTTTCTTTCTTTCTTTCTTTCTTTCTTTCGTTCCTTCCTTCTTTCTTTCTTTCGTTATTTCATTCTTTTTTCTTTCATTATTAATCTCGTACCTTCTTTCTTTATTTCTTTCTGTCTCCTTTTATTCTTTCTTTGTTTCCACCATTTTCTTGTTGTTCTTTTTCCTTCTTTGATAATTATTTTGTTTGCTTGTTTCTTTCTTTCTTCCTTTAATAATTCTTTCTTTCTCTTCCTCTTATTTCTTTTTTATTTCTGTCTTTCTTTGCTAATTCTTTCTTTCTTTTTTGTACTTTTTTCTTTCCATCTTTCAAATATTTCTTTCTTGCTTGCTTTATTTTTCATCTATTTTTCTTCCTTTCTTGCATATTTTTTCTAAAAATCCAACGAATAAGTTCAGAAATGAATCATGGAGAAATACTAAATCAGATTTACTGGATTTATGAAATAATTCTGCTTTTTATGAATATCATCAAAAAGTGTAATGAGATCGATCGGATCGATGCAAAAAAATATCTTTCATTTTTATTAACTGAAGCATTGCCAGTGATTATTCATTTTTTTTCTCTGGTATTTCTTTCATCTTGATCTTGGTTACTTTTCACCCCAGTTACACCGTCTGTCAGTAAATAGCCTAGATCATAAATAAAACAGAGAGTAAAAGCCCAAATGTTTTTGGTCTTACAAGATGGTTTTCATTCTCGTTGTGTGCTCCGAAATTGTGGCCTTATGTCATGTTTTCTTTTCATTCAGCCAATGAAACTAAATAATGTTAATTTGGGTTAATATATATTTGATGGTTAAAGACACAGTTGGCATGGCGTCTTATTCATTGAGAAACTCCAAAGGCATGAACTCGTTATTTATTGGTTAACGATATCAGCGCTTTAACCATCATACTTCTGAAGTAATTATTATTAGAGAATCATAGTCTAGTTAATGTCTAAATTAATGGAGCACAGGGTTCGGATCTCGCTCACAATGTTATTAATCGTAATATCGATCGCTTTAGTTACCAAGTTTTAAAATGTATTACCATACAAAGATTGAAGTAGAAATTAATGCTATAAAATTTTCAATATTTGAAAAACTATCCTTTTTTTTCTTTTTTTTATAATCATTCCACTACAAGCAAAGCAATAAAGCCACTCAGACGCAAGGGATTTCCCAGTGTTAAAGAATATTAGGAAAATACTTTTAAAAAGAGATAACAATAAAAGAACAAGAATTAAGAAGATAACAACATTGTATTTAGTTTTTTGAAGATTAAATTTAAATAGGAAACAATAAGCCGGAAGAGATGAATAGAAAAATAGATTTATTGTCTCATGACTTTTAAAAAAAATCATTTCAACCCAAGCAAGGCAATAAAGCCACTAAGATGCAGTGTGTTACTGAGTGTGCAAGAATATAAGAAAAAGAAAACATTATTAAGTGAGGAGAACACTAAAAGAACACGAATTAAGAAGACAGAAGATAACAATTGACATTGCATTCACATTTTTGAAGATCAAAGTTGACTGGGAAAGCAAGAAGGCGGAAGAGAGTTCCGCAAGCGAGAAGTGTGAGAGAAGAAACTGTTAGCATAGAACTTACGGTTACATCTCGCCATTTCTGTAAAATGATGAGACCTTGCCGCTAATCTCGTACTTCGATTAAATACATAAACGCTACGTACAATAGAGGAAATTTCATCAGAACAATTACCATGAAAGTATTTATAGAAAAGTGTTATAGAGGAACACACCTATTCTATTGTTAATAGACTCTCCCACCTATAATAAGTAGGAGTAGTAAGAGTAACGAGGGAGTTGCGCAGTCGCTCAGTGAGTCGGGCAGTCAGTCGATGTCGGACGACCATTACTCGGATACTAAAGTATCAGCGACCACAACTAGATTTTTCTGCGTCATTACCTATTATATCAAGTTCTTAACGTTTAGTACGTCGAACCTATTTTAGGACCGACTTAGTACAAATACAAGCCTCCCTTGTGAAACTACTCTACAACAAAAAGCCACAAGGAATCTACGTTAGGGAGGTGGGAAAGTCGCTGATGCCAAGATGCCAGATAAACAATCTAATAAATAAATACTGTTTAATATTTGGGTTGTAAATTCTCAAGAACAAAAAAACTGTAAAAATCCACTTTCATCATGTGTTTAGGTTTTATTCCAATTCTAATCATCGCTTTTTAAAACAATAAACATTGCCGAAGAGTGAAGATGGGGACAAAAAAAAAAGTCCTTTTGACACTATGTCTCATTGCCGGTACTCATGTCCATGTTTGTCAAAAGTTTTTCTTCGTTCACAAACAGACAGCACCAGAAAAAACTGCATACGAATTTTTTGTTAAATATGTTTTTAAATCTTCGAAAACACGTTTTCTTTAGACTGTGTGGTTCCAGACGAATTGAGCTTAGTGTTAGTCTCCCAGTTATAGAGATTTAGCCCAAAGTCATATCTTATCCATTCTTATAATCAATTAAACTATTCTTAAACATCTTACTGTTGAAACTTGACCAATGCATGGAATAATAATGCAACACAAAATGTACTTAGGACAAAATGTATTGAAACAAGAAAGTGTACACAATATTTACATATAGTCTTTTGTATATTCCTGGGAAGACCGTTCCTGGAATGTGTGTTGACTGAGTCGCAGTCGGGCAGAGTCTCTGGTTGAATCTCTTTATTTATCAATCCACCCACGAGGATCGAATGTGGCACAAGGCCGTTTTAATGTGGGTATCCCCAAGCCCGTAGGCTCGGCCAAAAATATGGCCTTTCTGAACCCGCCTAGACGGGTTAAGGCCCTGTCAACCTCCCCGGACGCAACCTTGCCCTTCGGCAAAGCCTCGTCCGGGTTCCCCTGTGCTAATGCAGAGAGTTCGACAGTCGCCGAGGAATCTCTTGATTCCTGTATTTATCAATCCACCCACGAGGATCGAATGTGGCACAAGGCCGTTTTAATGTGGGTATCCCCGAGCCCGTAGGCTCGGCCAAAAATATGGCCTTTCTGAACCCGCCTAGACGGGTTCAGGCCCTGTCAACTTCCCCGGACGAAACCTTGCCCTTCGGCAAAGCCTCGTCCGGGTTCCCCTCTGCTAATGCAGAGAGTTCGGCAGTCGCCGAGAGAATCTCTCGATTCCTTCCCTCTCTTCCCGGTACCAACCATATTTATATGGTCGGTACTCCACTGTGCAAATTAGGTGGATCCTACCACAACACTTACATATATATATTCAAAATCTCCAGGCGACACAATTCTTTGTTTCCCACTCTTGAAGAAGAGTCATTATGTATTTTTGTTTATATTAGAAAAAGCGGGGTTATGTTATTCGCTGGTGTCTAGAGTTAATACCCAACTACGATAGACCTTTTCGGAAGTGTACATGTTAAGAATACATTGGGCTAATTTCCTCTAACATAATCATGAATAATCCCTCATCTGCTTATAGAAAGCGTCGTCTGCTTCAATCATTCTGCCCCAGCGTGCAAACAAAAAAATTAAAAATAATGTTAACATTAAGTAATGTAATCGCCATGTTGTTTTTTTTTTTCTATTAGGTTGAGTACCTCAAAAAACATCAGCTAGGTGGCGCTATGACCTGGTCTCTTCCGTTAGACGATTTTGACAACATTGCAACACAAGGAAAAAAGTTTCCTTTGCATTCACTCATTAAAGAAATACTTGAGAACGCAGACTCGCCGATATTACCACCAACTGACAAGAAACTTCAACAACCCACACTTAAGGTAAAATGGTTCTTTCCCGTTGTATTGAATACACTTTTTCCTCATATGGTAAGATCGAAGGATATTCTTTTTTCATTTATTTCTCTAAAGAATAAAGAGAAAGTAGATGTGACGCGTATGCCTTATCATATTTGTGTAAAGTAGAATATATATTTCTAAACAACGTCAATTTGCAATCTTTCATGAAAACTTCGAATAGTATTTTAAAACATTTCAGGTGTTATTGAACATGTATCTTAAGGATGTACGTAAGATTAATGGATACCGGCTCGGATTGAGGAATTGGAGAGCCGAGTTCGAATTCCAGTCGAACCCATTGTATTCACTTACGTGATAATACCCTTGGGAAAGGTATGGATCTTATTTTTCTCTCCCCACAAGCTATGGGTAAATAGCAGAACAGATCGGGTTCTAAAACTTTGGATGGCAACTGGCCTACCACAGAAAGAAATAGCAACCTACTGCGGGAAAAAATCTGCCTCGTCAGTCATGTATTGAAAGATATATAATCGCCTAAGCGTGTATCACGCATGGCACATAACTGACTGATTTTTTACAATAAAATTCTTTACATTCTGAAGTGTCCAGGGTTTTCCTTTGCAAACGTCATTAAGAGATCTTTTTCTGTATGCCGTGTTCCTTCAGGACATGAGCGGTCATGGCTCTCCACAACCTCCTGTGGCCTTTGGCAGTGTTTGTCTCTTTGCAAAGCCTCCTATCCCACCTTTCCTCACCGTTTTGATATTTTAATCTTATTATTAATGATCTTTTCATTAAATTGATTAGATTTTTTTTTCTTCATTGATTTTTAGGTCTCCGACAATTCATTTTTACATGGAACCAAGCATCTTCCGCCTTATTGGCGCGATAGAGCTCTTTCTGGAAAAGCATTGAATAAAAGTGAAAAAATCTATAACCTGTCGCCATCGTCATCAAAATCCCCACGGCTAACGCGGCCACAATCATCGCTATTTCTATTACACTCATCATCGGCCTTCTCCTCCACGGCGCCATCATCGTCGTTTTCTCCAACGTCACTTCCATTGCCCGAGCATTCTTATCTTCCCCTGTTTCCCTCTTCTATATTGCCTACACATATTTCATTGATATCACCTACATCATCTTCAGTATTATTACCAACGACAACACAAGAATCGATCTTCTTCTCAGCAAAACCATCCAATAGTCCATCCCCCACCTCGTCCCTTACAATAGAAACACAAGCAGCTATTCAAAATAACAGCATCCCTGTATTTCAAACTTTGAAACCAGTTAATAATTCGGTCAAAATATTTCAAATCATAGAATCCAAAAAACCGAGGAAGCCAATTCTTCCTAAACAGACAAATACGCTTCCCTTTTCTACAAAAAATCAAGATCTTTTCTTCAAAAGTCGCACCGGTCACCCTGTACTAAAAATTCTCTTTCCTCCCCAAAACAGGCAGACTTCTCGGCATTCAGTTATTCCCAAAATGCCAGATTATGCTATTCAGAAAAAGGTCACCACAAGACACCAAGCTTCCCAAAGACAGATGACGTCATCACTTGAAAGAATAATGATGACGAAGACCGTTTCCACGCAGTCTCCGTCAATTCAAGAAAAGAGCCTGTCGAGATCACAAGTTCAGCTGTTAGCCAGTCATAAACTTTGTGATGGGACAACAAGAGATGACACCCAAGCATCAAAACATTTTTTCTCAAAAGGTGAGAAACAGTTTCTTTTTGAGTAAGATGGCGTCTTTTGCGCCAATTTGTTTTATGCTTTATGTAGCTTTTTTTCCTCATTTGCTAACGACAAAGAAAGAAAAGAAATCACTGACTTTCAATACAGACATCAATTCTGATAAGCAACTGAGTCGTAAACAAACAATAAAAATAAATCCTTGAACGTAATCGAGAGGTTATAATTTGTTGGATGAAAAACATTTTATTCATTTAGAAAAGAATGGTCATCAACTCGTGTGAAATTGAGTAAAAAAACTTTTACTTTTATATGCTGTGTCTCTTTCAGATGTGGGTGATTATGGCCCTCCACATCTTCCCATCACGTCTACTAAGTTTTGTCTTTTGGTATTTCTCCCAAACCCTGTCCTAACATCCATTTACTCAAGCTCATCAAGTATGTTACTCGATGCTTTCCTCAGTCCCTCTTTCCCCTAATCTGTCCTGTGAGTATCAAGTTTTCCAAGCCCTTCTTCCTCATTACGTGCCCTTAATTGCTGGTGCTTCCAGAACCTGGGAGCATCAGCAATTAAGAGGTGGTTCGACGCTCCTCAAAACCTCCTGATCAGCGGCCTTATTGTTGGATGTAGTTTATCGTCTTACCCAGGACGTCAGGATTATTTCAAGAGACAATAGACTATTAGGTTAATCTCGCTTCATGAATTTGGTGTTCAATCCTTAGCCAGGGTAGTAGAAACTTAGACTCAATTGAAAACAAGCAATGACTGAGGAGTACTAAATAAGAAGGAGATATCCCTGAACATGTACATCAGAACGAGAACGATCTACCCTTGTGCATTAAATAAAGTCTTCAGTTCGAAATTCTTGGAATGTTGCTCATAAGAACATACACCTGAAGAAGGCCGGAGAGCAGAGCGGCCGAAATATTGCGACAATAACAACAAAGATAAGGATTTTAATCCAAGTTTGAATTATGTAAATAATTTTATTTCGTTTATAAGTCGCTGAAAAAAACAATATTATTTGAGAATTATTTAATAATGAATATTTGTTCTTTGTTATTTTGCAAACATCCACAATAGTATTTCCGCCATTTTTGTTTTTAATTAAACATTTTTATTCTATATTTTTTTTTCTTTTACAGAATTCACCTGTCCTACGTTGTTTGGTCTTTACCCTGACTTGATAGATTGTACCCGTTTCTATCAATGTGTCTGGTTGGTGCCATTTAGTTATAAATGCGCACCTGGCACGTCTTGGAACCAAAGAATCACGGCGTGCGATTGGCCGAACCATGATGGTTGTGTAGTATGACGACAGGAATCACGAAATGACACTACCGAGGTTTCGGTGATGCATGGCAGAGGCACACACTTCTCAAGGGAATAGTACGGGAAATGTATGTAAATTGCAGCTGCCCGTTAGTTTGGGGGGAAAAGGAGAAATTCGTCCTGATGTTACTCTCATTAACTTCTACAATTACGGGCATGGAACGTTTTACATTGCTGCCTCCTCCTCCTCCTCCTCCTCCTCCTCTTCTTCTTCTTCTTCTTCTTCTTCTTCTTCTTCTTCTATTACCTCTCTTGCTACTTCTTTTTCTTCTTTTTTTTTAAGCTTTGTTCTGTGTTTACCGTAAAGTCCCATAAAATTGATACGGGTCTCTGTAACCGGGTCTGCAGTCTCTTTCCCGTGCAAGTTGCAGATTTTCCAGTGCAGATATTAGCCCACTCTATCATACCAAGTTTTATATTATCTTGGTGCCAACAGCATGCATCCTGACAAATATGGTCAATTATTTCTGGATATTTATCACTGAATTTGCATTTATTATTATTATTATTATTATTATTATTATTATTATTATTATTATTATTATTATTTTATTTCCTTTGATTTCTGGCGTATATTCCTTCCTTTCTGGGCCCTGACAAGAGACTTAAGGCCAGAAATGGCATCATGACTTTTTTCATTGATCAATTTTGAAAAAAAACACATATTTTACATAGATAAAGCCCTTCGTAATGTGTGGGCTGTACTTGTCAGAACAATTTTTTGTATTTCTTTAAGGCATGAACTACCAAGAATTCCTTCAATGAGTCTACTGGAATCTTCCAATCAATCCGAGGGCTCCAACTACAACAGGAATTGTTGATGTTCCCATGTGCCACATTTTTGAGATTTCGATTTCAAGATCCTTTTATTTTGATAGGTTTTTGAAGATCTTCAAAGATACATTGCGGTCTGCAGGGACTGCCATATTAATAAGAAGGTAATTTTTGTCTTTGCGATCTCTAATCACATAAAATTGTTACAGGTTCTATCTCCGTAATCGAGTCTGGGTGGTGATTATTATTATTATTATTATTATTATTATTATTATTATTATTATTATTATTATTATTATTATCTTTGATTTCTGGCGTTTACACATTTCTTTCCGGGTTCCGCCCAGGGACCTAAGCTTAGAAATGGCATCATGACACTTTCCACAGACAAAAAAAAAAAATACATAGATAAAGCCCTTCGTAAAGTGTGGGCTGTACTTGTCAGAACAATTTTTTGTATCTCCTTGAGGCATGGACTTCCAGGAATCCCTTCAATTAGTCTACTGCAATCTTTTCCAACCAGTCCTAGGGCTCCAAATACAACAGGGATTGTTGATGTTCCCATATGCCACATTTTCGAGATTTCTATTTCAAGGTCCTTGTATCTTGATAGCTTTTTGAATATCTTCAAAGATACATTGCAGTCAGCAGGGACTGCCATATCAATAAGGAGGCACCGTTTTTGTTTGTGGCCTTTAATAACAATATCTGGGCCGTTGGCCTTGATTGTTCTGTCAGTGTGAATTGTGTAGTCCCATAGAATTGTAACAGGTCCTATCTTCGTAACCGGGTCTGGGTGGTGTTCATACCATTTTCTTTAATTTTCCTTCCCGTAGAAGTTGCAGATTTATTATTATTATTATTATTATTATTATTATTATTAATATTTCGTTTTTTCTGCGCGTTATCTGATGTTGGTTGCTCGTAAAAAGTTTATTTTCCAGACATATCTTCTTAAACCCAAATATGTCTTGAAAATAATTTGTTTTGGAAGAGTTGATGAAAAGAAGAAAGTGAACCAATCATTTCATTCTTTCATCGATTCCTTGTAATCAAAGTTCCTTGCTCTTCCGAACAGGAAAACTTTTAGTAATGATTCCATTTCCAAATCCCAATCTTATGTTTGCAAGGTTTTTCCATTATTGTTTTCTCTTCTTTCGCGTTGTTTTTTGTTTTCAACCAAAGATCTTACATTTCTCCATCGAGTTGTACGACGTCGGGCGGATATCACCTTTTGCAACATAACTACAGTATCAAGCAACGCAGACTTCTGAAACAATGCAGGGAGGTTGGCTTTATTCCGATTTTCTTAATATAGGACTTTTAGTTCGGTGGTATAGACCCCAACGTCCTAATGATAACTGGGCTAATGGTGATAAATTACATTTCTTAAGCTTTCAGATTGTTGACCTTGATTAATAGGATCATCCTTTAGAACCACATCGACGATTTCTTCGATTCTTTTTTCAATGACGACGACGATTGATTTGGTAGCCTTAAGGAATTGATGTGTTTCGATGCTAAAATCCCAGAAAATTGGTACTTGGTCGTTTTCGATTACTTTCCTTGGCTTGTGTTGGTACATTTTAGTCATTCCATTATTATTATTATTATTATTATTATTATTATTATTATTATTATTATTATTATTGTTGTTGTTGTTGTTGTTGTTGTTGTTGTTCTTTGATTTATGAGAAATATAGAATCTTCTTATCTTTTATATTCCTTTCTTGTTCATCAAATTTTTAAAATTAATTTTTGTCTGCGTCTCCCACTTTTTCCTTCCATCTGTCTGCTGTTTGATTTCTTTCTCCCGCTTCTTTTATGATCACTCTCAAGTTTCTCTTTGTCGCTTTCGATTTTTAGCCTTTCCCTTTTCATCACTTCTCTTTCTCTTTTTTTCTTTCAATCCAGTCACCTCTTTCTTCCTGCAATCTTCTCTGACATTAATTAGTACTTTCTTTTTTTTTTCTTCTTTTGTTTTACTGCTACAAATCGATTATTTCAAACAAAATCGATTAACAAACCAAACAAAAATAAAAGAAATTAAAGATTTTATAGAAACAAAAAAACTATCAGGCTCCATCGAAGCCAACCTTTTGTCATTTTCAAAATGGATTTGCCATTTTCAAAAATGGCCTCCAATTAGATGTGAAGCATTTATTTTGATTTTATTTTATTTTATTTATTTATTTTTTTGTACGGGTTTCTGTTCGCTGTTTCTACAACAATTGGCGCTCTTTACAAGATCATCCGCCTGCCCGCCCGTCCTGCCCTCTTCGAAGACTTCCACTGCACATGTTACCGCGGCTTCATTAACACGTCGGAAGAAAACAGAAAACTGAAAGAAAGAAAGAAAGAAAGAAAGAAAGAAAAAGAAAGAAAGAAAGAAATCGAGATTTGATTAAATGGAATCGAGTTGAATATTTGATTCGAAAAAATCGCTTAAATAACTTGACCCGGCAATAAACGCGAAACTGTTATATTTTAGCAAGACGCACTTCAATTTGACGCTTGGATATTTTTGTTACTCACAAACAAACACACACACATACATACTTACATACACACTCACACGCACACACTCTCTCACGCACACACACACTCATACGCACACACTCGCACACACGCATATACATACATACACACTCACACGCACACACACATACATACATAAATACACACTCACACGCACACACACATACACACACTTACACAGACGCACACTCACACATACGCATATACACATACTCACACACACTCGCACACACTCGCACACACTCGCACACGCGCACGTACTCACACGCACACACTCGCACACACACATACACACACTCACACAGACGCACACTCACACACACTCGCACACACACACACTCACACGCACTCGCACGCACACACTCGCACACACACATACAAACACACACACGTACACTCACACACGCGCGTGCGCGCACACTCACACACACTCGCACAAACGCACACACGCACAAACATGGGTGTGTTTATTAAAAACGACAGACAAGAATTTATTTTTAAATTTATTTTTGTTAGCCATATTTGTTTAGACACAAGAAAACGAGTTTAAATATTATCCAAATATTAAGGATGAAATGTTGGAAGTCATTAAATATGAAAAGCCGTTGTTCTAATGTTAAAAAAAAGATTATTTACACTATTTACATTGTTTGGATTGTTGTCCTCATCTTTGTTACCATATCCACGACGTTTCGGCCGTTATACACTAAGGCCTTCTTCAGGTGACTAGAATCTTCGAACTGAACCCTCAGGCACATTTGTGTTTGTTCAACACCTACGAAGCCCACCTGTGGTTTATACTGCAACTATGCTGAGCGGAGCTTTGCAGTTTCTGGGGGAAAAGCGTGTTATTTAGCGTAATCATCAGTCTGAACTAGGCCAGCAAGGCCTCGGTCACGATGACTTGTAACTTTGTCCTAGCACAAGCATCAACGGCTTCCAAAGAGTTTCGTCTACCCAAATTCTCTCACAACGCTTGGATCAACTCGTTTTATGGTTTTCAGGTACTTTCCAAATGTGCCGTACCATAAGATCGACTCCTTCAGACCGATATATATATATATATATATATATATATATATATATATATATATTAAATCGGTATCGCCCCATGCAAGGCAGTAAAGCCACTAAAACACAAGGAGTGGATGAATTAGGAAAAGAAAGATTAATAATGAGCGGAAAGAGGAAAGAGTAATCCGGAGAAGAGTAGATAGCGATCAACACTGGATTTAAATTTTTGAAGATTAAAGTTGGCTGGAAAGCATGGAGCCGGAAAGGAGTTCCACAAGCGAGAAGTGCGAGAGAAGAAACTGTTAGCATAGAACTTACGGCTAAATCTAGCTAGCTCGACTGTAAATTGATGAGATCTCGACGTCACTCTAGTACTGCGCTTAAATTTAAAAAGTCTTCAAGAATTAATCATTCATAGGTCATTTTAATGTCAAGAGAAATGGGAATTAAAAGATTTTTGGATCCTTTGATGAGATGTTTGAAAACAAAAAAATATTGCTTTTTAAACTTTTACAAGTACAATGTGAATATTTAGTGTCGTATTTTTCAAACAAGCGCACACATACACATACGCGCGTACACTCACACACGCAAATATACACACACTCTCTCTCCACCCTCTCTCTCTCACACACATATACTCTCTTTCTCTATCACCGTACACACTCACATACACACATGCTCTCACACACACTGACACTCACACATACACTCTCTTTCTCTCTCTCTCTCTCTCTCACACACACTCACATATACACATTCACATCCACGCATTTACACACACACACTCACTCGCAGACTCTCTTTCTCTTTCTCTCTCTCTCTTACACACACATCCTATTTCTCTCACCGTACACCTCTCACATACATACACACACCATACTGACACTCACACACACACACTGTTTCTCAAACACACACACACACTGTTTCTCAAACACACACACACACACTCTTTCTCTCTCACTGTACGCACTGACATACATACACACACTCTCTCACACACACGCTGACACTGACACACATAATCTCTTTCTCACGCACACATTCACACACACTCACGCTCTCTCTCTCACACACGCATACACACTCACACCCACGCATTCACACACACGCACTCTCTTTCTCTCTCTCTCACACACGCATACACACAGATAGAAATATTTATTTTCGAGGAGTCCAGTCTTCATTTTCTAGTTTCGATAGAGTCCAAAATGTCTCCGCGTCCTTGTGGGTAATGAATTATTTAAAACCCAATAACCCTTTCCCCACAGACGTAACTTTACAAGTCTCTCGCTGCTCTATCGCTATTCCATGAAAAGTTTTCAGATGAATTCCATTCCTTAGTTTCACGACTAAGACTCACCATGCCACGCCTATTGTAGCGAACCACCCTCAATCCCTTCATATTCCATTGGTGAGATGTAAGTTCCACTTGAACAGCTTCTTCCACGAACCGATACTCTGTGGAACCAATGCTTCCTTGATCACTACAATCTGTTCAACTGTTACCTTCCCCACATATACCCCAAAACTGTGCCTCTTACTCTGTAACCCTCTACCTCGAGTGGCCTTGAGCCTTGTACAGGGTGTACATCATTTAAAAAAATAGCTTAGGAACATTGAATTATATACAATACTAGACAACCCATAAACCCGTTGGTTTTCTTTTAAAAACAGTTCATGATACAAAATGATGAGGGAAGAAGATTGGCAATTTTATTATTAATTACAATATTCTTGAATTTGTATTTGCAATGCAAGTTATTGTAATAATTATCATTCCTCACATTATACAATATTACTTCAAGTAATAGTCAACACGGGTGATAATTTATACCAACTTATAATATTTAATATATTTAATTATTAAAGATGAAGGTTATTAAAAAATACAAAAAAAATCAGCAATCGTCTACTTAAAGAGATTCATATTTATTGAAATAACATAACGGCTCCTTTTTGTGCACTTAGTTTCATTGTTTTTCAAAATGAAAATTACATTTTTATTATACATACTAGTTTCTTTACATTTTGCAAAATACGTAACGGCGGCAAACCAGTATGCATCTATTTATTTATTTACCATCAAGTCACGTAATGCAATTTTCCCGCCATACAGTTTATATTTTATAATGACACATCTACATAGCCTCTTCACCTATCTAGTAGTTACCAAATATCTGCGATATTTGTTTATAAAAGAAGTTCTAATGTCATGTAGGAAATTGTATAAATAAATGTTGTGTTATGTACATTTATTTATATTTAATAATGTTGCTAGAATGTATTATGAATGGTTATTATTTTTCACACACATAAAAATGCAAGTGTTTGTTTATATACGGGGATGGATAGAAGAATGTGCATCGAAAAATAACACTATTAAAAATAACCGTATTAAAATTAACGTAGAAAGAGAAAATAAAACTACCCTAACTCAAGAACACCTTGTCTAATTTTAATGAAATTTGATACTGTACTCAACAGGGGTTCAAGGTTGAATCTACGCTTAAATTGGTTTGAGTATTATGTATTGTTTATGCTGTATCTCGGGAATACTTATACATATATACTAGATTAGAATTTTAGTACTATATAGATAGTAGGTGGATAGGTAGAAACATTTGAACAATCACCCTCTCTGTGTGTGCGTAGGTCTCTGTACGATTGCGTATGTATATATGTGTATATATATATATATATATATATATATATATATATATATATATATATGTATATATATATATATATATATATATATATATATATATATATATATATATATATAGATAGATAGATAGATACACCCAGTGTGCCAGACAAACCTACCTAGGTTTCACCTAAACGGATCGTCAGGGAAAGTGCTCTTTTGTTAGTTGTTTACTCGTATCGGGTTTTTTTCTTTGGGCTTCAGACCTGCATCTGTGCGATTTTTTTCGGCAGAAGTTCATGTTTGTAGCTCTTTCTTTTTTCAAAAACCTTTTTTTCCCTCGAGATTGATTTGATTATTGGCAAATCAAAAATTCGAGGGTATTTCGAGTCTAGTTATCTATATTTGTATGTATGTATATATATATATATATATATATACTTTAAAAATCATGAAATCAGTTGAACTTGAATCTGCTACTTTGTTTTCAAGCTTACGATATACTCAGGCGATTTTTATCAATTGAGCTACCAACGCTTTATTTTTAAAAGACTAATGAACGCTATATTATTTTAAAAAACAAACGGACGACAATGGGCGTGATAGAAATGGGGGAGGAGGATGTGAAGAAGGAAGGAGAAGAAGAAGAGGAAAGAGAAGAAAATCAAGGGTACTATAAATGTAGAGGTGTTGGTGTGGGGCTAATTGAAATAACATTTTTTTATCCAGCCTCATATGTGCTTAAGAAGAATTTTTGCAGTATATATGACATGACTCAAGAGTACGAGTTTCTGGTTTAAAAGTTTCTTTGGACCCGTAAATGTAATATATATATATATATATATATATATATATATATATATATATATATATATATATATGCAATTAATTTACTTTTAAAAACTGATGCTAGTGACCCGAATATTATCGGAAGTCCGGTCACTTATGATGTCTCTCGTGTATTTTTAAACAGGCTATAAATATTTTTTTCTTTTTTCTTCTTCCCATGAGTGTTAGTTTCAATCATTATTCTATCCCTTATCACCGATGAGTCAATTAATTATTTTTAAAAGTGTTATTTAGGAAATATGATAAACTTGTAAAATTTTCATGTAAACAAAATAAACGTGCATTTTATGTAAATATTTGTTTTCAAAATATTTAGCCAATAATTTCAATATCTTTGGCCCAATATTAGGATTTCGTGAACAACATCGAATTATTTATTGTAAATAGCTGTACAGAAATGTAAATGATTTAAATAAAATATGATTTCATTTAATTTCTTTCCTGTTTTCTTTTTCGGCGGTGGAGTGGAGATGGAGGTAATAATCGACAATTTCTTATTTACAGATTCAGTTAAAAAAAAAAAAAAAAACGCGACTCAATATCTTTAGGAGCAAATCTGAAATATGTTCATTTTTCAGAACTTAATTCCATAAACAATTTGTCGCAAAGAGAAATTTGATTATTTTAAAAAGGAAATCAAATAAATTAATCAATAATAAGTTTAAAAGTTCGATTGAAAAAAAACAAAAAAATCGAGAAGAGGATATAGAGCTTAACCTCCATATGCCAGTGGATCAGAACCAATTACTGAGTGCACTACATCCTCATTGGACAAGAAATGCTAAAAACATTTCTAATTTACATTTTCATGTTAGTTATAGATTTTTGTGCAAGCTAAACACTATCCAGGCTCCAGACGCAAGTTTTACAATAATTGCTTCTGATTGGCCAATATATCTCAAAGTAACAACAACGCCTACGCACACGTGTTTAAACACAAAATACCGCCAAATATCTTGAAATGTGTTTGCGAGCCACACACGTGACCAGGAATATAAATAAATACGATGCACGAACACAAGTTTACCAGTGAGCTTCGTGACGGATAACCAACTGCTAAACTACTCCACGTCACTCATACTTTTGAAGTTGCAAAGTTAAATTTATTTAACACGAAACAACTCCAATACACTCACTCACCAACCTCTGAAATCACTCCTGAACTTTTATCAACTTTAGAACTCACAATTCCAAACTTTATTCTTCTGAATTACAAGTTCAATGTTACAGTAAAAGGTAAATTACTTCTTAAGAACTTTCTCTTTAAAAAGACACTTAATATTAACAACTTTAATATCAACATTAACGAACGATTACAAGAAAGACATTCTGAAACCTAAAACATCATACATATTTGCCAACATATACCAAATATTTTGCTTCTACATTGTTTTGAATGTTTTATTAGTTTCTAATTAAATATGTCTTGTTCGTAATATGAACTCTGGTACAAATATTTCCAAATCAAAGGGACACGACTCTGTCCTACCTATTCTTTGCATGTTGTACACCAACCTAAATAAATCTAATTGTTACGTTTTAAAACAATTCAGTTGAATTTTGTATTTTATTTTGATCTTAGTGGAAATAGTTAATTGACACGCAACTTATTCTCAACAAATATTACCACATAATTAACCCATCCACTACAAGGATATTAGGTATCCTGTGTGAGTGAAAAATTAGAGGCAAGGAAAATAATTAACAAGAAAATAGCCATTTCTCTTCCGAATTGGTTATCAGCATTTTGACGTAAACTTGATAGTATTGAATTTCTTTGATTTTTTTTCAAAGACGAATTTGAATCAATTCAGTTTTTTGTGTAATGTTACAAATCATTAAAAATAAGCATGAAATAACAATGAAAAAGCAGGCACCTAATGGATCAAGGGAAATAACTCTAATAATTATCTTAAGAATTACCTCCCTTGGAAAACTTTTTTTTTTAAAAAAGTTATAGAGGTTACATTTTGATTTGATTAATTTTACGGCTTATCAACCTTTGCAGTTTATTTAAAGCCATCAAATATTTTTAGCTTATAACAAATTTCTGTAGATAATAATAGTTTACTGATACCAATTCTACTATTTAATCCGATAGCTCTGGGAGGATAAGTAGATTCATACTTTTTACCAAGGATTTTTCTGTGCAACTGGATAACGAAACCCGACTGAAATTTCAACTTAGCCACACCAATCTCCAATTCGGAGCCGTTATCCGATGTACCGCTCACATATCCAAGCTTACAGTACTTGGTATTTTTATGCGGTCACACATCTAGGTACCGACCAGGATCGACATTGCTTAACTTCGATGATCGTACGACAATCGGTGTTTCAACGTGATGTGGCCGTAAGTTGAAGAAATTTGGAAAATAAATTTATTTTGGAATTTTTGGAATTATTATTATTATTATTATTATTATTATTATTATTATTATTTCCTTTGATTTCTGGCGTTTACACATTTCTTTCCGGGTCCCGCCCAGGGACCTAAGGTTAGAAATGGCGTCATGACACTTTCCACTGACAAAAAAAAATATATATATATATATATATTACATAAATAAAATGTGCGCTCTACTTGTCAGAACAATTTTTTGTATCTCCTTGAGGCATGGACTTCCAGGAATCCCTTCAATTAGTCTACTGCATTCTTTTCTAACCAGTCCTAGGGATGTAACTACAACACGGATTGTTGATGTTCCCATGTGCCACATTTTTGAGATTTTGATTTCAAGGTCCTTGATTTTGGCATATCATCAGCCATAGTGGTGAAGGTCTAAAAAGACAATTAAAAGAGAGAAGTTTCTTTTTGGAGCGTTAAAATTAACAAGTCATTCTTGACCTTATCGGACTGATCAGACTTACTATCGAGACAGGAGTAAATGGTTGTCTCATCAGCACAGATACCAAACTGACGTTGTTTCACGCCGGTGAGATGGCCGGTAAATGTTCAGACGAGTTACAGTCTTTAGTTCTTCCAGTTCAGACCTTCACAGCTAGGACCCCCCCATCATGTACACTGCTAGGACCACCGCCATATACAGTTCTAGTACCGCTGCCATGTACACTGCTGGGACCCCCCGCTATGTACACTGCTAGGAACTCCCCTTGTACACTGCTAGGACCCCCGCCATGTACGAATGATTATCATTCTCTTCGTACTTCCTTGATAAAAAGAAAGTTCCATTCAGGCACCATTTTCCGAGAACCGATGCTTTGTAAAATATACTCCCGAGGGGATACTTCCCTAATCACTAAAATCTTAACCTCTTCCAGTCCAAAATCAACTGTTATCTATCCTGCGTATCCTCATTATCAATACTTCTTACCTTCTTTTTCGTACGCCCATTAACAAGCTTTTTTTTAGTAAGTGTCTACCTCAAGTTGCTCTTGAACAATAAGGGAACAATAGCTTAAAAGAAATGCTTCGCTTTTTTGGTGTAGATTGTGTGTTGGAATGAGCACGTTGAAAAATTCTCAGTCTAATCAAGAACAGATTCTATTAAAAAAAAAAAAAAAAAAAGAATGCTGAAAATCTGACATCACTGTGATTCGAAACCCTTGCCTTTCATCAGTTCTTCGATACAAAAAAATTTATTTTTAAACAAGACGATAAAAAGCTATATGATATTATGGATGTTTCTTGAACCCAAAGTGAAAATAATTATAGCTTCAACCAAAATGGAAACCACTAAAGAAACATTTCAATTTAGGTACCTTCATGAGATCGCTAAAAAAGAGCATAGCATGATGAAAAAGACGCCAAACTTGATGAAAACAAAATTTTATCGTCTAAATTATTAAGAGGAAAGATCAAAGTATTTTGGGGCTATTTTTTTTACATTTTTTAATCGTTCCTAGCACGTCCAAAATTTTCGTTAAGAATCTTGTTTTTTTGAGTCAGCAAATTTGACAAATTATCAGGCATGGCATCCATTTTTTATCATTTTATAAAAAAAATGAAAATCTCAGTTTGAAATTCTTTTAAGAATCAATTATTTTTTCAAAACTTGTTTTAAGAAAATCAGAAATTATAATGTTTATTTAAAATATTTTGAACCAAGTTTAACTTAGCTCCTATGCCGAAAAAATGTAGTTTGAAAATAAAACAAAGCAGGTCATAAACTTGACAGCGTCACTTGACGTTGTTGAATGACGTATTGACGGATTACGTGAGGATAATTTGTTCTACGGAAGAAGAAAAGTGAAGTTATTTAGATTTAAGTGAACAAATTATTTACCTCGTTATTTTTAAGGAAAACTTTCAGCGCTCTAATTTTTTTTTGTTTTGTGCTTAGCTTTCATCTTTACGTATACGATGCTTTATGGAAAATATATTATAAAGAAATTAAAATAAGACTGTTAAGAGTGAGATTAAATTTCATGAGAAAGGTATCTAATTAATTTATAGGTACCTCTCTTATGAAATTTTATCAGAAGTGTACATAAAATACTATAATTTTATGTACATTTATTACATTTTTCTGTGTTATTTGTATTTCCATTCATTTTATTATTTATTTTGATATTTCATTTATGGAAAAATGTCATAACTGAGATGAATATAAAAATAAGATCATATAAATTTCATAGGATGATACTGATACTTGTAGGTACCCTTTTCAGTTGAAATTGAAAAATCAAATTAACTTCTCCACACGTCTTTCACAAAAGTAAAGGCCTTAACAGCAGAGAACAATGCTTAACTCAAATAACGCAATTTAATTGTATTCTGGTTGGTCTTCCGTACTATATAATTACAGCCAGATTATAAACACAAAATTACATTTCTTAATTACTGTGGATCTTCTGATTAGTCAAAATGATACAATTTACAACGCGCTAAAAAAAGATCTATCTCATAAGGAGACTTAGGAAACCTGATGCAGCTTTGAACTAATTTTATAATATTTTAACAACTTAAATGTAAAAATCTATTATAATTAAGAAATAACAAATAATTGTATTAAAAATTCATTTTTCACTGAAAAAATCTTTTTGCTTTCAGAAAATATTGTCCATATTCATAAAAGCATTTGAAATTAAATAATATCTTTGTTTTATTGAATTTGTATGTTACAATTCAGAGCTGATTTTCAGGTAGGGGGGGTCCAATTAAAAACAAAAAAAAAAAAACATGATTTGCATTCCTCAAAGCCTTGTGATTTTAATTTTTGTAATCACTAAACCCGATGCAATCGGATTTCTAGCGTTTTCATAAAATTAGTTATGGGGGTGGGGTAATAAATATATATATATAAAAAAAAATTCTGCCATGACTTTAATAAAAACAAAAACATATTTATAATAATTTTGATCATCTGTGAATAGTTCCTAAAAGTTTCATTAACATCCAACAATTATTTCTATTTTTGCAATTTTTCCAAATTAATGTGTGTCATACCAAAAAAAAAAAAAAAAAAACATGCTAAAAATTGTCTGTGTTATTTACTAGTTCTGCTGATACAAAGAGAAACAAGGTTTTTTTTAATCAAAATTTAGAATATTCTAAAAAGAAGGAATTTTTTTTTTAAATAATTAAAAAAACTTTGATCTTTCCTCTTAATAATAACATAAGCATTTAAGATGATAAAATTTTGTTTTCGTCAAGTTTGGCGTCTTTTTCATCAAGCTATGCTCTTTTTTTAGCGATCTCATGGAGGTACCTAATTTAAATGAAAATAAAAAGAAAAAGAATGACGACAAAACTTTTCTTTAAAAATAAGCCAACCCGAAAAATAAGTGGGTTTGATGGTAAGTCTGGATGTTGAATGAATAAGGATGCTGTGAATTTATAGAAATAAAAGACTTTCGGATTTCTGCACATATATGCTAATTTATTTGGGATTTTTTTTAGGCAGCGGATTATACGTACATTACACATTGCCTCAATATAATCATCCCCTCCAAATCATATTGAGAAATATAAATAAATAAATAAATAAATATAAACATATCAAACACAATTTGCATTTGAAAACATTTATAAGGGGAAAAACTCTGTATAAAATAAAAGTTATTTCCCTTGAATTTGTGTATGTGTGTATATATATATATATATATATATATATATATATATATATATATATATATATATATATATATATATATATATAAAAAGTGTTTTTTTTTATTTTCATTTTTTTTAAGAGGTTATTTTCTATGATAAATCGTTTCGCTTATCAGACCATCAAGGGATTTATCAGTGGCCGTGATACAATTCACTTTTGAAATAACAGCCTTTCATCACACATTATCTAAATTTATTTTTGTTGCTTTATAAACAGCAATTCTCTTACATTTTATTTGGGAAATTCGTAGTTATCTCCAGTAAATGACTTCTGGCTGAAATTGTAAGATTTACCTACCATAGTCTTACAGACCCCATCATAAGTACATACGTGTGGCCGAGAAAACATTATTCAGCGAACAAAATAGACGAACGGTCAGCGCGTTGACACCGAAAAAGACGAAAGATATTCGCTGTACAATCCAATATTGAATACAGCGACACATGGGAGAATATATATATATATATATATATATATATATATATATATATATGCCAGAACAATATTAGGCAAATAAATGACAAATTTATAGCTACTTCCAAAACATTAAAAGACTTAATTAATGCAAAAGAAAATAATAATAGGCTACAACTTAAGTGCGGAATTTACTCTAGAACCTGTAATAACTGCCACAAGGACTACATTGGAGAAACCTCCAGGAATTTAAACAAAAGATTATATGAACACAGAAGGGATCTTTTACAAAACACCAGACTCACTGAATTTATTGAGCACTTTAATGAATCTGGCCATAAATTTGACTTACACTTTTTTAAAAATTAAAGTAGTATTTGTATCGAAAGTGTCTTAATTTCTAGATCATCTGCGGTAAATTTGCGTCCAGGTTCTTAAAATGTTTCACCATTCTTGGCAGATTTTCTGTTATTAAAAAGTGGATATTTAATAATAAAAGTTAAAAAAAAAAAACGTCGTAAGAAACTGAATGAAATCGGTCAGTCTACACGCCCAGGCACGTTTTAAAAATTGAATTTAAAATTACAGTGTCCCAATATTTTCAGAGTTTCCTGTCGGTGCAAAATTCCAACCGACTCATGCGGTTTTATATCTCCTTCTCCTCTTCCTACACATATATATATATAATTCCATCATCAAAAACAATACTTTTGCCTGATGAAATCCTTCTAAAGAACAAAACGCGTTACACAGTATTTTTCAAACATCTGACTGAAGAAACAGCCGAGTGGCGACAGTCTGTTTTATGCTTGAATGCATTCTTCAGGCCATGTTTGTTGGAAAGTAACTCAACTATTTATATTTGCTGGCCAATCGGGCATTATGGGTAGCAAGGTCAGATATTCCCAGCTTAATATCTTCTCCTAACTTTTACTGGATAAGAATTTGCACCCGAGAACTTGACATAACTAATAAAGAACGCATAACAGAAAAATAATCAACAATCATCCACACGAAGTAAACACAACTGTAACTGCAGAACAAAGCACAAATGTCCTTTAAACGACAATTGCAAGGAAAGCAATATAATATACGAAACCACTGTAAAAATAGTAGATAACAAAAAAACAAAAACAAAACATATGTATAGGAGTAACTGAAGAACCCCGGAAAAGAAAAACTACGCACACTTTATCAATTGAAAATTCGCGACCAGCATAACCCTTTCTAAATATGTCTGCGAACTTAAAAAAAATACACAAAAACTATCAGTGAATACAAGAAAAGAACAACAGTCTATAACAAAATATCCAAAAACTGTAAACCTTGGAGGAGAAAAAAGCTATAGTCATCTTCCCAGAACAACACAAATTACGAAATAAACGTTCAGAACTTATTTCAAAATGCAGACAAGAAAACAAATATTGATTTGCTATCAATTTAGAAGTGTACCCGTGTTTATAATTGTTGTGGATTCCGAGATGAAATTCGGTCTCCAATGAATGTCAAACGCAAGAAATAAAGATAAGAAATTAAATGTATTTACACAATAATACAATCGTTAATACTGTTAGTAAATCCAGAAACGTCATTAGTATATATATATATATATATATATATATATATATATATATATATATATATATATATATATATATATATATATATATATATATATATATAGAGTCTCGAAGTAGGACTTCCTTAGAGTCTACGTGCTTGTAACTGTGACTTCTACAAGCGGTTACCTCACACTATTACTCTACCTCCAACTCAATCACAATCTCTTCTCACTCTCACTCTGTCCATATTCTGACTGCCGCTGGGTATTTAACGGCAGCAGTCCAAATAACACTCTAGTCGAGTCCACTTATATAAAAAAGGGGAGGACCCATAACAATAATATTTATACTATGTCAAATCGATCTCTGAGTTTTACAAAATTATGGTTACGTTATTTACAAGAAATATTTTTCCCAAAATTTTCATCTCTTTTTTATGAGTGTACCAGTATATTTAAATAGTTCCTTTATTTTTTTTTAAATTTTTATTTGTCACAAAATATTTGTAAATAAAAGATAAGTAACAAGAAGTCGATTTATTGGCCACGAAATGAGATTGTTATTTTCTTTTGAGATTAAAAACAAACGAGCACAAACGAACAAGGTTCAAATCTTTTTCTCTTTTCGACATTTATTTTTTCGTTCAGATCCCCACGACACGCTCAAGTTCAAAATCAAAGTTTGACAAATGAAGAGATCAAGGGTTACCGTTTTTTGCGTCATCTCCCATTTTCACATGGAAATAGTTTCCACCACCCACCTCTATCAGTCAGTTATGTGCTGCCATGCGTGATACACACTTAGGCGATCATGTAACTTTTGAAACATGACTGACGCAGTTGGTTGCAATTTCTGTCTTCGGTAGACCATTTGCCATCCAAGGCTATAGGTCTGTCCTGCTATTTGCCCATATCTGGGTGGAGAAGAAATAATGGTTTCGGCGCGTTATAGCTGCAGTGCATTCAGGGTTGAACCAATGCTGGCTGTTCGGCTTTTGCTGGAATTTATTTATCTTCATTCCAGAAAGGATCCATTCTCAGTTGAGAGCAGCAGTTTTGGGGCAGCATGTTTGAAGAAGGCTGAGATAGGAGATTCCACCATGTAAGATCTAAAGCAGTCACAGTCTGTCTTCGTTTCGCAAAAAATCGTTCTATGGAATGGCATATCAGGGCATGTCTTTGGTTTGGCATCAATTTAGACACTGATTAAGGAATACTCTGGCGTGCCTTGGTGGGGACAGTAAAACTTTTGCGAAGCATTTTTCAGAGTAGTATATGAGGAAGAGGTCAAGGAGATTCGCCTGGTGACCTGTCACGTGAGGAACACGGGTGTGATCTTCAATAATCTGAGCTAGATTATAGACGATGGAGAAGTGTCTGAAATATTGACGTTCCTTATCAGTTTCAGGTGAATATTGAAGTCATCAGATATGAAAGTTAAATGCGGAAAATTCAATGAAGATATTATCAATCCTCTCTACTTTTGACCCCACGCCCTAACCACGCATGCAGCTGTGTAGTTACAGACTTACAGTGAAATTTGAAAATCTGCCAAGCAGATAGATTAGGAATCTAAGGAATTAAATGCTAATTTTAAACATTTTGACCAAAATCCACGTGGCTATTTTTTTTTCCACAGTCAGGCGAATTTTTTAAAGGCCAAATTAGAAATAAAAGCTGTTCCAATAATTAAATTTAAGCGTCTAATGATTTTTTTTCTTTTTCTTTCAGATTTAACAACTTAAGTCTTTGGCAATTTCAACCATGGAAAGATTAACAATCAAACAACGTATCAAATTATCGAAGCCTATTACGAAAATGAACGTTGAAACAGAATTTGAATGAAAAGTTCCCAGATCGAATCATCTCTCGAAACAGCGAAGTCAATTGGCCACCACGATCGTGCGACTTGACGCCTTTAGATTTTTTCCTTTGGGGTCATCTCAAAAGTAAGGTCTATGCCAACAAGCCAATAACAATTCAACAGCTGAAGGATGAGATAATAAGGCACATTGGTAAGATCGAGGAACAACTATGCAGAGACGTCATCAAAAATTTTGACCATCGAGTGGAGGTCTGCCGCCGAAGCCTTGGCGGACATTTGGGCGATATTATTTTTCACACTTAATTGGCATCACTTAAATAACATGATCCAATAGAGAAATAAATAAATTTTCATCAATAACACTGATTCATTTACTGCTGACTTTGATCCGTCTTAATGAAACACCCTTTATATGTCTCTGAAAATGGTCTTTTAGTATTCCTAGGTGTGGTTCCAACACAGTCACATGCCACAATATCATGAGGGTGTTTTTTTTTACAATATGGTTCACCCTTTAAAAGGCCCGGGGACCACTCGAGGTAGAAGGTTAAGTTAGGAGGCCATTTGTGCGTATAGGTGTGGAAGATAACATTTGATCCTAGCTTTAAGCAGGTTAAGAATGTAGTGATTGGGGAGTTGGTTTCACAGGGCAGTGATTCGTAGGAAGAAGCTGCTCGAGTGGAACTTATTTCTCACCGTTCGAATATGGAGGGAATGTAACGTATTTTAGTTCACTGTTTTGCTGTGCTTCACATTCATTTGTTGTATAACGATGACTTTTAACATGAGTAACTAATCGAAAAATGTAAGCATGGTAAAAATAAAAAATGAAAATGTTTTTAAAAAAAATGAAAAATGAAAATGTTTTAAAAAATGTGGAATGTGACTATTGTTTTTTATTTTGTTTTTCCTGAAAACACTCTACATACCGAAAAACGATGACTCGCGTATAGGTACCTGTACTCGTATCACACTTTGATTAGCATTGTTGTAAACAACCCATTTTTCATCGCCTGTGATCGTTCTTTCCGGAAATTAGTCGCAGTTGGAAATGCGGTACATCATTTCGTAAGACACTCAAATATCGCAGCGATTTAAGTATCTGAGTGCTTTGAAATACCTTACAATGCTCACATGAAATATAAGGAGTACCTCTGCGATGTCCCGTAGCGTGTGGCCTTGATTATTTTAATTCGTGCTTCGATTTGGTCATCCTCAACAACTGCAGACCACCAGAACAGTATTTTCAGTTACGGCACCATTTTCATAATTGCACCTACCTTTTTTACTGTTTGTATAGTTTTTTTTTTTTCTTTTCAGGACATGAAAGACCATCTCATTTTTCTCCCTTTTTACTTTTAACATAACATTATTTAAAATTCACAATCCGCTCACTAAACATGTAGAAACACACATTGAAATGTTGATTTCATTTTATTTGTTTGTTTAACGGTACATCAACTCCCTTATGGACCATTTAATGCCTAAGTTTAATTTTCTTGGGAGCTTTAAAGTAATAAAAATACGATATATGTTATTCTGCTTTCACAATTGAGTACATGATAGATGATACTCAGTTTTGTGTATTTCTTTAAGGAATTGTAGGATATTATATGGATTAATATCATGAAAGAGATATTTCATGTTCAATGATGTATTATTGGTCATTTTACTATTAAAAAGCTATTGTTGGTAATTTTTACAATAAATAGGAATTGTTGGTAATTTTTTTATATGAAAATGTATTGCTAGTATTTTTACAATAAAATTTATTTTTATACATTCATATTGTTTTGTTTTTGTTTGGTGGTTCACTATTTGCCCATAGCTGGGACCCTAACAGACGCTACCACCCTGGAACAACAGCAATTAAGAGGTGGTTATTGAAATGTTACCTTTCAGGATATATATATATATTTATTAAAGACATTTTTTTTATCTTTAACGTTCTTTTTATAGATACAAGTATTTAAGTAAATGCTCTGTTTATAATAAACAGTATTAAATAACATTTACCAGCCTGAATGTCCGAGGAATTTTCATAGAAAATATTCGTCCTTTGACAGGATTCGAACCTGCATCCTATACGGAACCGCCATTTATCCGGGCGTGCCTAACCGATTCGGCCACAAAGGAGCGTTTTGTTGGCAAGGTCGAATTTACTGCTTATAAACTTCAATCTTCCATGAATCTCGTACATTCATAACTGCTCATGGCGTATCAAATGTAAATAAATGACGTCATACATTAAGAAATAGACAAAGTCCGACGTATAGGATGCAGGTTCGAATCCTGTCAAAGGACGAATATTTTCTATGAAAATTTCTCGGACATTCAGGCCGGTAAATGTTATTTAATACTGTTTTACTTAAATACTTGTATCTATAAAAAGAACGTTAAACATAAAAAAATGTCTTTAATAAATAAATTGTCGGACTTTGTCCATTTCTTAATATATATATATATGTATATATGTTACACATTTCATTCTCGTGTGTAACATGACATGTTCAAAAGTGACCTAGCGAAAAATGTTATGAACTTTTGTTCTTGTGCAATAACAGAATTTAATAGTAGGGCTCGGTGGAAAACATGCGCCGTCGGTGTTCAAGTCCTGATAAACTCTTCACTTTTAAAACAATATTTCATGATTTGTCGAAGAAGCAATCCTTCTTATCAAATCGTCAGATGAAAGTTGTCTTCAATGGTTACTTTCTAGTCCTTTTTACCAAAATGAAGGTGTGTGCCCCATGGTGATATCGTCGGATCTATTTTGTTCTTTATTCTTATCAATAATTTACCCGATTTCATCAATTCTCGACTTTGTACCTATACCGATGGTACAGTAATTTCCTCTTGCCTTAATGGTAAGTGTGATAGGTTTGACGAAATCAAATGTCCGTTGTTAACTGCGGCAAAATATAGCTTGTTAATTTTAACGCCTCAAAAACTAAACTTCTCTCTATTCATCATCTGAAAGACCCCTCTCTGCCTCCCATCAGCATGGCTGATGCTATCCTCCATGAAAGTGACTAGTTGCGCCTTCTCAGGTTAATGTTCAAAGGTGATATGAAGTGGAAATACTATATTGAATCCATTGCTAGGTCTGCTGCTAAGACAGTTGGTTCACTGTGTCGGACGAGACTATTTATCTCTCCATAATCTCTGTCTACCATTCGTCTATGTTAAGAATATTGCTGCCACATATACTCTGGTGTCCCTGCTATTTATCTTCAGTTCCTTGGTAAGATCTAAAGAAGAATCAGTAATATTATTGGTCCTGACCTGGCATCTCAGCTTCAGTCACTTTCCCACCACCATAAGGTTGCTTCTCTCTGACTTTTCTATAAATGCTTTCATAGTAATTGTTCGGTTGAGCTATGGTACCTAGACTTTATGACTATAAACGCAGTACTAGACTGTCGTCGAGATCTCATCAATTTGCAGTAGCTGGGTAGATGTAACCGTAAGTTTTATGATAACAGTTTCATTTCTCGTACTTCTCACTTGTGGAACTCTTTATCGGTTCCATGCTTTCCAATCAACTTTCATCTTCAAAAATCTAAATAAATAAAATCAGAAGACGAAACGCGTCGGCACGAACAAAGAATTTTTTTTCCAATTGTCATTTTTAAACCAATTTGTCTTATCTTCAGAATTATTCTGAGAAATTTAACTATATTTTGTCGACATGGAAAACAAAAAACAAACTTTTAGTAAAAAGGAAGCTACCATTAGCCAGAAAGATGCTTACACACGAGCGTCTCTTTTTTTAAATTTTGGATATGATGTAACTATAGCTACAAAACATTGTTTGCCTTGATAAAGTAAATAGATGAAACGCGTCGGCAAGAACTAAGAATTTTTTTTCCAATTGTCATTTTTAAACCAAAAATGTGAATTCAATCTCAATCGCTATCCCGTTGATTTAATTTAAAAAAATTCTTCTCACGCACTTCTTGCAAATGGAACTCTTTTCCAACTTCTCGCGCTTTCTTGTCAACTACAATCCAAAACAAATTCAATCACAGCGCATCAATCACGTCTTCTTTTGCTTCCTCTTTATTCTTCCTTCTCTTTAGTAACTTTCTCTCGGTGTCTTCTTCCTCTCTCACTAACCGCGTGTGTGTTAGTGGCTTTATCACCTTCCTGGGGCTAAAATAATTAAAAACAAATAACCTTTAGTATTCTTCCCTATATTTTTGTTGGCTACTAGTAATATCGGGGTCTGCGCCACTCTCTTCTTCACAAAATTTGTTTGTCTCTGTTCACATCAATATTTATTAAGTCTGTTCCTATTTGACACTTGAAGAGTCTTATGAGCCTCTTTAGGGATTAAGTGAACAATGTCAGGACATAATTGAAGCATTTACATTTACGCCTTTTTCATATGAGTTGTGATCGATACTGTCCTCACCGTCCCTTTCTTTTCTAAAATGACTATAATATTATTCACCCAATAAAAGGCCTAAGAGCAACTCATGGAAGAGCAGTACTGAATGAGATTGTTGTAAGGAATATAGGAGATAGATATCGTTTGACCACTAGAATTGAAAGGTTAAAATATTAGTTGTCTGAGAAGCGTACCCTCGGAAGTTCTCTGAATAGAACTTCATCCTCACAAATGGAATACAAAGGGAATGAGCCGATTCTGTGTACGAGACATAGCAGGCCCTAGCTGTGAAGGTCTGAACTGGAGAAACTAAGGAATGTAGGTCGTTTGAACCTTCATGGCAACTGGTGTGATGAGCTTTCTTTCTTTCTTGGTGGCCCAACTACAAGAATTTAAGTTTGCTACTAGATTGACATCTTGGTCCCACCCGTTTGTGTTGAAATATCTAAATGCAGCCGCCACTTTTACCCCAACAGTTTCTTTTCTCGCACTTCCCGCCTGTGGAACTCCCTCCAGTTTACTTGCTTCCCTGATAATTACAATGTTAAAAAATTTAAATGCAACATCAATTGCCATCTTTTATCTTCTCCAATCCCGTTCATTTTTTGTCCTTTCCTCAACCCCACCTTATACCCAGTCTTTTCTCTCAATTTCACTCTCTGTAACCCCCTGCATACTAGGAGCATTCCCGCCTTGCTTGGGGGTGAAATGATCTTTAAAAAAATGGCCTTGGAAATAGCGTTACAGTACCTAGAGTCTATTTTCACGGTAAGTGTTCAGATGAGTTACTCCTGTTTAAACGCATCTTTATTATTATTAATAATAATACATTTCCATACCAATAGTAAATTAAGATTTATTAACTGATTGTTTATTATGGTTTATCAACCTTTGCAGGTTATTTAAAGCCAAAAATATTTTTAGATCGTCAGAATCTGGAGATAACAATAATTTACTGATACAAATCCTACTAATTAAACGATAGCTGTTGAGGAAAAAAGAAACTTTTCCAAAAGATATTTGCGCGTCAGCGAATATAACGAACCCAACTTGAATTGGAACTCGGGGCTCCGTTTTCCAATTCCCAACTGTAATCCATTACACTACCCACACATCCAATCTTGCAACACCAAAGCGATCACCCATCTAGGTATTGAACAAGCTCGGCGTATGAGATGTGATGTGACGGTATGCCATACCACACTTACATCTAAGCTTACAACACCTGGTATTCCCAAGCGGCCTCCCATCTAGGTACTGACCACGCCGACGTTGCTTAACTTCGGTGATCGTACGAGAAACGATGTTTCAACGTGGTATGGCTTACAGCCATACCACCAGTACATCCAAGTTTACAGCAATTGGTATTCACAAGTGGTCACCTATCTAGATAATAACCAAGCTCGACATTGCTTAACTTCGGTGTTCGTTCGAGAATAGATGCTTTAACGTAATCCAGTAAATTAAGTATTAAATGATAGCCAATCTTCTGTCTTCTTACCAATTGCTGTTATCGAAACAGTTTTGCGGAGTATTTTTCCAGTCATTTCACTCGACTTATCTGAACCCTTCCATGTGTTTCAGGGACTATTAGTACTACTGTCAACTTTATATTCTATAATTATCTTAGGTGTCTGGCAAGATCCAGATATTCAACAACAACAACAACAACAACAACAACAACAACAACAACAACAACAATAATAATAATAATAATAATAATAAGAAGAAGAAGAAGAAGAAGATGATGATGATAATATTCTTCTTGAGATCCCCGCCCCCAATGGTGATTGGAAGCTTGGCTTGCAGATACAATGAGAAAAGGTCGCTTCAATATTCCTCAACTGTCATTGGTATTTTCGTCGATATTAATAATGCTGTCTTTTAAATGGTTTCAATTCTTAAGATTTCCGGTTTTTCTAACAACTTTCCAAAAAAAGTGTAGTGTTCTCGTAAGGATAGGTACAACTGTCACTTTAATATGCTGCATCGTTAAAAATCTCTCCTAAATCTTTCTATTTTCCAAACTTTTCAGTTGTACTTTGTCGTCTACTAGAAAAATATCATTATCTATCCAACACATCTTTTTTCCTTGTTAACGATAACTAGATTTGGTCTTTTGGTCTAGATTGGGTGATCGGTTTGAATATCAAAATCTCATAGAATTTTATGTTTTTATTCTTTAAGATAGATTCTACTTTTTGTATATATCATTGTTTTGCATAACGAAACTCTATTTTTTGATGAGTTCTTAACAAATAACTCTTCCCACACACTCATCACTTATTGCATAAATGACGGTTTATTTTTCTCGTAGTCAAAATTTACTGTTTTGTTGTGTCCTCTCTTGGCCTTAATATAGTGCTTTTAGGATTTTGTTGCTAAGTTTTTTTCTTCTTCAAATGTCCTCTGCACAGCCATGTCACAGTCATTTTGTCTTCAGTTCGTTTTCAAATATTCTTCCAGGTTATTTCCTTCTAGTTTTGGAATTTTCTTTGTTTGCATTTTTGTTCGCCCTGTTATTTATTAATTATTTTGGTCGGCGAACTTAATGCTTTCGAAAATCATTCTTCGCAAGACTTTATATTACTTTTCCTAAATACTCCAGTATTTCTGAAAGGGCGTAGAAA
Source organism: Acanthosepion lycidas (assembly GCA_963932145.1). Classification (NCBI taxonomy): domain Eukaryota; kingdom Metazoa; phylum Mollusca; class Cephalopoda; order Sepiida; family Sepiidae; genus Acanthosepion; species Acanthosepion lycidas. The sequence continues at coordinate 78,949,033 of OZ010608.1, read as the reverse complement.
AGATGTCCGTGGATTTATTTTCTGAAAATGAAATTAACTGAATGGAAGAAAAGAGGAAAAAAGAAAAGAAAAACAACGAAAATAATTGTCATCACAAATGTTTCAATAAACCAAAATACAAAATGACAAAATAGAGTTTACAAAAATCTTAGTATCCCAAATTTAAAAAAAAATTGAATCGCTGCATTATTCAAAAGATAAAATGGTGGCCAAGTGCATTTTGGGAGAAGTCTGTTGGTTCATGTTTCGGGTAACTTCGTAACTTTTCGTAATTCACATTTTCACATTTTTTTTTTCAGAGAGCAGAAACGCATGAAAAATTTTTTAAAAATGAATTTCTTTTTTTTATTAGGTTGGTGCAAAAATAATGACGTAATAATGTCGTTTTTTGACGTTAGAAAATACGTCAAAAAACGACATAATTACGTCATTATTTTTGCACCAACCTAATACTATTTTAAATCTTATTATTCAGATATTATTCAGCATCCCCATCTTGGTTGCTATACTCACAATATTTCAGCTGTTGTAGCCTCCAGACTTCTTCGTTTTTTACGACTTATCAACCCGTTATAGGTTATTGAGAGATTATTTTTAGATGGTAAGAATTGTTTTTGAAGATAAGGATTGACTGACAGAAATTTTACTGTTAGTTGATGCAGGTGGGGAAGAAATGGATTCATACCTAATCAGAATTTGATAAACAAGAAATTCTAATGTGAATATAAAGTGGGGGATCAATTCTATATTAAAATCGATATGTGAACTGATCCCTCACTTCGTGTCACGGTAGTTTCTATACATTTATATTCCAGAGAATGTAAATAAATCTAAAAGACATGCCTGTGTAGCTAATCAGGATTTCATTGATTGATTGATTCGTTTTCTACGGCTTATCAACCCTTTGCAGGTTATTCAAAGCCAGAAAATACTTTTTAGATTCTAAGAATTATTTAATGATAGAAATCTTACTAATTAACCCATAGCTGGGGGAGAAGAAGTGGACATGACAGTAAGCCCCTCGCACGAGGTAACTTTCTTTGAACCAAACGCTTTATACCACGGAGGCAGATTGTTCTCATCTCAATTTCCTTGTTATGGGGAGACAACTCATATCAGTTAATATTCACCAGTCTTATCAGCCTCCGTGCCATTTTTGTTTTGTTCCGTCCCGTCACCCAGAGCATTGTGATTTTTCATCACTATCAGACCCCCCAGCAATGGGGACTCACAATTACCAGGCAATCAGTTATGTTGATTTAGCCAGCGCTTTAATCCATGTGCCCGAGAACCTGACCTGACCAAATGCAACATATACCTGAGGAAGTCTGAGGAGAGCCGAAACGTTGTGATTATCACAACCAGGATTGATTGATTGATTTGTTTTACGGTTTATTTAAAGACAGAAAATATTTTAGGATGTAAGAATTTTTGAAGATAACAATGATTTAGTGATATAAGTCATACTAATTAACCCATAGCTGGAGTGGTCGATTAGTTTTCTACATCTTATCAAACGTTTGCGGGTTATTTAAAACCAGAAAATATTTTTAGAATTAAAATTTTTTTTTTTTAGATAATACTGACATAGTGATACAAATCATACTAATTAACCGATATAAAAGATAGATTCATGCCTTTTTCAAGGGTATTAGCACGTACATGAATGTAATGGATGTGACTGGAATTCGAACTCAGCTCTACGATTCCTCAATCCAAGCTGCTAACCATTACTCCACCGTATAGCACATGGGACAGGCATACAAATAAACAAAAACGAGTTTTAGAAGTTTCCATAAAGTTGTAGAAGTCTCCAGGAAGTTCTAGAGGGTTCCAAAAAGTTCTAGAAGGCTCCAGGAAGTTCTAGAAGACTCCAGAAAGTTCTAGAAGGCCCCAGAAAATTCTAGAAGGCTCCAGAAAGTTCTAGAGGGTTCCAAAAAGTTCTAGAAGGCCCTGGAAAGTTCTAGAAGGCTCCAGGAAGTGCTAGAAAGCTCCAGAAAGTTCTAGAGGGTTCCAAAATGTTGTAGAAGGCTCCAGAAAGTTCTAGAGGGTTCCATAAAGTTGTAGAAGGCTCCAGAAAGTTCTAGAGGGTTCCATAAAGTTGTAGAAGGCTCCAGAAAGTCATAGTACTACGATATTTTAATGCGATTTCATGTCGGTTTTTAAAAAAATAAACTTAAACCTTTTTTTAAAAAAGTTCATCGAATTATGATACAGGAAAATAATTAGTTTTTAAAAAGTCATAACCTTAGTATATATATATATATATATATATATATATATATATATATATATATATATATATATATATATATATATATAGAGTGTGTTTGGTGTGTGAGATGAGGCCGCGAGACACGTCCATAGATGGTCACTGATATATGTCGAAATAATTCAAAGTTGATTTTGGGAATGGCTCAGCAATCTCATTGTGCTTCTATTGAATTCTGCCCGAAGTAGTAAGGACTTTTGTAGTTTGTTATGAATGAATTTATTTTTTATTTTTATTACATCGCATTTAATTAAAATTGGCAATTTGTTTTTAATTAAGAAACAAACATTAGAAGATATTTAAAAAAAAAACGTCAAGCTCAGAATCCCATTAAATGTTAAATTATAATGAGCAGAAAAATAAATATAATTTTTTTTTTTAAATTTTAATTATTATATTTTTATTACAAATTATAATAAATTGTTTTGTTTGTGTTAATAAAGAAATCATAAAAAGTATACACTTTTATTTTTTACTCTTTTTTGATGCTCATAATTTAAGTGTCGCTTGGAAGTTTGACTCTAGTTTCAAATGTGCCGTGAAATAAAAAAGAAAACATGAAAAAACCATTGCGATAGACGTCCGAAGCGAGGTGCTTCATTGAGAGAAAAGTCATTCAGTGTGGAATGGCAAAAACTCAGTGGCTGATTGAAGATGATGAAAAGTTAGTGAATTTTGAGGTTATTGAAAGTTACAAGCCATCCCCCACTTTGAGCTGTTTGACCTCGGTCAGAGGAGAGATCAGCCGAGATTGTATCAATTTTGTAAGTTCTGCTTCTTCACTCTGTAAACTACTTGGTCAGACCAATCTTAGAAGCGCTTATATTCAATTAGGTTGGTAGGTAAACACAGCTAATTAGAAATATACTTTTAAATTAAAACATTTTAAATATTTTAGATGCAAACAAACATTGCCAAAAGAGGAAGAAGGAAGTTTAAGTCCCAATATGATCAAAAGATAAAATTCAAATTTGTAAGCGAGTGCTAATAGCATTAATATCTACGTAATGATTTTAAAAATTTAAAAGACAGGTTGTCGACAATAAATTTCTAATACACCCGCCTGAAATTAAAAAGCAATGCCTATAGTCCATATAATATTTGAACTACATGACCCATATAAATGTTAGTACACCAGAGGGCTAAGATTAAACAACAGGTTGTTTAACTGCTGGTGGGATTTAGACGACATCGATTAAATCCGGTGTTGATGGGTAAAATTCCCAAAAGATCCACGTATCAAGTATATAGTCACAGATACAAATAAAAAAAAATAATATTTACCTATCCACGGACCAAGTAAATACTTGTAGACTCAGGTATACTGTTTACATTGTTCGGACTATCGTCCTCAGCTTTGTTGCCATATTTATCACAACGTTTCGGCCGTTGTACGCTCCGACCTTCTTCAGGTAGTTGGAATGTCGAACTGAACGCTTTATTTCACTCGCTGGAGTAGGCTGTTCTAGTTCCACGTGCCATGTCTGATGGATGTCAGTTATCAATTATCTCCTCTTAATTCACTTCTCAAAGTTCTCCACCACCTTAGCCATGTGTTCTCAAGGACACATAGCACAGTGGATAAAGGCGTTGGTTAGATCCAGTGACAGGATCCAAAGAGTGTGAGTTCAATTCCTGGTTACGGCAGTGGAGAACTTGGAGATAAACTGACACCCATTAGACATGGCACGTGGAACTAGAACAGTCTACTCCAGCGATCAAAATAAAGGGTTCAGATCGGCATTCCAACCACCTGAAGAAAGCCGTAGTGTACAACGACTGAAACGTTGTAATAAATATGGCAACAAAGATGAGGTCGATAGTCCGAACAATGTAAATAATGTACATAATACCTCATCTCAGAAATAAAGACAGAGACTCAGGCATAATAATAATAAGAAGAAGCATAAGAATAAGAATATTAATAATAAGAAGAAATCGGAAAAGATTAAAATCAGGTTAATTCGGACATTGTGGGAAAATTGCAGCCTCTCGCCTTGGCTGTCATTCTGTCTAAGAGAAAATTCTAAAGCGTAGAGAAGGCAACGATAAAATACTACAGTCACGTTCCGGAGAGAGTTCTGATTTCGCAAATAATAATAATAATAATAATAATAATAATAAGCTTCCGATAGACTCACTGAAGGGATTACTAGTATCCCAAGTCTTAAAGAAATACACAAAAATTGCATTCACAAGTAGAGCCCACGCCTTACGCTTTATCTATGTAAAATGTAAATCATCTTGGAGCATTTTTCTTTCTTTTTTTCCTCAAAAAATGTTCAGTGGAAAATGCCATGATGCCATTTCTGACCTTAGGTCTCTGGTTGGGACCCGGAAAGAAATTAGTATACACTAGAAATCAAAGGAAACATAATAATAATAATAATAATAATAATAATAATAATAAGAAGAAGAAGAAGAAGAAGAAGACTGATTTCGATGTTAAAGGGGTTTTTCATGTGGTAAATTCAACTAATCCAATACATTAATCATTGGTGAGGGGTTTGATCTTTTCAGAATTAGAAAAGCGATGAAGAAACGCGATATGATTTATTTTAGACTTGACCAAAGTTTATACCACACAATTTATTATATTTTTTGTGAAGAAATTAAAACATTAAAACATCTAACAATCAAACTTAGAAAAAACATAAAACATTTGGTCCACATGTTTTTTTTTTTTTGCTGTTTTTTTTTCTTTTCTTCTAATCACTCGAAATAATCCCAAAATAATGATCATTCTTCAAATTAATTTGTAAAATAAAGTTTAATGGTTTTTTTTAGAAGAAGAAGAATCGTGTACCAGAAACATTTTTAATTAATCCAATTAATTAAAAAATAAATTGTAATTAATCCAAGTAATGGTGTTTTTGTATTTTTATAACTTTTTTTTCGATGTTTTAAAATTTTTGCTTTTCAGGTGTTTGCTTTTTAGTATATACTCAGTTTTTACAAAATAATGATGTTTTTTCATTTTTTTTTTTTTTACTGAGTTGAGTTTGTGGTAGACATTGTAAAAGTATCCGTCTGGTCGCTTTGATAAAGGGTTCTTGGTAACACTAAGGAAGCAATTGTTCCTCCGTCCACATTACAGGCCCGGAATTCCTTCAAAAAGGTTCACTTCATGAAGTCTGATGGGGAACGTCAGTAGAGCCATTTCAATCGTCTCGACAGGTGGAACAAGAGAGAGTAAGAAAGAAACATAGAGAGAAAGAGAGAGAGAGAGAGAGAAAGGGAACGAGAAAGAGAGAGAAGGAAATTCCTGTTCGAACTTTTTAAACACATAAATATATTTTTATATATCATATTCATATATAAGACGAAAATAATATATATCATAAAGAAATAATTTATACATGAATTAAATAGCAATGTTAATGTGATTAAATAACGACATCACTTCGTTACCAGAACTAAATAAGACATTAACAGTTCCTACGATAACAAGAACCTTATATTCAAGTGTTGTCAGATGGGAGACACATGCCAAGTACTTTCGACAATTTCAAACTGTCATCTTCAGGGCACAATTTTCTTAACATTGTTATTTAATTCTTTGTATAGATTGTTTCTTTATGATAAAAATATAAGCTGCACACTCTAATATATATATATATATATATATATATATATATATATATATATATATGTGTGTGTGTGTGTGTGTGTGTGTGTGTGTGTGTGTGTGTGTGTGTGTGTGTGTGTGTAAAGGGTTGGTATAGATGCAATAAAATTCCGATAACAAACACACTATTATTAAAAGAGTGTCCAATATAGAGTGGAGCAAATAATATTTATTCAAAAATGATAACATAAGCATGTTATAACATCACTACAAAAATATCCATTTGTTTTCAACACTTTTGGTGTCTTATAAAGCGATGTTGATCGCAAAATTTACGATTTCTTTTGCAAACACCTTCACTTGACAAGACATCAGAAGTGTTGAAACAAAATGAATATTTTTGTAGTGCTGTCATAACATGATTATGTTATCATTTTTGAATAAATATTATATATATATATATATATATATAGGCAGCATATCTTCATTGAAAATATAGACATATTGTGTCTACTTATTTTTATAGTGATCCTTTCCAGTTGTCTAATCAGCGTCTTGATGTCACGATGAAATTCATCAAGAAACGCCATGTAGCTTTTTGTCTTTTTTTAAGCCAAGTACTTTCGACCTTTTCCAAGATCATCTTCAGTGGTAAATTACAAAGACAAACTTATTGTAACTGCGATAAAAAAAACTGCATTCCGTTCTGATGATGATTTTTAAAAACACTTGCAAATATGCTCTGTTATAGTTATTTAAAAAATTTAAATTTATGGAGATTTTATCGCAATTACAGTAAGTATGTCTTTGTAATTTATCCTTGAAGATGATCTTGGAAAAGGTCGAAAGTACTTGGATTATAAAAAACTATAGAGCCTTCCTTGATGAATTTCCTCTTAACATCAAGAAACTGATTAAACAAAAGATCAGTATAAAAATAAGTAGACACAATATGTCTATATTATTCAATGAAACATATGTGAATGAATATATATATATATATATATATATATATATATATATATATATAAACAAATGACATTTGCTAGAGTCATAGATGAAGATGTAAACGCCTTATGTATTTTTCCCAAACATTCTCTATAAATATTTTTGGTTCCTGAAGAATTCTCAAATAAAAATGATTCAGTTTTAAAAAATTAAATCCTTTAAAATACTTTTACATAAAGTTTAAGAATCTTTAATATTATGAAAAGGGTGAGAATAAAAACAAATGGCATGTTAAAATAATAGAAAAAAGAGCTTGAAAATACGGCTCAGAATGAATTCTTCAAGAAAAAAATAATTTCTTCTACAAGTTCGAAGTTAAAACATTTTTAAAATTATTAAAACAATCAAGATGGATCCTTTATCATAACTTTTGCATGCATATATATATATATATATAAATATATATATATATATATATATATATATATGAAATTTCAACGATATTCTGCTAACCTTTTTCAGCAGGCTGCCTTTTTCGACAGGCTGATGCTTCTATCACGGTGTTTTCAGAA
>OZ010608.1:78886673-78936673 GCA_963932145.1 Acanthosepion lycidas | reverse complement strand
GTCTAATAAAAACAGACAACTGAAATTTTTCAAGATCAGCGTTCCGTTTCAATATGATCACGTCCTGAAGATGGTCTATTTGACCGAAACGTCCGATGTTGACATTATATTAACAGTAAAACAACATAATTGCATATTAGGATTTTTGTTTGTTTATTCCGTATATTTTTCTTCATATATATATATATATATATATATATGTGGGGGGTGAGACTGAGCTGCAAAAAGAAGATATATATATATATATATATATAGATAGATAGATAGATATGCAAAAATAGAGAATATTATTTTCTAACAATTACCATGAGCGTATTTATAGATAAGTCAGCTTTACGGCGGTGGAAAAGTGACAGGGGCCGAGACGCCAGGTCAGGACCAATAATATTGCTGATTCTTCTTTGGATTTTATAAAAGAATCTTTAAATATACAGCAGAAACACCAGACTATATGTCGCAGCAATATCCTAAGCATGGACAAATGGTAGACTTATAGATATGTAAGATAGATTCTGGCGAGAAAAAATTGTCTTGCACGACACAGTGGACCAAATTTTTTAGCAGGTGACCTAGCAATGGATTCTATATAACCTTTTCAATTCATGTCAACCGAGATTGCTATCCCGAGAAATCTCAATGAGTCACTCTCCTGTGGCTCAGCATCAGCCATGCTGACTGAAGGCAGAAAGATGATTAACAGAGAGCAGTTTTCTTTTGGAGACGTTAAAATGAAAAAATCATACTTTGCCGCAATAACAGACTGAATGCGTAATTTTTCGATATGAAAATAGAAAAAGATTTTCTGTTTCTTCATATATACAACATGACTAACAACAAATATTCATCTTCTAAATTCAAAGAGGTATTTAAAATTTAGAAAAAAATAAAAAAACTAATAAACAGAGATGATGACCTGAATTTGGCTTTCTCAATTAAATAAGAAAGAAATACTTCATAATTCTTTCTTTTATGTGCTTTGTCCTTTTAGGGTGTAGGCGATCATAATCCTCCACATCTTCCTGTCCTTTTTACCTCTTAATAAGTGTTGCCTTTTTATTAATTTTTCCAAACACTGTTCCACCATCCATTTGCTGAAGCCCGTCAAGAATGTTTCAATTGTTTTCCTTCAATCTGTCCCGTGAGTATCAGATTTTCCAAGCCCTCCTTCCTTATTACTTGCCCAAGAAATTGCAACTGCCTCTTCCTGATGTTAAGTATAAATTTCCTCTTTGTTTGCATTCTCTCCAAAACTTCGTTGTTGTTCACATGTTCGGCCCATGATATCCTCAGCATCCTTCTGTTGAACCACATTCCTGTTGCTTCAAGTTTCTTCTTCATCTTTGAGGAAATTGTCCAGCATTTGCTGCCACACAGTTCAGCACTCTTTTCTTTGTTCTTATCTTTTAGAATGCCTTTTTGGTCATCCCAATACCTCTTCAGATGCCACACTTTTCCTCTGTTAGAAAACTGCCCAGATATTTAAATCTTTGTGCCTGCTAGATTTTAGTATCCCCGACAAGTAATTTGCATTTTGGACGTATTCATAGCAATTATCAAACTTTATACTTACCGGTTTAATAATATAGTAGCCAATGTCAGCGATTGCCACGACAGGAGGCACACGGTAATGGTTCTTGAGATGCCACCGATCAGGTATCTCGTGTTTATAGAAAACGGTTAAATTTTTGTGGTAATTTTTCAGACTTTCATACACCTTTGAAGAAAGAAAGAAAAGTATTTTGAACAAGAAACAAACGCATGGAAATGTTTACATTTTCCAAATATTTTATTTTATTAGCCATTTTCGCAAAATACTAGCAAAGTCTAAAAATGAATAAAAAATTACAAAAAAAATTCTTAAGAGGTACGATCGCAAACAATGAAAACCTCATAAATGATTGATTGACCATGCATCAGCCTTGTGATTACTAATTCTTAACTTCCTGTTTAGACCTGAAAAGAGTAGACCATCTTCAAAGTCTTTTTCCTTCTCGAATGCCACAATTATTAAAAAAGAAAGTAACTTACTTAGAAGGAAGATTCTCGAAAGTGCGGTAATCAAAGCTTATCAAAATATAAAACTGTGAGCTAGGTTTTTTTAAATATCTCCATTCCTAAAAGAATTACTAATTTCGCAAGTCAAGCTTCATGGACACATCAATACTAAAAAGTTGAAAAAAAAAAAAAATCCCAATAAAAATACTAATTTGCATATATATATATATATATATATATATATATATATATATGAAGAAATATAGTTTTAAGGTGTGTTATATTTATGGGATAAAGTGCTCAATATCAGAGACAGAGCGTATGTAAAGAAATATAAAAGTTAACATTGAAGTTAACACTCAGAGGCGACAGGCTGTTCCATACTAGACGCAATCGCAATCAGGCGGCCTGACGAATGCGTCTAGCATGAAACAGCCTGTCGCCTCTGAGTGTTGACTTCAATGTTCACTTATATATATATATATATATATATATATATATATATATATATATATATATATATATATGTATATGTATATATATATAAAATATATGTATATATATATAAAATATATGTAAAAAGCCCATCAGTCTACAAATTTCCAGAGAGACCATTGAGAGTAGAAGATAAACCCCTGAACTATGTAAAGTCTTTCACCTATCTTGGTAGAAAAGTTAATTACAGTGGAACTTTAGATGATGAAATCATGCATCGGATTGCTAAGGCTGCCAGTGCTTTCGGCAAACTTCGCCATCGCTTGTGGAATGAGCCGGGTATTCGATTGGATACGAAAATTCGGGTTTACAGAGCTGTTGTACTTGCCATTCTTTTGTATGGCTCAGAGTCATGGACTCCATACAGGTACCATATACGCCAGCTAGATGTTTTCCATAAAAGCTGTCTGCGTGCAATCTGCGGACAGGACATCTAACGTAGACCTGTTTAACAGGTGTAATATTGGAGGAATCGAGACTTTTATCATACAGTCTCTGTCATGTCTTGAGAATGTCTGATGACAGGATACCCAAGATCCAATGTACAGCCAGTTAGATCAGGGCTACAGGAATGTAGGACGCCCATGGCTAAGATACAAAGACAAGCTGAAAAGCAACTTGTCAGCAGTCAATATACCACATAACACCTTGAGCGCTTAGCCTCGGAGCGGGTAGAATGGAGATCAACGTGTTTTAGTGGACTCACCAATTTTCAATCTACTTGTCTGAATCATCTTCAAGAAGCGAGAGCAAGATCTAAAAGGTCACGCAATCTAACAGTAATCTCATTTCACAATATTCACACTTGCTCCATATGTGGCCTTCTTTGTAAATCACTAGCGGGTCTTAAATGCCACTTAAGATTATCGCATAAACTTTCATAACTGTATCAATAAGCTGGCAGATCCTCATACGTCGAAACCGACGGGAGAGTCCATTATTATTATTATTATTATTATTATTATTATTATATATAAACAGACAGATGTGGATATGATAAAAATTTTGGGAAGCAATAACGTTTTTTGCTTTTCTATATAAATATAGAAGGCACGGTGGAGTAATGGACAGTGGTATGGATTGAGGAATCGGAGAGCCGAGTTCGAATTCCAGTCGGATCCATTACATTCACTTACATGCTAATACCATTGGGAAAGGTATGAATCCTCTTCTTCTCCCTCCATCTATGGGTAAATATCAGGACATACAGGGTTCTATAGTCTTGGACGGCAACTGATCTACCGCAGAAAGAAATGGCAACCTACTACTGGAAAAAAATCTGCTTCGTTAGTCATGTATCGAAAGATACATGATCGCCTAAGCGTGTATCACGCATGGTACATAACTGACTGACTGACTTTCCAGTCGAATCCATTGTATTCACTTATGTACTAATAGCCTTGGGAAAGGTATCAATCCTCTTCATCTTCTCCCAGCCATCGGTAAATAGCAGGACAGACCTGGTTCTATAGCCTTTGATGGCAACTTGTCTACCGCAGAAAGAAATGATAACCTATCACGCATGGTTGATATAAATACTTATCACGAACTAAAATCCATTCATTTTCTATGAGAAGACGAAATGTGTCGGCTAAGATAAATTTCCCTTTTGTATTTAACTCACACACACACACAAACAGAGTTTAGACAGATATTAGCTGAAAATATTACGCCAAAATAATAACTAGCATATTATGAAATGGACAATGTCCTAGAATTATTTTAAGACATATTTTATGATTATACATTCTTTTTATAAAAAAAAATGTCTTAAATTAATTGTCGGACTTTGTCCATTTCATAATGTGTGACATCATACACACACACACACACACACACACACACACACACACACACACATATATATGTATATGTCCATATACATATATATATATATATATACACACCAATATACTCAACTTGAATGGAAGTCATGAATTAAAAATTCATAAAAGTCTGTTGCTTCAGACTTAAGCAATTGGAAAGATTTAATTAATGATAAAATCCTCGGAAAAAAATGGATACGACACGTATGGATTACTTTTATCTATGATAGAAGATTGGGGAAAGTATGAAAATTGTAAATACTACAAAAATGAGGTTTTATTCCTCCAAATAATTACGGGCACGTTTTTCTTTTTTCTTTTTCATTTTGTTACACTGACCTTTTTGACTTTGTTTTCGTGTGGCCAGACAGATAAGAAAATACCGCCGTACATATGATGAACGTCTTTCATGTTTAACGCGTGGTTCAAGTCGATGACCCTCTTGGGGGATATGTTCGTCATTCCATGGTCAGAAACCAACAACACATTTACGCTGTCTGTCAGATGCATAATCTTCATTTGAATCAACATGGTCTCAAGGGCGTCACCAAGGTTCGACAGAACGGACTTCAGTTGGAAACTATCTGGCCCATACATGTGGCCCACTTTGTCAGTGAGTTCAAAATATATCGCTGAAATAAACAAAAAAAAAAGACAATGGAGCGAATAAAAATATTGATTTTTTTAAAAACAAACCTTTTAGAATTCTAATGACTATAGTGAAATTTTGTAACAATAATGTTTGCCTTACATTTAAAAAAGATCTTCATAGATTTTATTAACGAAAAAAATTTACCGCCAATTATCAAAAATGACACCGAATATTACTCAACAACAGTTTAACATTTATTTCTGGCATAAAATAAATTCTTCAGCCATTATTGTTAAGATAAGATTTCTTCATAGAAAGATTTTACAAGCAAGTAGTAGAGAATAATACTTTTGGATAAGGTGACTATTGTTAAGATAAGATTTCTTCATAGAAAGATTTTACAAGCAAGTAGTAAAAAATAATACTTTTGGATAAGGTGAAAAGAATAACAAGGTGAAAATTTCATTTTTTTAAAAATCATGTCACCCAAGCAAGGTAATAAAGCCACTAAGATGCAAACAGTTAAGGAGAATACGAGAAAAACTACTATTAAGGAGAGAAGACAATAAAAGAATAAGAATTAAGAAGACAAGATAACGATTGACATTGCATTTAAATTTTTGAAGATCAAAGGCGATAAAGCCACTAAGATGTAAGGGGTTAGAGAATATGAGAAAGACTACTATTAAGCAGAGAGGACAATAAAAGAACAAGAATTAAGAAGACAGAAGATAACGATTGACATTGCGTTTAAATTTTTGAAGATCAAAGTGGACTGGAAAGCAAGAAGTCGGAATAGGGCTGCACAAGCGAGAAGTAAGAGTGAGGGAACAACTAGCATAGACTTGCATGACGGTTACATCTAGCTATTTCAACTGTAAAACGATGAGACCTAGCCGCCAACCCAGTACTGCGCTTAAATTCAGAAAGTCTCGGTACCATAGCGGAAAGTTCATCAGAATAATTACCATCAAAGTATTAATAGAAAAGGCACAGGGAAGCTATGTTATGGCGATGGGTAAAGTGAATGAAGCCGAGATGCCAGGTCAGGATCGATAACATTGCAGATTATTCTTTGTGTTTTATCTAGAATCTAGAAATACATAGCAGAAGCACTAGACAATGTATGGACGAATTGTAAACTTACAGATATGTCAGATAGATTCTACCGGGAAAAATTGCCGAGTACATCACAAGGAAGAAACTTTCCTTGCAGCTGGGCTAGCAATTAATTCAATTTACTCTTTTTACTTTACTTCAGCAAAAACGTTAGCCCGTTAGTTATTTTTAATACTAAATTTCACATAAGGCTTGAGAGCCACTAAAGATAGAAGGTTACAATCATAAAACTTGAAAGTCACTCAAGACAGAAGGTTGCATTTAGCAGGCTTGAAAGCCACTCAAGACAGAAGATTATACTCATAAGGCTTGAAAGTCACTCAAGACAGAAGGTTGCATTTAGCAGACTTGAAAGCCACTCAAGACAGAAGATTATACTCATAAGGCTTGAAAGTCACTCAAGACAGAAGGTTGCATTTAGCAGGCTTGAAAGCCACTCAAGACAGAAGATTATACTCATAAGGCTTGAAAGTCACTCAAGACAGAAGGTTGCATTTAGCAGGCTTGAAAGCCACTCAAGACAGAAGATTATACTCATAAGGCTTGAAAGCCACTCAAGACAGAAGGTTACACTCAAAATGGTAATGCTGAATGAGGAAGAAGTGAGAAAATAGCGTAGATCTGTAGGACGGATAACGATTCAGCCTTGATTTGATGAGTGTCAAAATTGAAATGTTCTACGAAGCAAACGTATACAGGTAATCTGGAAAGTGAAAATTCTTGGAAAAAAAAAATTGAGCAGAACATTCTTTTTACAAAGGGAATATGTTGAGGTTATGGGGATTACTGGGAATAAGCATGGATTATCCTTACTGTGAAGGTCTGAACTAGAGATTGAGGCACATATGAACATTTGCCATGGAAATATGGAGAGAGTAAAGATCTCCTTGCAACGTTGCGTTTATGGAAAAGAGGTTAAAGAGTGTAAATTAAATCATCAGCTATAAAGTGGGTCTTTCAAAAAGTTCTGAGTCTCACCCAGAAAGAAAGAGAAAAAAAATAGTTTTTCACTATTTTTTCAATATAGTCCCACTTGCATTTGGTCCAACGAGCATCGCAATTCCATTACGGAAGAAAGTGGCGCCCTGGGCCTCCAAAACTCCTCCACAGAACACATGATATCACTGTTTCCAAAATGGCGACCCTGCAGGTGGGATTTGTATTTAGGGAACAGAAAGAAATCATATGGAGCTAGGTCTGGTGAGAAAGGAGGATAGGGTAAAAATTCAAAGCCGCATTTGACAGATTCAGCTGCTGCAACCTGAGTAGTGTGAATAGGTGCGTCATCCTGAAGAAAGAGCACTCCTCATCTTCTATGTGAGTTTCGATTTGATTGCTTCCTTCAGTTGTCTTAATTCTGATAAAACTGTCCATTAATAGTGTTTCCCTTTTCCAGGCGGTCTATCATAATTACGCCTTCAGAATTCTCTAAAACAGAAGCCATCAGCTAGCTAACAGGCGCTGCCTGCTTAAATTTCTTCCGGTTAAAAAACCGGTGTTTCCAAAGTTTGCTTTGAATCTTTGATTTAGTTTCGAAGTGGTGAATCTAGGTTTCATCCTGAGTTACTAATCAGCGGTGAAAATTTTCAGGGTCAGCCTGAAGTATCCTGGAAATGTCAACCCTTTTCAGCTTATGCTCTGTTACCAGCATTTTTAAAATCCATCTTGCAGACAGCTTGCTCATTCCCAAGATCTCAATTAAAACAGTATGGACCAAACCAGAACAAATAGCTATAGACTGAGCTATGTGCTGGACAGTTAGACGTCTGTCAACCAAAACTATACGGTGAAGGGCATCAACTTGTTCATCAGTGGTTGAGGTTCATCTTCTGTGTTGTCCCTGACCCGCAGCCCATTTCAAGTTGCATATGAAGTGGGGGGCTCAGCAAGTGTCCTCATGGATTTCCTTGGGTGTCATAGCTTTCATTTGCAAATACTTTATGACTGCTCGACCCTCTGTTTTTTATTTTTATTTTCAGATTTGTCGCACACCTCTCATCTTTGTATGGGCCTAACCTACACAGCGATTATTTTACAGTCCTTTCCTGCAGAAAAGTTAGCTTCTGGCTATTTCCATGCCAAATGTTCAGACGAACTATATTCCTTAGTTTCACGGCTAGGACCCGCCATGCCACGTAGACAGGGTCGATTCGTCTTCATTCCTTTCGTATTTCAGTTGTAAGATCCTTCCTCAGCACTGTCACTTTGGAGAACAGACTCCTGAGAGGATACTTCCCCGATCACTACAATCTTAACCTCTTCAAGTTTCCGTTATCTATCCTACAAGTCCTAATAATACGCACTTCTACCGCTTCTTTTTCAGTCCGTTCTATAACCACATTCGGTAGCCTTCTAGCTTGAGTGACTCTTGGGCTTTATATTGGGTAAACACTAATATATAAAACCAGAATGTATCTTGTGAGGATGGGTATAGAGAGTTTCAACTAGAATTTATTCCAAAATATGGAAGTGGCCCGGCAGCCAAATTGGTCCGTGTTTCGGACCAGTAAAAGTGACCCTATTTGCTAATTAGATCATTTGGGACGCGTGAAGGTCAGACTGGCAGCAAACTGCTCGCATACGGACAGAAAATAAGTTCAGCAGATATACAAAAATATAAAGGGGCGTAAAACAAGGATGTAACGTCTCACTGGACTTTTCAACGTATAAAGCGAGGCAAGAGAGAATTAAATGTCTTCTCAAGGTTCATTATTGTCGAGCATCATCTTAACAATATAAGATATGCAGATACGAATCGTCAAAGCGGCGACTAGATGAGGTGAAGAAGATGGCAAATATTGGTCGGACCATCAAAAAAAAAAAAAATGCGAATTACTTTTGCATAAAACAGAATAAATGCCAGATAATACCCGTCTATATATTTTTTTTCTTGTCCTTTCATACAATTTGGTTAATTATTGACCCCCAAAAAGTGTTTAAATGAACGGATCGAATAAACTATATATTAGGTTTATTATTCAAACTCAGCCGAAGGACCACGATTTCGACAGCTTTATAATTGGAGAACAGTTTCAATCCATGTAATCTAAGATGGCGACGATGGTGACTGAGTAGCGTGAGACGCGGGGTTGACGACTCTGTAAATGTGATACGTTCAAAGGGGTACTACGTATCTATGATTTCTTTTGAAAAGCGTAAAGGGATACATACTCGCCAGATCATTGTTGCGGATTTTAACCCCTTCCCTGCCAATTATTTTGGCAAAAACGTTTCATTTTCAGACTTGAAGTACCTGAGTGGTGGCTAACATTTCTACTAGACGTATGTGTTAACAATTGGACTTGTTTCAATCTCAGAAGAGCATAAAAAGAATCAAGATCTACTATGAACAGAGGTACCTTGGAGTACCCAAGCGGTGGCTAACAATTCTACAAGACATATGAGTTGATAATTGGACTTTTTTCAAGCTCAGAAATGTATAAAATAAATCAAGATCGACGTATAAACACGTCTTTAGCTGGTTTTGAACGTTATATTTTAGACGTGTTTATTCGTCCGTGTCGGAAAAAAAAACACTTTCGGTAAAAATGTATATACACGTCTATACCGAGGAAGGTGTTAAAAGACAGTAATGAAAACTGTTTTATTGGTTGTGATGTACATTCCTGACACAAGTCAAAATCATCCCTGAGACCTGAGAAACCGTTGCTGCAAATCGGCCTTCCGGGTGTCGGACCATCCGATTGGGGGTGCTGAGACTTTCGAAACCAACTGTTAACATGAAGAGGATTTTGTGACGTGCTATCAGGAGAGGTGGACTCCTCAAACCGCGTCCACTATCCGCACACACGTCTGTGACTCCTGCTCACGACTCTTCAGGAGTAGGCTGGCTCGTCACAGCCATCTTCGCCACCGACATCAGAGGGGAAAAAGGGGATAAAGGAGAGAGGATGAAGAGGAATGCTCGGAAACGAGAGGGTACCGATTACGACTTCGAATGTCCATTGTGATGTAACAGATGAGAGATGAGAAATCGGGGAACCGAGTTCGAATCCTAGTCGGGTTCGTTATATTCACTTACGCGTAAATACCCTTGGAAACGGAATGAATCCATCTCTTCTCTCCAAGCTATGGGTTAAATAGCAGGACAGACTGAGTTCTATAGCCTTGCTTGGCAACCAGTCTACCGCAGAAAAATCGGCAGCCGACTGCGACAAAACCTTCTGCCTAGTCAGTCATGAATCAAAATAGATATGATCGCACAAGCGTTTATCGTCGATGCTACTTACCTAAGTGAATCTTAGGAATTCAAATCTGCAGATGTTAAATAAAAACTTATTTCAGGATTCGCTCATTTTACTCAGTTACTATGGAAAGCTAAAAACAGAAAGTCGATCATTTTAGGGTTAAATGCCTCAACAGGTTTATAAGCGATAATTTTCATCAAAACGTTCCTGACAACTACACTTCCTCTTCGCTTTATTCAAGTTAAAAGCTTCCGACCAGCAAATAAAAGAGAGATATTAATAGATTGAGATGGATAGATAGATATAAAAAGACTGTTTAGATAGATAGATAGATAGATAGATAGATAGATATGAAAAGGCAGATAAATAAATATTAACACACACACACATACACATACACACACATACATGTATATATATATATATATATATATATATATATATATATATATATAGAGAGAGAGAGAGAGAGAGAGAGAGAGAGATAGAAAGATAGATATTAACAGAAAGTAATAAGTAGGTTGATATATATTAACGCAAATATAGATAGATAGATTGATAGATAGATAGATAGATAGAAAGATAGATAGATATGAAAAAACTGCTAAATAAATATTAATACACACACACGTATAGATAGATAGATAGATAGATAGATAGATAGATAGATAGATATTAACAGAAAGTGATAAGTAGATAGGTAGATAAATAGATAGATAGTAATGAAAAGACTGTGATAAATAAATATTAATATGCATACACACATAGATAGGAATAGACTGTGATAGATAGATATATAGATAAATAGATTGATAAATATGAACCGACTGAGATAGCTATCTATCTATCTAGATAGGTTGATATGAACAGTCATAGATAGATATGAAAATAATGTCATAGACAGATATTAACATACTATGATACATAAATATTTAAAAAAGCTCGATAGATAGATAGATAGATAGGAACAGCCTGAGATAGATAGATAGATAGATAGATAGATAGATAGGAACAGCCTGAGATAGATAAATTGTAAAAATGTTGACATAGATATATCTGAGGCTATAGATAGATTCCCATCTGTAGACGGATTTCAGAGCGTGGGTGGGGAGGAGTACTCAACCGGAAGGGAAAAGACGAATCAACTGTTACCAATTCCCAAGATTTAATCTTCATTCCTCTGATCTCCTCTTTACCAATTACCCTCCCATCTGCCATTCCCATAATCAGCCCACATAAGCGTTAATTTGACCTGAATCACGCTTATGATAAACTTCAAATTAGGGTCACGGTCATTTTCACAACCTATCCAATATATCGGCCCCTGTCACTGGCGCAGGAAAGCGAAAATATATCTTTGTTTGCTACAAGGTTGGAAGCTGTGGAGACCAATTCACTTAAAGAAACCTTCCTAGAGTGCTAGAGTGAATTCCAAAGCGATCACACATTTAAATGTCGATTAGAATTTGTGCTGTTTGAGCAAATTAGAAACTGTGATTTTAGTGAGATTTGGTTAAACTTTTGTCTGAATCTGTCTTTATACCAGAAAATTAAACTTCCTCACGCAAAAATAGGGTTGGTTGATTTTTCACGTTTTTTTTAGAAAATCAACATGGCATTTAGCGTGAAAGCTGGGGTTTCCTGTGATAAGTATTGACACCAAAAATTAGATTAATAGCTTTTACTCGTTTTTGATCATTTTAGTTTAAATATCGTCTGAAAGATGGACATCTAATTTCCGTAGGTTTTCGCTTACAAACTGACTTCAAAATTTGACTATTTCAAGAATAAATCCAAATAAAGTTGATATTTTTGTATTAGATGCATTGAATAAAAAATATATTCAAACCAGAATTCTAATTATGAATCACCACAAGCAGAATATGCAGTTTTTTTTACTGTATTCATAAATAAAAACTGTGTAAAAAAAATGTAAAAGATTATAAAAAAGGCTACACAATGAATAAAATTCATTAGATCCTTTATTAGATCATAATTATTAAAACCAAAAAATAGATAAAAGTGTATATAACACCATTATACTGTGGGACACAAATTATAAGACAAAATATTTTAAATTTGCATTGTTTATTGAAAATCAGACTAAAACTACTGCACTGTATAAGATATTCCATCATAATATAGCTGAATTGTTCAATATAATTTCACTTTGAAGTAAATGAAGGTCTTATTTGATGGCAAAATGATTTAGTAATAATGTGCTTGTGCCATGCATCTTGTCCATATAGAATTTGTAAAGCTTCAGTAAATTATAAATTTTATAAGGCTTTGCTATAAGGCTTTCACTGATCACCGTAATGAAATTCCAATGCTACGATTTTGAACCTAAACATAATCTTTAAACTCGTCTCCTCAAAAAAAAAAAAAAAAAAAAACCCCAAAACGGTAAAGATCCGTGAAAAACAGTTTGAGTTATTACTTATCATGTCAAACCCCTACTTTCAAATTGAGTGCAATGCCACGGTTCCAAAATCAACCTGCCCTATCGTAGCAATGGATCACCGCTCCAGAAAACTCATGATCCCTTCTGCTACACTTTATCTTTATAAGAGTCAGGTTAAACGAAAAATGAAGCTGGAGCTACTCAATCTTCACTTTCTAGCCTTGATAGTGTTCAAAAGCGTTTGTACTTTCCTGTGAGTGATTCCTCACATTTCAACCTCTTTTTAACAGACACACCATCACAAACCAATTTTTATCTTATCGATATCTCCATGGCAAATATTCATATGAACCCCATTCTTTAGTTCAACAAGTTCAGACCTTTACGACTAAGAGATTCCTTGCTACTTACGCGAAGTTAAATCACCTTCATTTCTTTTGTATTCCACGTAAAAGTGTAATTCATACAGCTTTCTCCCAAGAACTGAGATTTTGCGGGACAGACTCCCACATAGATGCTTTCCTGAACCCTACAACTTTAAGCACACCAATCGTTATCCTCATGATATTTACATCCAACCATTCATATAACACCCCATTCATCATAAACATTTAGCAGTAAACCTCTACCTTGAGTGGCTCTCGCGACTTGGGTGAAACTTAGTATAAAAAAACAACTCACCAACTTTTATTAACTCATTATTTTTCTGAAACGATATTGTACAGCAAGAAAAAGAGTTGGTCTGTAGAATGAGAACAATCTACCCATGTCGGCTAAATAAAGAGTTCAATCCAAAATTCTAACGTATATCAGCTGAAGAAGGCCGGAACGTACAAAGAAACGTCATGAATTTGGCAATAAAGTCCGAACAATGTAAATAGCATATAGTGTATGCTGGCGTACAAGGCGACTTGGCGTATAAGACGACCCCTTAGATTTTAAGTCAAAATGCAAGTTTCGGGTTATATTCGGCGTACAAGACGCCCCCCCCACCAATAATCGTATTTTAAAACGTATTGAAATTATTAAATAAATTCAGTAAGCATATACTTTCCTTTCACTCAAGATCTAATGAAAAAACTGTGGGGAGATATTGTCAATTAATTACTACTATCTACAATCCATCATAAGTTGGTGCTGTGTTTTCGATAGACTTTTACGGTAGCCTGAATGACATTTCCTCGTTAGCAATCTACTTGTTTCACCCGAATGCGATCTTTTAAACGGCTTGTTGAAATACACATCTACTGTGTTTTCCTTCAACATAATCGAAAAAAAAAGCAGGAGAGGCAGGGGTCAGTCTATTGTCAAAAATCTCCCATGATTACAATTTACGACAAAACACTGGACGTTAAGGTTCACATTTTGTACCTGGAGTATAAGACGGTCTACTATTTTTTGCATAGGAAGGGGTTAAGTTTAAAGGTCGCCTTGTACGCCGACATATACAGGGATATGTGAACTGGTTTAGTTGGCGTAGTTGACTAGTACGTGGTCTGCCTGGAATGTATTCATCCATTTTAATATCTTGAAAACCAACTGCACTGCCTTGATGCCAATTGGCAATCAGTTCGAGAGATTTTATTTTGCAACCGGGAGCAGAACCTCTCGCGTGGTGTTACTCAATCGCTGGGAAAAATCTTAGGTCGGGTTCTTTAGTTGCGTAGTCAAACATCAAAAGACCGATTGATAGCTCGGAAGTTAACCAAAACGAACTGGATCAACCCGTTCTAGATAACTGAATATCACGATTGCTAATAAGAGTTGTGAACAGTAGTGATGCTTACAATTTAAGTGTGACTGCAACTAGAAAACAGAAAGGATCATCATCATCATTATCAATTCCTTGACTGTTTCAATCGTCGGGGTGATCTAAGGGCAGCAGAAAGAGACAACGATCTCCAGGGTGATCCGTTGGCGGTGACCCTCATTTACGGCATTTCATGTTCATCCACTCTTTGATGCTTTCTGACCAGCTCTGATGCTCTCTGACCAGCTCTGATGCTCTCTGACCAGCTCTGATGCTCTCTGACCAGTTCTGATGCTCTCTGACCAGCTCAATGCTCTCTGACCAGTTCTGATGCTCTCTGACCAGTTCTGATGTTCTCTGACCAGCTCAATGCTCTCTGACCAGTTCTGATGCTCTCTGACCAGCTCTGATGCTCTCTGACCAGCTCAATGCTCTCTGACCAGTTCTGATGCTCTCTGACCAGCTCTGATGCTCTCTGACCAGCTCAATTCTCTCTGACCAGTTCTGATGCTCTCTGACCAGGTCAATGCTCTCTGACCAGTTCTGAAGCTCTCTGACCAGCTCAGTGCTCTCTGACCAGCTTTGATGCTCTCTGACCAGCTCTGATGCTCTCTGACCAGCTTTGATGCTCTCTGACCAGTTCTGATGCTCTCTGACCAGCTCTAACCAGCTCTGATGCTCTATGACCAGCTCTGATTAGGAAATCCAATTCTTTATAACACATCTGAAAGGTTACGGTGTCTCCGGTTGAATTTCTGAACTGATTCAGACTTTCTTATAAAATCGCAAATTGAAACTTGTCCTAAACAGCTACTCTTCTAGATCCTTTTGTAGAAATGCAGGTGTCCCACGGGAGCTCGAACCTTTTGTCCATAATTTCCATCAATGACCTTCCTAATGGTATCAACTCTCAATGTGGTATCTTTTGTTGATGATGCAGCCATTTAATCCTGTCTCGATAGTCTGATCATTTCGATAAGGCCATATTGGCAACTGATCTCAATATGTTGTTAACTGTGGAAAACAATGGCTTGTTAATTTTATCATCAATATTACGGAGTTCCAGGAGAGAGCCAAGAGCTACGCACATATTATCAAAGTAGATGGTCTCTTGGTAGACCTTCAGGAATTACAGAAGGTTGAAAAAGAATTGTGTCAGTTTTTGTCGTTGACAAGCGTTTGCGCAAAACTTGTCGCTCCACAAGCGACACAGTTATTAAATTTTTACCGTCCCTAGGGACAAAAGAATTATCAAAGGAGAGGGATAATTTATTTGGAACATACTATTACCCAGTCATGACTTAATAACAAAAGACCTAATATTTAGAACGGAATATAAGGGTGCAATATATCATAGCATCTTTTCGGATTACATTTCTATTTTCGTTGTCCTCTTATTACTGAGAAGTAAAAAACAAGAACAAAATCTACTTCCATACCTGATGATGTCTGTAGGAACAGACGAAAGCTTGTAAAAAATTAAAAAGACCTTATGCAACTGGAATTTGTAAACGGGGATCATATCATTCATATACAGGTTCGGGGTTGATGTATCTTATTTATATTGTTTGCGACGAAGTATTCTCGCCATTGAAATCATTAACCTCTATATTTGTTTTTTTGTATGAATGATTCATGAATTTATATATATATATATATATATATATATATATATATATATATATATATATATATGAAATGTGAACGTGTTTTTTCATAAGTTAGTCGTCTACAAGACTTAAATATGTGCCTTGAACCCTATGCAAACCTCTCAGTAGAATCCTATTTCTGCAGGTGGCTTTCAAAGAGGGAAGTTTGGGGTGTATAGAAAATAGTTCAAAGAGAGAAGTTACTCTAGAAAGCAATTACTGGTAGCCACCATATTCTCAACGTAAATGACTTTACCCTTCAAGATGAGCGCGAGTTAACCTTTCTATTTGTCGGCAATCGCCGTTCTGTCTGATTAATCTGTACCGATAATAAGTAAAGCAAATTTTCTTGTTTAAATATTACTTTTTGTTTTTATCAGTTAAATTTCTTGTCATTATTTCTGCTCTCATTTCTGTCTTCAATTTGTCTATTTACGACTGCTTTTGTTCTCGTCCTCTTTGAGTCAAAATAATATTTTCTTGCCTCTCTCATTCACTTCGTCCAAACAATCGACATTTGTCCATTTCCTGTCAAAGACCGACTCACACTTGAATTTGTCACTGTGTCAAGGAGGCCTATTTCTTTGTGCAACTGAATCTTATTAGTACCAATTATAAGTAAAGAATTATTCGGGCCTCCTCCCCTAAAATAAAAAAAAAAACAGGCAGTTTCTTAAAAGGTCACAGATAATGGATAGACCGGAACACATTTCACAAATTGTACAAGACACCACACTAAAATTTTCTTTAGGGGAGATTTCCTTTCTTTATGCCAAATAAGGATGCATTTGTTCATTTAAATTCTGTTAAATAAACAATCATGCAAATAAAACTTTATTAATGTGTTTGCTTATTGCGAATTTTATTCATAATATATTTGAAAGAAAATTATTAGATTTATCTATCTGTAGGCACATATATACAATATATATATATATATATATATATATATATATATATATATATATATATATATATATATATATATGTAAGCAAATATATGGATATAGATCCGACAGTATGAAGAAAAATATACGGAAAAAACACACAAAAATCCTAATATGCAATTATGCTGTTTTAATGTTAATATAATGTCAGTGTCTGACGTTTCGGTCTAGTAGACCATCTTCAGGACATATTCATAAAACATAATTAACATTAGACTATATTCAATTCAACATGAAAAGACGATGGACATAAGAGTCTTTTCATGTTGAATTCAATATAGTCTAATGTTAATTATGTTTTATGAATATGTCCTGAAGATGGTCTACTAAACCGAAACGTCCGACGTTGACATTATATTAACATTAAAACAGCATAATTGCATATTAGGATTTTTGTTTGTTTTTTTTTTCGTATATTTTTCTTCATATATATATATATATATATATATATATATATATATATATATATATATATATATATATATATATATATATATATTAGCTAGAAAAAGGCGAAATTTCTAAAGCATTTTTTTATTAAAAAAAGCTACAAAAAACAATAACAACCGGTTTCGTCCAAGGTTATAATTATTTTTCAAAAAATAATTATAACCTGGTTATTACTAAACCTGAAAAAGGTTTTGATGTTGTTCTACTGGATTATTCGGATTATGTTTCTAAGATGAACAATATACTTGGTGACAAATCAAAGTTCTTAAAATTAGGTCCAGTTGAAACCCATGATTGTACTGCCTCTATTGAATCTAAATTTCAAAGGCAACTGTTAAAGTGGGTCAAGAGTGGTTTACTCTCCTCTGAAATTTCAGAGTTTATTAGACCCAATGGGTCCATTCGTCCCCGTTTATATGGGTTACCAAAAATCCATAAGGACGGTGTTCCTTTACGACCCATTCTGTCCATGATTGGGTCTTCCCAGCATAAATTCGCTAGTTGGCTCTCGAATGTGCGACAACCAGTTTTGTCACACTTCAGTACTTATTGTATTAAAGATTCTTTCTCCTTTGTGGAAATTATACATAATTCTTCTACTTATGGTGGGTTCATGAGTTTGTTTGATATCTGCTCCCTGTTTACATGTGTTCCCCTGTCTGAGACTATTGAGATGTGTTGCGATATATTGTATCGTACCTCTTTGTCTCCTCCGGATTTTCCTGAGGGTATATTTGTTGAGCTTATGATGTTTGCCACTGCATCTGTCGAATTTAGTTTTAATGATATTATGTATCGGCAGATCGACGGGGTAGCTATGGGTTCTCTTTTGGGTCCAGCGTTGGCGAATATTTTTGTCGGTTTTCATGAGGCTTCCATATTTTCTTGTATTGGTCGCCCTCTTATGTATCATCGTGATGTAGATGATACCTTCTGCCTCTTTAATAATGACGCTGAAGCCGACCTGTTTCTCATCAAATTAAACTCTGTCCATCCCGCTCTTAAGTTCAATTCTTGTCTCACCTTTTTAGATGTTCGTGTTCATAGGATTAGTGACAAGTTTGAGACTTCCGTATTTAGGAAGGCTACTTTCTCGGGACTTTATACGCGTTAGGACTCTTTTTTTCCCAGACAACGAAAGGTTAATTTGATGAAGGCCTTTATTCATAGGGCACTTGAGTTATGTTCTGGTGTCCTTCTCGGCAGTGAAATTGAATTTGTTTGAATGAAACTTTCAAAAAACGGATATCATTTAGATGTTTTAGACTCCATTATCCAAGATGTCATTAGTAATTTTCATAGAGTTAAGCCACATTTTGTTGATAAATGCCCAGTTTATCTGCGTTTTTTCTATATTGGTACAGAGGGTGACATTTTATCTAGACGAATTTCACGTATGATCAATAGCTGTTATTTTTCGGCGAATGTTAGGGTAATATTTGTTATCCGTGCTGCTTTCTCGTCCATTCGTAAGGACGCCCAACCCCATCATGTTAATTCAGTGATCTACCAATATAAGTGTAGTTGTGGACTCGACTACATAGGGAGGACGTCCCAGCGTTTGGATTCGACAATAAAACATCTACCCTCAACCCCAGGATTTTGAATCCGGCTGCCAGGAAGAGCCAACTAACCAATACGTCTGGTTCTGCTATTGCTGAGCATATAATAAATAGCAGGAAATGTGTGGTTAATTTTAGTGTGGGCCGTTTTTTAATTTTATCTAGGTCCCACTCTACATTTCACCTCAAGGTTCTAGAGTCCTTGTATATCAGATCCCGTGAGCCTTCTCTTTGTAAACAGAGGGAATGCTTACTGGGTCTGAATGTTATTGGACTCTAGTTTCTTGAAATTCATTTTTTTTTCTCTTCCATTCCGTTCGTTAATTTAATTTACACACTTTTATAAATTTTCTATTCCCAGAAAAATAAACTTGATAAGTCCTGGGAAGAAACCGGTTGTTTTTTTTTTTTTTTGTTTTTTTTTAATAAAAAATGCCTTATAAATTTCGCCTTTTCCTAGCTATTATTAAATTCTGTACCGCAAAAAACTTTATATATATATATATATATATATATATATACTCTCCAGTCGAATTCGACGTATGAGGGTCAAGCAGCTCAGTTCAACCATGCGGGATAGGTTATCATTTCTTTCTGCGGTAGACTAGTTGCCATTCAAGGCTATAGAACCCAGTCTGTCCTGCTATTTACCCATAGCTGGAGAGAGAAGAGGAGGATTAATACCTTTCCCAAGGGTATAGCACGTAAGTGAATGTAATGAATTCGGCTGGAATTCGAACTCGGCACTCCCAGCTCTTCTTCAATCTGAGCCGTTATCCACTACACCATATATTATATGGTATATTTTCTGTTTATGCTTTATTTTTATAGATACTATTTATTTAAGCAAATGCTCTGTTTTTAATTAAACAATATTAATTACATTTACTGGCCTCAATTAGCAAGAAACTTTGTAGAACATATCCGTTTTCCGACATGGATCGAACCTGTATTCCTATACGGAAACTGTCATTTGATCTGACGTGCTATACCATTTAGCAGTAGATAAGCGTCTGCTTAGCAAAGTCAGAATTACTGTTTTTAAACATACACTCTAAGACGATTCAGGCCGGTAAATGTAACTAAGAATAGTGTATTTACTCAAATAAATTGTATCCATAAAAATAACGTATAAATAGAAAATATATTAAACAACTGTCGCACCTTATCGACTTCATATTTTGTCATTATTTACGTTAAGATATTATATATATATATATATATATATATATATATATATATATATATATATATATATATATATATATATATATATATGTATATAAAGTTCCGTGTGCAGATATGACCGCTGGAAAAAAATCGTCGAAGATTACGTATTAGGTTGGTGCAAATATAATGACGTAATAATGTCGTTTTTTGACGTATTTTTAACGTCGAAAAACGACATTATTACGTCATTATTTTTGCACCAACCTAATATTTAAAAACAGTAATTTGAACTTTGCTAACCAAACGCTTATCTGTAGCTAAATGGCATAGCACGTCAGATCTAATGACGTTTTCCGTATTGGAATACAGGTTAGATTCCTATCGCAGAACGCATATTTTCTATGGAATTTCTAGAACATTCAGTCCGTTAAATGTAATTAATAATGTTTAATTAAAAACATAGAATTAAATTAAATAAATTGTATCGATAAAAATAACGTATAAACAGAAAATATATTAAATAAGTGTCGGATTTAATTTATTTCATTGTATATATATATATATATATATATATATATATATATATATATATATATATATATGATAAAAATATAGTTTTAGGGTATGCTAGATTTATAGGTTAAATTCTAAATATCAGGGATAGAGCGTATGTGAATATAAAATTGGATAATGAAGTCAGCATTCAGTGGCGACAGTCTCTTTCATGCATGGACTGACGAAGCCCGAAACAGGTTGTCGCTGCTGGATGTTGACGTCAGTATTTACTTGTATCTCATATATATATATATATATATATAATCTTCAGCTGAGCGCTGTGCTTCAAAAAGGTTTGGGCCTATTAAGTTCAGTAACTCTCCAAGCGGTGGGCCTGCAACAGCTGGATAATGTTATGTTGCAGTCGGTCTAATATATATATATATATATATATATGTGTGTGTGTGTGTGTGTGTGTGTGTGTGTGTGTGTGTGTGTACGCACAAAAATATCTTGAAATATCTTGAGTAAATTTATTCAATAAAATCGCCATTTGCTTCAACCACGGCGTTCAGACGATTTCAGAATCTCCTGCAACTCTTCGGGACGGTCTCCTTGTTTAGGTTGGTGAATACTGCCCAAATCCTTGCCTTCAGTTCATCTTTTATCTTACAAGGAGTTTTGTTGCTCTCTCACTCAACTGCGCCATGAGGGGGTTGCTGTCTGGGGAGTTAGATGGTCAGATGTAAGAGGAGTCGCAGAAATTTTCTGACAGTTATGACTTGGTTTTCCTGTTTCTGTGGCATGGTGCAGAAAAACGTTCCCAGACATAGGGTCTTCCAGCAGCCAGCCTCTTGATCCAGTGAAGCACTGCCTCTTCAGGTCACTTGATGTAGGCCTCCGTGTTGAGTCTGAGGCCTTGTTGGAAAATGAATAGAGGCATGACGTCGCCATTACTAGTGGTCACTCCAAACACCGTCGTAATCACCATTAGACTCATCCAACTCTCTCCAAATGCTCTGCAGTGCCCTCAGATTGACACCCAAACACTCTGAAATGTTCGTATTGAAGCTTCGGGCGTGAATACAAAGCAGTTCAGCATGCGATTTCCAAATTTCTGATGGTGACCCTACTATACAATCGACAAAATAAAATAAAAAACAACGCGCATGCGCGAAATTAAAACTATAAAATGGCAAAAGTTATACATCGCAAACTCTACATATAATAATAATAATAATAATAATAATAATAATAATAATAATAATATATATATATATATATATATATATATATATATATATATATATATATATATATATATATATATATATATATATACCGGGTCTAACAGCAAAACTGTCCAAATCGTGTAAAAGCGAAATTGTTCATTTATTATATTTGAACCATTGTATCTTAGGAATGATTAAAACTTTTCTTACTGGAATTCTCCGAGGTTTTTATAACATTATTGGACTCTACTTTCAGCAATAAGAATGTTTAATTTTCCAAGATTAACAGAAGAATTGTGATGAAATCAATCATAAAAGAAAATGACATGTTCATCATTAATTAATCCTAGCTAAGGATCAGAAGCTCATGAAATATTGAAATTAAGTTCAAATCTCTCTCTCTCTCTCTATCTATCTATCTATCTATATATATATATATATATATTATTCCAGCATTTTTCACAGACTACGATAAAAAAAAGAGAATGTGACCGGAAGATAGAGAACGTGAAATAGAGAAAAAGAGAAATTCGTGTTTGCCAGCAAATGCGTTAAGGTAAAAATAATGGAACGTGTCAAACAATGGTTGTCTTACAAGTCGAAATCTTATCTAAAGATATATCCTCCTTTTTCACTCTCATTCACTTTTCCAATGAACTCTCTCTTTGTCTTCCTTCCTAGATTTCGCGCGCATGCGCACAAAAAACCCGAGAAACCTGGTTGTGATATAAACAAATTAACCGCTGTTATTATTCCAATTTCTTTAACATAAAAACAACTTAACTCAATTCAAAACACAATCTCATTATTGTCTACGGTTAATTAAAAGCATTTGACCCATTATCAACAGAACTAACTCAATCGACCCCTGAGTTATGGACGGAAGTCCTCCAAATTCCAAGAATAACATACTAAGTCAAAAACGTGATTATTCTTGTTGGTATAGTCGAGAGAAATCGAGTTTATAACCTCCTTAAATAGGCTATTTACACTTTGCTGTAGATTTATAATTCAATAATTAAAGTTAGACGTCAACACTTACACAAGAATGTATTTATGTACTGACTTAAGATAGAAATAGTAAACCTTGTTCTTCCATCTATCCGTGGTTTCGGTTAATCGCGGCCAAATCCCCAAATAGACATTTTATAAATTTTACTTAATGACCCAAAAGGAGATTTGTTGTGATTCTAGCAATTCAGATCTGCCTCAGAAAACCCATAAAGTGTTTCCTTTAAGTCAAAATCCAGAGACAGATATGCAACGGGATTGGTCCTGATCTGGCATATCGTCTACAGTCACTTTCGCACAGACTTGCTGTGGCCCCTCTCGATCTTTCCTACAAGTATTTTCATGGCAACGAGCCATTTTCACTGTTTCCCAAACTGGATGAATTTAAACGTGCTACTAAGATGGCATCTCGGTCGCACCCTTTCACTGTCGATATAACTAAATGTCGAAACTGTTGGAGTAGAAGTGGAACAGTTTCTTTTCTCGCATCTCTTGTCAGTGGAACTCCCTTCCTATCACTTGCTTCCCTTCAAATATTCAAATGTAATGTCAATCGACATCTTCTGATGTCTTGACCTTGATCCCCTGTCCTTCTCGTTATCCTTTTCTCCAAACACTCCTCTTTATTTTTACTTTTTTTTTTTTTTGCTTTTTTTAATATCATTTCACCCCAAGCAAGGTGGGATGCCACTAGTACGCAAGGGGTTACAGAGTGGGAGCGAGAGGAAAGAGGAGTGATAGAGGAAAGGATGAAGAGAAAGACAGGGAATAGGTCAGGGCATCTGGAGATGTCAATTGACATTACATTTGAATAGTTGGAGATTATAACCATCAGGGAAACAAGTAATAGGAAGGGAATTCCACAGATGGGAGGTGCAAGACATGAAGCTACTGGAGTAGAAGAGACGGCTACATATAACTGTTTCGACAGTGAAAGGATGGGACCGTGATGCTAGTCTAGTTGCACGTTTAAATTCATGCAGTCTTGGAACTAGCGAAAGTAGCTCGTCGGAGCAGTTACCGTGAAAGTATTTGTAGAAAAGACAGAGGAAGGCGACGGCACGACTGTGAGGGAGAGACTGTGGACGAGATGTCAGATCAGGACCAACCACAGTGCATATCCGTCTCTGGATTTTGTCGAGGACCTTAAGACGAACAGCGGAGGCTCCAGACCATATATGACAGCAGTATTCCATGCAAGGACGAAAGGTAGATTTATAGATTTAAAGAATGGACTCTCACACTCTGTTACCCCTTCCGTGTTAAGTGCTAGTGGCACTCTCGCCTTGCTTCGGTTAATCAGCTTAAAAAAGAAAAGAAATGTGAAAATGTGAAAGGTTTTGACATAATAAGGAAAGAAAAAAAATTCCATGCTGAGGTTGCCAAGAACGAATCTTCTATCCGTCACATAACTTTTATTCCAGTCTCTTGTTGGAATTGTTCTATTTTATTCTTAGTTCTAGCTGTTAATCTCTTATTGTGGTTAATTTATTAATTAATCTTTATCATGGCTATGTAGATAGAGTAAAAATATAAAGCAGGCTGTAATGTCTGCTCTCGAAAATGACCTTCAATCTGTTGTGAACTTTCTTGGCTTGTAAATTTTAACACTTCCAACACGGAACAGATTTCTTTTTGTCATCTTACAGAAGTCTTTTTTGCCTTCCGTCAGTATGGCTGATGCTAACCACCAGGAGAGCAACTCATTGTGCTTTCTTGGTCTCACGTTTTCCACTGATATGAATTTGAGTGATTATATTGAATCAATTGCTACGCCAGCTGCTAGAAAATCTGAAGATTGTGTCGAGCCAGACATTTTTTCTCGCCAACATTCATCTTACACGTTTATAAATCTACTATTCAACCATTCATTGAATAATGCTGACACGTCTGGTCTGGTGTTCTTGCTATATATCTCGAGATTCTTGACAAAATCCAAAGAAGGATCTGTAATGTTATCGGTCCTGACCTGGCATCTCAGCTTCTGTCATTTTTCCACTGCTGTAAAATGATTTACTATAAATATTTTCATGACAGTTATTTTAAAGAGCTTTCCCTGCTGGTACCTCAGCCGCGTGAAGAATAATCTTAAAAGACAAATTACAAACTGGAGATACCGAAATCAAACAAGTAGAAAACTTTAAATACCTTCTTCTAAGAAAAGACGGGAAATGAGATAGCGTAAATATGCCTTCCAAAAGCTGAGCAAAGTATTAAGAAACAGAAAAACTTCATTAGAAATAAAGAAAAAGTGCAATGAACTAAACATAATATCAGTCTTTCTATATGGCAGTGAATGCTGGACAACCCCTTTAAAGATGAAGAAGAGACTTGAAGCATTAGAAATGTGATTCTACAGAAGGATATTGAGGATACCATGTAACGAACATATGAACAAAGACGAAATTCCAGAGGAAATGGAAACAAAAAACGACATTTATTCTTAATATCAGGAATAAGCAGTTGAAATTTTTGGGGCACATAATGAGGAAAGAGGGATTGGAAAATTTGATACTCACAGGACAGATTCAAGGCAATAGGGACAGAGAAAAGCAACGAACAACCTACCTGGCGCGCTTGAGGGAACAGATGGCAGCGCAAGGTTTGGGAGAGATGGCAAAACAACAAAAGTTATCAAGAGCTACAATAGACAGGAAATTGTGGAGAGCCATGATTGCCAACGTCCTGATGGGACACGATAAATAGCATATGATAAAGAACCAGAATTTAATTCATCATCATAGCTCTTTTTACTTGAAGGCTCACAATCTTCTCGTCTTTGATATGGCAGCTCATTTCCCAGGATGACCATCTGCACAAGCCTAATTATGTACTTTCAATACCCACCAAACCAACCTGTGCTTTATATTCTAACTATACTAAACATACCTTAGTTAAAGTTAAAAGTTTCCCTCCCATCAGGGGCACATACAGAGTGTTTTTCTCCTATGCTGGTTGCCAACCACAGCTAGAGAGTTTAGTCTGCCTTGCTATTTAATCCATAATTGGGAGGGTAGAGAAGAGATGGGTTTATGCATTTTCCAAAGGTATTTGTGCAAAATTGAATCTCACGATCTCCACTAGAATTCGAACACAATTCGCTGATTTATCGTTCCCAGCCTCTAACCATGACACCACCCCCACACCAAGAAATTATTTCCAGCAAAAAAATACTAAAAGTTGTGGAGGGTCGTGACTGTCCGCATTCTGGAGTAGCATGACACGTAAAAGAAAGAGACGTTGCAAACGTTTGATATGTCTGGCACAAGGTCGCACCAAGCGGAGATTGAACTGATCATCTCGCTAACAGCGTGAAAACCCTATTGAAAAACGAAACGGTTTTCCCTTCGTTGGAGTTGTGCCAAAAACATATTACCTTCGGAGTTTATAGAAATCGATACGAAAACTCGTGTATATAACCCAAACAGGAACCGATCCTTTATTTGAGATCAACACTCCTAAAAAGAGACAGGTGCAAAATTTTGGGAATAAAAAAAAAATGTCATGATATATCCCTGAGAAAGTTGAAATCATATTTCTAATAGTTCTTTCATTTCCAATATAATTACAATTGCCCTTTGGATGAGAGATTTTCGTAAACCAAGAAGCAAATCAAAAACTGCTATTCAAAGCCAGAACACTTTGCTCGCTTAGCCTAACACAATCTTCCTGTTTTCTTTTCGGACATTTTCTGCTTTAACGTTTTTCACCCAAGAGCATCTCAAGGTAGAGGTTGATGTATGCAGATAACGATTGGCGCTAAATTTGAAGAAGTTGAAATTATAATGGCCTCGAGAGTCTGTTTCACAAAGTAGCCGTACAAATGAACATAACGAGAATGATTTGAACCTGTGTAAATGCCATGGCGAGTTTGAGCTATTATGATATGATTAATTGATTGGCCATGTGTCTTCGGAGAGAGACGTAAGTGAATTTTGGGGGGTTTTAAACCTAATTTCTCAGTAACTATTTTTATCAGATCTCATATTACAATTTCTGGTATTGTTGTTTTTTCTCTAGCTTTCTGTATTACGATGTGAATAGTGTAAATAGTTACATCACCTCATCTCAGACATATAGACAGATCCTGAAGAAGGCTGGAGCGTACGACAGCCGAAACATCGTGAAAATAACATTAAAGATGAGAACAGTTCGAACAATGTAAATAGTTACAATGCCTCATCTCAGACATATAGACAGATACTAAGAAATGTAATTCGTCTGAACATTTGATATGAAAATAGATGATTGAATAGCGAGAGGCTTGCAACATTGCATCCATGGAAAAGATGCTGTACGGTTAGGAATAATTCATCACCCACAAGACGACGTAAATGTCAAGGCTAGAAACTAAAGATTGGGAATCTCCAGACATGATAGCAATATTTCAATTTCTAGATTGGCAGCTAGGTCTCAATATTTATACATTTGGAATGGCTAGATGTAACCGTAAGTTCTATGCTAAGAGTTTCTTCTATCGCACTTCTCGCTTGTGGAACTCTTTTCCGGTTTTTTGCTTTCCAGTCAATTTTGAATTGAATCTTCTGTCTTCTTAATTCTTCTTCTTTTAATGTTCTCTCTCATTAATAATGTTTTACTTTTACTCATGTTCATTAACACTCAGTAACCCCTTACGTCTTAGTGGTTTTATTGCCTTACGTGAGTATGAAGGCAGTCGAAGAGAATGGCTGTGATGGCCAAGATGTAGATAAAATTTGCAGTTAACGCCTCCAAAAAGAAGCTTCTCTCTATCAATCACCTGAAAGACCCTTTCCTGCCTACCATCAGCATGGCTGATGCTAACCCCCGGGAGATTGACTTACTGCGCTTTCTCGGGCTTATATTCTCGGCTAACATGAAGTAGAAAGATTATATTGAATAAATTGCTAGGTCTGCAGCTGAGAAAGTTGTTTCACCCTGTTGTGCTAGACAATCTTTCTCGCCAGAAGCTATTTTACATATTTATAAGTTTACCATTTGTTCATGCTTTGTATATTGCTGCCAATTTGGTACGATGCACCTGTTTTATATTTAAAGATTCTTAATAAAATCCAAAGTATGTTAATTATTCTGATCTGGTATCTCGGCTTCAGTCACTTTCCCACCGTCCTAAAGTAGCTTCCATGCGCCTTTTCTATAAATAATTTCATGGTAACTGTTCAGATAAACCCTTCGCTATGGTTTCTAGAATTTAAGTGCAGTACTTGATTGGCAGGAAGGTCTCATCATTTTACAGTTGAATTGGCTCCATGTAACCAGTTTCTGTTTTTAAACTACTCACTTGTGGAGAAATCTCTTTCGGCTCTATGTTTCCCAGTTAACTTAGATCTTTAAAAAATTAAATGCAATATCAATCGTTATCTTCCGTTTTTCTATTTTTTATTTTTCTCCTTCTATTACTCTCTCTCCTTAATAATTTTTCTTTTTCTCTCGTATTAATACTCAATAACCCCTTGCGTCTTAGTGCCTTTATTGCCTTAC
Source organism: Acanthosepion lycidas (assembly GCA_963932145.1). Lineage (NCBI taxonomy): Eukaryota > Metazoa > Mollusca > Cephalopoda > Sepiida > Sepiidae > Acanthosepion > Acanthosepion lycidas. Next base: position 78,908,287 of record OZ010608.1, on the reverse strand, counting down.
TTGCGGTGAACTCATTAAAAGAAAAGGTCCCAAGTATGTGACATCCAGTAGGGAATTAATTCACTGCTCACCTAAGGGCCCCTTCCCGTTTAAGAAGCTCCAATGAAAAGCTTTTAGTAATCATATATTTATGGATTAATTATTTAAGGAGTTAATCTTTACGTGCGTGCACCGAATGGGACTGAAGTAAATCATTCGAGACCATGTGAAGATCCCTGTCATATATCCTAATCCGCAAAAGTAGAAAGGAAGATAGTCTGAGTGGGAAAAGAGTGACGGCTGACAGCTGATTATTGAAGGCAGACAGGGACAGGAATAGGAGAAATATATGAGTGACGTTTGGCTAAGACAACGTTTTGACCAATGTCCCTTGACTAACGGGTGTTCACATTAGAAACTTTCGTTGATCGATTTAAATCTTTAAGTGGAAAGCTGTTTTGTTTTGTAGCAAATAGAAAATAAGAAAAGTGGATACTCGACAAAAGAAAAAGGCGGGAAAACATGAGGAAGGAATTTTAGGTGGTTTTTCGTTCATAAAGTATTTTGTCATTCTCGCATTTTCCGTTTCATTGTATATCGATTTATTTTTCCCGACTTCATTCAGTCATTCATTCATCCTTCCTTCCTTCCTTCCTTCCTTCATTCTTTCCTTTCGTTCTTTCTTTCTTTCTTTCTCCAATCTTCTTCCTTTCTTTCTTTCGTTCTTTCTTTCTTTCTTTCTTTCTCCAATCTTCTTCCTTTCTTTCTTTCGTTCTTTCTTTCTTTCTTTCTTTCTTTCTTTCTTTCTTATGCCAATATTCTTTCTTTCCTTTCGTTCTTTCTTTCTTTCTTTCTTTCTCCAATCTTCTTCCTTTCTTTCTTTCGTTCTTTCTTTCTTTCTTTCTTATGCCAATATTCTTTCTTTCCTTTCGTTCTTTCTTTCTTTCTTTCTCCAATCTTCTTCCTTTCTTTCTTTCGTTCTTTCTTTCTTTCTTTCTCCAATCTTCTTCCTTTCTTTCTTTCTTTCTTTCTTTCTTTCTTTCTTTCTTTCTTTCTTTCTTATGCCAATATTCTTTCTTTCCTTTCGTTCTTTCTTTCTTTCTTTCTCCAATCTTCTTCCTTTCTTTCTTTCGTTCTTTCTTTCTTTCTTTCTTTCTTTCTTTCTTTCTTTCTTATGCCAATATTCTTTCTTTCCTTTCGTTCTTTCTTTCTTTCTTTCTCCAATCTTCTTCCTTTCTTTCTTTCGTTCTTTCTTTCTTTCTTTCTTTCTTTCTTTCTTTCTTATGCCAATATTCTTTCTTTCCTTTCGTTCTTTCTTTCTTTCTTTCTCCAATCTTCTTCCTTTCTTTCTTTCGTTCTTTCTTTCTTTCTTTCTTTCTTTCTCCAATCTTCTTCCTTTCTTTCTTTCGTTCTTTCTTTCTTTCTTTCTTTCTTTCTCCAATCTTCTTCCTTTCCTTCTTTCGTTCTTTCTTTCTTTCTTTCTTTCTTTCTCCAATCTTCTTCCTTTCTTTCTTTCGTTCTTTCTTTCTTTCTTTCTTTCTTTCTTTCTTTCTTTCTCCAATCTTCTTCCTTTCTTTCTTTCGTTCTTTCTTTCTTTCTTTCTTTCTTTCTTTCTTTCTTTCTTTCTTTCTTTCTTATGCCAATATTCTTTCTTTCCTTTCGTTCTTTCTTTCTTTCTTTCTTTCTTTCTCCAATCTTCTTCCTTTCTTTCTTTCGTTCTTTCATTCTTTCTTTCTTTCTTTCTTTCTCCAATCTTCTTCCTTTCTTCCTTTCTTTCTTTCGTTCTTTCTTTCTTTCTTTCTTTCTTTCTTATGCCAATATTCTTTCTTTCCTTTCGTTCTTTCTTTCTTTCTTTCTTTCTCCAATCTTCTTCCTTTCTTTCTTTCGTTCTTTCATTCTTTCTTTCTTTCTTTCTCCAATCTTCTTCCTTTCTTTCTTTCGTTCTTTCTTTCTTTCTTTCTTTCTCCAATCTTCTTCCTTTCTTTCTTTCGTTCTTTCTTTCTTTCTTTCTTTCTTTCTTTCTTATGCCAATATTCTTTCTTTCCTTTCGTTCTTTCTTTCTTTCTTTCTTTCTTTCTCCAATCTTCTTCCTTTCTTTCTTTCGTTCTTTCATTCTTTCTTTCTTTCTTTCTCCAATCTTCTTCCTTTCTTTCTTTCGTTCTTTCTTTCTTTCTTTCTTTCTCCAATCTTCTTCCTTTCTTTCTTTCGTTCTTTCTTTCTTTCTTTCTTTCTTTCTTTCTTTCTCCAATCTTCTTCCTTTCTTTCTTTCGTTCTTTCTTTCTTTCTTTCTTTCTTATGCCAATATTCTTTCTTTCCTTTCGTTCTTTCTTTCTTTCTTTCTTTCTTTCTCCAACCTTCTTCCTTTCTTTCTTTCGTTCTTTCTTTCTTTCTTTCTTTCTTTCTTTCTTATGCCAATATTCTTTCTTTCCTTTCGTTCTTTCTTTCTTTCTTTCTCCAATCTTCTTCCTTTCTTTCTTTCGTTCTTTCTTTCTTTCTTTCTTTCTTTCTTATGCCAATATTCTTTCTTTCCTTTTCTCTTTCTTTCTTTCTTTTTTCTTCTTATTTGTCATATTTGTCTTTTTAAATCAATCCTTTCCTTCGTTTCTAATTTCTTTCTTTCTTTCTTTCTTTTTCTTTATTTCACAACTTTCTTTCTTTCTTTCTTTCTTTTTCTTTATTTCACAACTTTCTTTCTTTCTTTCTTTCTTTCTTTTTCTTTATTTCACAACTTTCTTTCTTTCTTTCTTTCTTTCTTTTTCTTTATTTCACAACTTTCTTTCTTTCTTTCTTTCTTTCTTTTTCTTTATTTCACAACTTTCTTTCTTTCTTTCTTTTTCTTTATTTCACAACTTTCTTTCTTTCTTTCTTTCTTTCTTTTTCTTTATTTCACAACTTTCTTTCTTTCTTTCTTTCTTTTTCTTTATTTCACAACTTTCTTTCTTTCTTTCTTTCTTTCTTTTTCTTTATTTCACAACTTTCTTTCTTTCTTTCTTTTTCTTTATTTCACAACTTTCTTTCTTTCTTTCTTTCTTTCTTTCTTTCTTTTTCTTTATTTCACAACTTTCTTTCTTTCTTTCTTTTTCTTTATTTCACAACTTTCTTTCTTTCTTTCTTTCTTTTTCTTTATTTCACAACTTTCTTTCTTTCTTTCTTTCTTTCTTTTTCTTTATTTCACAACTTTCTTTCTTTCTTTCTTTCTTTCTTTCTTTTTCTTTATTTCACAACTTTCTTTCTTTCTTTCTTTCTTTTTCTTTATTTCACAACTTTCTTTCTTTCTTTCTTTTTCTTTATTTCACAACTTTCTTTCTTTCTTTCTTTCTTTCTTTTTCTTTATTTCACAACTTTCTTTCTTTCTTTCTTTCTTTTTCTTTATTTCACAACTTTCTTTCTTTCTTTCTTTCTTTTTCTTTATTTCACAACTTTCTTTCTTTCTTTCTTTTTCTTTATTTCACAACTTTCTTTCTTTCTTTCTTTCTTTCTTTTTCTTTATTTCACAACTTTCTTTCTTTCTTTCTTTCTTTCTTTTTCTTTATTTCACAACTTTCTTTCTTTCTTTCTTTCTTTCTTTTTCTTTATTTCACAACTTTCTTTCTTTCTTTCTTTCTTTCTTTCTTTCTTTCTTTTTCTTTATTTCACAACTTTCTTTCTTTCTTTCTTTCTTTTTCTTTATTTCACAACTTTCTTTCTTTCTTTCTTTCTTTCTTTCTCATGCTATTCTTTCTTTTTTTTCTTTTTTCTTTCTTTCTTTCTTTCTCATGTTATTCTTTCTTTATTTCTTTTCTTTTCTTTCTTTCTTTCTTTCTTTCACACCTTTCTTTCTTTCTTTCTTTCTTTCTCATGCTATTCTTTCTTTCTTTCTTTCAATTTTTCAATGTTCTTTTTTTAAAACATATAACCCCAGCAAGGCGATAATGCCAGTAAGGCACAAAGGGTTACTAAGTGTGAAAGAATGAAAAAAAAAAAAGAAAGAGAAACCTTACTAAGGAGCAAGAACAATAGAAGAGAAATTAGAAAGACAGTAGATAACAATTGACACTGCATTTAAATGTTTGAAGATCAAAGTTGACTTGAAAGTAAGAAGCCGAAAGAGAGTTCCACAAGCGAGAAGTACGATAGAATAAAATGTTAACATAGAACTTACGGTTACATCTAGCCAATTGTAAATTGATGAGATCGTGCTCAGCTTTAATTCATAAAGACTAAGTACCATAACGAAGCGCTAATCTGAACAATTACCATAAAAGTATTTATAGAAAAGTCACAGGGAAGTTCCATTAAGGCGGTGGGAAAGTGACCTAAGCCGAGATGCCAGTTTAGGACCAACAATATTGCAGATTCTTCTTTGAATTGTATCAGGAATCTCTAAATATACATCAGGAAGACCGGGTCATATGTGGCTGCAATATTTAAAGCATGGACGAATGATAGACTTATAAATACGCAAGATAGATTCAGTGGAGAAACATTATCTAGCATGATACAGTGAACCAACTTTCTTAGCAGCTCACTTAGTAATGGATTCAATGTAGTCTTTCTACTTCATGTCAGACCGAGAAGACGGAAAGAGTCGCTCTCATGAGATTAGTAGCAGCCATGCTGATGCTGATGCAAGATTGGAAGGGGTCTTTTAGGTGATCCATAGATAGAAGTTTCGTTTTGGAGGCGCTAAAATGAATAAGCCTTTCCTTGCCCAAACTGTAGGTTTATTTTTAAATCAATTGAACCTTGTCGAACTGATCAGATTTAGTATTGAGACAGGAGTAGATAGTTGTCTCATCAGCATAGATATAAAGTTGAAAACTGATGTCATCAGAAAGATCATTGATGAAAATTAAGAACAAAGTAGGTCTAAGGATAGGGTCCTGGGGGACACTTGCATTAGTACAAAAAAGATCTAGAAGAGTGGCCATTCAGGATAACTTTCATTTCGTCGTTTGATGAGAAAGGATGGATCAGGTAAAAAAATTCGCCCAGAAATATCATAGCTGTTGTGATGCCCTCCTTCTAAAGAGTCTATATTGGACTCTTCCGCCTACTATAAAATTAGTAGGAGAGAAAGCCTTGAAGGAACAGACGAATAAGATGTTGTGACCAAGTAAATGGTTAAAGAAATAACAAAACAAGTGTTACAGATATATCATATATTAAACAGTAAGTACAACAGTACAAGAGTATTACACGACTAGTAAGTGTGTGTCAATCTATTCGACTGTTAATATTTACCAGCCTCACCACGAGGTCAGATGTGGCACAAGGCCGAGTTTAATGTTGGGTAATCCGAGCCGGTAGGCTCGGCCAAAAATTTCCCATAGACCCCGTATAAAACGGAGTCGGGTAGCTGTTTCCCGAGACGAGACTCTGCCCTTCGACATAGCTTGGAGACAGTTTGACCAACACAATGCGAACAGATTTGTTCGACTGTTATATTTAACAGCCCCCCCACCACCACGGGGGTTATACGTGGCACAAGGCCGAGTTTACCGTAGGCTCGGCCAAAAATATTCCCTCCGGGTTCAGGTTCTGTCTACCTCCCCGGCAAAGCCTCGTCCGGGTTCCTCTCTGCCGAGGCAGAGAGTTCAACAGTTGAACAATCTAGTCGAATGTTCCTCCAAGGTCTTCTCTCCTACTAATCTTATAGTAGGTGGAAGAGTTCATCATAGATTCTTTAGAGGGAAGACAGCACAAAAGTATCCTTTTAATTTGAGAAGAAGGCCATAATGCCAAACCCAGTCAAACGCTTTCGAGATGTCCAAAGCAACAGATCCAGCCTCACCAGATTTATCTAAAGCTTGATATATATTTTCAGCGGTCATTAGTATATTAGCAATTGACCTAGGGAAGCGAAAGTTGTATTGCTTGTCTGAAAGAAAGCCCATTGATATGAGATATTTAGAGTGGATTAGGGCCTCTAGTGATTTACCCAAAAGACAAGCAAAACTTAACGAGAAGATTATAGGTAATTGCTTGGTATCTATAGCTATGAAATGAAATTCTCTAAATTACTTTTTTTTTTAATAATGTCCAAAAATTAATCCAAGAATCAGAATTAGTACAATTTAATTTCATCTCATAATTCTTTCACTTTAAACGAATAACCTGTTTGTTAAAATAACACCAATCTTCCATTTTCCCCCGTTTGAACGATTTCCTTCAATATTTCCAAGACAATTATTTCTCTTATGAAATTTTTCCACTTCGGTTAAATTTGATTAAATAAAAGCTTATTGATGTGCTCCTTTGACGTGAAAGGCCTCCATTATATACAGAGACAATCCCAGACACACGTATATATGATGGTTTTCTAAGCGTAGCTTAGATGTGGCACAAGGCCGATATTGTGGGGGAACTTAGTGTTGATCGAACTCACTATTCAGTTGTAATTGATCTATCAAGACAGGCTTGTTAACCATTACAGCACGTCGACGTGCACAATGAACGTAACTTAGATGTAGCACAAGTGGGGATCGAACTTACTACTCAGTCGTAATTGATCTATAAAGATAAGTTTGCTGACTATTACATCACGATAATAATTTTCTTAGTATAGCTTAGATGTAGCACAGGGCCGAAAGTGGGGAGCACCCAGTGAGGATCTAACTCACTACTCGGTCGTAAATGATCTAGCAAGACAAGATTGGTAACTGTTACACCTCGTCTTAATATGTATGTAGGAATAGGTATGGAGGTTGGTGAGATCAAAATCATAAAATGACTGATTTGCATACAAGAAGATTGTTGTGGTCAATGGTTGGTCGATAGTAGTCACCAACCTTATATGGAAACCTCATATTGCTCGTTACCATTTTAAGATTAACCATAATTAACTTCTGCTATATTATTTCATCCAAAAGTAAAAAATAAATAAATCCAAACAATTATTTCCTTACTTTGTCAAAGGTTTCTTTTAAAAAGACAAAAATCTGTGGGTATTTACCGACTAAGTCTGCAGAACCGTCGAGAAAAGCATTTAGTCCATCCCAAATAGCATCACGGAATTCGCTCATGGACGGGGGACCTTTGTATTCACGACAATAGTTCGGCTTGTGCTTTCGGATAGTAACTTCACAGCCTGGCCAAAAATACATGTAACTCTTCTTTCCCTGAAAATAAAAGAAAATAATTTAGGGTTATTCAAAAGAAATTTGCTTTGGTCGCTTTTTCGTTTTTATTGCAGTTTAAACTAGTTTCGTTGCCAATAAAGGTGTTTCTGTATTTGTTCATTTGTATCTTCTTATCACCATTTTCACTTGATAATTCTTCCAGATTCCCGGCGAAAACAATTAGATTTTGCTTATAATTTTCTCACAAGACCTATACAGTAGCCAGTTAAAAGTTTGACTGAATTTCCATCAAAATATTCTTCTTTCTTAAGTTCATTTCTGCCTTTCTTTGTATCAAATCCGGCTTTCTTACTATCTAAATTGGCTGAATTTTGATTTTAATGTCACCTTTTTAAATGAATTTATCCTTGTAGTACAATATTAATGTTCATTTTTTTTCCATTCGAACAATTTTTTACACGATATTCAACCTGTACGAGGCCCAAAAGCCACTCGGGGTTGACGGTTAAACAGTAAGATACACAGCTTAGAAGATAACGGATGGCCTTGGAATTTAACAAAACAAGATTGTTATGAGCGAGAAGCATTCCCATGGGAGTCGGTTGCACAAAGCAGTGGGAATATGAAGGGTATGAGGGTAGTTTCTTACAAAGGGCGTGGCATGGAGGGTCTTTACTCCTCAGTACGCGTAAGCTCTATGACGATTATTTTCATAACTATTTTTTTAAAACCTGGGTTAAATTTTATTAAATAAAAATTTATTGCTGTGCTAGTCTCTTTTGATGAGAAAAGGCTTTCATTAAGCACGTAAACACAGGCACAATCACACACACACACACACACACACACACATATATATATATATATATATATATATATATATATATATACACACATATGTCATGGTATACAGACTTCAAGCACTTTCTCACTGCTATAAGTTATTTATTACTGTATACAATATACAATAATTGGAGCACATGGCCGAAAGGGGAAGAGGAGAGAGGCTGGTTTTTGCTAACTATCCTATTCCTAGTTAATCACGATCATGAACCATTCATCCAATACAATTGATCCATTTACCATAAGAACTCATCCATCACCATTCAATCCTACATATACCACAATACCACATACTCATCAGGGTCACCTACAAAAACACCCCATGATATAAAAATTTCAGAATGCCTAAATACAAAAATATATAAAAATTTCATGAAGTATGAAATGAGTTGGGTGAATGAACCTCGAATACTAACTAAAATTGGAAGAAAACCGAACTTAAACAAAACAGATTGTTAGTAAGACGCTTTTGCCCTCAAAATAATCAGAGTGGCTGCTATATTCTGCCGACAGACAGAATCAAGTAACGCACTTACTAATAGAATAAGGAGGGTAAAAATGAATGACGGAATGAGAAAAATCAAAATCTGATCCAGCCGAGATGAAAACGGGGACCAAAAACAAACTGGGGAGGTTAGAAATCTCGACATGGATCATTGCAAAGGGGAGTGCCGGGAAAGGGGCCAGGAGCAATACTTATTCACATTAACTAGGCACATCAAGAGTGTCTAGCTCAACCAGGGGGGGATCACAGGAAACCACCCCGTTGTAACCAAGTGAACTTAAAAAGAAACTCATTGTTAGCCTCTTTTACACAAACCAAGCTCGCTACTTTCACCCACCTTTCGCTGAAATCTGTCGATATCAAATGATTTTTATCAGTTCTGATCTTCAGCTGATACTGAAAGAATCTGACCAGAGCCTGATGAGAATAGCGTTCGTATCGCAGGATTCTCTCCTTTCGCGACGTTCAAATCGCATTTGCGCCACGGCTAGCAGCGTCAGAAACACCATTCGTTTCTTCCCCGAAAACGGGGGCGACACATTATTGCTCAGATCAATGCGAAGTCAATGAGCACGGGAACATCGGGAGCGATACGAGCCGTCAACACGCTGACATAATCCTTCTTGCTTTGATCAATTATTTACAGTTGAATTGACTCGATGCAACCGTAAGTTCTATGCTAACAGTTGCTTCTGTCGCAATTCTCACTTGTGGATCTCCTTTCTGCTTGCATTCTTTCCAGCAAACTTTGATCTTCAAAAATTTAAATGCAATGTCAATCGTTATCTGCTATCTTATTGGTCTCTCTTTTATTGTTCTCGCTTCTTAGTAATGGTTTTCTTTTTCTTTTTCTTTTTCTTTCACACTCATTAACCCATTGTGTCTTAGTGGCTTTGTTGCCTTGCTTTAGTATGAATTGATTAAAAAGACACGAAACAAATACGCCGAACTCGGCACTGATTAGACAAATGTCAGTGTATGTGGAATTTCATCGTCTTGAATTCATTATCATCTATGTTGAGGGGGATACAATTACCGTAATACAAGTCGACCTGGCGTACAAGTCGACCTGGCGTACAAGTCGAACTCAAGATTTCTTTTACCTCAAAATTGTAAGTTAGGCCTATACCTAGCGTATAGTTCGGTCCCCAAACACACGCTAGTCTACCAGTGGCCCAAAATTTAGGCCTAACGGTAAATGAAGTTAGGCTACAGTATATGATAACCTGTACCAAAACTATATAAGATCACACTACCTGTTTATTGAGACACTAACCGTAACAAACTTTCTATATGCCTTTTATAGCAAACAATCTACAACACGCACCGGTCGGTAGCGTATATTGTATCGGGATAACTTAGCGAACATTTAAAATTCATCAGGTCTACTGCTAAACACATTAAAGTCGACATCAACACCTATAAAATATTAATACCCTAGATTACACATCACACCAGGTCGTTTTTTGATAGTACTTCTACGTATCGTATGTTACTATAAAACACAGTATCACTCACATTAGTGCTGTAAACAAACAACCAATGATTCCATCAACCTCATGTGACGAATGGGAAAAAAACTGTGAGTCTGTTACACGATCGACATGAAAGTCAGATTTTCACCCTTTTAATAAGCCTCTATTACAATGAACAGACCAACAAAGCAGTTACCGGTAACAAACGGCGCTTCGGTCAGTGTTTACACGTAGGGTATCAGCTCTATGACGCGATGAGTGGTGTACCGTTAATAGAATACTGAATTTGTATGACTATTCTATTATTTTACATTCATTTCTGTTTTAATATAGCAAATATGTTGATTAAACCAAGTTTTAGTTTATATTTGTGTCAGTCTAGCGGAGGTACACCAAGCGGTGTAAAGTAATTATTAGATTTCTGTCCCACTTGTTTCCAAATCGGTGTTAAAATTGCCCCCTTGTTTTTGAAAGATTTTTTTAGGCTTGAAAAGTCAACTTGTACGCTGCAATTTACAGTAAATGATTAGCGATAATATAACAAAGTGGGCGCGTGGGTTGAATGAGGGCGCAAACTAATGATTTCTCCTGACATGAAGTCAAGCGATTATATTGAAGTTACCTCACAGTTTTTCTCGTCAAAATCCGTCTTGCGCATTTATAAATCTCCCATTGAATACTACTATATCTGGTCTGGTTCTCCTTCTGCATATCTCAAAATTCTTGGCAAAATTCAAAGGAGAGTCTGTCATAAAATCGTTCCTTAACTGGCGTCTTAATTTTTGTCACTTTCTCATAGACGCGACATGTTTTCCCTCTGCCTTTTCTAGAAATGGTTTTTATATCAACTACTCCGATTAGCATTTTTCTTTCATGCCTCGACTGCTTGAAGCTAAGCGTGATGCTAGATTGGCAGATAGGTCTCATTGCTTTACTGTTGAAATAGGTTGATGTAACTGTAAGTTCTATTCTAATAGTTTCTTTTCTCGCACTTCTCACATGTGGAAATACTTTCTGGTTTCTTGCTTCCCTGTCACCTACAATCTTCAAAGATTTAAATGCCACGTCAATCGTCATCTTTTGGCTTCCTGAAATCCGTTCTTTTATTATCCTTTTCCTCACTTCTCACTAAAGACTTCTCATTCTTTTTCACTTCCTGTAACCACTTTCGTCTTCGTGACATTATCGAGTGTTAATTTCTAATCCTAGCTTAAGTGTGGCACAAGGCCCAAAGTATGGGGCACCCAGTGAGGATGTAACTCACTACTCAGCCGTGAATGATCTAGCTTGCTTGGGGTAAAATGATTTTTTAAAAAAAATTATCAACTCGAGACTTTGTATTTAGCGTAACATTTTATTTCCCGCTAATACTTCATCAGTTACTCCCAGCCAGTTATTCCATATGTAAACTGCCTAACTCTTTCCTGGCGTAGTTTTTATATATGTATATATCACAAGGTTTTCTTGGCGTGCAACCTTGGCCAGCATGAGTTCAGGTATCAAAGTAATCACTGACAACGGGTAAATTATCAATCCTTATACCTGACATGTGTCCTTACCTATAACCACAGAATGAACTCTTCCTAACATTATGTATACTACGCCTCTCAAGATAGAGGGACGAATCAAGCCGAGCTTCTCGGCCTGACGGCCAAACTCTCTGCCTCTGAGCAGAGAGGAACCCGGACGAGGCTCCGCCGAAGGGCAGAGTCTCGTTCGGGGAGGTTGACCAACCCGATCCCGTTTATACGGGCTCTACGGGCATTTTTTTGTCGATCCTACGGGCTCGGGAAACCCACGTTAAACTCGGCCTTGTGCCACATGCAACCCTTGTGGGGGGGGTCGCTAGATACCGAATCGAGTCGAGCCGATAGTAGTTCACTCCAAACCAGACTGACAGTCATACTAACACCTTCCACATCTTGTATTATTATTTCATGTAATATACCTTTTTTATTTCTACTCTTGTGTTCGTGTTGTTCTTCCTTGGTCCTTACCTGGATCATAACAATTCCCAACTTTGTACTTGGCTTAATTGATCAAGTGTTGTCAACGGTAGGGGGATAAGAAATAACAACTTTTAAAAGAGAAAGGCTTATCAGAACAAATCGCTATTAAAATATGTATAAAACATTCAAAGAGAAGCTAACCTACGAAGGTGTGAAAGTCGAGATTCTAGGTTAGGACCAATAATATTGCAGATTCTTCTTTATATTTTATCTAGAAACTCTAAATATATAAATATTTCTAAAAAAAGAATTCTTGTTTTGCCAACACAGAAGCATCAGCAAAACTGTGCTGTCTGTTAAAGTCTGAAGCTCATGATGTCATCATTTTGTTTTAACCGCCCATCTAGGCTGACTGGGTCCTGAGGCGGTTGAAAGCTATATCTGATGACTTAAGCCTGAAAAGCAATTAAAGTACCGAGGAATGAAAACAGAATGAAACATCAAGAAGAAAAATAGGTGATGAGAAGAAGCATGGAACTGTAGACTTTGGGTTACATGAGATTTCTGGAACGAGTTCTTTTCTTTTAACATACCTGTTTGCGAGCTGTAATCCAGACAGGTTCGCCATCATCCCACCAATATGGAGCATAGTGTTCGGGGTTTGCGCCCATCAGAAATTCCGTTTTGTGCACTGGGTCGTACATTGTGTTGTCGATGAAGCCGTGGTCTTCCGAGTATAACCCTGTCGAAGCAGAAATAAAATATGACGTAAGATGACAACATCAACAAAAGAGAGAGAGAAAAAACACGTTTTATATTAAACGTTTTGTTGGTTTCAATTAGCAATACAGATTAGGTTTCCTTGCCTTGGTGGCAACCAGTTTAGTAGAAGGAAAACTCTGATTTCAAACAGTCGTAAATAATAGAGCAAACTCGGCTTTTTAGCTATGTTGGGGCAACTAGAAAAAGAACAACGCTGAATTCAAAACAAACCTGAAAGAGAAAACGCTATTTTTATTCACTGGGCTCAGTTTGGTAGCCTAGTAGGGGCGGTTTGAAAAAAGGGGATAGTCGTCGTTGGTATGAGAAGGAAGAAATAAATTCTATTTTTAAATCTAGATGAAAAAAAGTCATTTATACAAATGGACACATATTTTTACAAAAAAAAAAAAAATGTAAAAAAAATTAGCATAAGTTATACATAAACGTATGATTTTAATTTATTTATTTTTTTCCGAACCTTTTTTGCATCTTGCTATCGATATCTGGACAGAACGCGTCACACGTCAACGCCAACTATCTAGGAGAACAACTATCTAGGAGAGAAACGATCTAAGAGAGCAACAACCTAGGAGAGCAACGACCTAGGAGAGCAACGATCTAAGAGAGCAACAACCTAGGAGAACAACGATGTAGGAGAGCAACGATCTAAGAGAGCAACAACCTAGGAGAGCAACGATCTAAGAGAGCAACAACCTAGGAGAGCAACGATCTAAGAGAGCAACAACCTAGGAGAGCAACAACCTAGGAGAGCAACAACCTAGGAGAGCAACAGCCAGAACAAACAAGAGAAACAAAGTCTTTAGTTTTATATTAAACGTTTGTTTATGTTGGTTTCAATTAATAGAAATGATTGCAAAAAAACTTCCCAGTTTCTCAATTCATAGACCAAACACTGATGCATGCTGGGTTTTTTTTTTCTTAGCCAATAAGATTGGCCACTTCTCGGTCTCACCAGTTCTTTTCTTTTTTGTCTTGAAGCCAGAACATTGCGACCTTTAGCCTGTATTATCTTTTGTATGTTAACACCATTCTTAGCTTATGAACTTTTTGCCTTTTAATTGTTGCTTTGCCTTATTACTGTTGCTTTGCATATATTGTTTGCTTGTTTAATATTTTTGACCTGTTCTTTTCTTTTCATTCTCTTTTTATTGCTTAATGCAAACTTTTTCAATTCTGTGCTTTTATATTTAACCATAGACAATTACTCTACATTTCACTAGATTGAGTTATAAATAATTTTAGTTTTGGGGAGCCAATTGTCACAACGAATATATTATTCCCACTGCTAATCATACGCAGTCTTTAAGAATAAATTCACAGTACACTAGCATACGACAATTGTCAACGCAAAATCAGCCATTATTATTATATGTTTCTACATTATGTTGAGTCATAAGTAGTGTTGTTGACGAAAGTGTTATCCTAAATACTGATCATGAGTAGCAATTAAGACGTGGATTACACTAATATAACGTAAATTGCTGTGTACAAGTCGAGTTTGCAAGTCTACAAAAATCTTTCCAAAACTAGGGATCGATTTATATGATTGTTATTGAAATATTTTGAACCGAGTTCCAATTCCAATTGAGTTCTTTATATCCACTCACGCACAAATACTCTTGGGAAAAGTATGTATCCACTTCTCCGCTAGTTATCGGTTAATTAGTATTAAATCACTCCCACATTGGCTGCATACATAGCTATATTGTCCATTCTACACCATTGACCCTTCAAGAAAGTTTCCTTGTCGGCTGGGGCTGCAGAATACGCCGACTGCAGAGGGGTAAGACCACTCTCCCCCAATGAAACGTCCTGGGTAAGACGATAAACTACATCCAACAGCAAGGCCTTTGATCAGGAGGTTTTGAGGAGCATGGAACCACCTTTTAATTGCTGGTGTTCCCAGGTCCACCTTAACCTGGGGTGGTAGCACCTGTCAGGGTCCCAGCTATGGGCAAATAGCTGTTGTAACCTAGAAAAGGCTACTGAATGAGGAATAACAAAAACGTAGGTTGGAAATGAAATGGTAATCTTTATAACATCAACAAAATACAATACTCGCCAGCGGCGTTAAGTAGGTAACCCACTGCTAGTGGTGAATTACTTAGACAGCATATTATCCCCACTTACATAGTGTCCAACGTATTTATGAGGATTGCGACATACTAATTGGTGTTCATAGGTACGGTATATAATATTATCTATCTATCTATCTATCTATCTATCTATCTATCTTCTTTTGTTCATATCTATCTACCTATGTATTGTAACCTAGAAAGGTTACTGAATGAGCAATAACGAAAACAGAGGTTGGAAATGAAATGGTAACCCTTATAAAATCAACCAAATACAATACTCGCCAGCGGCGTGAAGTAGGTAAACCACTACTAGTGGTGCACTACTTAGCATATTACCCCCACTTACAATAGTGTCCAACGTATTTATGAGGGTTGGGACATACCCATTAGTATGGTACGGTATATAACAGTAGTTAACCCAAAACTGGGGACAAAACGCCATGAAAGTGTATAAATAGGTTTTAATACCAGCAATAATTTGTTGAGGAAAAATTATTAGCAGCAAATGATTTTGAAGAAAAATATTACGTCAACACATTATTACCATCAATAGATTTTTGAAAAATATTACCAATAAAAATCTTGTTGGCATAAAATAACCCATTGAGGTTCATATGCCGTAAAACAAACCAAAGCCTACAAGAAAGTTAATCCGTCCTTTGAAAGATTATATTTTTAATCATCTTGGGAGTCGTCCTCATCAGGAAAACCTGGCACGAGAACCGGTCTTATGAACAATGCCCTGACTACGTGGCAGATAGTATTGGGTTACACGTCACCAGTGGTATGTGGCATAAAGTGTAAAGTGGCTTGATATAAAGTAAACATCATGTCAGCTCGAAAATTCCTTGAAGACTAATTTTTTTCTGAGTGTATCTAAGAATGAAGTTAAAAAGAATTTATCTGATTGGAAAACTCGGCATCAATATATATATATAATAAAGAAACAATCTACTATCAATCAGTTGTCCGAGAAAATGAAAAAAAAAAAAGATTTAATTAAGGGTGTATACTGATGTTCAAGAATAATCACTGGGCAAGCGCAAATGACAGGAAATATTCAATACTTTGATCGATTGACATTAAGAGATGGAATAGTAATAAGACGTACAGACATTGTCAAGTTTGTAACTAGCTCTAAATTCATATATCCGGTTGAGCTCTCGAAAGAAAGGTTTTTTTTTTTTAAAAAAGGGGTTCCTACTGTTATTAAGTATTACTCTTCAAGTACGAATTAAGTTCTCCGAGCCGCTGGCGTATTTGGTATTTAAAAAAAAAAAAACGTTAAAATTCTCTTCATTTTTGCCATGCTGATGGTCTAGGGGTAAGATATGTGAATGGTGTCAAATCAGTTGGGTTTCGATCCCGGCTTGAAGCAATCGGACGTCTAGCCACACTGAGGAGATGTGATACAGCGAAACAGTCACTCTGTGGATGACTATATATATATATATATATATATATATATATATATATATCCACAAATATTCTTAAATGCCTATAATTGATAACAGAAACCATTGGTTTATACCAATGGCTTCCCATACTTAATACTTTTCGTTTTCACTCCCGCGTGGTCATGTGTGATGTCATAAGTTGCGATGCGTTTTTTGCTTCCGCGTCTCGTATATACGAGTTTGTCGGTGCTTTGAAATTTTTCATGAAACAAAAACAGATTATCATTATTGTTTCGTCCGTGTAGTGTTTAATATATTGAAATGTAATTGTCATCTTTGATAATGGCCTATGTAAGCCAAAATTCTTAAATAGGATTAAAAAATATGTATCAATATTGTGATTTCCTTTCGTCTTTCAATGATAATGTTATTAGGCTTATCAGACAATATGAACTTACTTAAAATAAATAGACAAAACTTATCTATATTATTTAATGAAACATGCATCAATGAAAAATTGCTGCCTAAATACACACACACACATACACACACACACACACACATATATATATAGATATAGATAGATAGATAGAGGCACTGTCAGTCACTGGGCGTGTTTCTAAAAATAAATACGCTAAAAATCCACCTACATCCTTGCCGTGCGCCGACGGCTTAGTGGTAGAATCTCCGACTGAGACCAATTCAGTCGGGTTTTGATCTTAGCTAGAGGCAACCGGATGTCTAGCCACAGTGATGAGCTGCGAAACAGTCTGTCTGTGGACGACGTTATATATATATATATATATATATATATATATATATATATATATATATATAATCAAGCAAGCAAGGCGATAAACCCATTGAGACTCAAAAGGGCGACTTAGGGTCAAAGAAAATTAAAAGATTTTAGAAGGAACTGGAAATCAAACCTTGAACAGGGAACAAAGGACAAACCTCTACTCCTGTTCAAAATACCGGGGAGGTGTGAGAACCGGACGGTTGGCGAAACTATCTACTCCTATGAAGAGGAAAAATAATTTGTAAATGATATTCCAGTTTTAAGGCGGAGGCGTTAGAAGTATAGAGTTGATGCAGACTTTAGAAGGAAGCAGAAACCCAATCATAAACAAGGAACAAGGGATAAACCTCTTCTCCAGTACATATTATAGAAAGGTCTTTCTCTATCTTACTGTTTCTGTCTGTCTGCCTCTCTCTCTCCATATATATATATATATAAAGACATGTCTCATTAAATAATTTAGTCAAGGGCATATTGAGAGCGAGAAAGATAAGGAAAGGCAGTGGGGTACCTACACAACGAAATTAAAATGGAGGGCTTAAATGATTTTCTAAGCGTAGCTTAGATGTGGCACAAGGCTAAATGTGTGGAGCACTCAATAAAGATCACTTACTATTCAGTGGTAATTGATCTAGCAAGACAAGCTTGCTCACCATTACACCCCGCCGAAGTGCCCAATCTACGAGCAGCAGATGACTTGATTCTAAAACATTCAATCAGATTGTCTCGAAGTCCGGTCGCTGATAAAATAAGAAATGACATACACACACCATAGCACCTATTGCCGATTCAGACCATATCAAGCAAATATCGAGGTAGATTATCGTGTAGGCTTTACAAACATTCAGACCCCACCCCAGACATCTGAATGCACATGCTTATCGTAAGTATTATATTTATTTCTTTTAAAACTGGGAGGTGATTCATGCGACAGATTCGCACCCGCAAGGAGTCAAACAGTGACATTTTTTCAGATTGTTGTTTGTTTATTGTTTTGTGCATAAGGAAAACATTAAGGAGATCAGGGAGATTATTGTCATGTTTTACACAAGTGTATCATGGTGCTTAGCACGAGTGACATTTGGTTCTCTTGTAACGAAGCTCCATCCCCTCGAAAAGAGAAAATTGGTTCCGGTCGGCACGGGCCGCCATGTTAAAGCAGAGGAAAAGGAAAATTCTAGATTAAGTCATTTCGGATGTTTAATTTCTATTCAAGTCTACGACGCCTTTTCATGTGGTTTGCATCAAATTTGCATTCATTTTTTTTTTTTCTATTGTTGTTTAAAATGTTCTTCGTTTTCTTTCTTGGAAGAGAGACACAAATTATGAAAGGATTTGCCTTTCTTTTTTAACACTTTTCTCTCTATCTTTCCTTGTTTTCTCTTCTTTCTTTTTCTGTTCGTGACTCTCGAGATAATCTCTCATATTTTTTCTTCGCTCTCTTTTATTTTCAGTAATGAATTTTTTTCTTTTTTTTCGCATTATTTTCTTTTCTTTCCTTCTTTGCACTTTTTGTTCTTTGTTCTCTTTTTCTTTGTTTCTTTCTTTGTAGATTTTTCTTTTTTTCAGTTTTTCTTTCTCTTTTTGCTCTGTTTTTCTTTTTTCTTTATATCTATTCGTGATTTACTTCTTTGTTTTTTGTTTTTTTTTCACTTTTCTTCGCTTTTTCCGTTCTTTTTTCTTTTCTTTCCTTTATCCTACTTTTCTTTGTCTTTTATTTCTCTTTTTGCTGTTTTTCCTTCTATTTTTTTCCTGGGTATAACGATAAATTACATCCAGCAGCAACGCCTTTGATCGGGAGATTGGAGGTTTTGAGGAGTATGGCACCATGTCTTGAGTGCTGTTGTTCCCAAATCCACCCTATCTCAGAGTGGTAACACCCGTTAAGGTCCCAGCAAAAGTTGAATCCCCAAACCACAAAAAAAAAAAAAAAAAAAACTATGAAAGTATAAAAGTACATCTTCATTCTAAAAATACCAGCAATACCTATTTGTTATATAATTACCAACGATCCATTTTATCTGTAGTGGAAGACATACATTGGCGTTCAAATATTTAGATTTCAGCATTAAATAACTCATAAAGGCTGATATGCCGCTAAACAAAATCAGCCAAATAACTAACACTCTCATAACATTAATTCATATACACATTCTTAAATCGAACTGTATTCCCGTCCCGTGTAAGACAATAAACTACATCCAGCAGCAAAGGTCTTTGATTAGGAGGTTTTGAGGAGCGTGGAACCACCTCTTAATTGCTGGTGTTCCTAGGTCAGGATCCCAGATATGGGCAAATAGTTACCCCCCACCATAAAAAAGGTGTAAAAACACTATGAAAGAATAAAAATAGGTTTTAATACTAGAAATACTTTTTTAGAAATTTTTTTACCAGCAATACATTTTTGAAAAAAAATATTACCAATATATTTTTGAAAAACAAAATACTACCAGCAATAAAAATCGAGGTTGATATGCCGTAAACCAGACCAAACGAACTGTATTCCAAAATATAACTTCAACAAAACTACGACATAAAACACATATATAACCACTTTCTAGAAATTATGTCCACACAAACATTTATACGCGCAAAAGCAGTGAATCATCTACCATGTATTCAATTGCGAAAGCAGAATAACATATTTTTATTACTCTGAAGCTCCGAAGAAAATTAAATTTTGGCAGTAAATGACCCATAAGGAGTTGATATGCCGTTAAACAAACAAATCAATAAAATCCACTCGCCACGCTAACGCTTTCAGCTGAAATGAAGTGGAAAGACGACATTGAATTCATTTAGCGGTCAGCTGCTAAGAAAGTCGATTCACTGTGTTGTACGAGACAATTTTTCTCTCCAGAATCTATCATATATATCCATGTTTACCATACGTCCATACTTAAAATATTACTGCCACATATGGTCAGGTCTCCCTGCTATTTACTTTGAGCGCCTTGATAAAACCCAAAGAATAATCAGCAATATTATCGGTTCTGATCTGGCCACTCGACTTCAGTCACGACGTAAGGTTGCTTTCCTGTGTCTTTTCTATAAATATTTTCATGGTACTTGTTCGAATAAGCTCTTCGCTAGGGTACCTACACGCTATGAATTTAAACGCACTACTGAAATGGTAGCGAGTCTTATCAATATCACAGTTGAATTGGCTAGATGTAGCCGTAAGTCCTATGCTAACAGTTTCTTTTCTCGCACATCTAGCTTGTGAAAGTCCCTTATTATTCTTTTTTTAAATAAATGAATATAGTTTTAAATTCACAATAATTTGATCACAATTTAAAACAATATACAACCATTTTTTTTTTATTTTAATGTAAAACAATAGTACAAAAAATGCATTTAACACAGGACAAAATTATTGGCCCTCTGGCCTCAATACTCAATTGTGTAACCTTTATTCTTGATTATTGCCTTTAATCATTTTTGATAGTTCCTTACAAGATCACTATACACACTGATAAGTATTTTGCTCCATTCTTCCTTGGCAACAGCTTCTAGTTCCTCCAAATTCAAAGAACTTCTTTCTTTTACTTTTTTCTTCAAATATGCCCATAAATTTTTAATGGGTTTTCGGTTAGAACTTTGTGCAGGGTACACCAATACCTTAATTATGCTGTCATCTAAGTATTTAGTAACAATTTCTGCCGTGTGTTTCGGGTCATTGTCATGTTGGAACGTCTAGTGATGCCCCAAAGACAGCTTTCGTGAAATTTGTTTTATATTATTTTTAAGAATAACCAAATACTGCATGATACCCTATACTCTCACTAGTTCTCCTGGTCCAGAAGCAGCAAAATCTCCCCAGAGAAGAACGATCCCACCACTGTGCTTAATTGTAGAGAGGGTATTTTTTTGCCTTGTGAGCTTCATTCACTTTCCTCCATACATAAAGGGAGTTTGTCTAACCAAATAATTCTAGTTTGATTTCATCTGGCCATTAAAAAAGAGTTCCAATATTTACTTCCATATTCAAGATGGCTTCTAGCATAAGTTAACCTGCATTTTACGTGTTTAACCTTAAGCAAGGCCGATAAACTTAATGTTCAGCTCGATGGAAGCAGTGTGCACGCGTGTGTGTGTGTAAAATATAGAAAAATAAGAAAGAACCGTTAAGTTAATAATCCAAAGTTCATTAGTATTTTTGATTTTATTAAAAAAAACAGTGATCAATAAACAAGTAGAGCCTAAATTATAATTACTTTAAAAAAAAATATGATTCCATCGCTACATAAGAGTTCTCATGTTTCAAAACAAAAGATGAAAAACCAGCTCTGTTTCATCCTCAAGCGAATTTTGGAATAACTAATCTTGAAATTTACATATACATTCGTAATATTAACTACATGAAAACGGTGAAACCAATTATTGTAATAAGGGGCGAAAGGGTGAACATATTGTATCAACATATTAGTTACTTAAGTAACTAATATATTGATACAATATATATATATATATAAGTTATGAGAAAGTGTAAAAAGATTTCGTGTGACGCGTTTCGACCTTTTGGATTTCATCAGACTACGTTAGTTACTTTTAGTTACCCTTTTCCCCCAAGATTATTCTTGATATATAAAAATTTATATATAGTTATCCCATATATATATATATATATATATATATATATATATATATATATATATATATATATGATATTTTCACAATACATAACTTGCTTCTAGTTCTGTGTAAATATACTTTGATATTCTGAGTAGGCACTATTGAAA
>OZ010608.1:78879173-78881673 GCA_963932145.1 Acanthosepion lycidas | reverse complement strand
CAGAAATTAAGAGGTGCTTCCACGCTCCTCAAAACTTCAAATCTACCCATCAGAAGTTTTGCTGCCTATATTAATCGAAATATCTTCATCAAACATTCAGTGTACATCTATATTATAAATATAAATTGTAATAATAAAGAGTGGCCAAACCGCGGCTCTCGGGGTACATGCAGTTCTTTGACCCTTAATATGTTGCGGCTCGTAAAAATATGTTGGCTGAGCTCTTTTTTCACACAGTTAATATAAAAGGTAAATAAACAAAATCAAGCTTTATAATTATTTACTGGGTATTAATTGAGACCCCATTGGATTAAAACGGAAGTTTAAATGTTAATGTGTATGTAACAAAAACGTATGTACAAATTTTATAATATTAATTGATATCCTCGTTCTTGTTTATTTTACAATAAGCGACACCCTGTACGAGGCGCAGGGGTCACTCGAGTTACAGGGTTACGTTAATATAAAGCCTGGTCTATGGGATATTTGGAATTCCTAACTATGAGATAGATCCATTGTGTGGTCGTAGCGTTGTTAGTAAACGTTTTTTTACGACTTAATCTATCTTCAAATACGGCAGCGGTGGCCAGACCGCGTTTCGTAAGCCAGATTCGGCTCTTTGATCTTTAATATGTGGCTTGTGCAAATATGTTGGTTGAGCTCCCTTTTTTTCCCCCTTAAATATAAATGATAAATAAGAAACATTTCAAACTTTATAATTATGCACTGGGTGTGAATTGAGACACCATTGGAATAAAACGTAAGTTTAATGTTAATGTTTATATAACAAAAAACGTATCTGTAAATTATGTTCATGTCTTGCGACTCAAAAAAATCTGAACTTTATCGTCTGTGGCTCTTACTGGTCAACTCTGGGATAATAAATATATGATAAATATAAAATTTCCATTTCCATTTAATTGTGGTGTTGCATATTGTGTCGAAATTCAAGTGTTTTTCATTATCTTCTTCTGTGTGCTATATCCCTTCAGGATGTGGGAAATCATGGTTCTCCAAAATTCCCTGTCCTCTACAGCTCTTAGTAAATTTTGTCTTCTTGCTATCACTTCTAAACCCGGTTTTGTCATCTATTTACACAAGCTCGTTAAGCAGGGGTTATTCACCGTTTTCCTCTGTCGTTCCTGCCTTCAAAATGCTCTGTGAGTGGCAAATCTTTCAAGCTCTCTTTCTTCATTATGTACCATAATTCTACTGTCGAAATTGTCGTTGGAGTGACGGTAGATTTCTATTGGCTTGGTCAGTTATCTGTGAGAAGGAAGTACAAAATCTAATCAGGATCTCACTAACATGGTTCTAATTTGATCGACCATCGGATGTGAATCACTGTTTTAAAGGATAGCACGGGCAGTGTGCAAGCTAACCGGCACTAAAATTATTACCAGCTTACGCCTGAGAGATATCAACTTTTCTTCTGAAATTTCGAAGTCAAGCCTTGATAATTTTGCAATCAGTTAGAAGTGATGATAGCCTACGCCATCTGAATAAATATTAGCCACCAGAATTCTTTAGTTTCCATACATGAATATAAAGTTATTATTTTAGATATTCCTGAAGTAAAAAAGAAATTTTTGTGTTTGTTATCTCGCTTAAACCCTGTTCTACCATCCATTTAGTTACGATTAAGCTTTGTTTTTCTCCGTCGCTCTTGCCCTCAATCTATCCTGTGAGTAACAAAGTTTCCAAGCTGTCTTTCCTCATTGTGTGCCTTATAAATTTCAACTCTCACTTCCTGATGTTATGCATAAGTGTCCTTTTTGTTGCCATTTTCTCTAAAACTTCGTCTCTGCTTGCATATTCGGTCCATGGTATTCCCAATATCCTTCTGTAGAACCATATTTTTATCGTTCCAAGTCTGTTATTGATCTATGAGGAGATTATCCAATATGCACTGCCTTATAAAAAAAAATGAAACTAGGTAACGGTTCAGAACGTTTTTCTTTCTTTCGGATTTATTTCGAAGTTATTTACTTTGTTTCGTATTTATCTGCGACAAAATGTATTATAGTAGTACCTAAGATATTCTCTAGTTTTTTATTTATTTATTCTTTTTAAAAATTTTATCTTTTATTTAATTAATATTAATATTTTGTGTTCTGCATGCTAAAAATCTTTTTAATTAAACCTTTTTAATTAGCGTCTGGCATAAAATTTCTATTTTAAAAATTTTAAATATATATTAATTATTAAGATTTCCTTAATTTTATCTAAAAACCTTTTCTAAATTTTTAAAGATTGTATTTCTTTATGCAATTTCTCCTTTTGAACAAAAGTTAACATGTTAAATATAGATCAAGGTCAACCTATGTCTACATGAATTTGAAAATTTGTCATCTTAATTTCTCTCTTCACTATTCATTTATTGTACCCTCTCCCTAATAGATGCATTTCCATTCTCTCTCTGTTTTCTCTCTCTATCTTTCTATCCCCCTCCCATTTTAAATACATTTTCTCTTAGTGGTGAATTCACCCTCCTTTCTTC
>OZ010608.1:78806673-78874173 GCA_963932145.1 Acanthosepion lycidas | reverse complement strand
TGTCTGTCTATCTATCTATCTATCTATCTATGTCAATATCTCTGTCTGTCTATCTATCTATCTATCTATCTATGTCAATATCTCTATCTATCTATCTATCTATCTATCTATCTATCTATCTATGTTATATCTCTGTCTGTCTGTCTATCTATCTATGTTAATCTCTCTCTCTCTCCCTCTCTCTCTCTATCTATCTATCTATCTATGCCAATATCTCTGTCAATCAATCTATCTATTTATGTTAATATCTATCTATCTATTAAGTTGGTGTCGTTTTGTCACATATGTTACTATGTGAGAAAACGCCATTATTTTTGCACCAACCTAATATGTCAATCTCTCTCTCTCTCTCTCTCTCTCTCTCTATCTATCTATCTATCTATCTATGCCAATATCACTCTATCTATCTATCTATGCCAATATCACTCTATCTATCTATCTATCTATCTATCTATCTATCTATCTATCTATCTATCTATCTTAAGTTGCCTACTCCGCTATGTGTCTCTTGAAAAGTAACCTCCGTTTACTGCGTTACATAACCACTGGCTACCGATTTCACATTGTGACTAAGATTAAGCTTTGTGTAATCCATAGTACTGACAACAATCACCTGCGGCTGTTGGGTGACTGGTCGGGAAGGGTACTGGAGTGAAAGACGCGGATCGCCGAGAGAAAGCTTTATGGTTGGCCCAAGATTGACTCACTGTATTGCTGTCTTTATTCTGGTGTCGCACACATACTGGCCTGAAGCCATATTTGAATGCATGAAAGACGACAGGCGTTTGATGATTGCCTTTTGTCTTACCCGCGTGGTTGTTGGCGACAAGGAAGGGAAAAGAATTGATCAAATTTTCCTACACACACACGTAAGCACCCCCCTCACACACAAAAGCACAAGAACAAGAATAAAGAAACTGAAGATTGTGTTGCGTCTGTCATGCAAGCAGTGAGGATATAATTGTCGAGAAAATCAGAATTCATTTGATTTTGTCTCGGCCAGGGTTTCCCAACCTGGGTGATATCGTCCCACGTTGGGCGATTTCAAATGTTTGGTGGGCAATGAGAGACTGAACAAAAATTGTAAAGCGATTTGAAATTTTGATCGGTGATATAGGATTTTGAAGATTAAAAAGGTATTTCAAAATATGGTACCCGAAAAAAAAAAAACATTTTCAAAGGAGATATACAAAAAACCTGTATAAAAAAAAAAAATTGGCTAAAAAGGGACTAATTGGCGCATAGAAAAGATATAAATAGCCCGGCGAACAATGAATATTTTGCTATTTTCTATAGATCTGAGAAGCGTCATTAGCATTTAAAAAGTCCTTCCGACGAAATAACATTTTTTTCACATATAAATCAGATAAGAGAAAAGCAAGAACAAAAATATATTAGCTGCATTTGTATTATTTGCTAGTAGTGTATATTCTTTTTATTTTATTTTTATGAACAAAAATCGTTTAATATTTTGTCATCATTTACAACACTAAGCTTAACCATAAAACTAACGTTGACCATAAAACTAATCTTGACTGTAAGACTAAATTATAAATATATTTTCAATGGTCAAGTTTGCTTTTGTTGGTTTTTTAATACGGTAGTAGCAGCAGCTGCTGTCATATCAGTCAGCGTTTTGTGTTATCTCCCTTTGGTATTTTTACTACATCATAAAATCAGTTTACGAACCAGTAACAAACTTTTACGAAATCATTTTGGTATGCTATTGAATATATACTACACAAGTATAAGAGTGGATGATGACGCAAAAAATGGTTGGGCACCCCTGGTCTAGACTTCTTCACACATGCACATAAACACACACACACATATTAAGACAATCTTTAACCTTGTAATTTTTTATATACCAGAAAAACTTTAGAAATATCGATTACAAATTGGGAAATTTTGTTTCGCCCTTTAAGACATCATCAGACGCAAGTGAGGTTTACGTTGATGTGACTACAAAAACGCACGAAAATTTAAATTTTAATTTTTAAAAGTCCCTTCCAAAAGCATTAGAATATGATTGCATATAAGGACAGACAACTTTCCAACATAGGGTTTTCCTGAGTATGACGATAAACTGCATCAGGCAGCAAAACCCCCGATCGGGAGGTTTTGAATAGCTTGGAACCGCCTCTTAATTGCTGCTGTTCCCAGGTTCACCTTGAGTCAGGGTAGTAACACCTATCAGGGTCCTGGCTATGGTCAAACAGTGAAACCCAAATTGGTTAAAAAATTATGAAAATATAAAAACAACATTTTTATAGAAAAAAATTAACAGCAAAACATTTTTGAAAAAAATAAAGGCATTACCAAAACTCCCAAGAAAATTAAATTCCAGCATAAAATGACCCATAAGAAGTCGATATGCCTGTTAAACAAAGCAAAACAAACCAACATAGGTAACATAGACAAACTTTATGTGTGTAACAGGGGTTGTAAAAGTGAAGCTGGCCATAAGAATTCGCTTACGGGATCATAGAGGACTGTTTGCTCGGGTAAAAATGATCGAAAAAATAAAATTCTGAATGAAAAACACAAAAGAGATATATAAGGTTTATTTCAGCAGCAAGAATTATCTCAAATGTTTATATATATATATATATATGAAAATATATAAAAAAAATAGGAAAGAACTGGTTAGATAAATAATCCAAAGTTCTTTAGTATTTTTGTTATTATTTTAAAAAAATAGTGCTCAATACAAAAGTAGAGCATAAATATAATTATTTATTTAAAAATATGATTCCAACACGCTACATAAGAGTTCTCATGTTTCAAAACAAGAGCTGAAAACTTCAATATAATTATTTGAATTAAATTAAATTAAAGTAAGCTCTGTTCCATCTCCAAGCGAAATTTCTTGGGGAATAACTTATTTCTGAAATTTACGTGTTTTAATAGCATATTCATTATTGAAATCAAAATTTCTATGGTAACGGCCAGCGCGATTGTTCATATAGAAATGGGTGTAGGGTGTTAATACTTTCTATCAGTATAGAGTTACATTCACAGATGTCCAGTCAAGGTAAGGTTGGGGTGTCTAAATTTAAAACGGAAGATGATTTCGCCTAGTCTGGTTCACGTGTCTATGGAGATTTATTTATTTTATTTTTTTCTGAAAGGGTTTTGTGTGTATAAAAAACCGCCGTAACAGTTGTTTTTTGAAGACTTCATAAAGGGTTATCTTTTTTTGTAGGGTATTTAAACTATTTATTAGGACTATGGATTTTAAAAATTATTTTTTTTTTGTTTGTTTTTATGATAATTATTCAATGCAAAAATTTGATGATGTCGGCAAAAAATCGTTAACTCATGTCTATTGTTTAATAGATTTTTATTATTTAGAAACTTATATATATATATATATATATATATATATATATATAGATATAGATATAGATATAGATATACTCGGTGTGACAGCATAATTGTCCAAATCATGTAAAAGCAAAATTGAGCATTTGTTAGGCTGAACTTTGAACCGTTCTATTTTAGAAATGATTAAAGTTATCCTACTGGAATTCTCCGAGGGGTTTATAACACTATTAGACTCTACTTTAAGCAATAAGAATGTGTAATTACTCTCGAAGCTTAACAGAAGAATCATGATGAAATTTATCATAAACGAAAATGACATGTTCATCATTAATTAATCATCGCTAGTGATCGAAAGTTCATGAAGGATTGAAATTAAGATCATATATATATATATATATATATATATATATATATATATATGTGTGTGTGTGTGTGTGTGTGTGTGTGTGTGTGTGTGTGTGCGCACGCGCGTGTTTTTTTTTTATTCCAGCATCATTTTCCAACTTATTCAAGATGATCTTCTCCCTCTCTAACCTTCTAACTTTCTGTCCTGGAGTAACATAGTGTCTCATAGGTTTCACGTATGATTACATTTTCAAGTATTTTTTCACTGCTCTTTGGACTGTCATAGCTGAAACTTCTCCCTTACGTGCCAAATTCTTATGGATTGAGTTGGATTTTTCTAATTGATCTCTACGTTGAAATGATGATCCCTCTTCCTTTTGTGACCTCTTGATTCAGTTTTCCCCTTTACTGTTCCCTCTTTTTAAAACTTATTCACCGTTCTCTTGATGATTCTTGAATGAACTTTGAAGATGGAAGTCAGATTATGAATGTTGGTACCATTACTGAACGCCTGAATGATCCTTTCCCTCTGACCATTGCTCATTTTGGAAGACAGTGGGACTGACACAAAACGATTTTAACCTGGTTTCTTTCTAGCTGAATAACTCAAAGGGATTTTAGCGATTCTTACAAGAAATGGTGTCAAGAGCTGCACGTTACTTGTGCAAGTTTTGGGACAAGCTTTGTAAGTCTGTTGCGAGACTTAAAACTTCACATTGTTATACACAGGGACAGGCATGTTCCCAACATAGGGAACACAGACAAACTTTATATTTACCACGTGTGTAAGCGAGGTTGTAAAAGGTGAAGCTGCCCATAAGAATCACTTACGGACCCCCATGGCAGGACGTTAGCACAAATATAAATGATGGAAACAAAATACTTGATGAAAGATGCAAAAAAGCTACCAACTAAAGAGATGGTCTTTTTCTGCAAAGAATTATCACCTATATCTATAAAACTGAAGGTCTGTGTGTATGTGTGTGTGCGCGCGCGCTATTTATGCACGTCCACATTTCTCGACTGATTCCGATGAAATTATACACGCATGTTGCAATAGACCATAATAGGTCAAGACCAGCATTTCAATCTCCAACCCCGTTCCCCGGGTTGGGCAGAAAAATCGACAAACCTGAAGGTGCGTACGACATTTTACAAAAAACAGAGTAGAGTTACATGTGAACAAAATTTTTACTGGATGAGCTGATGTTCTTTGCACTTAATGCAAAACATCAGCTCATGTTACGAGGTTTATGTAAAGTGTTTGATAGTTTTCCTCTGATATTGGCTTCACACAAAAATGGTAAAAAAAAAAAACCGCGAAAAAGTTTTCGTACCACTTAAAATAAAACTTGAATAACTTCCTCGTTTTTTATCCGATTTTCTTCAAACATGTCGCAAAAAAATTTACCATCATGCAAGAAATAAAACACTGAAAGCGAGCAGGGCGTTTTAGCCCTGCTCGCTTTCCTGCATATAACGAGAAACCACGAAAGAACGTTCAAAACGTCCAAAACGTTCAAAACGTTCGTTTTTTGGCCATAACACCCTGGTTTTTCATCTGATGCTTTCCAAATTTGCCATGTAAATTACATATGACACACAAATTGTCTTGCGTGAATGTTTGGTTTAGATTACTTCAGTTAAGTGGATGAAATCTGTGACAAATTAGGTCCAAAACCGGCTTTTGCCATTTAGCCTATAGTTTCTTCATATGATTCCATCCTAAATTGGCATTCGAACAACCTTTGATGCAAAGATTGTTTGAGAAGGATTATTGAAACGTTAAAAGGGAAAAAAAATTCCTGAAGAACCTCTAAGTAACCCCAGCTTTACAATAAACGTACGAAGAAGGAGGTGAGAAAGTTTGAATCAAGCTCTGACACTTCATCCCTGTTTTTGTTTAATTATTAAATTTGTAAACAATACCATGCTATTTGAAAGTTATTCCGGCCAGAATATATTAAATATTAAATATATATTAATATATACTCAATATATTATATATTAAAACAATTTAACCCTGAGCAACGAAGGTTTTATCGATGGAATTCCTTTATTAAGAACAATCAAACACTTGCGAAGCACATACCGTAAAAAAAGATGAAGGGGAGAAAGTAGAAATAAATGATACCGTGCTTCTTACTCTGTAACCGTCTACCTTGAGTGACAATGGGATCACCACTATAAAAATAATCACTTCGTCCCACAAGAGCTATAACTAAGCGCCATGAATGGCTATGTTTAAATCTATGCTACATCACGTTTTATTGAAATTACGCAGGGAATATTTCAATAAATAATTCGCCTAACAAATTCAAAAGAAATTCACACATGTAAACCAAATGTTATTAGGTTGGTGCAAAAATAATGACGTAATAATGTCGTTTTTTGACGTAACGTCAAAAAACGACATTATTACGTCATTATTTTTGCACCCACCTAATATTAACAAAAAATATATAGAAAATCCATGTAAAAATCAGAATGTATTCGGTGTTTTCAAAGTTTCACTTGTTTAGTTTGAAAAGAGCTTATTTTCAACGAATTATTCGTCAGGGTCAAAGAGTCTCACCCTCTTGGCATGGATTGCTGAACCTCAGGCCAGAAAAGCGCTTGTTTCTAATTAAGCATTTTAATTAATTTTATTTTCCTGCCAAGAAAGACAGAAACGAAAACGTGATAATAGAAGAGAATTAAGGAAGTAAAAGGATTGGTAAGTAGGTGCGTCGTAATCACGAATAATTTGCACAGAGTCTAAAGAACTTTTAGAGAAATTTCAGTACGGTTTGTTTTTTGGTAAGAATAGGTGGGAATCTTATTTCTAACAAGAAGAGGATCGTCGGCAAAATGGTCAGCTGGTATTCAACCGTCCGAGGACGATGGGCTAATAATGCTGGTCGACTCTGGTACACACCAGACTTTCGGTATCATTTATGTCTACACGAATGTATGTTTTCAAGTGATAAGTATCCTGGAACAGGACCAAATTCGGAATTGGTGTCGTTGAGGACATTTCATGAAGTCACTAGACGTACTAGTCGGAGAATTTGTGACTAATTCTAACTTAAACAGAAAAGAATTTAGATATACAATTTCTTTTCTTTGAATTTTAATGTTGCTTTTGTTTTAATGTTATCGCTAATTGACAATTCTCTACATTCTTTTAGGAATACCTACAATTTCACCATTAAAATATACACAGCATCACACAAAATAATTAGAATTTTTGTACTAAACTTCCTTCAGGACAAGACTCGGGAGCCAATCAAGCTTAATTGATTGATTCATTTTCCACGGCTTATCAACCCTTTGCAGGTTATTTAAAGCCAGAAAATATCGATTTTTTGGGGGTTTTTTTTTGGGGGGGGGTTAGTGATACAAGTTTTACTAATTAACTCATAGGTGAATTCATACCGTATCAGAATTTGACAGACAAGAAATTATAATATGGATATAAAGTGGGGGACCAATTCTCTATCACAATCAATATGTAAACTGATCTCTCACTTTGTGGCCACGGTAGATTCTATATTCCAGAGAATGTAAATAAATCTAAAAGACATGCCTGTGTAGCTAATCAGTATTTCATTGATTGATTGGTTCGTTTTCTACGGCTTATCAACAAACAAGACATTATAATGTGGATATAAAGTGGGGGATCAATTCTATAATAAATCGACATATAAACTGATCCCTCACTTTGTGGCCACAGTAGTTTCTATACATTTCTATTCCAGAGAATGTAAATAAATCTAAAAGTCATGCCTGTGTAGCTAATCAGTATTTCATTGATTCATTTCCTATGGTTTAGATACACTTTGCAGGTAATTTAAAGCCAGAAAATAGTTTTAGATTGTAAGGATATTTTTTTAATTGGAATCACCCCAATTACTTGTGATGATTCCAATTAAAAAAATATCAGTAATGCCACTAAAACACAAGGGGTTACAAGGAGTGGAAGAATTAGGAACAGAAACATTAATGATGAGCAGAAAGAGAAAAGAGTAATCAGGTGAACAGTAGTTTGAAGATAATAATGATTTAGTGATACAAGTTTTACTAATTAACCCATAGCTGGAGGAGAAGAGGTGGATTTATACCTAATCAGAATTTGATAAACAAGAAATTATGACGTGGATATAAAAGGAAGGAACAATTCTACATTACAATCAATATATAAATTGATCCCTCAATTTGTGGCCATGGTACTTTCTATACATTTCTATTCCAGAGAATGTAAATAAATCTAAAAGACATGCCTGTGTAGCTAATCAGCATTTCATTGGTTGACTAATTTGTTTTTTACGGCTTATCAACTATTTGTAGGTTATTTAAAGCCAGAAAATAGTTTTAGATTGTAAGACGCTTTCTTTTTTGGAGATAATAATTATTTAGTGATACAAGTGTTAGTAATTAACCCATAGCTGGAGGAGAAGACGTGGATTCATACTATAGCCAAGTTTTTTTTTTTTTTTTTTTTTTTTTTTGCGCGCGTAAGTAAATATAACAAATTACATTGTCATGTCGTAAACTTGCTTGGTTATTTTTGTTTAGCGACACATCAACACCTGTATGGGTAATGTCGAAATCTAAATATTTTGTAAGCAGTTTTATTTTATTTTATTTTATTTGGAGGTACTGATTTTAGTGATACAATCTCGGAGGAGAAGGTGTGGATTGAGGAGAAAGGATAACATAATTCAGGAAGACGGAAGATGGCGATTAACGTTGCATTTAACTTTCTGAAGAATTTCTTTTTACAATAAAGGCCAAGTGCCACTCGAGGTAGAGTTTTACAGAGTAAGAGATACATTTTATGGGGATATGTGAGGAAGGCCGTAAGGAAGTAAGAAACTGGAAGAGTCTTCCCCAGCGGTTACTTCTAGCTGTTTCAACAATAAAGCAATGAGACCTAATTGCCAATCTAGCAGTCCCTTTAATTCATAAAGTCAATGTACCAAGGAGCAGAGCATATTAGAATAATTACCCTGGAAATATTGATACAAAAGACACGGAATTGATATAATGTTCTTTTCAGCTTTTGTAATAAAGAAATATACAAAATTTAGATTAGTATTATTAAAATCAACACGAAAGATCTCACAATAGCTTCATTAATTATTAATTGCTTTATTCATCAAGTTGGAATATTTAAAGGTATTTTCCCAACAAAAATATTGCTAAGATGTGCTTTTTTTTGCTGTGTCGCGATAACATCAGCAAGGAGTAATCAGATCATTATAATAGAAAATATGATTTAATCATTGCATCCATAAGCCATATCTCGCAAGCCTTTGTAAGTTAACTTGTTCCTGAATGCTACATTACTGCGGCCATGTGTCAGACTAAGTTTCATGTATATCGAGTTTATTAGGATTGTAAAAGTTTTCTTTACTTTAATACTAATCTTAGCTCAATTAGTAGTAGAGGGATTGTGTAGCGTCAGACTTAGCTATCAATCAAAGTCCATTATCTTTAATTGCAAATGACATACAACATGTTTTATCTGGATACGTTTTAACATAATAGGAGAGCTGATGCTAGCAAATAAAAAACTTAAACTATATGGCCTTCCATAAACCTAGACAAGATTTTCTCATCTCGGCGGAAAGGTCCCTTGCTTGAACGAGATCTTGAAACTCAGCTCTGTAAAATCATTGAACTGCAATGCCATCTTAGACGAAAAAAAAAATTCAGTAAGTAACCCCTAAGGACAAATGAATGGAACATGAGAAAGGGCGAGAATTATGGCCGTTATAATGATGTGATAAAAACAACGGAGATGAAAATAATAGTCCAAATAATAAAACGATTCCCTAAAAGGGGACAGATGCTCCTCTGAGGGCAATAAGAGAGAAAAATCAACAAATTTGTGCCTTGAAGAATATATTGGATCGGGAATCTGGCCAAGATGGCGGAGGAAAAAATAAGAAAGTTTATATGCTGAGTAGTTGTACACAAAACTTCTTTTCTCAGAGCAAATCTAAGAACATATTTAAATCTTTGGTCGAACTTTAGCGGCCGCTCTAGAGTTCATTTATAAAATATTTCGATGTGTTGTTAAGGTAGTGGATATCCAAACTGAGAATGAAACTGGCGTGCCGTGTTCAAATTCCGGTCGTTCCCTTTCGCGCAGTTCCTCTTGGAAAGGCATGAATCCATCTATTCTGCGCCTAGCAAGGAGTTACTAAAAAGGTCCTCTAACACTGAAACCGTTCTAGAAGAAAAACTAAATTCAAAATGAAACTGAATAGAGATAGGCTCTTCTGAGCTCTTTCGCAGGACACACCCCCCACTGCTGTTACAACGTTGCAGTAAACGTGGATATACCCCAGCGATTGACTACCGGACTAGGGACGTAACAAAGATATTTCAAATGTAAACATATTTTGAAATGTTACCTAACACCTTTCTAATATTTAGCATCTAAATGTTTCTATCGTTCCTGGTATGAAGATAAACTACACCCCGGCAGCAAGGCTTATGATCTGGATGTTTTGGGGAGCGTGAAACCACCTTTTAATTGCTGGTGTTCCCAGGTCCATCCTGACCCGAGGTGGTAACACCTGTTAGGTTCTCAGCTATGAGCAAATAGTTAACCCCTAAACTGGGGTCAAAACAGCATGAAAGTATAAAAAATGATTATAGTAAAAATACCAGCAATACATTTTCATGGTAATGAAAAATACCAGTAATACATTTTCTAAAAGAAATTACTCATGCTCCAAAGAAAATTAAAATTCATCATTAAATGACCAATTGGGTTGATATACCGTAAAAAACAAACCAATTAAACGTTTCTAACATTTAGTATTATCTTTCAGCCACCATTTTGTATTTTTGTTGTTTTATGAGAATATTTTAATGAAATGAAGATAAAGTCGTCTGCACTGAAGAATTCATTTAAAATCATGCTCGGTTCAATACAGTATCAAACATTAGAGAAAATTTTCGCCAAGGCCTTAGGTGTTTTATTGTCATTGTTTTGTGAATGTAATTGTCGCTTTGGTTAAAGACAAATGATCAATTAGTCCCGATTTTCACATTTGGAACGTAAACAGCACTTTGCCAAATCATGAATGGCTGGCAAGTTTTCACGAATGGCTTCTTACAATGTTACATTGTTTGAAAAAAAAAATGGGGCGACAAAAAGATCGCGTCAAAGTGCTTCCTAGTGAAAAGCCTGAATAAAACTTGATTAGGGGTTTAGATAATCTTCAAGCTTTGGTGCAAACTTTGTAGTAATTTGGAATCTAGAAAATCTCTATATGTCTACGCCTCTGATTTTGTACCGAATATCACCGATACGGTAGCTATATCGCAACGATGTAGAAAATCCATGCAATATTTGTAAGTCTAAATGAAGATTGACATTACTTTGGCAAAAGTATTTTTGAAATTAAAAAGAATTCTGAGGAAAGTTCTTGGGTGGCGATAGATAAAATAGGTGACAATATTATTTACAGAAAACACCCAGAGAGCGCATAAATTCGCCAACAAGATTAGACACAAAACTAAGACTACGCCGTGACAAAAGTTTATAACGATTTATCAGAGGCATCTCATAAAAAATAATTGGGTTTTCGGTTCCTGCTAAACTTCCACACTATACTTCTAAGGTTTCTGACTGAACTCTGAAATGGTATTCATTAATTAAATCTTGACTTCTGCAAGTCTAGAGTTATCTGTTATCTTTCATCCACAGCACCAGGAATTTCACTTTTTGCCCTTTCTTACCTTATACAACACTAAATAGTAACCCTCTACCTTGAGTGGCCCTTTGGCCATATATTGAGTCAGCATTATTAAAAAAAAACAAAAAACAAAAACAAAAAAAAAACACATGCACGTATGAAAACATAATGGGATATATATATATATATATATATATATATATATATATATATATATATATATATATATATATATATATAACCTCTGATGAATTTTGTTGGTGGAGGTAATCCTGTGATGGTGAACACAAAGAGAAAATTTCAAGCCTTAGATGTGATAATAATGAAAATCAGTTCATAGAAACAATCTTTTTTTATGTGCCGTGTCTCTTCAGGGAGTAGGTGATCATAGTCCCCCACATCTTCCTGTCCTGTGTACCTCTTCATAAGTTTTGTCTTTTTTCTCCCAAATTCTATTCAACTATCCATTTGCTCAATCTCATCAAGTATGTAACACGCTGCTCTCTTCTGTCCTACTTTCTCTCTATCTGCCCTGTGAGTATCAGGTTTTCCAAGCCCTCCTTCCTCATTATGTGCCCCGGAAATCTCAACCGCTTATATCTGATGTTAAGTATAAGTTTCCTTTTTGTCTCCATTTTCTTCAAAACACTTGTTGTTCACATGTTTGACCCATGATATGCTCAGTATCTTGAAATGATGCAAAGAGGAAAACGATGTAAGGTTTGATTCTTACATTTATTTTCAAATTATTGTCTTAATCTATCTATCTATCTATCTATCTATCTATCTATCTATCTATCTATCTATGTCTGTTCATATCTATCTATCTATCTATCTATCTATCTATCTATCTATCTATGTCTGTTCATATCTATCTATCTATCTATCTATTTATCTTTGTTCATCTATCTATCTATCTATCTATCTATCTATGTCAGTTTGTTCATATCTATCTATCTATCTATCTATCTATCTATCTATCTATCTATCTATGTCTGTTCATATCTATCTATCTATCTATCTATCTATCTATCAATGTCTGTTCATATCTATCTATCTATCTATCTATCTATCTATCTATCAATGTCTGTTCATATCTATCAATCTATCTATCTATCTATGTCAGTTTGTTCATATCTATCTATCTATCAATGTCTGTTCATATCTATCTATCTATCT
The DNA here is from genome assembly GCA_963932145.1 of Acanthosepion lycidas. Lineage (NCBI taxonomy): Eukaryota > Metazoa > Mollusca > Cephalopoda > Sepiida > Sepiidae > Acanthosepion > Acanthosepion lycidas. The sequence continues at coordinate 78,861,625 of OZ010608.1, read as the reverse complement.
ATCTATCTATGTCTGTTCATATCTATCTATCTATCTATCTATCTATCTATCTCTCTCTCTCTCTCTCTCTCTCTCTCTATATATATATATATATATATATATATATATATATATATATATATATTTAATAACGCAAATTGAGTCTTGGTAGTAAATAAGCATTGTTCGATGTAAAATAAGAGCTAAAATTTTTACTGCGAATAAATATACATTTTTTCCTTACTCTCTGGTATATCTCAGAGTCTTACCAAACGCTGATGAAAGAAAAATTCATTTTTATTATTGTTAGTAGTAGTATTAGTAGTATATATATATATATATATATATATATATATACATATATATATATAATGCAGTATTACATTAAAACATGCACATATCCACTACAAAATTGTACATTTTGTTTCAACGTCATCTATAGGTTAATTAGTAAGACATATCATTAACTCATTATTATTTCTAAAAGCTCTTACAATCTAAAAATATTTTCTGGCCTTAAATAACGTACAAACGATTGATAAGCGATAAAAGGAAATTAACAAATAAATAAATACCGCCAAGAAATGTCAACAAATCGTAATTTCTATGTATCTGTACATATCTCTCTTTCAGTCTCTTCATCTCTTTCAGTCTCTTCATCTCTTTCAGTCTCTTCATCTTTTTCTCTCACGCTCTCTGTTTGTATATGAATCAATTCATAAGTCTTTGCTTCATTTCAAGATACTGATTCAGTTCATTCTTGTTGATCTGTTTTATTCATCTCCCCCTCTTTTTATGCACCTCCATATAAATAGCACCTGCACCTTACCTGTTGAACCCCCCTCCACTATTTTCCGGATGTGAGCCTCATCTTATTCCATAATTATCAGCAAATATTTTTGGGTATGTATATATCCCAACAACATCTGCGATATTTTTTCAACAAAATACAGGGATTCGCGAACCGAATTGTCAACTTGCATTACTTATACTTTTTCTTATTATATTCTACCGTACCTTCGGGTAAATTTTCAGTTCGTTTTTAGTTTTCCAGATGCACCTTGATAGGGTAGTGCTGATAGGATATTTACTTAATCCAAAGGATGTTAAATGCTTATTATATTTTTTTAATATGCACTTTGTCGAAGCAATATAATTCATATATGGAAGTCCTTCAACATCATCTTTGGCCTATATACGTTATTACTAATCAAACATTGTCCATTTAGAGGGCAATATCTCGATTTTCTACAGTCGTAGGTTGATTTTTATTGGTAGTTTTATTTTTCAACCGTTATTGGTTTTTCACCTTAATGACACGACCCATTTGGGACTTGTTCTGTAAATAACGACTCCGCGAAGTTGTACTTTATTTGGATAGAAAAAATGACTTTCAATTTAGATTGCAAGAAATTCTTAATATCAAAAGACCTTAGCCTAAATATCTCGGCATTTAGGTATATAAACCGCACATCCAAGCTTACAGCACTTGGTATTCTCAATCGGTCACCCATTTAGGTACTGACCATGCTTGATGTTGCTTAACTTTGGTGATCGTACGGGAACCGGTGTTTAAATGTGATATAACCGTAAGCTATACCAACCGCACATGGAAGCTCACAGCACCTGGTATTCTCAATCGGTGACCCATCTAAGTACTGACCACGCTTGACGTTGCTTAACTTCGGTGATCAGACAAGCCACGATAAAGTTTGAACCTTCGACAAAAACCACCTTCATAGATTAAGAGGTAGAAAAAACTTACATATAATCGCTTGCGAGACGAGCAAATTAAACCTGACTACACGGCAGGCGCCCAGGTGCAGTTGAATAGACGACTATAGGGGTACTATTTTCTTTTTGAGGTTGCTTGTTTTCATACGCCGTAAGATTTCCTCAGGTAGGGATTCTAAAGAAGTGAAATTCGAGTTAAGGACTATTTTCTTCAGGGCTACAATTAAAATTGACGTCAAGCGAATCTTTCGCATTTCCTTTGGCATCTCATATTTGTAAAAAATAAAGTTAGCTTTCAGGAAAACCGTCAAGTAGCAACTTCTGGTCAATAGAAATAACCTCTTTTTTTAGTTTAGCATTTGAGCACAACCGTTAAAGATGAGAGAAAATATTGCTGAGTGACCTAAGATCATACTTGAGTTTATTTTTGTTTTTTTATCATTAAAAAAAGAAAAGTTGGTATTGATAATAATAAAGGTGAGATTATCCGTCTCCGTGCAAGAAACTTTCGCCATTCATTGACCTGACATTTATAAAAAAAAATTCTTTACGTTCATTGTCATAGTTCTAATATTCTTCGGAGTTTCCTTTCTAACCTTTTGTTTTAGCTTAGGTGGAATATCATCATTTTCTTTATTTTCCCTTCATCTTGTATGTATCGTCTATTTTAGTTGTTGCTGTTGTTGGAAATTTATCGAAGTGTGATTCTGTAGTGTCAGACTATATAAGATCTGATTGAAAGATTGTCTTTACGATCTAGAGGATTTTTTAAATCATTTCACTCCAAACAAGGCAATAAAGCCACTAGGATGCAAGGGGTTACTGATTGTTAGAGATTATGAGAAAAACTACTATTAAGGAGAGAGGACAATAAAAGAACAAGAATTAAGCAGACAGAAGATAACGATTGACATTGCATTTAAATTTTTGAAGATCAAAGGCAAGAAAGCCACTAGGATGCAAAGGGATTACTGAGTGTTAGAGAATATGAGGAAAACTACTATTAAGGAGAGAGGACAATAAAAGAATAAGAATTAAGATAACAGAAGATAACGATTGACATTGCATTTAAATTTTTGAGGATCAAAAGCAATAAAGCCACTAGGATGCAAAGGGATTACTGAGTGTTAGAGAATATGAGAAAAACTATTATTAAGGAGAGAGGGCAATAAAAGAACAAGATTTAAGAAGACAGTAGATAACAATTGACAATGCTTTAAATTTTTGAAGATCAAAGGCAATAAAGCCACTAGGATGCAAAGGGGTTACTGAGTGTTAGAGAATACAAGAAAAACTACTATTAAGGAGAGAGGACAATAAAAGAACAAGGATTAAGAAGACAGAAGATAACGATTGACATTGCATTTAAATTTTTGAAGATCAAAGGCCATAAAGCCACTAGGGCTGGAATGTAAGAATAGAGTTCCACCACAGAACTTACGGTTACATTTGGTCATTTGAACTGTAAGATGTTGAGACCTTACTGCAAATCTCGTACTTTTCTTAAATTCATAATGTCTAGGTACCGTAGAGGAACTTTCGTGAGAACAATTACCATGAAAGTATTTATAGAAAAAGGCACGGGGAAAGTGACATTATGGCGGTGAGAAAGGGGCTGAAGCTGAGATGTCAGCTCAGGAAAAATAACATTGCAGATTCTTCTTTGGATTTTATCACGAATCAACACAAGACCAGATCAGACAGCAATATTCAAAGCAAGGATGAATGGTAGTCTTATAAGTATGTAAAATAGATTCTGGTGAAAAAAATTGTCTAGCATGACGCACTGAACAAACTTTCCGAGCAGCAAACCGAGCAACTGATTTAATATAGATTTCTACAGCGGAACGAAAACAATCTACTCCGTAGATTGAATAAAGTGTTCAATTCGAAAAATCCTTGGAGGTTATCAGGATTGACAAGCACTTGATGAAGGCCAGAAACGAGCGAAACGTTGTGATAAAATCAAGATGACGAAGATAGTACTCATATAAATACTGTAAATAAATCTGATATACATAGAAAAAATTAATCAGATTTTCGATTATTTTATTAACCATTTCACCTCAAGCAGGGCAGTAAAGTTACTAAGACATGAAGGGTTGCTGAGTATTAAAGAATCAGAAAGCAGAAACATTATTAAGGAGCGAAAACAATAGAAGAGGGATCAGGAAGACAGTAGATAACGATTGGCACTGCATTTAAATTCTTGAAGATCAAAGTTGCCTTGGAAGCATGGAGACGAAAGAATGATCTACAAGCCAAATGTGCAAGCAAATAAACTGTTGGCATAGAACTTATGGTTACATCTCGCCAATTCAACTGTAAATTGACGAGACCTTTTTGCTAAGCTAAAATTACACTTGAATTCATAACGTCTAAGTACTATAGCGAAGAATTTATCCGAACAATTACCATGAAAGTATTTATAGAAAAGACACAGGGTAAGGTACGTTACGACAGTAGGAAAGGGTCTGAAGCCGAGAAGCCAGGTCAGAACCAATAATATCACAGATTCTTCTTTGGATTTTATCAAGAATCTCTAAATATATAGCAGGAACACAAGACCAGATCGGACAGCAATATTCAAAGCAAGGATGAATGGTAGACTTATAAAAGGTTGGTGCAAAAATAATGACGTAATAATGTCGTTTTTTGACGTTAAAAAATACGTCAAAAAACGACATTATTACGTCATTATTTTTGCACCAACCTAATAAATATGCAAGATAGATTCTGGAGAGAAAAAATGTCTAGCACGATACAGTGAAAAAGACTTTCTTTGTAGCAGACTTAGCAATAGATTCAATACTCTTTCCACTTCATGTCAGCTGAAACTATTAGCCAGAGATAGCTTAAATCGCTTGCTTTTACGGTGTTTTTCAAAGCCATATTGAAATTTTTGAACCACAAACACAATATTTTATAAGTTCACATTCTCGCCTATTTTTTCAATCCTAACTCCAAACTTTTTTCTTACTTTCAAAACCGGCTCCCAAAGCCATGATTCTTATCAGAGATAAAAAAAAATATATTTTCTGACAAACGAGAGAGCTGGAAAATATAAAGAGGAATTCCAACACCATTATTCTTTCCATGGTGCCATAAAGTCTGTAGGAAACCTCACAGCTTGTTCACTCCAGCCTTTTTCATTACTTTCAAAACCGGCTCCCAAAGCATTGTTTCTTATCAGAGATAAGAATATAATTTCTGACCAATGAAGGGACCAGGAAATTTGTTTAACAATTTTGGAGGGAAAAATCCACGATTCGTCTGAGCCTACCAAATCTCCATAAATTTGAAGGATCTTCACCTATTTGGCAGTGAGAATTCGGCCCACTGTAAGGTCGACGATAGAAAGCATCAGTCATCGGGACCACTTTCAACCAAAGAACTACCTACTAAAGAGCTGTCGAGAACGAATATCGGCCCTCAAAGACGAGTCGAAAGCTGCCTTTTTTTCACCTACAAGACTTTCTTGCCAACCTACGAACTCACTCAACTGCAGAATTCCTATATCTACCAACCTTTTCCTACTCTACAAGAAAACTGTGAGTATTTCTAACCGTTAACAAAATTCTACACGCTTAAAGAACTTTTAGGAACGCTCAGTGAAATATTTTCAGCAAGCCTTTTTCTCATTTTCTCATTCTTTAAAGGACATTTTTTCTTCTCCCTTTCTTTCTTTCCTAATTTTCTTTATCCTCTTACCCTCTTTTTCTGTATATGTAAAGAAACATTTTCTTCTTTTATTGTTGCACACTGAATAGAAGTTTTTTCTTTATTCGTCTGCGCCTAAAAGAGAGAGTTTGTCCGCTCTAATCTTGCTGTTTTTATTCGGGTTTTCTTGCAATTTTTTTAACCTCACCCCTTTCATGCGGGAAAGCCGGGACATGAAAGTATTTATAGAAAAGACACAGGGGGCGCTACGTTACGACAGCCTGCAGCCATTTTCTTTAAATAATTGTCCGCCATCATTCATGCCTTACTAAAATCATTTTCGCTCAAACTGAATAAACATTGACTAAATATTTACGTTTGTGTCTGATTCATCTGACTGTTTGCATTTTCCTTTTAAAACTTGCAAATATGCAAGGGTTGCCTTTCCTGTTATTATTGAAACGAAACCCTTGAGATCATTTTCACAGTGGGAGTTTCGTCTGCATCTCGCATTCATACGCTTGTTAGGTTCCAGCTAAACTAGAAATTAAGAACTTCGTATCATGAGTTTGATCATTATTGGGAGCCTTGATATTGCCACTCGTTCACTAGGCGGGTTTGAACATAAAATGTTACATTTACTTAACCAAATACGCCTTGAATTGCGTCCTCAATTTGCAGGTTGTCGCAAAAATATGTGCTATAATGAACTGGAAATTTATGAGTCAAAAATAAGTCGCTTCTTTTACCCTTTCATTCTAGGCAGGATGATTTTCTCTTCTTCTTCATAAAACATTTTTCAGTATTTGACTGTGTAAACAATCGATTTTCGATAACCAAGGATCTTTTAATATAATATCACCGTCGTTAGCTTTAATTTCTCAAATAAAATATTCAATATCGAAATATTTTTAGAACAGAAAAAAATTACTTCATGGTGGTTCCCAAAGATGAGTTTTTATTTTTTTTTTATTATTTTTAATCATTTCATCTCAGGCAAGGTGACAATGCCACTAAGACGCAAAGGGCTACTAGGAGTGAAAAATGATGAGAATATTATAAGAGAATGAAACAGTGATCCAATCTTAAACAGGAAATAAGGAATAAACCGCTACTCCTGTTCAAAAGACGGGGAGGGAATGTGAACCGGACAAGAAGCGAACCTATCTACTCCTATTTAATTTTTTCTGTGTCTTATACTTTGTTGAAATTTATCCTTTTTGTATGTGCCACGTCAACTCACTACCTTTTTTTCTTCTATGCTACGTGTCCTTTTAAGACGTTGGCGATCATAGCTCTCCACAATGTCCGGTCCTTTGTAGCACTTAGTAAAGTTTGTCTTTTTGCTACCATTACTAACCTTTGTTCGGCCATCCATTTATACAAAGCTCGTTAAGCTTACGGCTACATCAAGTTAAGCCACGTCGAGCCTGATCAGTACTTAGATGGGCGACTGCTTGGAAATACCAGGTATTATAAATATGGATGTGCATTTGCTAAAAATTGTTAATCAGAGATCCGAGTTCTAATACCCGTTGGGTTCTTCCTATTCACTTACAAGCAAAAAGTTACGAATCCCCCCCCCAGCTAGATATTTCGGCATTAAATAACACTTAGGGGTTGATATGCCGCTAAACAAAACCAACTAACCAGTCGCTGTTTCTTTGAATGGCAAAATATCAGTTTACGTGACAATAAAGAATATAGTTATGATTAAGAAGTGTTGAAATTAGCTTATGAAAGATTTCACAGTTCTAGCATTACAGGTTCATAATCAGCCTATGAAATTTTCAGTTCAACCTCGTATAGTGAATATGTTATAAATCTATTATAATTAATTTGCAAAAATAAACTTAACGCAAACTTTGTATATATGCAACACAGCTTTAAAAGTTCCTTAAAATAATTGTTATTTGATTATAACAAAGTCACGTGAAAACAACGACTATTCTTTGGTTATTGTGAGTAAATTCCGTGGATATCATTAATTTATATTTTTTATTGATTCATCGGGTCAAAATGTCACCTTTTTTTATAAAAAAAAAAAGGGAAATTTCTTTCTTTCTTTCTTTAGGGTAGCATAAATGGTTGCTTTTCAACCCTTCTCGGATCTATAAAACTCGTGTGACCTTCATTTCCTGGACGCGAGACCCTAATTCAAATAGCGGACGGAAGTAATAATCTACTCCGAGAGGTCAAGTTCAATGAGTAGAGAAAATAATTTGGCGCGAAAAGAGGGTGATGATGACAATGGCGTCATGAAGAGAAAAGATTTTTTTTTAAATCAGTCAATGAGGTCATTTTTTAAGGTCACGTAGTTTGATGGCTTGTTTTTAACAGTTGATACATCATTTCACTCTAAAGTGTGTAGTCATAAAAGCGAGGAAAGCGAATTATATCAAAAGATTCACAAGCCAAAAGATCGCTTCATTCAATGTAATTAATCGAGAGTTTTAATTTGGGATCATTATTTGCAGCTGAGTACATAAATTGAATTAATAAGGAAAAAGGAATAAATCAAAGATACAAAAAAACTAGCAGAATAATAGAATAAGAATCAGTAAATACTGATTCTTATTCTATAATTCTGTCGGGAAGATAACGAAAAGAACAAAATAATAAAAATGAAGCTATATAAAACATGAATAAATAAAAAATAGAGCGTTAGAATTAAAATGATAAAAAAGATTAAGAATCCGAATAACAGAATAAGAATGCTGCTAATCTATAGATAAAATTCTGTGATTCTGCCACACCCTCTAAAATAGCCATACAGTAACAGTTCGAAACCAAATTCTGGAGAGAGATGCAAAGAAGTAAGGAGGTAGAAAGTATAGGTGCGTAGCTTAGTACAATAAATTTTCATGAATGTTTTTGGAAAAATTAAAAGTTTTATCATTTAACATACGAAATATTCCCACTATTTAAAAAAAAATTTAATGATTAAAATAACAAATACTTATTTAATAAAAATGCAATATATTTTTTTGTCTATCTTTTCTTTAAGTTTTCATATATACAAGAATCCAGTTACCATTTCGTCCTGCGTTTGTGAGAACTAGAAACAAATCACAGGGCCGAACGCTCCAAAAAGTTGTAATTTGGCTCCAGAAAGAAATATTTATATATGGCCAGTTGTATGTTGGATGCTCAAGAGTAAGAAATCATAAGAATTTATTATTCGCTGTTAAAAAAAGAGGGGGAGAAATTCTCTTAAAATATTGTTTACCATGAAGTCCTATAAAATTAAATTAAATGAAAGAAATTATCAAAACGCGAAGAAGGGTTTTTACCAAAATATTTTTCCAAAACAAATCAGCTTATTCAAATTTCATCGATTGGTTTGCGAAATTGAACGTAATATAGACTTTGTAAATCTCGACAGAAATGCTAGCGATAATTTCAACAATACGAAATACTTTTGAGGATTTCAACATGCGTCAACATTTTGCAAAATCATTTGAGTAATGAAAAATACAGGAAAATTCGAATTAAGATAATGGAAAAAATTGTTCATCGTTTATAAATGCAATATTTTTAATGCCATTTTCCTTCATGGATCGTAGGCGATCACGTCTCTCGACAAATCCCTTTTATTTATTATCTGTAAATTGCCATGATTTTTTAGGAGTTATAGTGGAAGAGGTTCTGATTAATTTTTCCACTGTCTGGAATTCAGTTTTCCTTTTCTTATGTTAGTGGGTCTCCCTTTATGCTACTATTTAACCGATAGCCAGAAGCAAAAGAGATCTATTCATGCATTTCCCAGTGAGATTTCTGTGAAAGTGCTATAGTAATTTACCCAGGCACACATGAACTCTCCCAGCTATAAATAGGAGCAGGTACTGCCTTTTCCAGCAGTCAGCTCTTACAGTCGGACCGAACATTCTTAGTGTAACACTCTCGTTTTGTATTAATGCTTTCTGTTAATATATTTGTTTAATTCAATTATTCTCTTTGTGTCTTTATTCCTGGCCCTAACAAGGCTACAACAGAAAGTCAATACAACAAACTAAACCGGGCATTTGAGGGCAGATTTCACTTTCGGCGTCAATATAATCTCCTTATTTGTCAATGCACATAATGCAATTATATTCGAAATCCATTTATGTATAATATATAGATAGATAAATCAATAAAATCATAGCCTAATGTCAAAAACGCACTTACATTGCACAATATTTATCAACAAAATCTTCTTCCTTGTCAATGCACTTAATCAATGCAATGATAAAGAAAATACATTTATATAACATACATAAGTATATTTTTGTGATGTCAACGAATATTCGTTGCCACTTTCGTAATGCTCGTTGTAGTAGAGACTTTGTAATCGCAGATACAACCATAGTAACGCCGTTGAACAATGCGGGTCTCAGACGCCTTCGAATATCATTCGCACTAATAGTACTTGCTCGATAATACTCGCTCGAAAAGTAATCCGTATAGAGAAATAGTACAGTGAATAGAGTAGAGAATAGCGGGCCGTATAGTATAGAGGATAGACTAGAAATGGTGATCTCAATAGTAATAGAGGATAGACTAGAAATGGTGATCTCAATAGTAATAGAGGATAGACTAGAAATGGTGATCTCAATAGTAATAGAGGATAGAATAGAAATGCGATCAATTAGACATCACTTGACTTCTTAATGCGTTTCTTATATGGTCTACTTAATTCAGTAATAGGATCGCCTGTGTTTGTTCACTTGCGACCTGTGTTCAAACTCAAGTGTCGGTAGTGACACTTTATTCTTATATTAACATGTATTAATAGGTCTGTAGCCAATAAAGAAAAGTAGCATTTATTTTACAAAACAAATATTTATTTTTCAACATAATCTCCTTCCTTGTCAATGCACCTAATGCTATAAAATATAATTCTATCTATTGACATATACATATTTATATCAATAATTCCGTAGCCTAATGCTGAAAAAAAGAATGTATTTTACACAATATTTATTCGTTTCTCAATATGAAATATTCAGTATATAGCAAATATTTTCAAACAAAATGTTTTGATTTGTCAATTTATTAAAATACACAGTAAAAATCTCAGAACAAACTTGAGGCAAAAACTTCAGACTATGAACTTATTGATCCAGTCTCTAAAATATGTTGGCCATTAATTACAATGACACAGTTCCTAACGAGGATACTTATACATTGAAGATGAATAGTCATTGCTTGGAGAGAATTTGTTCAAACGTGAAACACACACACACACACACACAAAAAAAAAATGAATTCTAAGAGTTAGACGTAAAAATCATGTTTAAAGTACCGACCTCCGCCATCTTCTTTAATGAAAGATCCAGAAAAAGATAAAAGAATGAATTCACATCGTAAGTTTATCAAGAGGAAAGCATTTACCATCGAGTAGTTGCAAATTACTGGCTCAAAAAAAAAAAAAAAAGAAAAAAAAAAAGATTAGGTTTCAAAAATGATGAGAAGATTTATAAAATAGTGTAGAGAAGGGGTTGGTTGATTTTACGACATTTGCTGGATTATGTCGAAATCAGTCATCTTTTTATTATTATTGTTTGTTTTTTTACAATGAAGTTCACGTTGTACAAGGCCCGGGAGCCATTCGAGGTAGAGGGTTACAGAATAAAAGGCACAGTTTATGCAGAAAGGTGGGAAAGATAACGGTTAAGCCTAGGCATGAACAGGATAAGATTGTAGTGATCGGGGAAGCATCCTCTTGGGAGTCGATTCCACAGAGTAGTGATTGGCGTGAAGAAGCAGTTCGAGTGGAACCTATTTCTCAACAATGGCAATCGGAAGAAATGAAGGTGGTTCGCTACAATGTGCGTAGCATGGCAGGATCTACCCGTAAAGGTTTTTAATCTATAAGTATTGATTTGATTCGGGAATAATTCATTTCATGCGGGTATAGGCAAATATTGGTGCCTTATTTTACTCTATAAGCATTTACTCTTCTGTTGCTAATGACATGTGACGCTACTGAATAATTTATTATAAATATTTCTAATAAAAACAGATACTATACGACGAAATTAATCATATTATAATACTGCTCATTACTTTGTTAGTGAGTTAGTTTTATAGTGGAGCACACCTATTCTATAGTTAATAGACTCTCCCACCTATAAAAAGGTAAGTAGTAAGAGTAATGAGTCGCTCAGTGAGTTGGTCTGAGTTCAGTCTGAAGTCGGACGACCAGCTGACCGGTTTAACTCTCCGCCTTCGGGCGGGGAGGAACCCGAACGAGGCTACGCCGAGGGGCGGAGTCTCGTTCGGGGAGGTAAAAATCATAAATATTTTTGAGCCGAGCCCACGGGCTCGGAGAACCCACAATAAATAACCGACCTTGAGTCGCATGCTGTCCCAGTGGCGCGGGGTGACTGAATATCGTCAGTGAGTTGGTCTGAGTTCAGTGTGAAGTCGGGCGACCACCTGACCGCTTGAACTCTCTGCCTTCGGGCGGTGAGGAGCCCGAACGAGGCTACGCCGAAGGGCGGATTCTCTTTCGGGGAGGTAAACCGACCTTGAACCCGTTTATACGGCTTCAAAGGGCATATTTTTGGCCGAGCCCACGGGCTAGGAGATCCCACGTTAAACCGGCCTTGTGCCACATGATGACCTCGTGAGGGGTGACTAAATACTCTCAGTGAGTTGGTCAGTCAGTAGATGCTGGACGACCGTTAGTCGGATACTAAAGTATCAGCGACCCCAACTAGATTTCTCTCCGTCATAACCTATTATATCAAGTTCCTAACGTTTTGTACGTCGAACGTATTTTAGGACCGACTTAGTACAACTACAAACCTCCATTGTGAAACCACTCCATAACAGTTAGCACATATGTTACGCTCTGTCAATACTTTGCCATATCCAGTCAGCACATCCACATTTTTAAAATACAACCGGAAGAAGAAACTTCACCTTCCAGAAACGACTGCTGTAAAACTTAATCAGCATTTTAAAAACTCAAAAATTAGACCCCACAATGAATCCGAACAAAGATACCTAGATCTGTTCCATCAGTAGCCATCGCCAGACGGCCTGTGGTTCTAGCCGACCATCAGTAGCTCCAGCTATCAGCAACGGCTCTGCCACGCCCCCATCTCCAGCCATACATCCTAACTAGCAGTAACGATATACTGCCCTTTTCAGGAGAACACTTTTCAACGATTACAAAAGTGTCCTTCTCACGACAATACTTTTCAACGCTCGTCTCACCCTCGGCATAAACATGCAGAGATATTTTTTACCTCGTTCACCGTAACCTTATTTTTGTGGATGTATTTTCTTTAACGAAAATAAACCTGACAATATATATTTTTTACTCAAGTCTTCATTTTCTTTATTGTTGTCATTCAATATCTATCTGCGGGTCAATATACCACCCGTAACAACCTCATTAATAATGGAATTTGATCGTGAGAAAAGACAGAAAAGACATATCAGAGATGCTGTTTAGTTTCATTGAGAAAGCAAAAGGAAAAAAAAGATACAGGATGCGATAATACTGTATTTAACGTCTTCTTCATGGAAAGAGAAAAATTGTCAATTTTCAATCCTTTTCATTTAGGATCTTTTTACTTCTTCAAATAATACCTTTCTGCATTCATACTTAGGTTTCTTATTGCAATCTTTTTTAATGTTGTTTTTTAATCAATCCACCCCAAGTAAGACGATAATGCCATTAGGACACGAGGGTGTCTACTGGGAGTGAAAAAGAATGTGAAAACCGACGTTAAAAATAGGAAATAAGGAATAAAGCACAACTCTTTTCTAAAAGGCCAGAGAGGGGTTTGAAGCAGGCGATAAAGAAAACTATCTAAATCTGTGCAAGAAAGGTAAATTATAAATAAAATTTCCGAGGTTAGGCGCCGTTAGTGTTTAACTAGACTTAAAAAGGAACCAAAAACCAAATCTTAAGGAAACAAGGAATAAATTGAAATATTTAAAAATGCAACAGTGTTTTTCTATGCCGTTATGGAAGTCGCAATGGCTATTAACTATTACGATACGTCAGTAAATTCAAATAGGAAAGCCGTAAAGTTTTCAGAGCTACTGCTAGTAAATGTGAATATCTCTTTAAAGTTCGACCACAATCGGTTAATATAAATTTTTATATGAATTCTAATGTGGACATCTTTAATATCAATTTTATTAGAAAAAAACTTGACTTGCTTAATCAAATCTTATATTGTGTAGTCCGCAAAATGTGTCTCTTGGGCTACCATTCTCCGCAGACCTGAAGTGGAAAGATTATGATGAATCCATTGCTAGGTCTGCTGCAAAGAATTCTTTGTTTCTTGTGTTCTGCTAGACAATTTTCCTTCCAGAATCTCTTGCGTATTTATAAGTCTACCATTCGTTTATGCTTTGAATATTGCGGCCAAATATTGTCCGGTGCTCCTGCTGTATATTTCGAGATGCTTGATAAGATCCAAAGAAGAATCAGCAATGTTATTGGTCCTGATCTAGCATCTCGGCTTCAGTCCCTTTCCCCCTGCCGTAATGTAACGTCCATGTAACTTTTCTATAATTACTTTCATACTAATTCTTCGATATGATACCTGGTCTTTATGAATTTCAGCGCAGTACTTGATTGGCAGCTAGGTCTCATCATTTTGCATTTGAATTGGATAAATGTAGCTGTAAGTTCTATGCTAACAGTTTTCTCGTACTTCTCGTTCGTGGAACTTTCTTCCTGCTCCATACTTTCCAGCCAACTTTAAGCTTCAAAAAATTAAATGCAATGTCAATTGTTATCTTCTGTCTTGATTAGTCTTCTATTCTTCTCGCTCCCTAACGCTTCTCTTTTTTCTTGTTCCTCCACACTCAGTAACCCCTTGTGTCTTAGTGGCTTTACTACCTTTCATGGGGTGATATCATTTAAAAAAAACAACCGGAGTCAAGTGATAGTAATTTGTATGCCGGATGGCTATTTCCATAACATTGGTGACAACGTTACGAATTGCATTATTAAAAAAAGTGAATGGTCCAAAGATTTTAGTATTATTATTATTATTATTATTATTATTATTATTATTATTATTATTCGGTCGAGTCAGCTCAGACATTGATGAGTCTATCACGTCAACCCTCACGGTCCCGCATCAAGGTCGGAATGTCATTAGGGAGGCACTCTGTGCATAACATAGCTGGTCAATGTAGGTGGTTGTTGAGAAAATAAATTCTCTTGAGAGTCTGTCTATATTTCTGAGATGAGGTATTATGTACATTATTTACATTATTCGGACTATTGTCCTCATCTTTGTCGCCATATTTATCACAACGGTTCGGCCGTTGTACGCTCCGGCCTTCTTCAGGTGGTTGGAATGTCGAACTGAACCCTTTATTTCGCTCACTGGGGTAGACTGTTCTAGTTCCACGTGCCATGTTTGATGGATGTCAGTTATCAGTTATCTCCTGCTAATTTTCCCTCTGAAAGTTCTCCACTGCCTTAACCGGGTATTGAACTCACACTCTTTGGGTCTTGTCACTGGATCTAACTAACGCTTTTATCCACTGTGCCATGTGTCCTTGCGGACACATGGCACAGTGGATAAAGGCGCAGGGTTCAGTTCGACATTCCAATCACCTGAAGAAGGTCGGAGCGTACAACGGCCGAAACGTTGTGATAAATATGGCGACAAAGATGAGGACAATAGTCCGAATAATGTAAATAATGTACATAATACCTCATCTCAGAAATATAGACTTACTATCCATAGATCTCTTAATAAGAAATAGAATAGGAAATTCTATTTTTGTTATTTAATTTAAAAAAAAAAATAAAGCCGTCAACAATGTTAGAATATATTTTTTCGTACCAGTATTTAACCAATGAAAAATTTCAATATATTTAGGGTGACGCATGAGAAATAATGAGAATTGGAACAAGAAAATCAGGCAGACATGGCCACCCCCACCCAAAAAAAGAAAGAAAAATAGAAAAAAAAATTATTATAGAATTATAATAAAATTAGTGAACTCGTGCCATCAAAAAGAAAAAAAACCGTTGAAACACAGGAGTCCGAACGATCACTGAAGTTAAGCAACGTCGAGTCTGCTCAGTGTCTTGGTGGGTGACCGCTTGAAAATACTAGGTGATGTAAACTTAGATGTGCCGGTGGTGTAATGGATAATGGCTCGGAATTTTCGATGGTAGGGCCGAGTTCCAATTCCCTTTGCATTCGTTATATTCCCTATGCGCAAATACTCTTGGGAAATGTATGAAACATCACTTCTTCCTCCCAGATATGGGTTAATTAATAACAATTGTATCACTAAATCATTATTATCTCAAAAAAAAAATTCTTACAATCTAAAAATATTTTATGGCTTTAAATAACCTGCAAAGGGTTGATAAACCGTAGAAAACGAATCAATCAAATATGTACCAATTTTTCTACTCGATTGTCATATTTGCATTTCCTGAGGTCTTCATTTTCTGTACACATTCTCTAAGTTTACTCTTACGTGCCTAATAGAGGCGGGGGAGGGACGTTTATTTTGTTTTTTTGAAGAATTTTTCCGACGCTTCTAAGCTTATTAAGACCCCCCCCCCCAATTTATTAATTTTTCATGTCTTCCAAAAGCTAAGGAAAATATTAAGAAACAATCAAATTTCGTTAGGAACAAAGAAAAGAATACATAACTGCAATGTAATATCGGACTTCCTATATGGCAGTGAATGCAGGACAATTTCTGCACAGTTGAAGAAAACACTTGAAGGAAACAGAAATGTGGTTCTACAGAAGGATGCTGAGAATGCCATGGACCGAACATGTGAACAACGACAAAGTTTTAGAGAAAAATGGAAACAAAAGGACACTTACACTTAAAATCAGAAAAAAGACAGCTGGCATTTTTGTGCGCATAATGAGGAAAGCAGGCTTGAGAAATCACTCACGGGATATATTGAAGGCAACATTGGAAAGCAGCGCGTAATTCTACCTAACGATCTTGTGTAAACGGGTGGCAGAAGATGTATTAGGAGGGATAGCAAAAAACAGACTTTACTAAGAGCTACAAAGGACAGGAAATTGTGGAGAGCTATGATCGCCAACGCCCTAAAAGGACACGGCACAAAGAAGAAGAAAAAGATGGTACACGAAAGTGCTTTCGAATTTTATGTGAGTAGGTATTTAGTTTATGTGATCTTTGTTGCATACTAAGTTACCCTGTAGCTTTTTTGTTTAGTATAATACTATGTTACTGAAAATGGCAAGAAGTTTTGGGAATAGAGTTAACTGCTTTAGTCATGGTTTTGAAAAAACATTTATTTATTTTTTGTTTTCATCAATTAATCTTAAGCAAGACGATAATGTCAATACGACACAAAGGGGCTACCGGGGGTGAAAGAGAACGAGAAGAATTTAGAAGGAACCAAAAACTCAATCCTAAACAGGAAATAAGTGATAAATGTCTACTCCTATTCAAAAGACCTGGAAGGAAATTGAACCAAACGATAAGCAAAACTATATAATATTTTTAGCTTTTCCATGATTTGCAGACCACTTTTTATTAAACCTTTCTGTTTATTAAAACTCCCACCCACTAATTATTACGAGCTTCCCTTCTATTAGACACATAAGAGTAGACTGAGAATTCTAATCTTAGATAGTAGCCAGTTTAGGAGACAGACTACTCTGAATTCAAAATCGTAGAAAAGGCAACGGTCAAGCCACTCCATCATATTTCTCAAGTAGCCATGACAAATCATAGATAATAAAGAAAAGGATTCAGTGGAGAGTCATGATCGCTCATATACTGAAAGAATATGGTATAAAACAGAAACGATACGGTATCTACAAATATCTGAGGGAACGGATATTCTCTGTTATAATACGCTGAAGTAAATGTTTAAGTTAATATCGATTGGTTCTGAAGCAATATTTTGGATTTCAAAACGAGGCAAAAACTTCTTCCCGCCTCTCAGACACTTTATAAATACCCTATGGTGAGAAAAACAATAATGATAAGACAAATAAGCAAGCAAAACACTTTAACATTATTAGACGGTTTACATTTCGGCCCCGGAGAGACTCTCCCAAATTATCTGTCAAACGTAATTCGTTGAGGACCATTTTTCTGTTCTAATCGTCAAACGCTGGCGATCATTGAGAGTTGCAACGCCAATGAGATTTTAACGAGGTGTGCAAAGAGCAGAACGCATTCTAGGCTTACGGCCACATCACGTGGAAACATTGGTTCCCGTACGATCACCAAAGTTAAGCAACGTCGAGCCTGGTCAGTACCTAGATGGGAATATCAGATTCTGTGAGATTAGTTGTGGGTAGTGTAATACATAATGGCTTGGAATTATTAATCGCAAAACCGAGTTCCAATTCCAGTTGAGTTGGTTATATTCACTTACGCGCAAATACTCATGGGAAAGGCATGAATCCACTTTTCCTCCAGCTATCGGTTAATTAATAATTAACTCGTATTTAGATACACTGTATTTATTTTCAATTTTTCTAGTTGAATTCTTCATCTATATTGCATATGATCCTTTATTGTACATAATTAGGTTAAAATAAAATTTACATTTTATATGAATATTACCTTATGAAATAAGGATACAATAGAGCGGGGGACCCCGTATCATAAATTCGGAGTAGGGTGTCATGAAACTGGCCATATGTAGTTCCACAAGTTCAGTTTTTGCCATATTTACTCTATATTCCAAAATCTAAGTAGGAAGTTTCACCCAGAGAGCTTTTTCTCAAGAACTAAAAATTTATTAAACAGACTCTCACATGCTTGTTTCTCTGAATACTAAAATCTTAGCCTCTTTAAGTCAAGGTCAATTTTTATCTATCTTCATATAATCTTCACTTCCTACCGTCATCTCTTTCATTCATATCACACATCTCATTCATCATAGCCATTTTAACAATACCCCTTTGTCTTTAGTGGCTCTTGTGCCTTGTATTGAGTGATCATTAATATTAAAGAAGGTACTTGAAGTAGGGTAACCTGTGCTAATTGCTAAATGACCAATTACCTTCATTAGAGGTAGAAAAGTTAACCTATCTGGACGATATAGTAAGGTATTGTTACAGAATGCAAAGGCCAGGACCAGGATGGTAGTTTTCAGCCATTTGTCATCATGATGTAATTCACTATTAAAAAGTCTTTCAAAATTAAAATATAATTTTCTGAAATTTTATTTGAAAAATATCAGATGATTTAAAATTTATCTGATTTGAAATAAATATTACTTTTAAGTTTAAAATATCGCAGACGTGAATTTTTGTTAGAGATTTATTTAAGGAGTTGACAAGTTGACTGACAGACGGAAGTTTATCTAAATTTTTTTATGTCGGTTAATATCTGTAAAAAATCCTTGAGGAATATAATGTGAGAGCCGTTTTTATATACTTTTTAATTACTCAGTAATCTTTAAAATTTAAGAAATTTTTCTATTGAATTTTAGGGGCAGTGTCTTTAAATTTACTGGAGTTATCGTTCTTATTTTTGAATAATGTTTAAAACATTGGGTGTCGCTAAAATGTAATAAACTTTTCTATTTATAATTAGTAATATATTCTATTTAATAACAAATATCACCTAACTGGGACTAATTAAGGCAGAATTTTAAAAGATTTCAAACTTTATAAATTCTTATAATGAAAATTTTAAAAATATGTAAACAATTCTTTTTTCATTTATTCAAATTCATCTAAAAAAAATTTTTCTTAACTTTTTTTCTGAATTTTTTTCTTTACGTCCATAATATATGCTATTCATAATGCAATTAAAAGCTTTTCTAATTAAATAATGTTTTAGTTTTATTGCATTTTTATTTTATGATTTACAGCAAATTTTCGGTAATCGACCCGTGTTTTATTAAAAGAAATTTATGATTTAAATTCTCCAAAGATTTTTGCTTTTAATATAAATATTAAGCGGATTAAATTTTAATTTCTCGAAATTTCATAAAATCAAATAAGTGGGAGGAACATAACTTTTTTACCAAGTTTTTCTCAAAAAAAATATTTCTGAAATAATTTTATTCATTTCTGAATAACTCCTGAAGACTTCATTAAAATCTGGCAGTTATTTGAATTTTGCAAGAATTTCCAAATCAATGTTTTTTTTACCGCAAAAGGGACGTTAAAATTTGCTATACTAATTTTTGCATTTGCTGATGAAAAAAAGAAACAAGATTTTAATCAAAATTCTAAAAATATCAAAAAATGTAAAAAACTCAAAAAAAAATCAAAAACTACTTTGGTCTTTACTCTTAGTAATAACATAATGGTTTTGAAAATAAAACTTTGATTTTATTAAGTTGGGGGCATTTTTCATCATGGTATGCTAATATTTTAGCAAATAAGTGGATGTACCTATATATATATATATATATATATATATATATATATATATATATATATATATATATATATATATATTGTTCAAGGCATATATATTATTCGAGGCATAAGCGTCAACACGTGATAATCTAATAAACATTTAGAAACTTTTTGAAATGCTAAAAGCGAAACCCGTTTAAGTAAAAAGAAATATTTCTGAAAAACCATTTGTAAGTAAAACAATTTAATATTTCTCTGTAAAAATACATATTATATATATATATGCGAGACATTCACGAGAAATTTTCGCTACACTTCCAATCTTTAAATTTCAACATACAAATGCGTATGTATAGACACAACACCACCCGTATACATACATATGTCATATCCGAAACTGTCCACATATGTTTATATATGTATGAGTCCGGAACACCAATACACGCAATCTACATAAACCCAAAATTTTTAAAAAATTAATCAGTTTGTCTGACGATCGCAAAGGCGTGAAACCCAGAGTCACAAACTCACATCAATCCAACCAAATATTATATATATATATACATAAGTTACATATAAATATTAGGTGTTTTTACAAATCTTATTATTTTCTCTATACAGCAAGTTTTTGTATAGACTTTTCTAACAATTTCACTTTTTACTCATATATATATATATATATATATATATATATATATATATATATATATATATATATGATCGACTCTCCCGTCGAGATTCGACGTATGAGGGTCAAGCAGATCAGTTTCCAGGAAACCGACAGCCCGACACCGGCACATGAGATTTGATTATAGTGGTGAAGGCCTCGTGCAGGACCATCCACACTTTTTGGAGGGACGAATACAGAGACCTGGTGCACCGAAGGCCACAAGGTTCCCAAACGACACTCCGCAGGTTTTGAATTCAGAGTTGTCCTTCTCCTAGACCAGTTGCCATATATATATATATATATATAATATATATATATATATATATATATATATATATAATTATTTATTAAAAAAAAAAAAATTATAACATAAATATGTTATAAAATCACTACAAAAATAGCCATTTTGTTTCAACACCCTCGGTGTCTTATCAAGTGATGACGTTGAATGTAAAATATATTTATATATTTACGTTGAATGTAAATATATATATATGTATATATATATATGTATATATATATATGTATATATATATATATATGTATATATATGTATATATATATATATATATATATATATATATGTATATATATATATGTGTATATATATATATATGTATGTATATATATATATATATTTATATATATATATATGTATATATATATATATGTATATATATATGTATATATGTATATATATATATGTATATATATATGTATATATGTATATATATATGTATATATATATGTATATATGTATATATATATATGTATATATATGTATATATATATATGTATATATATATATATGTATATATATATATATATATGTATATATACATATATATATATATATATATATATATATATATATATATATATATATATATATATATATATAGTATACATATCTGCCGCTTGCTAAGAATGTACTGTTTCATTTTCTTTTTTGATAATATGAAATTAATACTTTCGTTCTTCTGAAATATTTTCCATACAAATATATAATTACCATTTTTTTAAACTAATCAATACTAAACAGAAAATTAAAGACACCAAAAAAGTGTTTTGACTTTCACGAATTGTTTAATGACTTAATTTGACTCTGTCTCGTCGTTTCTTCGTTTAAGGATAGCTACGTCGTAATTTATCGAGCTTATTACTAAAAATCATCATGTTTAGCGGATTATTAGAGAAACATGAGACCCGCCTCCACCAGCTGGAAAAGACACTCCTTTCTGACCTGACCTGGCCTTGCTCTTGAATGATAAATGAACTTTATGAAGATCCCAAAATAGAAATTAATCAAGACTCAGTGCTTTGAAAAGATATAAAAAAAAACTCTATTTAATGACGAGTTTTTTTTTTTGTGTTTGTTTTTTAAACCTGATCATACCCAACAGGAAAACTCTGAGGTATAATTTCCATTGTCCTACCCAATTTCTTTTGCTCAACAGACTTAATAGCTTCCTTACTTACTGAAATCAGAATTACAACATAACATTCATTAAAATCTGTTTTAGTATTTGCTATTCGAGTTATGTCTGTTCCCAGGATCAAAATTTGACTATTTTTCTGTTTCTTGTTCAAGAATAACGTTTGTCTTGATCTGTTTCCAATGGCGGCTTACTGTATTGTCTGAGGGAAGTCGATGTCGGACATAATCTGTCCAGGTCCCCTGTAATTATGCTATTTAATATTAAGAAGAAAAGAGAGAACCAAGATCTAATCACCACCCGGAACAACCTGTCCTCAATGTCGAATGACCTTTCAAGCAGAAATCGGTCTCATTAGCCATCTCAGAGTCCACAAACCTAACTGACTTTGGCAAAGAACATCATCCTAGACCTGGAGGGATAGCCACACTTGGTGTACTGGATAACGGCTCAGAACGAGAAATCAGAGGGTAGAGTGTGAATTCCAATCGGATTCATTGCAAGCAGCAAAAAAATAAAAACGTTATTAAGGAAAGAGAAGATCAATAAAATAAAATATGAGAAATTAACAAGAGAAATTAATTCTATCCAAACTGTATCCACAACATACTTGTAGAAAAAGCTAATAAAATAACCTCATTCACATGTAAAAAAAAAAACTAACAATGATGAAACACTAATAATAAAAAAAGAAGCAAAGACATAAAAACATCATCTACGAACACGGCCACAGTGTGCTGACCCTGTTTATAAAAATATAAAAATAAAATATCACTTTAGACAATATATACAAAAACTATACATTCAGTCAAAACAAAGAAAAACAACAAAATAATAACCGAAAGCGCTCGGAGATGAGAACATTTGGACAATTTTGACACACTTTATGTCCAAAAAAGAAAACACTTATACGACCACAATTAAGATTAAATAAAATTTTAATCACAGTACCTTGTCAATTATATTTAATGAAACTTGTATAAAATTAAAAGAGGGATTGCTGACCAGATATAAAATTATATGTATATATATATATATATATATATATATATATATATATATATATATATATATATATATATGAGTAAAGATCAATGGAAACCATTTCTTTACCAACGCGTTTTGCCCATCAGAGGACGAAACGCGTTGGTAAAAAAAAAAAGTTTACAGGTAGATTTTGTTTATATATGAATTTTGAATTTTTAAAATTTTACAATCTTCCCATTTGATCCAGTCTGCTTATTATCAAAATGCAGTGTTGAATTCTATGTCTACACTGTTCATCACTCTCTCTCTTTGTCTAATCCTCTCTCTATATATATATATATATATATATATATATATATATATATATATATATATATATATATATATATATATATATATGCATACATATATATATATATTAATATAGTTTGTGTTTATACGTTATTTTAAAAGATACAAATATTTAAGTAAATGCTCTGTTTAAACAGATATTAACTACACGACAGGAATCTAACCTGTATCCTACATGGAACCGTCATATAGCCTGACGTGTTATAACATTTTGCTACAGAAGAAGCGTCTGGTTATCAAAGTCAAATTACAGTTTTTTGGGTTTTTTATGCTAACCAAACACATACTTTTTATGAAATTTCTCGAACATTCAGGCCGGTAAATGTTGTTTAATACTGTTTATTATAAACAGAGCATTTACTTAAATATTTGTATCTATAAAAATAAGGTATAAACTACAAATATATTAAAGTAATTGTTGGACTTAGTCCATTTCGTAATATATATATATATATATATATATATATATATATATATATATATATATATATATATATAGTTAAATTCCCAGATCAATTTACATTTCGATTTCATTTTTGCCTTGAAAAAGTCGGAAGACGAAACGCGTCGGCAAAATCTAAGATCTTTTTTTCAATTGTCGTTTTATACTATATATATATATATATATATATATATATATATATATATATATATATATAAAGGCTTAAACACTAATATATCATGGTCATAATTTATTACATTGGAATCGTAAATACGATCCAATTCAACAGACCTACAAATTGAAAAAGAAAACAGAAAAAACAACTGTTTTCTTTCTGAATTTGTACGTCTAATGAATTGGATCGTATTTACGATTCCAATTGAGTTCTACCTGGATTCTATACTTTTTGATTTATTTTTTATACAAATATATATGTATGTGTATGTATGTATATATATTTATATATTTTAGATATATGATTGCATATGTATGTGTATATTTACCACTAATATTATCAATATCTATATATACATATATATAGATACACCTAGTGAGCCAGACAAATCTACCTAGGTTTCACCTAAACGGATCGTCAGGGAAACTTCGGCTCTACAGTTGTATTGAGCTCTTTTGTTAGTTGTTTACTCGTATGGGTTTTTTTTCTTTGGGCTTCAGACCTGCATCTGTGCGATTTTTTTTCGGAAGAAGTTCATGTTTGTAGCTCTTTCTTTTTTTAAAACCTTTTTTTCCCTCAAGATTGATTTGATTATTGGCAAATCAAAAATTCGAGGTTTTTCGAAACGAGTCTAGTTATCTATATTTGTATGTATACATATATATATATATTTAAATGGAAAAAAACAATAGGAAAAATTGTAGTTTTCTTCTGGGTGAATTATTTTCTTTTTTTATGACTGTAGTATTTTTTAACAAATGCACTAGTCATACATAGAAATAAATTCAACCACAATTTTGATTTTTGAAATGCTACATTCATAAAAAAAGAAAATAATTAATTCAAAAGGAAAATCCTTGGGAGAGACGCCATTGAATATTATCCAAATATTCATCTACGCCTAGGTTTTTTCCCAATATCACCTTTCCTAAAAAAACCTCCCTTAAGCCAACGTACACAAACAAATATATCAAGAAATCAAAAGAAAACGGTTGAATCTGTCAACACAACAATACAAACAATATTTCTACATATGAAAATATTCTCTTCAAACATAAAAAGTAAAAGACGCCATTTTTCAGTTGACCAAATAAATATATAATTGATTTTCTTTTCTTTTTTTTAAAAAAACAAACTCATTTATTTATTTTAAACAGAATAGCTATAAACAGAAAACAAATTTTCATTTCTTTTGTTTTTCTATCCTCTGTCAGCTGCAATGATGGAGAAAGCATTACCTCGAACCATGGCCAGTGAGACACGCTGCAAGAGCCACTCCGTTTCACGAGGCTCGTCCCTTAATCGAGACGCCATCCCGCCAATCCCCCGAAGGAGCGCCATCGAACGAGGGCCAATAACCCCAGAAGTCTCCACTGCCACAGGAGTAAAAATAAATCTGTCTACAAGAGAAGAATTTTTAACTATTTTCTAAATTATTATATTTAACTATTAAATTATTATATTCAACTATAGCTTTTAAATTCATCTATTTGCTAACGACATTTTGTTTTTTGTCTACAGATAAATTCATTTTGTTTTTTGCTTTATTTATTAAATATTTGGACGAAACGCGTCGGCTAAAACTTCACCGTTTTCCTATTGTTTTTTTTTCCTTTATAAATATTGTCTTTTTCTATAGGTTAATTATGAGAAATTTCCATACCCCCCCCCATATATATATATATATATATATATATATATATATATATATATATATATATATATATAATTATGTAAGCAAATATATGGATATAGATCCGACACTATAAAGAAAAATATACGGAAAAACAGACAAAAATCCTAATATGCAATTATGCTGTTTTAATGTTAATTAAACATAATTAACATTAGACTATAATCTTAAAAAATTTCAGTTATGTGTTTTGATTAGTCTTACTCTTATGTCCATCGTCTTTTCATGTTGAATTGAATATAGTCTAATGTTAATTATGTTTTATGAATATGTCCTGAAGATGGTCTACTAGACCGAAACGCCCGATATTGCCGGCAAAAGATAGGCACAATTTTCCGCATATGTCACAACTAACGTGATGAATTTGTGGACCCGGTGCTGTACCCTGCTCGCCTTTACGAATGAGACATTTGTTGGCACTGTACTGCATACGGCTATTCTCAAAGGACTCAATGCTTTCGTGAATTAGTTTCCCCCACTTAATTCTATCCAAAGCCATATATATATATATATATATATATATATATATATATATATATATATATATATATATTTATATATGTATATATATATATATATATATATATATATATATATATATGTATGTATGTATGTATTTATGTATGTACATAATTATTACCAAGATTCACCATTTTTAGAAATGGCTGAGCGAATCCTAGCAAATGTTCAAAAAGTTTATTCTCTGTTGAACTACAAGTTTTTATCTCGAAACAAATATTTGCCTGTTATTGAAAAAAAAATAAACATTAAAATTATACAGAATTAACAAGAAATCTCTTTTTACGATGTGAGTGTTGGTAAAAAAAAGTATTTTCCTTTTAACCTTCCCATTCGTCTTAACGTCAGCCTCACATATTTTTGATGTACTTTACTCATCTTTCACTTAGTGCACCGAATCTGCCCTCCTTAACGATTCAATTTCCTTCCTTCATAATAATAATAATGATAGGTAGAGAGAAAGAGAGATTTAGAGAGAGAGAGAAAGAGACGATGCCGTCTCTTCTCGTCTTCATCTATTCTACACTTATTTTTTGTTTATTTGTCGGGCATCTTCATAATTCAACAGCTGTGTCAAGGTTAAGCAAATAGAAGAAAAAATTGGTCCCCCAATCTGACAAACTCCTTATCCGTCTTAAATGACCGTACGTCTGACATGTGCTCGCATACGGCAGTCATTCAAACTGATGCGGCTCTTGTTAAAAAGAAACCTTGCTTTCTTCTGCTCTTTACACAAAGAAACTATATAATATCTACAAGACAGACAGACAGAGAGAGAGAGAGGCAGAGAACGTGAAAGAGAAATAGAAAGACAGAGATAGTGAAAGAGAGAGTGACAGAAAAACAGAGAAAGTGAAAGAAAGAGACAGATAGAGAAAGAGAGGGAAAAAGACAAACAGATAAAGAGAGACAGACAGAGAAGGAGAGACAGAGAAAGTGACAGAGAAAGTGACAGAGAAAGTGAAAGATAGAGAAAGAGATAGATAGACATTCAGAGAAAGAGAGAAAAAGAGACAGAGAGAGAGAGAGAGAGAGAGAGAAACAAAGACATACAGGCAAAGAAAGAGCGAGAAAGAAACAGATAGAGAAAGAGAGAGGGAAAGAGGGAGAGAAAGAGAGAAAGAGAGAGAGAGATCTATCAAACCATGTAACAATAGAATTTCAAATCTAGCGTTCGTCCATTTAAAATGCTAGTCACTCAAAAATATATTCAATTTAAAAACAGGAGTCATAAAAATGTCTTCAAAAGGCAAGCTTATATTTTTTTCTCTAGTTACTCACGGTATGTTGCCAGACCAAATGGAAAATTTACTCTGGGGACACAGGCAGCTATTTGAACTTAATTTATGGATGTTTATGTGGGCTCATGCATATTTGGTTTCAATGACACTCCTAAAAATATTTGCTTGTACGGTCACATCACATTGAAATACCGGCTCCCATGCGATCATCAAAGTTGAGTAACGTCGAGCCTGGTCAGTACCTAGATGGGTGACCGCTTAGAAATACGAAGTTTGGGTGTGCGGGTGGTGTAATGGATAATGGCTCCGAATTGTTAATCGGAGATCCGAGTTCCAATTCACGTTACATTCGTTATATTCACTTACGCGCAAAGACACTTAGGAAAGGCATGAAACCACCTCTCTCCCCATTGCTATGGGATAATTAATAAAAGTTGTATCACTAAAACCATCATTGTCGCCCCCAAATAAATAAAATAAAAATGAGTAAAAAATATTTCAATTTCGGTATTAAATAAGCGAATAGAGGCTGATATAAGAATAAAGAAAAACATCGAATTAAAAATAAGTCTACAAAATTTAAATTTTTTACAAAATAATTCTATTTATTAGTGAATAATTTTCGAAAAGTTCAATACAATCTTATAATTATTTGATTTTTTTTCTTTCAGCTTTATTATTATCTTGCTTAGCTTTGGATAGGAGTTGTCCAGACTGAGTGGGAGTAGAGTGTTATAGTGGAACACACCTATTCTATAGGTAATAGACTCTCCCAGCTATAATAAGTAGGAGTAGTAATAGTAACGAGGAGTCGCTCAGAGAGTCAGTCAGGTTGACCAGCTGATCGGTAGAACTCTCTGCTTTCGGGCGGGGAGGAACCTGAACGAGGCTACGCCGAAGGGCGGATTCTCTTTTGGGAAGCTAAACCGACCCTGAACCCGTTTATACGGGTTCAAAGGGCATATTTTTTGGCCGAGCCCCCTGGCTCGGAGATCCCACGTTAAACCGGCCTTGTGCCACATGATGCCCTCGTAGGGGGTGGCTAAATACCGTCGCTCAGTGGGTCAGTCAGTAGGTGCCGGACGACCGTTAGTCGGATACTAAAGAATCAGCGACTACAACTAGATTTCTCTGCGTCATTACCTATTATATCAAGTTCCTAACGTTTTGTACGTCGAACCTGTTTTAGGACCGACTTAGTACAAATACAAGTCTCCACTGTGAAACCACTACATAACATAGAGTGTACTATTCCAATCTCTTATTTCAAATACAGTCATATAGTTTTATGTATGCGTGTACTGCCATATAAGAAGAAACATATCACATAATAGTTCAGTTCTCTTTTCTTTGATTTTCTGGCACAATATGGAGAACCAGTAATTTTTATTCGTTCAAAAATTCTCTTAATAGAACGGTAACAAGTGCCAGTGTTCTATGTTAAAGATTCCCAACAGCCTTACAGAAGGATGCTGAGAATACCATGGGGGGAAACGCGTAAGGAAAATGGAAACAAGAAGGTCACTTATATTCAGAATCAAATATAGAAAGAAATCAGTTGACGAAGCAATTGATTCGATACAGTCGCTTGAATTCATGTCAGTGGAAAACGTGAAGCTAAGAAAGCACAGAGCATTGAATCACAACGGCTGTGCCGCGGGACACTAGTGTGCCGCGGGACACTAGTGTGCCGCGCGATCATCTTAAGTGTGCCGCGAAATAAAGTCACAGCACACACACACACACACACACACACACACACACACACACACACACACACACATATGTGCGTGTGTGTAAGCAGTAATGGTATAGCGTTAGTATTTGATTGATTTGGTATGGTTTGGTTTGTTTTACGGCATATCAACCTGTTGTGGTGTCCTCCCTCTAATGAAGCTATTGTGGACTCTTCCATTTACTATAAAGTTAGTAGGAAAGTAAAGCCTCGGTGGAACAGTGATATAGCCTGTTCGTTACTGTCGAACTCTGTGCCTTGAGCAGAGAGGAATCCGGACGAGGCCTTGCCGAAGGGCAAGTTTCGTCAGGGGAGGTAGACAGGCCAGGACCCGTTTATGCTGGTTCTACGGGAATAATTTGGCCGAGCCTACGAGCTCGGAGAACCTACAGTAAACTCAGCCTTGTGTCACATACATCCCTCGTGGGTGGGTGGAGGGCTGTTAAATATTAACAGTGATATAGACTGAACGCTGGTCAACCGACACTCACTCCCAAGTCGTGTAAAATGCTTCTGTTATATTAGCTGTTCAATACATTATTTATCTGCAAGCTCTTGTTTAGTTATTCCTTAACCAATTACTTGGTCACAACAGTGTCTGAGATGAGGTATTGTAACTATTTACACTATTTATATTGTTTGAACTGTTATCCTCATCTTTATTGTTATATTCACGATGTTTCGGCTGTTGTTCGCTCCGGCCTTTTTCAGGATCTGTCTGTCTGAGATGAGGTATTGTAACTATTTACGTTATTTACACCGTAACACAGAAAGCTAGAGAAAAAACAACAATAACAGAAATTGTAATATGAGCTCTGATAAAATATATCCTTCGTGAGCTGTTAAATATTAACGGTGATAGAGACTGTTCTACTGAGGCTGTTCTCAGCTCCTGTCGAACTCTCTGCCTTCGGGCAGAAAGGAACCTGGACGAGGCTGTGCCGAAGGGCAGAGTTTCGTAGACAGACCCGAACCCGTTTATATGGGTTCTACGGGGATTTTTTGATCGAGACTACGGGTTCGGATAACTCACGTTAGACTCGGCCTTGTGCCACACATAACCCTCTTGGGGAGGGGCTGTTAAATATTAACAGTGAGAGACTGAACGCTGGTCAAGCGACACACACTCCCAAGCCGTGTAACACACTTCTGTTGTATTTACTGTTCAATACACTTTTTATTTTCAACCTCTTGTTTTGGTATTCCTTACTCTTTACTTGGTCACAACACAACCTCAATGGGTTATTTAATGACGACAAGATTTCTGGTAATATTTTTACCAAAAATGTATTGCTGGTAATATTTTTTACAAAAAAATTTATTGCTGGTAATATTTTTACAAAAAAATTTATTGCTGTTATTAAAACCTGTTTTTACACGTTTTGACTCCAGTTTGGGGTTTAAATATTTACCCATAGATGGAACCATGACAGTTGCTACCACTCCGGGTCAGGGTAGACCTAGGAACACCAGCAATTAAGAGGTGGTTCTACGCTCCGCAAAACCTTTTGATCAGAGGCCTTGCCGTTGGATTTAGTTTATCGTCTTACCTACGACGCGTTAGTATTTAAATAAATAAATAACTATTAAGCTTTATTTTCAAAGAACTCTTTTTCACTATTCTTTGATTATGTTAGTTTAAATACTTTGTTTTAATATTCATTTTTTAAAACAAAGTATTTTTTCTTATTTAACTTTTTAAAATTTTACTTTATTTAAATAAATATATTCTTCTTCTTTTTCCTTCCGCTTTTTCATATTTAAAATTCTTTGTTTAATTCAAAATTTTTACAAAGTTATATTGAATTATGAATTAATATTGCTGAAGTTTCCGATATGCAGTATTGAGCATTTGATTTAATAATTTTCCAATTTTTAAAAAGTATGTTACTCTGAAATTTGTATAAGATTAAAATGACATTAACTGTACTGAAATTGTTGTTTTTTTCATATAAATATTTTATTTCACTTCGCGCATCCGTAATTTGAAATGGAGCGCAGATAAGTTCAAGTAAGGACAATCAGTATTGTTTACATAAAATACGTTCGTCCATTTTTTTTTTTTTTTTGAGAGGGGGCGAACATCCGACCAAATATTTAAGAAATCGCGAAAAATCCCCAGACACACTAAATAAGCTGCTCAAATAGTTGAATAGAAACATTGAAAGTTCATACTTGTGTCTGTGTATTTTTTTAAAAATCTATGGTTTTATTTCATAACATTTAAATGTGTACCCTTTAAAATATTTGCTAAGTGTACCATGATATTTTCATTTGTGCCTTGGTGTGCCGTTGCTTAAAAATGTTGAGAAACACTGGCGTAAAGTGTTGCTCTTCTGGAGTTTAGCATCAGCCATACTGATGGCAGTCAAAAAAGGTTCTCTTTGGTGATTAAATGAAAGTAGTTTTATGCACAGTTACAAGCAGATTGTGTATGACGGACAGAACATTAGTTCTTTTTTTATATTATAAATTTATATATGCTGTCTTCTGAATTCAGAAAATTCAGAATTTGTTTTAATAATTTTGTTGAACTATTCTTCAAGGAAAATCGTTTTCAGTTTTCTGACTGGGAGCAAAGTTGCACCTGGTTGAATTATCAAAAAATCGTACTGATTTCATGAAAGCTATGTGGTGTCTGATCCATGACCAATAATTTTGTTTGTTCAGTCACTTCTTTTTGAGTCGGAGGGTAAAAAATACCGGTGCATTTCGTTAAAGAACCCCTAACTCTTTAAAGCCTCTCCTACGCAGCTGTCGAATAAAATATTCTTGAAGAAAGATCCTAAAACGGGCTAGAATATCGTTTGAGGTCAAAGCCAATAAGCCTTTTCAAGACATTTTTTTTTTGTTAGAGATTTAGTGTTCATTCTGTAGAGACAGATAAATGAGTAGATAGGCAAAGAAACTGATAGATTGTTGAAAAGAAAAACATCTGACAAAGTAAAATGTTCTCTTTTAATCAGAGAATATAGCAAATCGTTGCTATGTCGTAAAGCTAATTTCTTTTACACAATTTCTTAGTGAGTTCAATCCACTCTGAGATCCAGTGTTTGTCAAATCTGGGCGTCGTCATGTCTTTTTATATTATGACTAATAATTTTGTTCTTTCAAACATTCTTTTAGTACCACGGCAATAAGAACCAGTATTCGAACTTAAATAATCTCAACCGCCTTACAGATTAAAAGAAAACTAGAGGCAATAGAGATGTGGTTCTACAGAAGGATACTGAGAATACCATGGACGGTGCGCGTAAACAACAAAGTTTTAAAGAAGATATAAACAAAAAAGACACATCGAATCAGAATCAGAAAACGAAACCCTTTTCCCTGAATATGCTTTTGAGGAAAGACGGCTTCGAGAATTTGACACTCATAAGATATATTGAAGGCAAAAGAGACAAGGAAAGGCTGCAAGTCACCTATTTGATAAGTTTGTATGAATAGTTGGCGGAATGAGAGTGTTGGAGAAAGCTTCACAAAGTGACAAATGTTTTAAGATCCTCAAGGGATAGGATGTTGTTGAGAGTAATGATCCCCCACGTCCTGAAGCGACACGTCGTATAGATGAAGAATGCCGGTCTTTTCATTTAAATGAAAGCTTCTTGAAGTCCATACTCTAGGCCTGTTCATTCTTTACTTAGTACGTATATTACGCTCTGCCAATACCTAAAAAATAATGGATCGTTCCGTTTTGACCAGGAGGAAAGACGAAAAAGACATATCAGAGACTCTCTTTCATTTCATTCTGTAATTCTCAATATTTATTAAAATTATTTTGACGATATTCATAAACTATCTTAGTTACAAAGCAGGTTATTTATTGACCTGCTACACTTGGCGTGGATCGAACTCATTAAAACAGGAATTAAAAATGTATTGCTTACTATCGCTTTATGAAAGATGCCACGACATTCTTATTACGTGACTGCCTAAGGAATAAAAAGTCAAATTTAAAAGTTTATTGAAATAATTCCATTTTTTTTTCAATTAAACGGAGTATTCGTTTACCTGGAGCATGCTCTAGCGAACAAAGAAATGAGTCACGGAGCTAAAAAGAAAAAATCCATTTTTTTTAATTTCTGCTAAACAGCTGTCGGTGTTTGAAAGTATACTTTCAGCAGTTTTATCATTGGACATTCATGAGAACTCCTACACAAGTTAGTAAAGGAAACCTTGAAGAATGGACTAACCGTCAGTTGTAAAAAAAAGGAACAAACAAAAAACAGAATGCATGATTGCAAGCAAGAGAAACAGCCCAGGACGTTAGCTGCCAACTGTACATATCAAAAGTTACCATTTGACTAGCAAATGCGTTCCAAAACTTAAATAATGTATTAAGAAACAGGAAATGCTTATTAGAAACAAAAAAAAATCGTGCTGAAGTGCTAGTAGCCTCAGTCGTCCAATATGAAAATGAATGTTCTACAATTTCTTTATAGATGAAGAGACTTGAAGCAAAAGAGATGTGCTTCTACAGAATGCTTTAAATAACAGATTGATTCCCAACTCCTTGTGAGCGCCTCTTTACGCCTCCTTACGCTGTCCACCGGCATGAGGTGGAATAAATACATTGAATCAATAGCTTCACCTACTGCAAAGAAAGTCGGTTCTCTGTGTCGTGCCAGAAAGTTTTTCTCGTCTAAGTACATCTTTCAAATCTATAAATCAACCATCCGTCCTTGCATGGAATATTGCTGTCATATACGGACTGGTGCTCCCGCTGTACGTCTCGGGGTCCTCGGCATAACCCAGAGACGAATATGCAATGTGATAGGTCCTGATCTGGCATCTAGTCTACGATCGCTTTCCCACAGACGTGCCGTGGCTTCCCCCAGTCTCTTCTACAAGTATTTTCACGGCAACTGTTCTGACGAGCTAATTTTGCTGGTTCCCAGACTGCATTAATTTAACCGAGCTACCAGGCTGGCATCTCGGTTCTACACTTTTAAAATGGTTAAATGTAATCGTCTATTCTACCCAAACAGATTATTCTCTCGCACTTCCTGTCTGGGGAACTCCCTTCCCTGTACTTGCTTTCCCGATGACTATAATTTTCAAGTGTAATGTCAATCGACATCTGGCACCCTGAGATTGTTTCCCGTCCTTCTTTGTGTCCTTTCCTCAAATATACCTCTTTATTCTTGCTCTCAATCCTCTGTAACCCCTCGCGTGCTAGTGGCACTCCTGCGTTGCTTGGGGTGAACTGCTTTTTTAAAAAAAGTAAAAAACGAGAAAGTTTCAAGGAAAAAGGAAACAAAAGAGACACTAATACTCAGAATCAGAAAGATAATTGAAATTTCTGGGATACGTCATGAGGAAGGCTTGGAAAATTTAATACTCACAAGATATACTGAGAGCAAGGGGGACACAATGCAAAAGCAAAAACGATAGATAAGGAGCTTCTGTAAATGGTTAGCATAAGATAGAATGGGATGGATATTAAAAAAAGATAATGCTAAGAACTACAAAGAATAAGAAGTTATGGAGAGCCGTGATCGCCTACGTCCTGAAGAGACACGACACGTAGAAGAGGTACAAGTTGTTACATTCACATTGACACAGTAAATGTAGAGACAAAAAGCTGAATGCATGGTGACGCTGAAAATAGGTATATAAAAGTTATGCGCCACTTGACTATCCGCACGTTAAATGTATTCATTGAGTGAGATGTGTAGATGCAGATTCCTCATGTTGAAAAGCAGATTGCATCCATTTTGCAGCTTTAAGTCAGTTTAAATTACATAATAGGCAAAACATTAATGCTTTAAGATATAAACCCGAATCGTGCAATGGTATTGCCTCGAATGACTTTCCCATTACCCAGCATTCACCTTTCTTGCAAAATCTTGCCAAATGGCTTCACAAGAAGGTTGAAAACATTATGACATTCAACATAGATCGTCTTCCTTACAATGGTCTAAAATTCTAGTTCCACATGCCATGCCTTTCCTGGATATTTCAATTATTTCCCTTTCATCTGCAAGTTTCTGATCACCTCTGCTGTAGCCAGGTATTGAACTCACAACTCTTTGGATCAAGTCACCGGATTATTTCAACCAATGCTTTTAACTACTGGGAGGCTTGAAATTCCAACGTATAAGATGTTGATGCAAATTTCTCATGTTTAAAAACAGATTGCATCAGTTTTGGAGCCTTGAATTTGTAGTGTAGTCAGTTTAAATTTCATAATGGAAAAACAGTTTTGCTGAAGAATTTGAATAACGAAATGTGACAAAGAATTCGTCAATATAAAATCAACAAAAAGCTTGGAATATCAAGTCACTCACAAGAAGAAAGCTGATCTTGACTAGGTTTAGGGCAAGAAAAGCCTCGTAGACTTCCGAAATCAGATCAAAAAATGCAAGTTATCGGTATCTAACCTAAATTTAACTGCTCGTCATAGAAGACATGAAAGCAGCATTATTAGGAATTTGTCGTTTCATGCAATAAAAGGGACTAGTAATAATTGTGAAAATTTCACGGATTTACTATTTCAATTTTGTGATAAATCTTAATTTTCAAATTGATGATTGAAATAAGCTCATGGCGAGTCCTGTGACAATAAAATATCAGTAGAATGGATAGCGACTTGGATTGAGGAATCAGAGAGCCGGGTTCGAATTCTAGTCGAATCCATTACTTACTTGCTAATACCCTTGGGAAAGGTATGAATCCTCTTCTTCTCCCCCCCCCCAGCTATGGGTAAATAGCAGGACAGACCGGGTTCTATAGCCTTAGGTGCTAACTGGTCTACCGCAGAAAGAAATGGCAACCTACTGCGGGAAAAATATCTGCTTCGTCAGTCATGTATTGAAAGATACATGATCGCCTAAGCGTGTATCACGTGTGGCTCATAACTGACTGAGAAATTCGCCTATTTCATCGTTAAGTATTTGAGCTTAACAGCTTTAACAAAATATTGCAATAACAATTATAAGTACTAATGCAAGGGCACTTAGAGATTGTGTAATGGTTAACAAGTTTGTCTCGCTGGATCAGTTATGCTTGAATATCGAGTTCGATCTTCACTGGGTGACCCTATACTTTCGATCTTTTGTCGCATTTAAGATACGCTTAGAAAATCATTGAGGGCACTTCGATGTGTTGTAATGGTTAGCAAAGCTTACCCCGCTAGATCAATTATGACGGAGTAGTGAGTTCGAGCCTTACTGGGTTCTCCACACTTTCGGCCTTGTGCCACATCTAAGCTACACTTGAAAAATCTCCATAACTGGTGAGAGGGTACAAATGAAAAGACTCAAAATCGACAAGATTTTCCATTTCTCTGATGCAGACGTCCGTCCTGGGTATGGCGATCAACTACACCCGCATCCTGGGTAAGACGATAAACTACATCCAACAGCAAGGTCTCTGATCAGGAAATTTAGAGGAGCGAGGAACCACCTTTTAATTGCTGATGTTCCCAGGTCCACCTGTTAGGGTCCCAATTATGGGTAAAATAGTTAACCCCCAAACTGGGGTTAAAACACGATGAAAATATAAATAAGTTTTAATACCAGAAATACTTTGTAAAAAATTATTACCAGCAATACATTTTTGAAACAAAAGATATTACCAGCTAGACATTTCTGAAAAAAAATTATCTGCTATACGTTTTTGAAAAAAATATTACCAGCAATTAAAATTTTGTCGGCATTAAATAATCCATTGAGATTGATATGCCGTAAAACAAACCAAACCAAACCAAACCAATCTGATGCAGACGTTAAAAACATGAAAACGTTATCACCTGCTCTGTCTGCCTGTTCTCACGTCTTTATTTCTACAGAATGAAATGAAAGAGAGTCTCTGATATGTCTTTTTCGTCTTTCCTCCTGGTCAAAACGGAACGATCCATTATTTTTTAGGTATTGGCAGAGCGTAATATACGTACTAAGTAAAGAATGAACAGACCTAGAGTATGGACTTCAAGAAGCTTTCATTTAAATGAAAAGACCGGCATTCTTCATCTATACGACGTGTCGCTTCAGGACGTGGGGGATCATTACTCTCCACAACATCCTATCCCTTGAGGATCTTAAAACATTTGTTACTTTGTCAAGCTTTCTCCAACACTCCCGTTCCGCCAACTATTCATACAAACTTATCAAACAGGTGACTTGCAGCCTTTCCTTGTCTCTTTTGCCTTCAATATATCTTATGAGTGTCAAATTCTCGAAGTCGTCTTTCCTTAAAAGCATATTCAGGGAAAAGGGTTTCGTTCTCTGATTCTGATTCGATGTGTCTTTTTTGTTTATATCTTTAAAACTTTGTTGTTTACGCGCACCGTCCATGGTATTCTCAGTATCCTTCTGTAGAACCACATCTCTATTGCCTCTAG
The DNA here is from genome assembly GCA_963932145.1 of Acanthosepion lycidas. Lineage (NCBI taxonomy): Eukaryota > Metazoa > Mollusca > Cephalopoda > Sepiida > Sepiidae > Acanthosepion > Acanthosepion lycidas. The sequence continues at coordinate 78,824,350 of OZ010608.1, read as the reverse complement.
TTTTCTTTTAATCTGTAAGGTGGTTGAGATTATTTAAGATTGAACACTGGCTCTTGTTGCCGTGATACTAAAAGAATGTTTGAAAGAACAAAATTATTAGTCATAATATGAAAAACATATTTTCTCGCCAAAATCTATCTTACATATCTATACATTGAACATTGCTGTCACATCTGGTCTGGTGCTGCTGTTGCTATATATTTAGAGGAATCTGCAATGTCATCGTTCCTGACCTGGGATCTCGGCTTTATTCATTTTCCCAACTCAATTGTCTGTCACTTGGAATGCAAAGTCTCTCCATGATAGGACCGTTTACTGTTGTGTGTCACATATCAGGCAACGCTATAATGGAAGGCTCATTTTTTAATCATTTCACTTCAAGCAAGGCGACAATGCCCCTAAGATGCAAGGGTTTACTGAGTGTGAAGAAATATGAGAAAAAGAAATAGAAAATATTTTTAAAATAGAGAACAATAAAAAAAAAAAAAGAATTAAGACAAAAGATAGCGATTGACCTTGCATTTAAATTTTTGAACATTAAAGTTGGCTATAAACCATGGAGCCGAAAGGGAATGCCATAAGCGGCAAGGGCAAAAAACCCCCCAAAAAACACTGTTAGCATAGAATTTACGGTTACATCTAGCCAGCTCGAATGTAAATTGATGAGATCTCGACGCTAGTTTAGTACTGCGCTTAAATTTTTTAAAAGTCTAGGTACCATAGCGAATATATCACCCGAACAATTACCATGAAATTATTTATAGAAAAGACACAGGGCGGCAACTTTACGGCGGTGGAAAATTAACTGGAGCTGAGTCACCAGATCAGGACCAATAATATTGCTGATTCTTCTTTGGATTTTATGAAAGAGCCCAAGTAAATAGCAGAAGCAAATGTAGCAACAATATTTTAAGCATGGACGAATAGATTCGGGAGATAAAAATTGTCTCGGACTACAATGATGCACCTGCATATGCATAGAGACAACATATGTGTGTGGTTGTGTTCATTGTATTTCGTAAAACAATTTAAGCAAGGGTTATACGAATCATAAACTTAATTAAGGTGGAATAATTTATTTTGTAATGTTAATCGTTTGACACAGATTTTTTTCTCCTTTCCTTGTAGTTTGGTTTTCATAAACAAGTTGCCTTTGATGTTTCTAGTTGTCGCGCATATTTTTTTTTATTCGTTAAAACTTTAACATTTGGAGCACAATGTCATTTTGTCGAAATAATAATTCATTCTATGTTGACTGCATCATTCTTTCAACTTTTTTTTCAATCGAGTTATCTTTGATGATTTGTAGAATTAAATTAAACATTTGAAGTTGTTGAAAGCAGAAGGAAGTTCTATTGTTGTTCTCCCTGTTCTGGATATATATGCCAATATCTACAAGAACATCCCCACCCCTGTCACTAGAAAATAGGATTAGCAAATTAATCGCGTAGATTAACGTCAGTTCACTGAGTTCAATCCTTACTGTGGCCCAATGTTAGACGATGATATTAAAAGTAAGTAAAATTTCACTTTAACTTATATAGCTATTTGAACCCTGTACACCCCCTCGAGTAGTATAAGGCCACAGTCTCACCAAGCTAGGGACACAGCTTCAATACACTAGCCGTTGCTGTTGTGGTTACCGTAGACATTAGTTTTTTATGGGTTGAAGTTGCTAGTCGCATATCCAACCGACCTTGAACATTTATATGTGGACATAACAGCTTAGGAATTTCTGATGAAATAATCTCATTGTTTTTTAAAAAGTTTGACTCGCCTTGAGAACGTCTATTGGTGAGAATTTCTTGGTGGCTTCACTGTCTTCGATGGGATGAAAGGAAATATCACAGATGGGAAGTGGAGCAGTCGGAGTTCACTTTGTCCAAAGTGAATATTTGGCCTATTAGTCTGTCGTGAGAGACGGCAGAAATAACAGCAATGTGGCTACCTACATATCTACGCACACCTTCCAATATATCCCAAGTGTTTCTTTGTTGAACGTACTGCCCGGTCTTTCACAGAATTTGTTCACCCCAACGTAAACGGGAATCGAAACACAATGTGGGCAAATCTGTCTAGGCCAGCCATGTCCAAAATCCGACTCGGGGGTGTCATCCTCTGTCAAAGAATGTATCACTTACGGCCCACCAGTATTGTCAGAGTATGTAAAGTACATACCTAAGAAATGCAATTTCATGTTTTACCAAAAGATAGCAGCAGCACAATGTGACCGCCCTCTGGCGGTGTGTAACTGACAATGGCCTTTTCCAACTAATTTTCTAAAATCACTGCTTTTGAACCAGACCTGGCTTACATATTGCAGTCCAGATCTCAGTATCACCCTTCACATGAGTGAAGGCATGTTATTTGTTTTGGTCATCTGAGATAAATGAATTTTAAAATGTTAGTAAATTAAATTTGTTTTGTGTTGGTCAAAATCATTTTAACAGTTTAAAAAATGCCAAGCAGAATGGTTGGCCCTCAAATATATTCCCCTCATCAAATCTGGCCCTCTTTGAAAAAAGTTTGGACACCCTTGGTTTTCATCTAACTGAAATTTTTGTAATATGTTTCCATAAATAAGAAATTATTCTTTCTCAAAATTGGTTCAAGTCTTTTTATAAGCCAACCATCTTCTAACTCAGTGGTTCGTTACCTTTTTACCCATGGACTATTTTTACTCAATCTTTCGGTGGTCCCCATAACAATTCAATAAAAAAGAAGCTTATTGATATTTTTACTAATAGATAAGTTTAGGAATTATAGTAAATGTACCTGCTTTATTTGTAAATAAAATTCATTTAATGAAAATAAACTTTTATTGAACAACAAAAGTCTATGGAACATTTACGTACACTAGTAAACTAACTAATAAACCATTCTAAAAAGAACCCTAGTAATTATTACATAATTCTTCAAGGTCGATATGGCCCCCGGTTGAGAACGTCTGTTCTAACTGATTGTTTAGTTTCTTTGCTCCTTTATCATATTCTTTTTTTATTTGAAGCTTCCTTTCATATAATTTGCCGCCTTTTACCATCATCTGCGTCTCCCTGTTTCGTCTCTCTGACTTTCGTCTGCTTTCTTTCATTTACAACAGAAGGTCACAATTTGGTCTTAATTCTCGTCCGGATTGCGCTACTTTCCTCTGCGTGAAACATTGTCTCTTTTTTTTTTTTTTACATTTTCTTTCTGCAAATCTTTCATTTATTCTTTTAAGATTCACCAATCATAGATTTTTTTTTTATTTCATTGTTTCTTTTCTTATGGAGGTCACTTATTTCATTTTTTTTCATTCATCCTCTCCTTTCGTTTCACCTTGTCTAAATATTTCCTTCCTTCCTTTCTTATTTTATTTTATTTTTCTCTTCCTGTTTCCATTTTTCTCTTTCTTTTCGACATTTTTCTTTTCACTTGTACTTTTCTTTCTTTCAGTTCTTCTTTCTTTCTTTCTTTCTTTCTTTCTTTCTTTCTTTCTCTCCTCCACTTTCCTGTTTCTTTTTCTTTCCTTCCTTCCTTCCTTCCTTTTTTGTCTACCTCCATTTTATTTCTGGCTTTTCCCCCTCCCCTTTCTTTTTCCTTTTTTCCTCTTTCTTTCTTTCTTTCTTTCTTTCTTTCTTTCTTTCTTTCTTTCTTTCTTTCTTTCTTTCTTCTCCACTTTCCTTTTTCTTTTTCCTTCCTTCCTTCATTCCTTCCTTTTTTTTTCTACCTCCATTTTCTTTCTGGCTTTTCCCCCTCCCCTTTCTTTTTCCTTTTTTCCTCTTTCTTTCTTTCTTTCTTTCTTTCTTTCTTTCTTTCTTTCTTTCTTTCTTCTCCACTTTCCTTTTTCTTTTTCCTTCCTTCCTTCATTCCTTCCTTTTTTTTTCTACTTCCATTTTCTTTCTGGCTTTTCCCCCTCCCCTTTCTTTTTCCTTTTTTCCTCTTTCTTTCTTTCTTTCTTTCTTTCTTTCTTTCTTTCTTTCTTTCTTTCTTTCTTTCTTCTCCACTTTCCTTTTTCTTTTTCCTTCCTTCCTTCATTCCTTCCTTTTTTTTCTACCTCCATTTTCTTTCTCGCTTTTCCCCCTCCCCTTTCCTTTTCCTTTTTTCCTCTTTCTTTCTTTCTTTCTTTCTTTCTTTCTTTCTTTTGAGCTGAGAATTATTTCTCACGGATTAATGCACGAGACACTAATTAGCAACACGGCTCATATTTTCGACAAAAGCAAATAACTTCATTCTTTTTTCTTTTTTTGCTTGAATAATCTTTTTTCACTGACACAAAAAAGAAGAAAAAGAAGAAGAAAAATAATGACGTCAAGGCATTCAACAAACGCTTTTCGCACCTTCCATTTCAGTGGCTGGCGATTCTATAATGCTAATGGAAGCTCTTCGAGCAGAAGGCAAATTGGAAAAGAAAAAAAATGCTGTCATTAATTGATTGCGCCAAACAAATCCAATTCATGATGTTACCCGACTGACTGACTTTTTATGGATCAAGTGTTTCAACAATGCAAAATGAACTGACAAGGCCGGTATCTTTTTTTTTAATGCAATACAAGATTCCCACTACTACATTGGACGACACTTTCTTTATTTTAGTAGGCTGGAACTTCTTTCGCAAAATAAAAAAAAACAAAACATGTTCTCTGACATTGTCTTAGATAACTGAGGACTTGCTAATTATCGATTCCTACAAAGAAACCGTTTTTTTATTCGCCGCGAAATGTTTAGTGAAAAAAAAAAACACTCATTTTTTTTTTAAAAGAATTATTAAATTTTTACCTTTAAATTTCTTTCTAACTTTTGTTTCGAGAGCGAAGTATTTGACATAAAATTGTCCAAACACAAGAAATATGAGATATCTTCAAGGATAATCGAAAATTTTAATTTTCGGTTAAAGAAACAGAATTTGTATCTCATGAAGGATATAAGAAGGGACATGATCGAGAAGCTTCAGTCGAAATAACATTATTCAACCTATTACTGCTAATAATGCAAGGCTCTTCGGTAAAGCGAATCGAGTTCTCTCAGTCAGTGTGTGTTTATTTAACAATAAATACCCTTAAATTCGGCTTCATTCTTGCCGTGCGCCAACAGCTTAGTGGTAGCATATCTGACAATTCAGTCGGGTTTCGATCCTAGCTAGAGGCAACCGGGCGTCTGGCCACACTGATGAGGTGTGATACAGCGAAACAGTCTGTCTCTGGATGACAATATATATATGTATATATATATATATATATATATATATATATATATATATATATATATATCCCGAGGTCGTGTATTTGGTGTATTAAGCGAAAAAAGTTAATTGACGAGAGTAGTTCATTTAGTGCAATATTATATTTAAATTTGATAGGCCAAACGCAGGAAATCTCATTTTTACCTATATATATATATATATATATATATATATATATATATATATATATATATATATATATATATATATATATATATATATATATTGTGTGTATTTAGGCAGCATCTTTTCATTCATACACGTTTCATTAAATAATATAGACAAGTGTTGTCTATTTATTTTATGTAAATTCTTTTCATAACGTCTGATAAGTTTAATAACATTATTGTTGAAAGAAGAAAGAAATTCACAATATTGATCCATATTTTTTTTTAATACAATCTAAGCATTCGGCTTACATAAGCCATTATCAAAGATGTCAATTACAACATATTAAACAATATACGGACACGACAGTGATGATAGTCTGTCAATGTTTACATAGATGATTTCTAAGCAACGATAAACACGCGAAAATCGCACCGCATCTCATGACGTCACACATGACCACACTAGAGTTAATTGGAGAAGTATGAAGTATCGGATGCCGTTGATATCTATTATGAATTTCTTTCTTCGTTCAACGATAATGTTATTAAACTTATCAGATGTTACGAAAAAAATTTACATAAAATAAATAGACAATACTTGTCTATATTATTTAATGAAACGTGCATGAATATATATATATATATATATATATATATATATATATATATATATATATATATATATATATATATATATATATATAAGGCTGAAACACTAATATTCCATGGTTATAATTTATTACATTGGAATCATATTCACGATCCAATTCACCAGACCGTTTTTGTGTTTGTAGGTCTGATGAATTGGATCGTGATTACGATTCCAATGTAATAAATTATAACCATGAAATATTAGTGTTTAAGGCTTTTACATTATATTCTTACTCTGTCTTGTACATTGAGCTATACCCGGATTTTATCCTCTTGTATATATATATATATATATATATATATATATATATATATATATATATTGACCACTAATATATATATATATATATATATATATATATATATATATATTAGGTTGGTGAAAAAATAATGACGTAATAATGTCGTTTTTTGACGTATTTTTTAACGTCAAAAAACGACATTATTACGTCATTATTTTTGCACCAACCTAATAATATAAAATTTTCAAGCCTTTTTTCACTGCTTTAAAGGGAAATCATACTTGAAATGTGTGAGGCATTTTGTTACTCCAGGACAGATCTTTGTGAATAAATTGCAAAATGATCCTGGAATTGTTTGAACACCTTTTCTTCCGTCATATTTTTTCTACTTTATTTTATTTTGTTTTATTTTTATTGCCTTGTATGAGTTTTTTCAATTTCCTTTTTCATATCATTATCTTTATTTTTAGTATTATTTTTTCAGTTTATTTTTTCCACACCCTCCATTATCTAACAATGATTTTTCTAAAAGTATTCTTTACCCCTTTTTATGCTATATTCCCCCCCTCTCTCTCTCTCTCTCTCATTTTACTTTGAGTGACAATCTAGCTATGTTTCCACACTGATCCTTACTCGCAAAAAATACAATCTTTCAACACCTCTCGTCCTATCACACTTTTTTTTTCTCTATGTTCAACATCTCACAATCCTACCACCCACCAGGAATCACAATTTTTAAATCTGAGGTTATTTTCACATTAAGTTTCGCACGCGAGAAATCAAACAAACGGATTCTATCCACTTAAAAAAACTAAAGCTGGATAGTTTCAACCGACATTCTGTTTGAAGATGATGAAGAACACAGGCGAACTTGAAACCTCGATCTCTGTTTCACTTTTGTCAACTGGTTAATATTAACAGATGTTTTTTCGTACTGATTTTATCGGTGCCCTTTTTTTTGTCTTTGTTTTATTGACCACCTTATCTACTCTACCATATATATATATATATATATATATATATATATATATATATATATATATATATATATATATATATATATATATATATATATATATATATATATATATATATATATATATATGACATTTTTATGTTTAACGTTCTTTTTATAGATACAAGTATTTAAGTAAATGCTCTGTTTATAATAAACAGTATTAAATAACATTTACCGGCCTGAATGTCCGAGAAATTTTCATAGAAAATATTCGTCCTTTGACAGGATTCGAACCTGATACGTAACCGCCATTTAGCCGGGCGTGCCTAACCGATGGCGTATCAAATGTAAACCGAATATTTTCTATAAAAAATATAAACTGCTTATAAACTGCAGTCTTCCGAACGATCCTTGGTGGCCGAGAGGTTAGGCACGTCAGCGTAAATGACAATTCCGTATTAAGATGCAGGTTCGATTCCTGTCAAAGAAAAACCGCCATTTTGACGCTTCATCTTATTGTAGGAACATTTATTTATGTTTACCGAGAATTCCTTACTTTAAAATAGGGATTCGGTAAGAAATCAATTCACCTCGTAAGATATTTTCTTTAAAACATCAAGGTGCCATGACGAAAGGCAGTTTATGGCGAAAATAAGAGAAAAATAAATAAAACTATTATTAAAACCAGATGTATGTGTTTGTTGATGCAGACTAGTGCTTGGAAAATGGAAGTGTTGAGTTGAATTCGGACACTGATAAGGGTTCTATAGATTCCTTTTCTACGCAGTGTCAAAAGGCATGAATCTATTTTCCCTACGATATGTCCTATCACCAGTATACTGCGATATTTGAGTGAGAAAAAGGTAAGCGAAAACTTGGTTAATCACTTCCACATGACTCTTACTCCCATATAAGAAAACGCCATCTAAATATTGCAGATTGTAAAATAAAGACGGCTAGGGAGAAATCGGATGAACGCAAGTGAATGTTTTGTTTTCTGTAAAGAGAAAATGCTAACAAAGTGTTCAAATGTGTTACATGCCTTCTCTCCGACCCTGAAAAGGAAAGTTAGCGGATCTTGAAAATCAGTCTTTATTCACAAGTCCAGCATGTCATGTTACAAATGGCTATGTTTTTTACTGTAAGAACAATTAGCATATAAAGTAAATTCGATCCTTATAGTGTACGCTACTCATGTGACCCTTGATAGCCAATCAGTGAAAGCTATTCCGTGCAGAGGGTAGTTTTGAGTTAGACTCAGCGAAAAAAAAAAACTTTAGCAAAAACGCAGCCTCTTGCAACATGACTTACCTGACTTGTGAATAAAGACTGCTTCTTAAGATCCACTAACCATGTCACCTACGCGCGGACACACACAAGAGTGTAAATCCTCTATGTGATACCAGTCCTCTTAAAGGGCAGTGAATACTGAACAATTTCCTCACAAATGAAGAGGATTCTTAGTTCTATCTTTACTCCCTCTGGGTTAAATAGCAGTGTGGACTTTCAAGCCTTGAGTCGTGGCCAGTCTAGTAGAACGGTTACTCTAAATTCAAATCTTTAGACAGGGCAACAGGAAGCCATTCTACTTACTCTCCAAAAAAGATATCCATAGATATTAAAGAAAAGAAAGTTGTGGAGAGACTTATTAGCCTATGCACTGAAAGGACATGTCATTAAAATAATTAAAAAAATCTGTTTCTTGTTTTAAAAGAAAGATGTTAGGAACTTTTGCACGCACAATAATTTTAAGCAAATCTAGTAAGGATAATGCATTTTAAGAGAAACGGAGACAATTGATAACAGCCTCGTTTATTCTGTCTATTTAAAGCTGGTCAATTGTATTTTCAATCTATATTTAATTCTGTAAACCACGTAAGTCCGAATGAGGGTGGAGATAACTATTTTCTGACCTGTGTAGCTCAAGTGGGATACAAACAAAAAATATAATTCGTCTATCAGATCGTTTAGATTTTGTTTATTGCAGATAAAAATCTTGTGCTGAAATAACCTTTGTTAACAAGCGGGTGTGGTTTAATCGAATTAAGAAAGAAATCTAAAAGAAAATGGGTCCCTATTTTTCTCACTAAATTCCCAAATTATAGACAGAAATCCGTGGTGTTAGTTTGTAATCAGCAGTGATATTTCTGTCAAAAAAACTGAAAAAAATGGGTGAAGAATTTTGGATTGTCAAAGAGTGTCGAAGAGAAAGTCTACTTCGGTGTGAAACAAGTTTTTTTTTTTTTCTTAGAAAAACAGGCAACAAAAACGTTTTCTTCTGTCCACCATTCACGTCAAACGTTGCACATTTCACAAAGATGTTATTGCACTAACTTTAATAATTTTATACAAGATGGCTATGGCGGACGGAGGCTAAACATATTATTTGCCAGAGCACAACTGCAATGCTATCATTTAATTTTTATAACGAGTACATAAATTTTAAAATATACACATGAAAATATGGTACAATTAAAATGTTCTTGGAAAAATGTGCATTTATTAGTAATTAGTGTAGATGTAATTTACATATTAATGGCAGTAGATCCTCATCATCCTCATCATGCTTCTCATCAGTCTTTTGACTGCTTCAATCGCTGAGAAAATCTAAGGACAGAAGAAACAGATAACCTTCTCCAAGATGATCTGTTGGCGGTGGCTCTCAGGAGTTCCGATATTGTGATGTCCGTCCACACTTTGATGTTGTCTGGCCATCTTTTGCGTTGCAATCCCCACTTCCGCCTGTATTCAGCAGTGGCTTGCATGATGGCCTTGCAGAAGCTGTTATTCCGAATGACCTGACTAAACCATGACATCTTCTGACGCTTAACAGTGGCGAAGAGAGATTTCTGACGGCCCAGAAGAATTTTTTGCTTCCAGTAAGAGATGCGAAGGAGCCTAAAGCATTTTTTCTCGAACGTCTGGACCATTTTTTTTTTTTTTTACCTCAACGAGGTGTGTCCTCTTAGAGGAGAATGGATACTACCAGAGATTTGTAGAACTTAAACTTGTTATGGAAGCTAATGTTGCTCTTCTATATCCTTTTGACGGATAGCAACATGTATGATTCTAAATTCTCCTCAGTCAACGAATTTTTTAACCTTGTCTTTACTTTGAAAAATGTCCACTCGCATTGGACTTGAGTAACTGATAGTATATAGATAACTTTATATTGCATTTTTATTTGATATAAGGTGGGACACACACACATACATATATATAAATATATATAAATTTGGATCAAATATAGATCAAATATGGTTTAGAATCCGACAGAATGATAAGATAAAGAACAAATGGGAAACGTTTATCAAGATGTTAATGTTTCGCTATTATTAAAGCTTCATCAGGGAATGAGATATGGAGAAAAAGAAGAAAGAAGATCTGATATTTTTATTTTGTTTTTTGGAATCTGTTAACTTCTTGGACCTTCGAAAGGACCGTCGTCTCTCCTTGAATTCGGACCGTCATGAATTATACTAACGTTGTTTAACAAGTCAAATGCGCGTGAAACTTGATGTTAATTAATGAAAATCAAACAACACAAAAATCAAACAATGAAAACCAAACAACACAAAAATGAATAAAGAATAAAGAAAAACAAATCCTTGATAATTTATTATTATTATTGTTGTTATTATTATTATTATTATTATTATTATTATTATTATTAGTAGTAGTAGTAGTAGTAGTAGTAGTAGTAGTAGTAGTAGTTATAACCTGTAAAGCCTTTCACGACTGAAATTTCTTATGAATCTTAATTCTTCAGTTAATGATTGAATAAGCTGATGGCGAGTTCTACGACAATAAAATATCTGTAGAAATTCCCCTGTCGCATCGTTAAATATTTGAGATTAACAAATTTAACAAAATAATACATTAACAATTATAAATATGAATGCTGGTCGTTATTTTAAGAAGTAAGGGGGTACAAATGAAAAGATTTGAAACTGATACCTTCTTTCATTTCACTGAAAAAGACGTTAAAACCCTTCTTTCTTTCATTTTCCCACTGAAATCAAGTAGCGTTATAGAATGTCTTTTGTCTTCTCACGCGATCAAAACAAAATAATTCATTATTCATGAGGTATTAGCAGGAGATATTAAACAATTCTTTCTTTCACTATTTACATTATTCGTACTACTGTCCTCATCTTTGTGGCCATATTTATCACTACGTTTCGGCCGTTGTACGCTCTGGCCTTCTTCAGGTGGTTGGAATGTCGAACTGAATCCTTTATTTCGCTCGCTGGGGTAGATCGTTCTAGTTCCATGTATCATATCTAATGGATGTCTGTTAACAGTTATCTCCTGCTAATTCACCTCTCCAAGCTCCCCAAGTTGTGATAAATATGGCAACAATAGCCCGAATAATGTAAATAGTGTACATAATACCTCATCTCAGACATATAAACGGATACTGAATTTGTTCTTTCTTTTTTTCACTAAAACCAAGTAACATCTCTGATATGTGACTTGTCTTACCACACGATCAAAACTGAATAGTCCATTGTTTATGATGGCGGGGTGTAACGGTCGTGCGAATTAAAAACTAACGAATGGCGGAGGAGAGCACAACTATAATATGATTATTAGTAGTAGTAGTATAAAGCAGTAGTACTTATCAGTTATTGCTAGTTTGTCTCCATGGAGTCAAAGAATATCTCTGCTAGCCGGCCCAAGGATTTAACTCAATAATTATAGCATCTAATTCACTAAGCAATGGTTTACACCTCAAGAAGTTTGGGCATTGAGCTAAATGTTTTTTGTATCCCTTGCTGTAGCAGCCGCTGAAACCTACGTGTTAAGATTGATTCCCTTGGGCGCCGCTTCTCTTTCTTTGATGTTAGCCATCTTTTCCAACACAGTTCTGTTGCCAAGCAATAGTGTTACTTATCGCTGGTATTTTTTTCAAAGCGAATTTACTTCATGCAAAGCAATAAAACCACTAAGACACTAAGAGGTCAGTGGGTATGAAAAAATCAGAAAACAGGACGACACTAGATAACGATTGACACTGCATTTAATTTTTTTAACTTTAAAGTTGAATGGAAAGCATGGAGCTGGAAAAGAGTTCCACAGACAAGAAGTGCAGGAAAATAAACTAGCATAGAAATAACAGTTACACCTATATCCAAATTGATTGAAATAAAACTAATAATTACGTTATTATTTACCCTTTTCGTATTTTTCCAATGAAACATGACCCGGCGCACATGTTAGTCATTCCTATGTCCATTCTACGAAGTCGTTTCTTGCAGATTGACCACCGATTCTCAATTGGATTTAAATCAGGAGAGTTTCCAGGCCAGTCTATAGTACTTTGATTTGTTCACTGGTAAGGCTTGCCAGTGTGTTCGAGCAGCGTTACAATTATCGTACGCTTCCTTGGAGTAATGGCTGTAGGACAAGTAATCGACAGTCGAGACAATAGTGTCTGGGCGTGATAAAAATTTGATGCAATGACATTTGATGCAATATTTTAGAAGGCCAAACCAATTTCATCATACACCCTGAAAACAGATTCATATTACTACACAACACTGCAAATGACCTAATCTGAGGAAAAATAGAAATCGATTATACCTTCCAGTAGGTGTAAAACTAACCGTATAGCGAAAGAAAAGAAATTAAACTGGTTGTTTCAATTAATTTGCACAAGGTTGTTCATCTAGCCATATCAACTGTTAAATGATGAAACCTTACCGCCAATCTAGTACTGCGCTTAAACTCATAATGTCTAGGTCATATAGCAAAGAGCAATATTTATTCTGTACAATACAGAAATATGGCACAAGGCCGAAAAGGGGATTGGGAAAAGGACGGTCTTCTTCTGTCTTAACTATAACTTAGCTAGCCGCAAATACTGACCCAATCGTACAAAACAAAATTCCTGACACCAAAACAACACATTCATACGTACCTTTCTTACTACAATCACCATAATACCTCTTTGTCTCTATGAAAATACTAACTAGTCCCCATATTTACAATTCGTTGTCTGTGGGGGGAGAGGGGAATAAAACAACAATTCTAAAAGTTAACCCCAATGTGTATTTACAATATAAATACAAAAACTATTTAACATAGAGAAGAGCAATATTTATTCTGTTATCTACAGAAATATGGCACAAGGCCGAAAAGGGGATTGGGGAAAGGACGGTCTTCTTCGGTCTTAACTATAACTTAGCTAGCCACAAACGCTGACCCAATCGTACGAACAATATTCCTTACACCAAAACAACACAATCATACGTACCTTTCTTACTACAAACACCATAATACCTCTTTGTCTCTATGAAAATACTAAATAGTCCCCATATTTACAATTCGTTGTCTGGGGGGGGGATAAAATAACAATTTTAAAACTTAACCCCAATGAGTATTTACAATACAAATGATTTTCTAAGCGTAGCTTAGATGTGGCACAAGGCCGAAAGTGAGGGGCACCCTGTGAGGATCGAACTCACTACTCATTCGTAATTGTTTTAGCGAGACATGCTTGCTAACCATTACGCCACCTCGAGGTGCCATAGCAAAGAGCTCATCCGAGTAATTACCATGAAAGTATTTATAGAAAAGTCACAGCGAAGTTCCATTACGGCGGTGGAAAACTTACTGAAGCCGAGATGCCAAGTCAGGGCCAATAATATTGCTGATTCTACTTTGGATTTTATCAAGGATCTCTAGATATATAGCAGGAGCACAGGACCGTATGTGGCATAAATATTCTAAGCATGGACGTATTATAGACTTATAGATATATAACATAGATTTAGAAGAGAAAAAACTGTCTAGCACGACACAGTTTTCTTAGCAGCTGGCCTAACACTGGATTCAGTGTAGTCTTTTCACTTCACGTCAGCCGAGAATATTAACCTGAGAAGGGGCAATGAGTCCCTCTCCTGGAGGTTATCACCAGCCACGCTGATGGAAGGCAGAATGGGGGTCTATCAGATAACTAATAGAGAGCAGTTTTGTTTTAGTGGCGTTAAAATTAACATGCCATTCTTTGTCCAAGTTAACAACAGACTATGCTAGGCCTACTGAGGAAGTCACCATAGTTTAGCATATGTGCTGATTCCTTCAATCTTTCATTTCTCTAGTGCTCTTCTCTGTCAAATATTACGCTCAGCAAAGTTAAGTAGCGTTGAGCATACTAAGTACCTAGATGGGTGACCATGTGGGAATACCAGGTGCTGTAAGCTTGGATGTGCAGGTGGTGTAATGGATAATGGCTTGGAATCATTAATCGATCGGAGAGTCAAGTTTCAATTTCTATTGGATTTATATTCAAATATCCTTGGGAAAGATATGAATCCATCTCTTCCTCGCCAGCTATGGCTAAATAAGTTAGACTTGTATCACTAAGCCATTATTATCTAAAAAGAAATTATTATAAATCTAAAAAAGTTTGAAAAGTCGTAGAAAACAAATCAACAAATCAATCAATTTGTATATCTTTCCACAAGGTTTGGTGAGCACATTTCTTCCTCTTATACATGGTCCGCCATGCCTGATTTCATTGTCGCACTCCTAATTATGGCTCGATGACTAGGCGGAAGTGGAAACATGAACAACACAAAAGAAGGCACTAATTTCTCACTTCAGAAATTAACAGTTGGTTAGTGAATTTGGTAGTATAGTAATTGTGCGTTCAATCCTTAGGCCGGGTAGTGCAGATATACTTTGGATCTGTGGAAACAGACAATAACTGAGAAATACTAAAGGATAATTAACCAAAACTAGATATCTACAGACTTGGACAGCGGAATCCCTGCAGATTATATAAAGGGTTTAGTTCGAAATTTATTGAAGGTTACATGGATCAACAAACACTGTAGCAGGCCTAACGTGGGCGAAACGTTGTGATAAGAACGAGAACGATGAGGACAAGAGTTCGACTGTAAATAATGCTATTTCTGATACCAGAAAAATAAAGAGAAAACTTTTCAAAAATTCCAATTTTTAAAAATAATTTCACCCTAAGCAAGGCGATAACGCCGCTAAGACGCAAAGGGTTACTGGGAGGGAATGAGAACGAGAAGACTTTAAGTTCGTTGGTTGTTTTATTTAATGGCATATCAAAACCTCAGTTAATGCCAACAATATTTTGAAATAGATTCATAGCGATAGTTTGGTAAAAAAAAGGTGTGTATATATACATATATATTTGAGCCATATTTCAATGACTCATAATTTTGAGTACAATAAGGTGTTGCTGGTAATATTTTTTATTTCAAAAAGGTATTGCTGGTAATATTTTTTTCTTCAAAAATTGATTGCTGGTAATAATTTTTACAAAGTATTACTGGCATTATTTATTATACACTTTCATAGTGTTTTGACCCCCAGTTTCAGGAGTTAACTATTTACCCATAGCTGGGACCCTAACAGGTACTACCACCCCGGGTTATGGTTGACCTGGGAACACCGGCAATCAAGAGGTGGTTCCACGCTCCTCAAACCCTCCTGATCAGAGGCCTTGCTGTTGGACGGAGTTTATCGTCTTACCCAGGACATGAATGTAGTTTATCGTCATACCCAGAACGGAGAATATTTTAAGAGAAGGAACCCTAAACCTAATGTTAAATAACAAGCAAGAGATAAATCTATACTCTTATTCAAAAGATGAAGAACCAGTGTGAACTGGGATATAAGCAGACATATTTACTTCTTGGAGAGTTCTTTGTTTCTTCCTTAAAAAGGTATATCGTTATTTCTTGAAAAGAAGTCACAATGAAATGTTATTTTTTTTTCTTTTTACAGGGCCGATTTTCTATTCTAGTAAGTAAATCAAGCTTCTAATGTGTAATCAAAGGTTGAAGGAGTATGAACCTTGCGATAAGTGAATCTGTCCATTTCTTTGATATTTCCATAAAAGGCATATCGTTATTTCTTGAAAAGAAGTCACAATGAAGTTCTGCTTCTTTTTTCTTACAGGGCCGATTTTCGATTCCAATAAATATATAAAACAAATCTAATGTTTAATCAAGGCGTAAAATTTGTTTATGTCTAAAAAAAAAAAAACTAAAAAAGCACGTACCTACCTTAGTCGTCAGCAGTTTTTGTTTTTTCTGAATCTGACGTAACATTGAAACATCTATAAGACACTTGGGTTTAGGGTTAGGTTTGTACTTTTCAAAGCAACTGCTAGAGTTTCTTCCCCCACTTTTGATACGTAATAATCCGCTTAGTCAGCATTTTCCTAATGACTTTTTTTAAAACTCCAATTACACCAGGTTTTCAAATTGAGGCACAGAAAGAGTGCAGGCCTCATCTCCTGAACAACCACATAGACGCACACATAAACATACAGACACACAAACAGAGGAGTAAGAGAGGGAAAAACGAAAAGAGAGAAATCAGAGAAAAAAAAACAAGAGAAAAAGAAAAAGAGCAAGAGGATGAGCGAGTGAAAGAAAGAAAAAAAGAGAAATCAAACGAAGTGAGGGAGAAAGAAAGAAAGAAAAAAAGAAAGAAAGAAAGAAAGAAAGAAATCAAACGAAGTGAGGGAGAAAGAAAGAAAGAGAAATCAAACGAAATGAGGGAGAAAGAAAGAAAGAGATATCAAACGAAATGAGGGAGAAAGAAAGAAAGAAAGAAAGAAAGGAAGGAATAGAAATCAAACGAAGTGAGGGAGAAAGAAAGAAAGAGAAATCAAACGAAGTGAGGGAGAAAGAAAGAAAGAGAAATCAAACGAAGTGAGGGAGAAAGAAAGAAATAAAGAAAGAGGAATTAAACGAAGTGAGGGAGAAAGAAAGAAAGAAAGAAAGAAAGAAAGAGAAATCAAACGAAGTGAGGAAGAAAGAAAGAAAGAGAAATCAAACGAAGTCAGCGAGAAAGAAAGAAAGAAAGAAAGAGAGAGAGAGAAATCAAACGAAGTGAGGGAGAAAGAAAGAAAGAAAGACAGAAAGAGAGAGAAATCAAACGAAGTGAGGGAGAATGAAAGAAAGACAAATCAAACGAAATGAGAAAGAAAGAAAGAAAGAAATAAATAAAGAAAGAAAGAAAGAAAGAGAAATCAAACGAAGTGACGGAGAAAGAAAGGGAGAGAAATCAAACGAAGTGAGGGAGAAAGAAAGAAAGAAAGAAAGAAAGAAAGAAAGAGAAATCAAACGAAATGAGAAAGAAAGAAAGAAAGAAAGAAAGAAAGAAAGAAAAAAAGAGAAATCAAACGAAGTGACGGAGAAAGAAAGAAAGAGAAATCAAACGAAGTGAGGGAGAAAGAAAAAAGAAAGAAAAAGAAATCAAACGAAGTGAGGGAGAAAGAAAGAAAGAAAGAAAGAAAGAAAGAAAGAAAGAAAGAAAGAAAGAGAAATCAAACGAATTGAGAAAGAAAGAAAGAAAGAAAGAAAGAAAGAAAGAAAGAAAGAACGAGAAATCAAACGAAGTGAGGGAGAAAGAAAGAAAGAAAAAAAGAAAGAAAGAAAGAAAGAAAGACAGAGAAATCAAACGAAGTGAGGGAGAAAGAAAGAAAGGAAGAAAGGAAGAA
>OZ010608.1:78779173-78804173 GCA_963932145.1 Acanthosepion lycidas | reverse complement strand
GATCCTCACTGGGTGCCCCCTACTTTCGGCCTTGTGTCACATCTAAGCTACGCTTGGAAAATCACTATATCTACACAAATAACATGCCTTTTAAGTTAAAGCTGGCACAAGCTTGTATTTTCAGCGCTTCCTGCAAAGTTTTAATTTACTCTCGAGAAATTCTTATGAAAGAAAAATATTTGGATGTTATCATTAATATGTGTTGCTTTGCAATGGCCCTATATATATATATATATATATGTATGTGTGTGTGTGGTGGACTCTCTCTTTGTATTCGACGTATGAGGGTCAAGCAGATCAGTTTCCAGGGAACTGACAGCCCGACACCGGCACATGAGATTTGATTATAGTGGTGAAGGCCTCGTGCAGGACCATCCACACTTTTTGGAGGGACGAATACAGAGACCTGGTGCACCGAAGGCCACAAGGTCCCCAAACAACCCTCTGCAGGTTTTGAATTCTCCTACACCAGTTGCCATCCAAGGCTATAGAACCCCAGTCAGTCCTGTTATTTATCCATATCTAGAGGGAGAAGAGGAGGATTAATACCTTTCTCAAGTGTATTAGCACGTAAATGAAAGTAATAGATTCGACTGGAATTCGAACTCGGTTCTCCGATTCCTCAATATATATATATATATATATATATATATATATATATATATATATATATATATATATATATATATATATATATATATATATATATATATATATATATAGACACATGGCACATTGAATAAAGGCGTTAATTAGATCCAGTGACAGGACCCAAAGTTTAAGAGTTCAGTAACTGGTTCTGGCGGTGGAGAACTTTGTGAGGGGAATTAACAGGAGATAACTGACATCCATCAGACATGGTACGTGGAACGAAATAAAGGGTTCAGTTCGACATTCCAACCACTTGAAGAAGGCCGGAGCGTACAACGGCCGAAACGTTGTGATAAACATGGCGACCATAATAAGGGCAATAGTCTGAATAATGTAAATTGTAAAGAAATATATCCAGTTGATCTTAAAAATTACCACAAAACTTTGTTGATTTATTTAAGATGGAATAATCTATTATAACGTTTCTCATTTGGATTTAGATACATTGGATTTAGTTTCAATTTTTCTAATTGAATTGTTCCCCTATATTGCATAGGATCCATTATTGTACATAATTAGGTTACAATATAATGTGTATTTTATATGAATATTATCTTTATAAAAATTGAAATGTAGTAAGTAGAATGCAGTGCGGCGTATCATAGATTGGGTGGGGTTGCACGAAACCCTTTTCACCAACCCTGTTAATCATAAATATTTGGAAGTTATCATTAATCTCTTTTGGGTAATTATATTTTTCATAATCCACTTTTAACGAGGAACAGAGAATAAAATTATTGAATTGTTTTCGTCGATGTAAAATATTTTTTTACATTTTTATCAGTTTTAAGCATTTACGTTCATTCTCATTCATTTGCACTTGAGACACTTTTTGTCGAATTACAAACAGTTTGGTTGGATTTGTCCACAGCCAGCATTAAAAGTACAAGTTATTATTATTATTTTTTTTTTTGACCCAGCTGTGCCGAATATCTAATTGTATATTTACAACTCGGACTGATGTTATATCGTCTGTGCATCGGACTTGTGCTGTTTTTATCAGCAGAGCTGAGGAAAGTTATACTTTTTCGTGCTTTTCTCGTTTTTATTTGAAAGAGAATTTAACAACGACTACTCCTTACTTAACAACCGGATTACATGCCAGACCTGGTCGCTAAACGAGAACTGGGATTAGACTAATTTCATGCAAAATACCATTTCAAAGATTCGTTCCATCCAGTGACATTTAATTTTTTGAATCATTTCACCCCAAGCAATGCAATAATGTCACTCAGATGCAGGGGGTTAAAGCTAATGAAAGAGAAAGAAAAGACTTTAGTGAGAAGAAGTGAGGAAAGGATAATAAAGGAACAAAAAGACAGAAGATGGCCATTGACGTTGCATTTAAATTTTTAAAGATTGTAGGTGTCAGGGAAGCAAAAAATTAGAAGTGAGTTCCACGATATAAATGGAGGCCTACTAAACATAGCAGGCATCGAAAGTCAACGACAAAAATTCTTGAGGGAAGTGAGGGAGAAAGAAAGAAAGAGAAATCAAGAAATCGTCAAGTTTTTATTATTATTATTATTATCATTTTTATTTTCTTTGCTTTCTGGCGTTTACACATTTCTTTCCGGGTCCCACCCAGGGACCTAAGGTTACAAATGGCATCATGACACTTTTCACTGACAAAAAAAAAAAAAAAAAAAAAATTTAAAAAAATTACATAGATAGAGCCCTTCGTAAAGTGTGGGCTGTACTTGTCAGAACAATTTTTTGTATCTCCTTGAGGCATGGACTTCCAAGAATCCCTTCAATTAGTCTACTGCAATCTTTTCCAACCAGTCCTAGGGCTCCAACTACAACAGGGATTGTTGATGTTCCCATATGCTACATTTTCGAGACCTCTATTTCAAGGTCCTTGTATTTTGACAGCTTTTTGAATATCTTCAAAGATACATTGCAGTCTGCAGGGACTGCCATATCAATAAAGAGGCACCGTTTTTGTTTGTGGTCTTTAATAACAATATCTGGGCGGTTGGCCTTGATTGTTCTGTCAGTGTGAATTGTGTAGTCCCATAGAATTGTAACAGGTCCTATCTCCGTAACTGGGTCTGGGTGGTGTTGGTACCAGTTTCTTTCAGTTTCCTTCCCGTAGAAGTTGCAGATTTTCCAGTGCAGATATTGGCCCACTCTGTCATGTCGGGTTTTATATTCAGTAGGTGCCAACGTCGTGCAACCTGATACAAGATGATCAATCGTTTCTGGATATTTATCACAGAATCTGCATTTTGGGCTGACACAATATTTTAGTATATGTGCTTGATAATTCCTAGTTAACAAGCATTGGTTCTGCGCAGCAAGGATAAAACCTTCAGTTTCCGCTTTCAATTATTATTATTATTATTATTATTGATCGTAATATTATTATTTTTCAGTTCTAGTATAAAGCTGGTTTTGTTATTTTTGGTGACTATCAGAAAGATGGATGTCTATTGATATCACCGACCCCGAAAGACAAAAATGAGAATAAGAAAGAAAGAAAGAAAGAAAGAAAGAAAGAAAGAAACCGCAAAAATGTGGTGGGGGGGACAACTATGAAAGAACTGGTAATCCTGAATGTCACCCTGAACTGGAATTGGGAAATGGAGGAGAGTGGTGACGACAGCGGCGCAAAATTCACTAATTGAATAAAATAAATTTATTCATTTTGAAGAAAGAGAAAACAAACACCATCAATGTTTTTACATCGTACAATATCGAATGGTTAGATCTAAAAAAAAAAAAAAAAAATTATTATATGAGATTTTATAGATAGTCGTAAATTCGAGAATTTTGAAATATGTAAGTCGTTCATTGAGGAAAATTCTGATCTTGGATTCAATCAAAGTCAGCAAAGTAGAAAGAGCGGGGAAAATCAACTCAGATCAGGATATTCAAAAATCCCAAAAATAAAACAAAGAAACAATTTGGATGAATTTCTAATCGACTTTTAAACTCGTTTAAAAGAACCTTTTTAACTTCCATCAGTATGGCTGATGCTAACCTCCAGAAAAGTGACTTATTGCGTCTTCTCGGGCTAACATTTTCCGCTGACACGAAGTGGAAAAATTATATTGAATCAATTGCTAAGCCTGTTGCTCAGAAACTTGTTTCACTGTATCGTGCTAGACAATTCTTCTCTTCAAAATATATCTAACATATTTATAAGTCTACAATTCGTCCATGCATTGAATATTGCTACCTTATAAGATCTGGTGCTTCTGCTATGTATTTAGAGACAAAATACGAAAAGAATCTGCAATATTACGTTACCAGGCATCTCGGCTTCAGTCACTTTCCCACCGCCGTAACGTAGTTTTCCTCTGCCCGTTCTATAAATATGTTCAATGCAATTGTTCTAATGAACTTTCCTTTATGGTAATTGAAATCATTGTAAATATTCATTGGGGTTTCTTTTTTAAAAGTTATTTTTATGACCCATCCACAGACAAATTGTACATATGTTGACTACTTAGAACTTCATAGAGACCAAGAGGTATTATGGTGACTGTAGTAAGAATAGTAAGAATGTAGTGTTTTGGTGTAATAAATATTATATGTTTGGGTCAATAATCATGGCTAGCTAAGTTTAAGATAAGAGAGATTGTAAACCAGCCTTCCTCTTTCCCTCCTTTTGGCATTGTACCACATTTTTGCATTTTCAAAAGAAATATTTTCATTTATGGTACTTAGAATTTAGGAATTTAAGTGCGATATTAAATTGTTAATCTAGCAAATAATTGCTCTTACTAACTAATCAACTAACGTGAAATTTCAAGTTGGGTCTGACTTCATCACATTGTTTTCATTTCAATTGCATTCTATTCCCGCTGGCTACATTTCATTCGCTTTGTCACGTTGATTACCATTACAACCGTTTTTCTCAAGACAAGCGACGTTTGTATTTTTTAAAAATATTATTATACTTGTATGCAATTTTTAAATATAATTTGAAGAAGAGAGACATACTGTCGAAATATCGTTAAACATTATTAAAAACTTCTTTTTTTTTTTTAATGACGCTCTTTTTCTCCAAGTGCCGTGAAAGAGTTAACATCAGTCATTCTGATCATTTATTTTTGTTTTAGCTTCTGGGAAGAGAAGTTATTATCTATTTTCGGACTATTGTCCACATTTTTTTGCTGTTGTTTCTAACTGGACAGTAGCCTAGTAGGTTAAAGCGTTGGTTCGTTAATTTGCTGTCATAGTGGTTGTAAATTTAATCCTTGGGTCGGGCAGTGTATCCTTGGACTCAGGGAATGTAGCTAAAACTAAAATAAAAACTAGACGATATCCTTAATCATGGGTAGTGGAACGAGAAGAGTCTATAGCCGTAGATCAAATGAAGGGATCAATTCGAAATCCCCTGTAGATCAAGATAAAGGCGGATTGCTATATATATATATATATATATATATATATATATATATATATATATATATATATATATATATATATATATATGTATATATATTATCATCCTATTATAATTGTGCTTTTCCCTCTCTTCGTTAGTTTGCACGACCCTTACGACCTGCCAATACTTCATAAATAATGGACTATTCGATTTTGTTCAAGGGGAAAAGACACTATTTGTTTTCACTAAGAAAATGAAAGAAAAAAGAAGGAAAGATAGAACTTTTTAACGACTGTTTCAGCGAAATGAAAAAAAGTTGTCAATTTCAAACCTTTTCATTTGTACCCCCTTACTTCTTAAAATAACGATCAGAATTCATATTTACGATTGTTATTGCAATATTTTGTTAAAGTTGTTAAGCTCAAATATTTAAGAATGTGATAGGAGAATTTCTACGGATATTTTATTGTCGTAGAACTCACCATGAGCTTATTCAATCATTAACTGAAGAATTAAGATTCATCAGAAAATTCAAATAGGAAAACCGTAAAATGTTCATGGGTCGTTCTCATTATTATTATTATTATTATTATTATTATTATTATTATTATTATTATTATTATTGTGTGTAGTATCATCTTTCCAGGGAGTAGTTTTAAGTGCCTAATTACAAAGACCTCACCGGAGTCTATGATAAAAATGGCACTGTAGGAGAGTTATCTATGCACATTTAAGACGTTTCACTTAGACGGGCAGGTTTTTGAAGATGCTATGTACAGTTGCACCCAAAGGCATCTTTTGTAGCTCTGAGGTGCTAATGTGTTCAGGAATTGTACTCCCATAATTTTTACTACCCTTCTTTATCATACGCAATGTCCCTATCACGAAAGGGATAATTGTAGTTTTAATTTTCCACATTTTTGTTATTTCGATATGCGCGTCCTTACAATTTGACAGTTTTTGAGATTATTTTTTTAAAAACATTGAAATTCTGTGGACAGTGCATATCAATTAGTTTCCAGGTTCCTTTTGTGAAATCTTTTATGATTACGTCTGATCTAATTATTATTATTATTATTATTATTATTATTATTATTATTATTATTATTATTATTATTATTATTTTCTTTGATTTCTGGCGTTTACACATTTCTTTCCGAGTCCTGCCCAGGGACCTAAGGTTAGAAATGGCATCATGACACTTTCCACTGACAAAAAAAAAAAAAAGAAAAAAATTACATAGATAAAGCCCTTCGTAAAGTGTGGGCCGTACTTGTCAGAACAATTTTTTGTATCTCCTTGAGGCATGGACTTCCAAGAATCCCTTCAATTAGTCTACTGCAATCTTTTCCAACTAGTCCTAGGGCTCCAACTACAACAGAGATTGTTGATGTTCCCATATGCCACATTTTCGAGATTTCTATTTCAAGGTCCTTGTATTTTGACAGCTTTTTGAATATCTTCAAAGATACATTGCAGTCAGCAGGGACTGCCATATCAATAAGGAGGCGCCGTTTTTGTTTGTGGTCTTTAATAACAATATCTGGGCGGTTGGCCTTGATTGTTCTGTCAGTGTGAATTGTGTAGTCCCATAGAATTGTAACAGGTCCTATCTCCGTAACTGGGTCTGGGTGGTGTTCATACCAGTTTCTTTCAGTTTCCTTCCCGTAGAAGTTGCAGATTTTCCAGTGCAGATATTGGCCCACTCTGTCATGTCGGGTTTTATATTCAGTGGGTGCCAACATCGTGCAACCTGATACAAGATGATCAATCGTTTCTGGATATTTATCACAGAATCTGCATTTTGGGCTGACACAATATTTTAGTATATGTGCTTGATAATTCCTAGTTAGCAAGCATTGGTCCTGCGCAGCAAGGATAAAACCTTCAGTTTCAGCTTTCAACCCTGCACTACGTAGCCACTGATGGGTACGAGTTTGGTCTACGTCAGCTTATTATTATTATTATTATTATTATTATTATTATTATTATTATTATTATTATTATAATACGCATGATTTCTAAGGTGACAGCAAGACTTCTATCATAATAATAATATAAATTTCTTTTGGCTTGTCAATTCTATTTTTAAATAGTTTTTTTGCTGATTTTGATCGACAATAGCAAAACATGGCTGTGGAGAGAAAACTAGCAGTTGTGAGTCCGATCATCATTCTTGTGACCTTTGATAAAAACGAGGCTAATATTTAAGCAGCTTAAGTCGTAAATATACAAGAAATGCTTTTTTCTTTTCTTATTAACAACAGCTTTTATCATTCGAAATATTTTTTCCCGATTTTTGGTTGGTGAGCAAGTTTTACCACTAGAGAGCGCCAAGTCTCGAGATGGTGATGATGGCGTTCGAAAGTTGAACATGATAATTTACACTGCATATCTCTGCGCATAATTTAACACATCTTGCACAACACGATTCCCCACACCCAGCAACCCACGAATAGTTTTTACAGAAACAAGAAAAAAAAAAACTTCTCCCCCGTCAGCTCAGAAATGAAACTCATATGGTAAAGAGACGTTGGTCGTTAAATACACACCTATATCTTCTTTATCTTTGGGCTCAGATGGCAACGTAAAGCGTTCGGGAAATGTTGACAATTCGTCCTAACACCAGATAACATCTACCCAAGAGCAAACCGCTTATATATAATATGTAGATATATGCGTACTCTGTGTGCGGGTGCATATGTGTGTGCATAGGCTTCAACATAAGTGTATGAAACCTAAAAGCAAATGGAGACTGTCAGCTTAGTCACACACACACACATACACATAGACACACACACACACACACACACACACACATATATATATATATATATATATATATATATATATATATATATATATATATATATATATATATATATATATATATATACATACACTTCTCTATCGTTGAACTCATTTATAGCTTATTGCTTCTCAGCCAATTTTGATCTCTCCTTAATAGTAGTTTTTCTCATATTCTCTAACACTCAGTAACCCCTTCGCATCCTAGTGGCTTTATTGCCTTTGATCTTCAAAAATAAGTGCAATGTCAATCGTTATATTCTGTCTTCTTAATTCTTGTTCTTTTATTGCCCTCTCTCCTTAATAGTAGTTTTTCTCATATTCTCTAACACTCAGTAATCCCTTTGCATCATAGTGGCTTTATTGCCTTTGATCTTCAAAAATTTAAATGCAATGTCAACTGTTATCTACTGTCTTCTTAATTCTTGTTCTTTTATTGCCCTCTCTCCTTAATTGTAGTTTTCCTCATATTCTCTAACACTCAGTAATCCCTTTGCATCATAGTGGCTTTATTGCCTTTGATCTTCAAAAATTTAAATGCAATGTCAATCGTTATCTTTTGTCTTCTTAATTCTTGTTCTTTTATTGTCCTCACTCTTTAATAGTGTTTTCTTCTCATATTCCCCCTCATCCGTTTCTGGCATATATGGTCCGATGCTACTGCTATACATTTAGAGTTTCTTTATAAAATCCAAACAAAAATCTGCAATGTTATCGGTCATGACCTGTTATCTCGGCTTCTGTCCCTTTCCCACCACCGCAACATAGTTTTCTTGAGCCTTTTCTATAAATAATTTCTTGGTAATTGTCCACTATACTATATGAATTTAAGCGAGATTGGGGCAAGCTATCATCATTTTACAGTTGAAATGAGTAGATGAAGCTGTAAGTTCTATGCTAATAGTTTCTTCTATCGTACTTGTGGAACTTTCTCCCGTCTTGTTTCTTTCCAGTCAACTTTGATATTCAAACATTGAAATGGAAACTCAATCGTTATCTTCTATTTTCTAAATTCCTAATCATTTATTGTTCTCGTTCCTTAATAGTGTTTTTAAAATCTCATATTCTCTTATACTCAGTAACAATTTGCGTGTTAATGGCTTTATTGCCTTTCTTGATATGAAACGATTAAACATTACGCATATATAAAAGCTTTTTGTGAACACAAGCTTCAAAATGAATTTCTAATTATTTAAAACTGGAATGGAACTGCAAAAGTTTTCAGTTTCAATAAATGCATTTTCCTTACATTTCAGGTGACATCCAATATATTGCATCACTGCAGAAAGGTTTTATTTAATATCGGTTGCTTTTGCACTAGGCTTAATTCTGATTGAAGGAGACTTTTAAATGCATCCTTTCCATCCGTGTCTCCCTAGTTACGAATACATTATTTCACAATTTTCTTTCTGATTCATAAGTAAATATTTAGAAAGACGTCGAGTTGCCAAGGCAAACACCGAAATGCATAGTCAAGTGAATGGCTCGAAAGCAAGAGATTCAGAGAGGCTTTTTAAAAAATTATTTTAAGGCAAATGAAAATTTTGGATTTTATTTGGTTGCGTAAAAATTAATCAGTTTGTCTGACGATCTCAAATAGCATGAAACCCAGGGTCACAAACTCACGTCAATCCAAATAAATATGTTTGCTCTATCACTGATATTGAGAGCTTTTCAATAAGTCTTTTCCATTTCTAGGCCGGTTGACATTAATTTGACTTTTTAAAAAAGTTTCGCGTTTATCGTCTGGAGTAATAAAAAATGTTGAATTAAAGTTTATTAATTGCTATAATATATATATATATATATATATATATATATATATATATATATATATATATATACACAAACACACATATATATACACACATGTATGCATACATACTATATATATATATAGATACACACATACACACACATATATACACACTATATATATGTATATATATATATACACATATGTACACACTTATACACACATACACACATATATATACACATCTATACATGCATATTATATATATATATACACACATATAAACCTACACTATATATGAGTATATATATATATACACATACAAACACACACATACACACACATATATATATACATGTATACATTCATACTGTATATATATATATATACACACACACATACACACACATATATACACACATGTATATGTACATACTATATATATATATGCACACTATATATATATGTATATCTATACACTCACACACACATAATTATTTATTTAAAAATATGAATCCAACTCGCAAAATTTTTAAATAAATAATTATATTTTTAAATAAATAATTAAATTTTTAAATAAATAATTATATTGATGCTCTACTTTCGTATCGAGCACTATTTTTAAAAAAATAATAACAAAAAGACTAAGGAACTTGGGATTATTTACCAAACCAGTTTCTTTCCTATTTTCTACAATATTTTCATATATATATATATATATATATATATATATATATATATATATATATATGCAACCAGATTGGATATAAGTATCAATATTGAATGGCGACATTCTGTTTCAAGCTTAAACGCAATCAATTAATAAATTTTTGTATCTGTTTTTGATTGGGGGATTTGGGGTAGGGAATCGTTTATTTCCGGTTCATTGGGCCGTTCTAATGGCTACTTAATGAGATTAATAAAGAGCTTCAAAACATGTATTTCCTATTGATGGCCCTTTAGTGACGGCTGTTGTCTAAGATTGTTATTACTTATCTATGTTATCAAGAGATGGCTCATAATTTTAAGGGTTATATTAACGTAATTCGGTGAGGGGTCGTAAGCTTAGGATTTGCACTTAAGTCACATTTATTGTTTATTAAGTGCTATAGTATGTTATATATACATTTATTATTTACTGTTTTTACATTATATATATATATATATATATATATATATATATATATATATATATATATATATATAATATTTTTTTTGTTTAAAAATAAAAATAAAAACAAAATACTAAGGAACTCCGCATTATGCATCCACGTGTTCTTTTCTATTTTCTGCATACCTGCGCACTTATATATATATATATATATATATATATATATATATATATATATATATATATATGGTGCGATTGATAAATTGTCTAAATTATGCAAAAACGAAAATATCACTGATATCTCATTTTAATAGATATATTTCCAAAAATTACACAAAAATATCTTGAAATATTAAAGAGTAATCATCTTTTTTAGGGTGATTAATCCTGAAGAGAAAAAATGACAAAAAAAGTACATTAAAATGGGCTGATTTTACAGCCTGTTGCCCGACGTTTACATAGATATATTTTTTTCAGTGTTAACTATGTTAAAAATATTGGGTGGAAATAAAAGTTCATAGCGTTTTTCCATTCATGGCTTTCAAACTCATGGTTTCTTTTCACGACTGACTGACATTTAAGACACATTTGCATATTTTGAAAAGTGACATTTTAACACGTCCTTCTATTCGGGTGTGGATTGTGATTTTTAAATGGTTGTACGTTAAAAGTTTAAACGGAGAAAAATAAGATACAATTTTCGTCATTTGATGCTTTTTATTACCAGAATTGAAAAAAAAAATGAACAAACAGCAAAAAAGTGCCGTTTATGGAGATGGTGCCATAGCTGGTGCCGTAAATGAAGTGGATCTGGAAAACAGAGAACCTTCCGCCAGGTCTGCAGTTGTTGCTGACAACCAAATCGAAAGGTAGATAAAAATTAATCCAGGTTAGATACTACGGGACATTCCAGAGGTACCCCACGTATTTCATGTGAGCATTTTAAGGCATTTGTAAACATTTGGATACGTGAATCGCTTCGATGTTCGAGTGTCACATGAATTAACTGAAAATATTTGATGGACCGTATTTCCAACTGCAATTATCTGCTCAAACGCAAAAAAAAACGAGATATTTCTGAAAAGAACGATCACAGTTGATGAAAAATAGGTTGTTTACAACAATGTGGAGCGAAAAAGAGTCCAGTGAAAAAAGAAATGAGACAATCCCTCTAAAAGCCAATCTGCATCCAAAAGAGGTGATGCTGTGTATCTAGTAAAATTAGAAGGTGGTTTTACATTACTAACTCCTTCCTCAAAATCAGATTTTGAATACATGCAAGTACTGCTCACAGGTAAACTGATTGGTTAAAGGTAGTAATCGATGAAAAACGTCGAATTAGAAAGGTGTCATCATCCATTAAGACAGGACCAGTCTTTACGTCCTTTACAGACCTGGAAAAAAATTGCTAGTTCTACCGTGGTGTCATAATACATATTTAACTTAACTTGAACCTTCGGACTACCCAACAAAATTATCTTTATAGAAAAATTTTAATTCTATTGAAAGCCTGTAAAAATCACTTCATTACCCAGAATGATGTCAAATTCTCAGATTGAGTAATGTAGTGACACAAGATGGCGTATGTGTAGTCGAATAAATCGATGTACAAATATTTAATTATTGTCTTTAAAGTTCATTTAAAAAAATAAAGAAATTCTGTTCCCACCAAATATAAAATTTCTATAAACATTTGTTTATTTGTAAGTTTTTATGTTATGCTATAGCTATAAACTGTTAAATGCGTCAAAAAATACATAAGTCCTCTCCAATTCCACCATTAGCAAATTGAAAAATAAAGCTTCTAAAATGTTTTGATTCTTAGCCTTATTGGGTATATGGGAAAATCAATTTTTTTTTATTTTTGAGGGGACCTTTTTCAAGATCTGAAACAAATGAATGATTATTCATTGCTTTTGAATAAAATTTCCTCGATTTATGACACAAGAATATACGGGTACAAAAAAGTCATAACCTATTATATATATATATATATATATATATATGGTTGGATAGATGTGAGCCTGTGACCCTGGGTTTCACGCTTTAGCGAACGTCAGACCAATTGATTAATTTTTAAAAAAAATTTTGGTTTTATGTAGATTGCGTGTATTGGTGTTATTGTGGAAGTGGTGGGGGAAACTTCGTCGTTTTTTCATCGTACTGACGCAAACATCGATGTATGCAGACACATATACATACTTGGTCGTCCGTCGGGACTCATACATATATAAACATATGTGGGCAGTTTCGGGTATGACATATGTATGTATACGGGTAGTGTTGTATACATACATATGTCATATCCGAAACTGCCCACATATGTTTATATATGTATGAGTCCCGACGGACGACCAAGTATGTATATGTGTCTGCATACATCGATGTTTGATCATGTCGAACTGATCAGACTTACTTTCGAGATCGGAGTAAATGGTTATATCATTAGTATAGATACCTAGTTGATAGTTGATTCAATCGTTCGTTAATAAAAAATAAAAAATAGGGCAGAATAAAAGATAGAACTTGAGGCGAGAGACACCTGCATTAGCATGGAAATGTCAAAACGAATGACTACTCAAGATAACTTTCTTTTCACGCTTGGTGCAAAGAATTCATACCTCAATTGTAAACAAGATACATCAGTGGGTTTGTTGGTTTTGGATGCGTTAAAATTAATGTCATCCTTTACTCCTGTTAACAGCAGAATGAAGGTCGTTTTGGAGATTAGCCGCCAATTTCATCTCATCGGATTGGTCGGAGTTAATATCGGGACACGAGTAAATAGTTGTATCAACATAGATACCAAGTTCAGAGCAGATGCCATCCGGAAGGCCGTTAATTAAAATGAAAAAAAAAACGATTTAGGACTAAGAATAAAGCCCTGGAGGCACCTACATTAGTACCGGAATATCTAGGAGATTGGTTGTTCAGGATAACTTTACACACACTTATTTTTTGTTTTTCATAAATTATATGATATGTCGCGAAGGATCGAGGACCAAGTGTGGTTGATCGCTATTTTACTCCTAGCTATATATATATATATATATATATATATATATATATATATATATATATATAATCGACTCTCCCGTCGAGATTCGACGTATGAGGGTCAAGCAGATTAGTTTCCAGGAAACCGACAGCCCGACACCGGCACATGAGATTTGATTATAGTGGTGAAGGCCTCGTGCAGGACCATCCACACTTTTTGGAGGGACGAATACAGAGACCTGGTGCACCGAAGGCCACAAGGTTCCCAAACGACCCTCCGCAGGTTTTGAATTCAGAGTTGTCCTTCTCCTAGACCAGTTGCCATCCAAGGCTATAGAACCCAGTCTGTCCTGCTATTTTACCCTCCAGCTATATATATATATATATATATATATATATATATATATAAATATAAAAGTGAACATAGAAGTCAACACTTAGAGGCGACAGTCTGATTCATGCTATATGCAATCGTCAGGCCACATATGCTGTTATTTTTCTCGGCTATTTATATACATACAGGTCAGTGGTGCATTGTGGGTATTCTATTATGGCAGTTATTTTACCGGAAGTCGTTTGTTTATTTATTTGGGTCAAATTATATTGCTTGTTTTTATTTTTTATTTTTTTTGTTTCTTATTTTATTTATTTATTTATTTATTAATGTAGTAAAAATTTATTTATATCACTTATTTAACAGTTTTGTTTTGGTTTGAGAATTTAATTAAAGCTATTTGTTCAATTTGGAGGTTGATTGTTGTAGTTCATTCTAACTATTATTTTGGCGGGAACAGTTTTTAATCGATTATCTTTATTTGAGATTGGTTTGTTTACTTATTTACTCGGATGAATTTAGGTCAATTTATTTTACTTGTATATTTTCTATTTTCGGTTTTCGATTTTTAAGTAACATAGTATTTATTTATTTATTTTTTATTTCAATTTTTTTTATTTTATTTTTTTTTTTTTTGTTATTTTGTTTATTAGTATATTTATTTGTTTTTATTTTTCATTTTTTAGGTTACGTAGTAAAAAATAATTTTCATGCCTGCATTTTGAGATGAGCTCGGATCTTTTATTTAATAATTTATTTTGGTCGAGGAAAGTAATGATAGCTATTTTTTCCTCCAAGCAAAGTTTGCAAGTTTTGATTGGTTGTTGTAGGCTGATGATTTTTTCCTTATCTTCCAAGATATTTTTCGTGTGATGTGCGTTTTATTTTTAATTTCCCAAAAATTTTTTTTGCTGAGGTCCAACTGTTTCCCATGATATCGAAGACTTGTGGACTTTTTCTGGTGTTTGGTCTGCTTTTGCAAGCAATGATGATTTTAAGGCATTATCATCTTAGGCGGCTGTGCATTTGCCCGCTCGACAAGTTTGGTTGTTGTATCCATGGTATATACGCATCAACTGCCCTTGTAACATCTTAAACTTGCCAGAGGTATATAAAAATGCCCATTCTCACAAATAACTGTAAGAATCCATGAAACTTTTAGTTGTGGCCGGTCGTTAATGAAAATTAAAACAAAGTAGGACAAAGGATAGAGCTATGAAAATTGTCATCGAATAACAAAAAGTTATTAACGATCTGACTGTGGGGAAGGGGTTGTAGAATGGAAATAGTTCATCCGCCCCAAAGCGGCTTATTTGCTTTTTGACTCTGTCAAGGCTAGAATGTGAAGTTCTTACTCAAATGTGGCAGCAATATTCCATTTTTGGTCTGATCTGACTCTTGACAAGTTAGAATATAGCAGTCGGAATTAAGTATTTTCTTAAGCAAGTTGTTATCAAATTTTTAGAATTAAAATAGTTTAAGCACCCCCCTCCATTGAAAAGAAAACAAGTCAGCTCCAATTCAAACTAAGGAAATGCTGTTTACCTCGAAAGATATTTTCTTTTAATCCAAACCACCATAAAATTTCGGAATTTACTTTAAATTTACTTGATAAATGGTGCCTAGAGTTATATGGCAAACATTTACACCCCCACACACAACACCCGTACAATATCTATATATAGGCGTAAAATTTTACAATGCGAGCAGAAGGAATTTAATCTGAAAATTTTGTAAGTTATTCTGGAAATAACCAGCATTTACTCTGAAAATGTACAATTCGTTTGCTCTTTAAGTGGGTAGGGGGTTGCCTCTCTAAACTCCTATGCCTCGTGCGTCTATATGCCTATATATATGCAAAGACGCCGGTAGACACGCAGGGATAGTTACCGTATATTTTGGGGTTTAAAATAAAATTTTCTACCCCCACATTCGATATCAAAACAGATACGAGTACGCGGGCGCACACACACACATATGGAAAGAGGAAGAGACAGAAAGACGGACAGTAAAGAGATACTGATAAAATATACATATCTTGTGGGATGGATAAATTGTCGCCTAAATTACACACAAATGAACACAACACTGACCTCTCATTTCAATCGATATATTTTACCAAAATTACGCAAAAATATCTTGAAATACTAAAGAGTAAATTCATTCAATAAAATTACCATTATCTTCAACCACCGCCTTCAGACGACTTTGGAGTCTTCTGCAACTCTTCTCTTGTCTAATGGGTCCTGTTGCTAGACACAGGGTCTTTCAGCAGCCACCCTCTTGAATCAGGGTAGCACTAACCTCTCAAGTTACTTGATGTAGGCCTTCATGCTGAAGCCTTGTGGCAAGATGAATGGAGGCATAACGTCGCCATCGCTAGTGATTACTCCAAATACCTTCGTAATCACCATTAGACTCATCCAACTCTTTCCGAATCCTCTGCGCTGTTCTCAGATTGACACCCAAATACTCTGAAATGTTCGTATTGGAGCATGCCGTTTCTAAATTTCTGGTGGAGTGAATTGCATCACGGTGCACTTTTTTCTCACAGCCCCCTACTTACCCTACTATACTGTGAAATCGACAAAATCAAAAGCAAACAACGCGCATGCGCGAAATGAATAATATAAAATGGCGACAATTTACCCAACGCACCCTGAGATAAACACATTTATTTATACATATTGCATTCCATTTCTTTCCTGTCTCTCTCTTTCCTTTTCTATCTCTCCCTCTTGTTCTCTCTCCATATATACATAAAATTCGTAATTGGATGGAAAATTCTTTCCTGTAAACCGCACTTTTTCATACCATATGACTATTTGACTATTGAACGTCAAATATTGGCAACGCTACTATTTTTCACATCCCCATTGGCCAAGTGTCTACTTTCTTTATATCCATTTGTGAAAAAAAATATGTGCGTTATTAATTCCGAAAAAACACCGGAAACTATTCAACTGAGGATGCCACCGACTTCACTGAAAGAAAGCTTGTTCTCTGCGGCGTCTTTTCAGGATAAATGAACAATTCTAATTCTCGTTTTAGTTGGGGGAATTTCATCTTCGTGACATGGCCTCTTAGTATACGTGACCTTAAAGTTCTACTCGTGTCGATATTTTAAGATGAGGAATAACACGGATCTTTTGAAAAGCAATCCAAGTTGAATAATTACTACTCTGATAAACAGATTGAAATACCTTCCTTTCTGCAGGGCTCACTGGTCGCCATCAGAGCCTGACGAGAAAGCTTGCGGCCTATAAATCTTCCGACACTAGACAAGATGATAGTTTCTAACAAGCAGACGACAGAATCACGTGATGCAAAAGTTAGATCGCCTCTTCTTTTGGGATGAAAACTACTGAAAGGAACTGTAAATGAATATTGAAAGGGAATACTGAAAGACAAACGTAAGTGATTAATAAAAACTGGCATGTTAAATGCGAAGAAAAGGTGGAAATGAAGAATATTCAGTTTGGGACTGAAGTTATAAAAATATCAAATTTATTGAGATAAAATATCCTATTCGAAAATGGAAATATATTCAGTAAAAACCTTGTTATTCTCATTTCTTTATCTTTTTTCCCTCTCTATCTTTTCTCTCTGTTTTCTCTCTAACTTCTCTCGTTCTTTTTTGCTTTCGATTAAAATTTTTTCTCTTTTCTTGCCTTCCATTTTACATTCTTATTCGATTTCGCATTTATCTTTTTAATTTCATTTGCTTTTTACTTTATATCTTATATATATCCGGGTTACACTGTATATATATATATATATATATATATATATATATATACAGTTTAACCCGGATATAAGAGAGTTGTCGGGACCGGAGAAGAAGTCTCTTACATCCGGGTGTCTCTTATATCCGGGTTTGGTCTATTTTGTTTTGGTAAGTATGGCTTTAATTGGGGCTGGAGAAGAAGTCTCTTATATCCGGGTTTATACACACAAGGTATAACCCGGATATAAGAGAGTTGTCGGGACCGGAGAAAAGTCTCTTATATCCGTGTTTCTCTTATATCCGGTTACACTGTATATATATGTGTTTGTGTATATATATATATATATATATATATATTTATATATATATATACACACACACACAGTGTAACCCGGATTTAAGGGAGTTGTCGGGACGGGAGAAGAAGTCTCTTATATCCGGGTTTGGTCTATTTTGTTTAGGTAAGTATGGCTCTGATTTGGGACCAGAGAAAATCTCTCTTATATCGGGGTTTCTCTTATATCAGGGTTTCTCTTATATCCGGGTTACACTGTATCTCTTCTATCGTTTCCTGTCCATATGGTTCTTTCCTTTCCCTTCTTCTCTTTTTCTTTCTCTTGTCACACTCCATTGTTTCTCCCTTTCTCTTTTCGCTCTCTTTCACCTTATTTCTTTCTCTTCTACTCTTTTTCTTTCTCTTGTCACACTCCATTGTGTTTCTCCCTTTCTCTTTTCGCTCTCTTTCACCTTCTTTCTTTCCCTTCTTCTCTTTTTCTTTTTCTCTTCACACCCCGTTTTTTCTTCCTTTTTTTTTTTCAATTCTCTTTTCACCCTCTTCCTTTCCCTTTTTCATTTTTCCTCTCTTCCCCTCCTTTGTTGCTTTGACTTTTTCTTTTCACTCCTTTTTCTTCTTTTCCTTCTTTTCTTTTTTGTTCCCTACTTTCGTCCTCTTTTCTTTCTTTTCTTTTCTTTCTTCCTTTTTTAGTTTTTACTCTTTTCCCTCCATTTTCCATTCTTTTTTCTTCCTCCTCTTTTTCTCTCTTTTCTCTTCTTCCTTTCTTTTTCTCTTTTTTCATTCTTTTCTTTCTTCATCTTCTCACTTTTTTTTATCTGCCTTTCTTCATTCGATTTTCATTTTTATTTTCTTCTTTTTACCTGTCTTTTTCCTCTTTTTCGCCTTCCTCTTCATTTTTATACTGTCTTTCTTTATTCGTTATTCGTCTCATTTCGTTCAACATCATACACCTTTTGTCTCTCAATCACCATTAGTGATCCCATATAACCGGGCATATATTATTAACTAATCCCCGGACCTGTCACCCTATATATATATATATATATAATTCAACGTCTAACTAGGAAATATTAATATTTTTTTGTTTTTTTCTTTCTCTCCCCTCTACTAGTTGTAGTATATTTTAACACCAGTTGTTGAAAATAATTTTTTCTTTTCGTTTTTATTACATACAAGCAGCAGAGCCCGGCGTTGCCCGGGGATGTAAGAGTAAGAGATAGATCAAGTATCGACCATCATAAAGACTGAAAAATAAAATTGACAAAGATTATTGTTTAAGGTTGACGGATACGCATGTCTTAATTAGTTTTATTTATTTTTTTTACGAATTGGTCAAACCCAAACTCAAACAAAAACATTGTTTTCAATCATTATGAGTCTACCGATTGAATAGAATTTTATTATAAACAATTGTCTTGTAAATGGAATTTTTAAAGCATTCTGAATGTTAAAATAAAGAAAAAAGTGTGCAAGACAATAAGAAACACTACCTGCCAAAAAAAAAAGTGAAGTTTTGTTGAAATCGGTTGAAAAATGTAGGAAATCCGATCCCATATATAAACGAACACACACACACACACACACACACACACGCACACACACGCGCGTGCGCACACACACACACGCACACACACACACACACACAACCTGGGTTTTATTATAAGTATAACTCGATATGAGTTATCCCCCTTTCATTCTCGCGATGCATCTTAATCGTGTTTTCAAATTGATTTTGTGCAAAAACAATTGTGTTTCTTCAATTTTTGGCGCTGTTAGAACCACATCAAGGTAATTTTACGTAGTCCTGTGAAGTTTTGTTGAAGTCGGTTGAAAAATGTAGGAAATCCGATTCAATATATAAACCAACAGACACACACACACAACCTGGGTTTTATAATAAGTATGATATATATATATATATATATATATATATATATATGCGTGTGTGTGTGCATACTTTTTTTAGCAATAGATTTATTTATTAATCCAGTATATTTTATTACTTAAATGTTATTCTTTTAATGGATACTCATATTTGAGTAGATGTTCTGTTTATTTATTAAACACTTTATTTATTATCATCTTCCATACTGAATATTCGAGAAATCTTATTAAAACAATTGGAAAAAATACAGTAAAAAAAATGAAATAGAATAGATCTTGTCGGTCGATTTTAACAAAACTTTTAAAAAATTCACCTAATGATAACAAAATAACAATATATATATATATATATATATATATATATATATATATATATATATATATATATATATATGTAAGCAAATATATGGATATAGATCCGACAGTATGAAGAAAAATATATGGAAAAAACAAACAAAAATCCTTATATGCAATTATGCTGTTTTAAAGTTAATATAATGTCAACGTCTGAATTGCATATTAGGGTTTTTGTTTGTTTTTTCGGTATATTTTTCTTCATATATATATATATATATATATATATATATATATATATATATATATATCATCGTGTAAACGTAAGAGGAGAACTTTATTGAAAAAATATGAGATCAATTCATAGATATATCTATAACTATCTCTCTCTCTCTCTCTATATATATATATATATATATATATATACATTTATATATATATACATTTATATATACATGTAGATATTTAGATATACTACAACTACTACTACTACTTCAACTACCACTACTACTGCTAATAATAATAATAATAATAAACTCTTCACATACCGTACACTGCCCGCAACTGTCAGCTTCATGCAATTTTGCAATAATTTATCCTTTTACGATGTTATGTAGATTTAAAAACTCAAATAGATAGATAGATAGATAGATATGATTAGACTGAAATTGGTACATAGATATATAGATAGATCTGAACAGATAGATAGATAGATAGAGAGAGAGAGAGTGGGGGAGAGAGATTTATTCATTATAAACAATCTGAGTTTTTGTTGGGTGGGGAGAGCGATTCCCCTTCGGGTCAGTCCTGTATGGACCACCCAATGCGGAAATGATGCTGTCTTAAAATTATATTTGGATCTATAAAAATTGACTTCCTTTGTGGACAGATAAATATTTATCGTTTATTTTTGAGCCTGTAAGTATTGACTTTGCAGGTATCCTACTTGGGTGTGGTCATATCCTTCAGGGTATAAAGTTAGCGTATTTTATTTGGAATGGCTGACAATCTAGTCAGTTATAAAACCAGAGCAGGGTTAAGCTAGTGTGATGTCTCTAGCGTATCTTATAAAGGTTGACTAGATTACAAAAAATAGACATAAACATTTAACTTCTATCAAGTCAGAAAAATATGAATCCGCCAAGATATTTGAGTATATTTGACGGGCTCGTTATAATTTTAACTTAAATGACGTATAATTAAAGATAATTAAGTTAATTAAATTTTAACCTTTCTGCCTGAGCTCCTGAATCAAAATTCGTAAATAATTGGTATGTAATGTTAAACGGTAGATATACAAATAGTTACAAGTCTTTACCCACCGTTCAACCGGTAGACGGGCATTTTCTCTATCACCGTTTAACCGGTAGACAGGCATTAAGTCATTTTTTCTCTGCCACCGTTTAACCGGCGGCTGGGCATTAAATCATTTTTCTCGACCGTCAGTGAAGCAGTAGTCAGGGCTCAAAGGCTTAACATTACAAGAACGTACGAGTCCGATTTCACCAGACAGTTTAAACATATTTAATACGGAAACTGGTTAGACAACACAGGACAATAAAAGAACAAGAATTAAGAAGACAGAAGATAACGATTGACATTGCATTTAAACTTTTGAAGAACAAAGGCAATAAAGCCACTAGGATGCAAAGGGGTTACTGAGTGTTAGAGAATATGAGAAAAACTACTATTAAGGAGAGAGGACAATAAAAGAACAAGAATTAAGAAGACAGAAGATAACGATTGACATTGCATTTAAACTTTTGAAGAACAAAGGCAATAAAGCCACTAGGATGCAAAGGGGTTACTGAGTGTTAGAGAATATGAGAAAAACTACTATTAAGGAGAGAGGACAATAAAAGAACAAGAATTAAGAAGACAGAAGATAACGATTGACATTGCATTTAAACTTTTGAAGAACAAAGGCAATAAAGCCACTAGGATGCAAAGGGGCTACTGAGTCTTAGACAATGTGACAAAAAGCTAATATTAAGGAGAGAGGACAATAAAAGAACACGAATTAAGAAGACAGAAGATAACGATTGACATTGCATTTAAATTTTCGAAGATCAAAGGCAATAAAGCCACTAGGATGCAAAGGGGTTAGTGAGTGTTAGAGAATATGAGGAAAACTATTATTAAGGAGAGAAGACAATAAAAGAACAACAAGAAAGAAGACAGAAGATAACGATTGACATTGCATTTAAATTTTTGAAGATCAAAGTTAACTGGAAGCCAAGAGACCGGAGAAGATTTCCACAAGCGAGAAGTGCGAGTGAAGAAACTATTAGCATAGAACTTACAGTTACATATAGACATTTATTGTGCTTAAATTCATAAAGTCTAGATACCTTAGAGGAAAGATCAGAATAATTACCAAGAAAGTAGGGAAACTACATTGCAGCGGTAGGAAAGTGACTGAAGTCGGGATGCCAGGTCATGACCAATAACACTGCAGACTCTTGTTTGGCGCACCAGATCAGATATCACAACAATATTAAGGCAAGGACGAATGGTAAACTTATAAATATGAAGAGTAGATTCTGTCGAAGTCTTAGCTGTAGACTTAGCAACTGATTCAATATACACTTTCCACTTCATGTCAACATTGCCAGATCGTAAGTTTCCAATTTCACCAGATAGATTGAATACGAGGCGCTCCAAATTTTGGGCCCATAACAATTATTCGGTTAAGCCGACATCGCTTAAAACGTACTACCGGACCAAAAGTTTATTTTAATACGCCCTCACCCTCTGCGGATCATTCTTTCGCTGTCTGATGCTATGAAACCTAAGACAAAGAATTTTGTTTTGTAACAAATCCAACACAAAAACAGCTAGTGAGTATCCTTAAAAACAATGATTTTTCGCTAGAATGCTTTAAGAGTGAGAAAAACGGTTATAAGATCGGTTAAACTCAGAAGCTCTTGCATTAATCAGTAGAGTGCGTTTTGTAGCCTAGCGGTTAATGAACTGAGTTTTCAAACCATTTTACATAAGTTCACTGGTGTCATTCAGAGGCGTAGCAAGGATTCTCAATTTGGGAAACCCCATCTGATTTACAACTGAAATGTTTTATTGTATATTTTGTCCTCTGATGTAGGTACGCAAATTTATAAAGGTTTTAATAATGAACATTATAAAAGTGTATATAAATATTTATAAAACTACGAGTTCTGATCAAGAAATATTGGGATTAAGGCTATAAAAAGAAAACTACAATGCATATGAATTCAGCATCTAATTTCCTACGAAATAGCTCCCTTCTGAAGCCATACACTTTTTCTAGCATCGTTTACTTTGATAGGAGCATTCCTCGAGCTCTTTTGTTTTTTTTTTCTGTCTGTTCTTTCTCTTTATATATATATATATATATATATATATATATATATATATATATATATATATATATATATAGCAAGTATAATGCATCATCGCATTTTTTTGGATTTCCTTGACGTCTTCAAATCTTGTTTCTATCAAGTGGGGTTGTTTTGGAAAGGGGAAAAAGTCGGAAGCGGTGAGATCAGGGGATTATCGTGGTTTTCGGACCTGGGTAGTGTTGTACTTGGCTAAAAACTGCTGCATAAGTTATGATGGATGTGCAGTTGCGTCTGTCGTTATGGAGTTGCCACTCATCGGACACTTGCAATTCTATCAGATGAACAGCACCTCACAGACACCGCAGCACGACACAGTAATACTCCTTGTTTGCTGTCTGACCAGGTGAAGCATATTCACAATTAACAATGCCCTTACAGTCAAAGAAAAAAAACTGTCAATAGTGTCTTCACATCTCTTCGACTTATTGATTCTTTCTTCGGTCACGGAGAGGTTGGGGTCTTCCACCACAATGGCTGATTCTGAAATCACCGGCAAGACGGCTACGTGGCCGAGTCGGTCGGCCAGAGGGGCGCAGGTTCGAATCCTGCGGGAGAGCTCATACTTTTCTTTAATGAAATTTCTCGAATATTCAGGCCGTTAGTCGAAAATAAATAAATATACTTTTTAATAAATAAATGGAGCGTCTACACAGTTATGAGTATCCACTAAAAATGTTTAAATTGATAAAAAAAACAAAAAACTATCCGTTTCATAAATAAACATCCATTACCTTAGAAATATAACCTGGCAGTTTGTCTCGAAAAGGACCTTCAATCGGTTGCGAACTGGGGTAGGAATTGGCTGGTTAACTTTAATGCCTCAAAAACAAAACTGCTCACCACAGAGAACCATCCCTGCCCCCCATTAGAATGTCTGACGCTCAACTTCTCGAGAGCACCTCTTTGCGACTGCTCGGTCTCACATTGACTGCTGACCTGAGATGGAACAAATACATTGAGTCAATTGCTTCGTCCACAGCAAGGAAAGTTGGCTCCCTGTGCCGCGCCAGGAAATATTTCTCGCCGGATTTAATCTTTCAAATCTACAAATCAACAATTCGACCTTGCATGGAGTATTGCTGCCAGATTTGGTCTGGAGCCCCTACTGTTTGTGTCAAGATCCTTGATAAGATCCAGAGACGGATATGCAATATAATTGGCCCTCATCTAGCATCTCGTCTGCAGTCACTCTCTCACAGACGTGCAG
Organism: Acanthosepion lycidas; assembly: GCA_963932145.1. Lineage (NCBI taxonomy): Eukaryota > Metazoa > Mollusca > Cephalopoda > Sepiida > Sepiidae > Acanthosepion > Acanthosepion lycidas. The sequence continues at coordinate 78,779,387 of OZ010608.1, read as the reverse complement.
TTATCTCCCTCTGTCTTTTTTACAAATACTTTCACGGTAACTGCTCTGATGAGCTACTTTCGCTGGTTCCCAGACTTCATGAATTTAAGCGTTCAACTAGGCTGACATCTCGCTCTCACCCTTTCACTGACGAAACTCCTAAATGTAGCCGTCTCTTCTACTCCAATAGCTTCATGTCTCGCACTTCTCGCCTGTGGAACTCCCTCCCTTTTTC
>OZ010608.1:78766673-78774173 GCA_963932145.1 Acanthosepion lycidas | reverse complement strand
GAACTGTTGTAAAAGATGCTGAACATCTGAAGCAACTTTTTTTTTCTCTCAATCATTTTACCCTAAGCAAGGCAATAAAGCCACCCGGATGCAAGGAAAGAAACAGAGAAGACAATAAAATAACATATATTAAGGAAGCACTAACATTTAAATTTCTGAAGATCGCATTAGACGGAAAAGTAAAAAATCAGAGGAGAACTCTACAAGCGAAAATTGCAAGAAAAGGCACAATTAGATTAGAACTTATCCTTGCAATTAGCAATTTGAACAGTGAAATGATGAGACCTAGCTGCCAATCTAGTACTGCGCTTAAATTCGTGAAGTACCAACGCTGAAAGCTGATGAGAACCCTTACCGTGAAAACATGTAGAGAAGTAACACAGGGAAGCTACGCTTCGGCGGTGGGAAAGCCGATATGCCAGGATAGGACAGATAACGTTGCAGATTGTCACTTGATTTCTAAACAACTGATATCTGATATAAACATGCAAATGCATGAATAATAATAATAATAATAATAATAATGATAATAATAATAATAATAATAATAATAATAATAATAATAATAATGTCTCAAATACCGCCTTTCGCTTATGCCATAAATTTCATGAAACTGTTGACCACAATAGTATCAGGGTGACCAATTCTTGCTGAGAAAGAATATATTATTAGACATGACAGTCTAAGATAATATATTCATTGGCATATATGTTCGAACTATGGTAGTAAAGTCCCAGATCCATGGCACAAACACCATCCAAATGATGCCATAAATGATGGTGCAGTGGTTATCCTGTGGAACTTCCTAATCCTCAAAGACTGGAAAATTGATACAAATAGACTAGAAATAGTTATAATAAGATCTTAAAAAAGAAATCTGCCAACTAATTTATTTGACTTAACCACAAGAGTTCAATGTTTCTAAAAAAAAAAAAAAAAAATAAGAAAGAAAATGGATATTAAAAACTGTCAAATTATAAGGACGTGCAAATCGAAGTAACAAAAGTCTGGAAACTTAAAATCTACGGTTATCCCTTTTATGATAGGGACAATGGGTATGATTAAGAAGGGTAGCGAAAATCATGGGAGTGCAATTTCTGGTCATATCTGCATCTCAGAGCGACAAAAGATGACTTTGTGCAGAACTTCAGATATCAGCCGTAAAACCTTGTCCGTCTAAGCGAAACATCCCAAATATACATAGATAAGTCTCCTACAGAGTCTTTTTTTACTCATAGGCCCCGGTGGGGACTTGGTAATTAGGCACTCAAAATTACTCTCTGGCAAGATGATACCACGGTCAATAATAATAATAATAATATCTGTACTGGAAAATATGCAAATTTTACGGGAAGGAAACTGTAAGAAACTAGTTTGAACATCAACCAGACAAGGTTACAGAGATAGCATCTGTAACAATTTTATGGGACTTTAAAATATACACAGACAGAAAAATCAAAGCTGACCGGCCAGACATCATAATCAAAGACCACAAGAACAGAATATGCTTTCTTATTAACTTTATATTTGGTTGGTTTAAAAATAATGTTGTTTTTTTCTCACATATGTTACTTTTATATATGATTTCTGAATTAATTCATTGATATATATAGCCATGTTATATATCATTTTGAAGCGCTTTTTTCGCTCTATCGAATCGTTTTATTCGTTACCGTTCTCAATCTCTTCATTCATATTTTTGCAGGCTTTTCGACAGCATGGACAAAATTCAAATCCGTACGATTTTCTTGTTCCAGTTCAAACTAGGCCGAAAAGCTGCCGAGACAGCTCGTGATATCAATGATGCGTTTGGCCCAGGAACCACTAACGAACGTGTGGCACAACGGCGGTTCAAGAAATTTCGCAATGGTGACGAGAGCCTCGAAGATGAAGACGGTCGCGGCCGGCCGACTGCGGTTGATAACGAACATTTGAAAGCCTTAATTGAAGCCGATCCTCGCAAAACCACACGAGAAGTTGCTGTTGAACTCGAGGTCGACCACTCAACAGTCGTTCGCCGTTTAAAGCAAATAGGGAAGTCAAAAAAGTTGGATAAATCGGTGAACGATAAAAAAAAAAAAATCGACAAAAACGACATTATTTTTGCACCAACCTAATAGTCCTTGCAGATTGTAATCTATCTTTGAAGATCCTTAAAAAAAAAAAAAAACCTATCAAAATACAAGGATTTTGAAGCGGAAATCTAAAAAATGTAACACATGAGGACATCAATAGTTGTATTTGAAACCCTCAGATTGATTGTAAAATGTTCAGATAGACTCACTAAAGGGATTCCTATACTCACAAGTACAGCTCACATTTTATGAAGGGTTTTATCTATGTAAAATAGGTGTGATCTTAGATTTTTTTTCTTTACAAAAAATGCTCAGTGGAAAATATCATAAAGCCGTTTTTGACCTTAGGTCTCTGGTTGGGACCCGGAGGGAAATGTGTATACAACAAAAATTAAAGGAAATAATGAAAATAAAAAAAAACACATAATAACCGAATAAGTTATGAACGCTTACAAGGAAATTGCATGCTACCCAAGGGTTGCTGATTGGGACTCGCTGTTTCATTATCAGATATTAAGATCTATGAAAATACTGAAAATGAATAATTAATTACAATAATGGTCAGAGAACTTTCGATTCGGTTAAACTGTATCGAGAAATAGGAAAACTGATTTTATAAGTAAATAAAAAAAAAAAAAAGACTTACCTGTCATAATTGTATAATAGTTTGGAAATGAGATGGTTGGAAAACTGTTACGCAGATATTCAACCCTGATGCTGTTGCTAAGAAAGGCTTTCCAGCCAGGCAGTCCCTCGCGGTCAAAATAATCCCATCGAAATCCATCCAACATGAAAACAAGTAGTCGCTGTTTGGCCAGAGCTCCAGGTGACAGAAGTAATATTAAAAGGAAAAACCAGGCAGGTATGACGAAGAGACGTTTGCTCATCCCTAGGCTGTCACAACGAGACAAGTGTCTACGGTATGACATTACAAGCTATACGTCCGATTATATAAGGAAACAAAATCAACGTTTGAAGCTGAATAAATCCGCACCAACTTCAGAATTTTTTTTTTTTTTTTTTTTTTGATATTTTAGTTTTAATTCTTACTAAAAGTATTTCTGTTTTTATATCCGTTTCTCAATGTGATTCTGGAAATTTTTGTGTAATGCAATAGCTGCCGTAAGAATTTAAAAAAAATCACTTTTATAACTCTTTAGGCTTTAAACTTTATCATTATTATTCATATATAATGCTTATTTTCCTGGTTTCCCATTTGTCTGTAGAACTCTGCTAAACTTCACTTTGAGTTGTCTTAATGTCACTTTTCCGATAGAAGACTAATTTAAATTAACACCTACTTACATCTACCTTTTTCTTTCTTTCTTTTTTCTCCTCTTTTTTTTTTTTTTTTTTCCTTAGCGGAGTCTCCTCCCTCTTAAGCTTGTGATTGTAACAGACAGTATTATCTCTCTTTTTATTTCTCTCTTTCTCTCCCTTTCTCTCTCAAACAAACTAACCATATATACGTGTTATTTATTTTATTTTTGACGCAAATATATACATCGGCATTTTTGTTATGATACGCTGAGTACGCTAATCGAAAAACGCATACATGACGATATATAGGATTGCAACTTAGTAAGCACACGTGTAAAGTTGGGAAGTGAAGGTTCATAAAAAAATGGGCGGATCTCGTTTTAAATAAATACAATAATAATTATACATAGAATGACTTAATATTAATAGTCGGTAAGGGTAGGTGTCAGAAATGTATTCCGACCCTCTCACTGTCAAAAGACTTGGAAGCCCCTCCCATCTTCAAGCTCGGAACAATGTACATTTTCATTGTGCATTAGTAGTCGTCGTTCACTTGTCGAGTTACACACCGAATCTTTCGGCTTTCTGTTTTTTGGGTTTTTTTTTTTTCTCTCTATTTTCGACCCTTGTAAACCTGCACTCGGCTTTACATAGGCGAATTGTCCTTCGCTTTCAAATGTCCCTTAATTTTCTTAAAAAATAGTCAAGCTTTCATTTTTTTTTTAAATTTCTGTTTCTGTTCTCTTATCCTTTCAATCCTGGGTACAACCACGTGTCCGTTTGTAAAATGCCGGTTCTTGTGAGTCGACAATCCAATACACACACACACAGACACACACACTTCACTATAGCTCCTCCCACAGGTAGAAAAGCACTTGCTGATATAAAAACGATGAACACTGACTCAAGAGTTTTATAAATCAAACAATCTGGTTGCAGTGCCTGCCGTTACCGCATCTGCGACGGTCAGTCTATCTTATTAATTATTGTCAGCGTTTTTTTTTTTTTTTTTTTATCCCTTTTATGTGATATCTGTCCTCCTAAATGGTAGTGACAATCTGAAGAAGAGACTTAAAACAAAATGTGGTTCTATAGAAAGATACCGAGGATATCACGGACTGAACATGTGAGCAACGATGAGGTTTTAGAGAAAATGGAAACAAAAAGGAAACTTATACTTAACAACAAGAAGGGGCAAATTGAAATTTCTGAGGCATGTAATGAGGAAGGAGTGCTTGGAAAACTTGATACTCACAGGACAGATAGAAGGAAAGAAGAACAGAAAATGAGTTTCAGCAAATGGATGGTAGACCAGGGTTTGGCAAAAATAACAAAAAGATAAAACTTATTAGGAGCTACAAAGGAGAGGAAGATGTGTAGGTCTGTGATCGTCTTTCTCCTGAATGGATACGACACATAAAAAAAAAGAATCCTTTTACAAACGAATCAGCAATAGTGTTTCTGCTTACATCACAAGTATTTGTTTTTAGCGCCAACCTCCACACCCCGGCAAGCTATTACCCCATACAGAATAATCAGTCGAAATCTGATAACTAAGAACGACTGCTTTTCATTCATCACAGAAATGTTTTCTTTTTTGTTTTTTCATTCATTTTTGCTCTATAAATATATGTATATTATTTCCGCTTATAAAATATGAACGCAAACAACACCGGTGATAATTTTGTGGCTGCCATAGCAGCAGTTTTATAGCGCTCACAACTTTTTATAAAAATAAGAAGAGTAAAGCAAAAACCTAAAAAAAGAAACGCATCTAATTTCCGCCGGGAAAAACGAAAGCAAAAATTCGAGAAATTGGATAAAAATGTCGAAGCAAAAACGTAGGATATTCGGGAATTTAATGAGCGTCAATTAAAAATTGCAGAACTTCAGTTTCTTTCTTCAAATAATTCTTTCTTCAAGAAACAATGTAGAAACTACAACTTCGGAGAAGTTATTGCAAAGAAAAAAAGAAAAAAATATTATTAATATCCAATGTCTCTTAAAGTTTTTTTTTTTTTTTTGTTCTTTGTAAATACGTCACCTCTATATAGAAAACACTGTCCAATTAAACATGAAGGAATTTAGAAAAATATACACACTTATATTGTTTCCAGATAAAATATTTCGATATTTCACATTTTGCTTGGAATGAAAGGTCCCTAGTCAAAAAAGAACACAAACATCATTTACAATATAACAGTCAAAACATGATGAAAAAATAACACCAGAGGAAAACACTCTTGAAAATGGCTATAGAACTGATTAAAAGTGCTTAAGACAATACAAATTATGGAAAAATTTTATAGTCCTTAATTTCTGCAAAAGAGAAAAATGTTAGGTTGCTGGAGAAACTGAATAAAAATTAATTCTATCTCCCCTGTAGGCCGTATTCTGTGAAAGATGCTTAAAAAGAGATGTTTCTGCCAAAGTGTGTGTATATATATATATATATATATATATATATATATATATATATACACAATTAATATATGAATAAAAGTTTGTGACTTAGCTGATTGATGCTACCTTCAGCATATTGACAACAGAGTTTCAAAGGCGGACCTCTCCGTACACTCTTCAGGGGATATCAGCAATTTATTCTCTCTCTCTCTCTCTATATATATATATATATATATATATATATAAAAGATTTGATCGTGTTTTATTATCGAATTTCAAACGTAGGTTTATTTATTAATCGTTTCTTTTTTTCCCTTGTAAAATTCCTGAAATTAACTGTAGGCGTTAATATTTAACTTCAGGAAAATGACTGTGAAGGTTGCCTAATTTTGTCAAATTTTGAAACAAAAGTTTTCTCCCTCTCTCTTTCTCTATCCTTCTCTCTCTTTCCCCTTCTATCTCTCTTTCTATCTTTTCTTTTCTCCCTGCATTACAAAAAACAGACACTCTACTATGACCCCAAACAATTTGACAAAGCTCTGTGATAAATGATACAAACTTTCCACCATATTTCTTTGAATGAAAAAAAATCTTTCTTAGATTCGGTATTTAATTATTCGAGAAAAAGAATTTCATAAAAACAAAAATTAAACATTAAAAGTAAAGATTTACTTTTTAAGTTTGCTATTTTAAGCGTTAACAAAATACTTTGTTAATTTTCTGCAGGATGGTTTAGTTAAAACACTAACCTGCCCAGGTTGAGTGGTCACGTGACCATACCGGCTGACCAATTTGCGGAGGAGTTGCTACTAAATTCTTTCATTTTTTTTTTTTTTTTTTTTTAGTTATTATTATTTTTTTAAATCATTTCGTTTTTGTAGTTGCCAAGTTTTGATTTCTATTTTGAGTGTTTTAAATTCCGGGAAACACGTCTGGCTTTGGGAATTCATTGAAGTTGAGATTGGCACCTTTTATTTATTTATCCGTTTCGAAAGTCCGTAATTTTTCCGATTTCCTGAGTACTTAGAATATTTATATTTTACTTAGAATATTTACATCCTGAAAAAGTAAAAATTCCAAATATTTTGAGCAGTATATTTGTTTTCTTAGTACAAAATTGTTTGACGATTTTTTTATTTTGTTGTACGTTTTTTGCTTGTTTTTGGGTCGTTTTTTTTTTTTTTTTTTGTCTATTTTTTGTGTTTCATATTTTCTGGAGCTGAATGGAGACAGGTTTGATCTTTTTTTTTTTTTAGTTTCTTAGTTCATTCACATTTTTTTCCCTTTGAATTTGGAAATGGATTTTCTTTAAATTTGGAAATTCTTTTTTTTTTTAATTTGTAAATTCGTTTCTTTAAATTGGTTAACCAAAATAAGCATTTTATTATATTTAAATCAAACAATTTGAATGTCAAATTCAGAGTTTCGATTTCAATTTCTAAATTTCATATAAAAAAAAATATTCTTCACTAAAAAAAAAATGTAATGTTCTCCACTTATTAATTCTTTATGTCGTAATGTGAAACTTTTGGTTTGTTTGTAAAACAAACTACGTACCCAGTCCTCGACAAGACCAAAGGGATTTAGACTTTCTATATTATTTAAGTTCTTTGACATTTATTAAAAAAAAAACAAAAAAACTTTCAGTTTTGAAATTCTCACTGGGGTGTGACCATAAAACTGATTTCACAAAGATGCCAATGATCGCTTAGAGAAAGTATTTTTTCGAATTTTACTTCTTTTTTTTTTTTTTTTTTTGTAG
>OZ010608.1:78744173-78761673 GCA_963932145.1 Acanthosepion lycidas | reverse complement strand
TAGAGCTTAAATAGAAGGTCAGCATGCCCAAACCATGTTAAAATTCTTAGCGGTATCTAAAGCCACAGTCTGAGCCTCTACGTTCTTATCTAAAGCCTGACAAACAAATTTAGTAATAACTGTTGACACATTGGCAATTGAACTAGAGAAACAAAAGCTATCTTATTTATCTGAAAGGAGACCGTTCAGAGTGAGATGTTTAAAGAATTTAGAGTTTAATAGAGCCTCTAATACATTGCAAAAACGAGATAAAAGACTAACAGGGCGATAATTAGAAAGACCAGAAGTTTCAACAGAATTCTTAAAGCAGCAACTACAGAAGACATTTGTTGTAGAGATTGAAGTGAACAGGGATCAGTTCAAAAGCACGTTTTCTTAACACAATTGCATGGATATTATTTACATTATTCGGACTATTGTCCTCATCTTTGTCGCCATATTTATTACAACGTTTCGGCCGTTGTACTCTCCGGCCTTCTTCAGGTGGTTGGAATGTCGAACTGAACACTTTATTTCACTCACAGGGGTAGACTGTTCTAGTTCCACGTGCCATGTTTAAAATGGATGTCAGTTATCAGTTATCTACTGCTAATTTCCCTCTGAAAGTTCTCCACTGCCTTAACCGGGTATTGAACTCACACTCTTTTAGGTCACTGGATCTAACCAACGCCTAAGGAATCAGAACATATCCTAGGCCACAGAAATCTCCTGAGCCGACCAAGTATAGAAATAAATACAATATGGGAACCAGTAATAAGGAGTGCCAGAGAAAAGCAATGATAACAACAAAGTTGCAATATGAGCTCTGGTAAAAACATGTAATGAGAACAGCAAAATTGCAATATGAGCACTGGTAAAAATGGTTGATGAAGACATTAGGTTTATAATACCCAGAAATTCATACCCAGATGTCCTCAGGGACACATGGCACAGTGGATAAAGGCGTTGGTTAGATCCAGTGACAAGACCCAAAGAGGGTGAGTTCAATACCCGGTTAAGGCAGTGGAGAACTTTCAGAGGTGAAATTAACAGACGATAGCTGACATCCATCAAACATGGCACATTGAACTAGAACAGTCTACCCCAGTGAGCAAAATAAAGGGTTCAGTTCAACATTCCAACCCCCTGAAGACAGCCGAAACGTTGTGATAAATATGGCGACAAAGATGAGGACAATAGTCCGAATAATGTAAATAATGTACATAATACCTCATCTCAGAAATATAGACAGTCTCAGACAGAATATAGACAGAATTCCATGGATATCGTAAAGTTCGCAAGACTTTTGACGATCAACTTTGAATGGAGATGGAAATCTGTTCTCTTAGTAAAAGTTCCTTCCCAGGGGAAAATTCAGACAAAGATACTCTTGAAGAGTTATTTTAATAATATTTTGTGGGTCATATCTTTCCCACCTGAGCAGATTCTGATGAATTATAATCAAATTTTAAAATAATTTTTCCTATTTAATAATTATAGTTTTTTTTTATTGACTATCGTCTGTTTATTTCAAATCTGTTGTGATTTTTATAAATAAAGAAATATTTACTTAATGTTTTACATAATAAAATATTTTAGTTATTTAAATAAAGAAATTTCAACACTAAAAATGGTAACGGCCTTAGCATATTTTTTAACCATTTCACTCCACGCAAGGCAATAAAGCCGCTAAGACGCAAAAGGTTTCTGAGTGTTAGAGAATATGCGAAAAAAAAAAACTACTATTAAGGAGAGAGGACAATAAAAGAACAGCAATTAAGAAAAGAGACTGATATTGTATTTAAATTTTTGAAGATCAAAGCTAACTGGGAAACAAGAATCCGCAATAGAGTTCCACAAGCGAGAAGTGCGACAGAAGAAACTGTTAGCATAGAACTTACGGTTACATCTAGCTATTTCAACTGTAAAATGACGAAAACTTGAAGCCAGCCTAGTACTGCGCTTAAATTCATAAAGTCTAGTTTTCATAGCGGAAACTTCATCAAAACAATTACCATGAAAGTATTTATAGAAAAGGCAGAGGGAAGCTACATTACGGCGGTGGGAAAGAGACTGAGATCGAGATGCCAGGCCAGGACCAATAACATTGCAGATTCGATTGGATTTTATCAAGAATCTCTAAATTGATAGCAGGAGTACCATACGAGATGTGGTAACATTATTCAAAGCAAAGACGAATATTAGACTTATAAATATGTAAGATAGATTCTGGCGAGAAAAATTGCTTAGCACGACATAATGAACCAATTTTTTTTTTTATCTGCAGACTTAGCAATGAATTCAATATAAACTTTCCACTTCATACCAGTGGAAAATGTTAGACCGACAACGAGTCACTCTCATGGGGATTAGCATTAGCCATGCTGATGGAAGTTAAAAAGGGTTCTCTCAGATTCATTAAGAGAGAGCAGTTTCGTTTTTTGGGGCGTTAAAATAAACAAGCCACTCCTTTTTACCTTTTTCATATTGCCCTTTACAGATATAACCTAGTTGAAATGTTGGCGCGCACACACACACACACACGTAGAATATGAATGAAGAAAAAAAGGAAAATTTATTTAGCCGACGCGGATGAAGCTTATCAAGGTAAATGTAGGAATTTTATTTTGTGATTTCTCTCTCTCTCTCCCTCTCTATCTCTCTCTCTCTCTATATATATATATATATAGTAGAATCCATTACATTCACTTACGTGCTAGGGATAAATCGCATGACAGACTGGGTTCTATAGCCTTGGATGGCAATTGGTCTAGAGGAAAGCCAACTCTGAATTCAAAATCTGCGGAGGGTTGTTTGTGGACCTTGTGGAACGTAGGGCACCAGATCTCCGTATTCGGCCCTTCAAAAAGGGTGGATGGTTCTGCACAAAGCCTTCATCACTATAATCAAATCGTATGTGCTGGTGCCTGGGCTGTCGGTTCCTAGGAACTGAGTTGCTTGACTCTCATACGTCAAATACGACGGAGAGTTCACTATATATATATATATATATATATATATATATATATATATATATATATATATATGCAACAGCTGACGCCAAAAAGTACAGCTTTATTTAAAATAAACATGATTTTGATAAAACTGATATTTTACTTAACTGTATCCAATAATAATGCATGTAATATTCACATATTTGTATCGTATTACAAAATACAAACAGCAAATATGCGTCTTTTCCATTGTTTATGTTTATAAGATGTTTAACTTTTTCTCGTTCGGTTGTTTATGGCTGTACGCGTTTACGCATCGAGTATAGCGTTACTAACGATATTTTTATCATTCACTTTTCCTTTTTTTATTTAACTAGAAGATGGGATAAAAAGATAGAAGAAAAGAGTATCTGTCTATATTTCTGAGATGAGGTATTATGCACACTATTTACATTATTCGGACTATTGTCTTCATCTTTGTCGCCATATTTATTACAACGTTTCGGCCTTTCAGTATCTGTCTATATTTCTGAGATGAGGTATTATGTACACTATTTACATTATTCGGACTATTGTCCTCATCTTTGTCGCCATATTTATTACAACGTTTCGGCCTTTTAGTATCTGTCTATATTTCTGAGATGAGGTATTATGTACACTATTTACATTATTCGGACTATTGTCCTCATCTTTGTCGCCATATTTATTACAACGTTTCGGCCTTTCAGTATCTGTCTATATTTCTGAGATGAGGTATTATGTACACTATTTACATTATTCGGACTATTGTCCTCATCTTTGTCGCCATATTTATTACAACGTTTCGGCCTTTTAGTATCTGTCTATATTTCTGAGATGAGGTATTATGTACACTATTTACATTATTCGAACTATTGTCCTCATCTTTGTCACCATATTTATTACAACGTTTCGGCCTTTCAGTATCTGTCTATATTTCTGAGATGAGGTATTATGTACACTATTTACATTATTCGGACTATTGTCCTCATCTTTGTCGCCATATTTATTACATTTCGGCCGTTGTATACTCAAAGACACATGGCACATTGAATAAAGGCGTTAGTTAGATCCAGTGACAGGACCCAAAGAGTGTGAGTTCAATACCCGGTTAAGGCAGTGGAGAACTTTCAGAGGGAAATTAGCAGGAGATAACTGATAACTGACATCCATTAAACATGGCACGTGGAACTAGAACAGTCTACCCCTGTGAGTGAAATAAAGTGTTCAGTTCGACATTCCAACCACCTGAAGAAGGCCGGAGCGTACAACGGCCGAAACGTTGTAATAAATATGGCGACAAAGATGAGGACAATAGTCCCAATAATGTAAACAGTGGAAAAGAAGTTAGTCTAGTGTATTTTGGTCTCTCTAAAAAGAAACTCGCATTGAGGTACATGATAAAATCATTTTTATATGTGAAAATTTGGGGGTTGAACGATACCCGAGATCCCCCGTTACACGTGTATACATGGTATATAAATAAAATGAATAAAATTTATCCCCAACTTGAAGAAGCAACAGAAATGACCCGAAAAAATTATCAGTGTCCTCTCAAAAGAAGGGAACAGCTAAAGTTCTCCCTTTTCCTACACAGAGTTGGTGGTGGGGTCTTCTAAATTTGATTGTAACCGTTTCAACAATTCTGAGCTTATGACGAGAACACACCCTGTGTAATATATCAAATTAATTTTCCTGATATTCACCTGGACACACAACTCGTCGACCAAATGTTGAACAATAGCAAAACCTAATGCCGACTGGATAAAACGTGTTAAATTCTATGACCCCATCCCGTCTATACAGTGGGCTGATAAATTTTTAGCCTCTCTTGATTACAGAAATTTTGCCTTGTGTAATAACGTCACTTCTTTTTTCTTTTTTTTAGACAATACCGTGTTAGTATCAAGCTACTATCATCTATGAAGAATAATTTGCAATGAAAGTTCGCAGAAGTAAGGAAATTGGTGAATTTCTACGAGGGCAAATAATTGGATGACATCAGTGTGGCAAGTTAAATAGAGAAATTGCTAGGTTTTTCCAGGTTAATCATCAAACGGCCATGAAATTTAATGAAGAAGGCCATTGTCGTGTGGAACAACGTTCAAGAAGACCAAGAATCGTGTCTGCGTGAACGAAAAGGGCACTGAAGAGGGAAATCATCAGAAACCGTCGTCAGAGCATCAAAGATGTTGCCAACAGCATGGAAATGTCGCCATATGCGGCGAAAAAGACTCAGAAAGAAGTAGGTTATCAAAGAAGAGTTGCAAGAAAGAAGTCCTTGATTTCAGAGGTTAACAGGAACAGGCGTATGGACTAAGCTAGAAAATTCGAGAGCAAAGATGATGAATTTTGGTAGTCTGTAATTTGGTCAGATGAAAGTAAATTCTGCCAATATTCTAATTCAAGATTGGTTTGTGTATGGAGAATGGAATTTGGAATACTGAATGTTTGCAGGTGACCGTGAAACATGGAAGGATTGGCTTAATGGTGTGTGGCGCTGTCTCGTTTGGAAGGAAATCTGAGCTGATTCTTGTTGACGAGCGGGTGATTGATCCAAAATACTGTCAAATATTAGAGAAAGGGCTACTCCCACTATTTGAAAACGATCAGATTGACAAGAATGTCTACCTTTTTGAAGAAGATGGAGAGCTATATTGTACGAGCAAAGTATCAAAGGCCTGGAAGGGATCGCAAGGAATCAAGTCACTGTGATGGGTAGCCCAAAGTCCTGACATGAATCCAATAAAAGCACCTTGCCTGAAAACTTCAAGAGCGCGCAACCAAAATCACGTCAGTGGCAACCCTTAAAGAAACATCGCTAAAGGAGTGGCAAAATATGAATCAGACGATTGTTGATTTGATCAAATCCATGAAAAATCGAATACAAGCATTGAAACTAGCAAATGGAGGGCCTACTCTATACTAATTCCAAATACGGTTCGTTTATGTTGAATAGGGATTATGTAATTAAATTTTGAAATTGGATGTAGTTTATTTCTCCTGTCTAAAAACTTTTCTTAGGCCATTGTATATATATGATAAAGATATAGTTTTAAGGAATAAGTAAAAGTTTTATTTAGTTTTATGAGTAAAAGGGCTTAATATCCGAGATATATGTAAATATAAAAGTGGACACTGAGGTCAACACCAAACGATAACAGCATGTTTCATGTTTGAATGCAATCTTCTGAACTGAATATTGTGATCGTGTTCATGACTGTCACCGCTTGGTTTTGGTCTCAGTATCCAATCTCTTTCTCTCTCTCTCTTTATATATATATATATATATATATATATATATATATATATATATATATATATTACGAGACATATTAAAAAAAAAAACGGGTGAAGCAACCGGTTTGGCCCCCACTCTTCAGGCTTAAACGGGAGATTTAAAATTAACACAGAAAAATGTACAATAAAAAGTTTACAGCAGGAAACCTGAAACAATTTTTGAAATGAGTGTAGCAATTGAAGAAGAATGTGCTCAAATACCAGAGGAAATGATACTGGACGTTTGTAGGTCTATTTCTTCAAGATATGAAAAGTATATTGAACAGAACAGCAACCAGTTTGAACACTTGATATGAACTCATCATTACATGAATATTCTGCAATTGCCCCAAGTAGCTTTTATCTTATTAAAGTTAATTTTCTATGGTTTTTGTATATTTTACTCTCAAATTCTTTAAATGTGTCTTTTGTATTAATCTTATTTACAAATCAAAATATATAAATTGAATAAATTATAAGGATTCAAAGAGTGTATACATTATTTTGGGACACCCTCTGAGTATGTGTATGTGCGTATTTTGTTTCTCACCGTTTCCAATTAAAATTAAATTTTTCAAAAACTCCGCAAATATTTTAAAAATATTTTAAACACGTTTATGTATGCATTTGTATATTTGCTTATATTTGTTGCGAAGCATTTTATGTATATATTTACACGTATGTAATTTTGGGTGTATGTAAGTATATTTTTTTAAGCTATTTGTTTTTTTGTTTTTTTGCATTTAATGCATTTTTTGCACACACGCCCAGATGGCTCGTGGGGAGCACAGTCCTATGGGTAAGGGAAACTCGGATGAGTTCCACCACGGAATATGTGATCGAGCGGCGCTATATCGAGTCTAATGCGTTACCTCTTCGTCACCGAGGCCCGTTGGTACAGTTGGGATGGCGATTACCTGATATCATAACTTCAATTCTCGGTAGTGGATACCCACTGTTGATGTAATCCCAAATATAGGACGAAACCGACGTCTAGTGCTTTCTGCATTCTGTAAAGCTTTCTTCTAGACTCGATGATATATATATATATATATATATATATATATATTATAAATTAATTGATTTAAAATATTTTTTTCGCTACACAGTCCTAACCATGTTTCAAAAATGGAAGCTAAAAGCTCCGAATTTAATTTTGTAATTAAATTAAAGACATTAGTTCCATTTCATCCTCAAGCGATGTGTAGCGAAAAAAAAAAAAATTAAATCAATTAATTTATAATATTAATGCTCTGTAAATTTACATTGAGCACTATTTTGTAAAAATAAAAATATCTATAAGAACACCGGATAATATATCTTACTGTTCTTTCTTTCTTTCTATATATATATATATATATATATATATATATATATATATATATATATATATATATATGTTACGGCAATTCTTTTTATATACACAAAACCATTCCAGAAAAATAAAATAAAAAATATAAGTAAATCTCCATAGACATGTAAACCTGACTAGACGAAATCATCTTCCGTTTTAAATTTAGACACCCCAACCTTACCCTGACTTGACATCTATGAATGTAACTCTATACTGATACAAATTATTAACACTCAACACTTTTTTAAACAATTCGCCCTGGCTGTTACCATGGAAATTTTGATTTCACTTATGAATATGCTATTAAAACACGTAAATTTCAGAAATAAGTTATTCAAAAAAAAAAATTTCGCTTCAAGATGGAACAGAGCTTACTTTAATTCACTTTAATTCAAATAATTATATTGAAGTGTTCGGTTCTTGTTTTGAAACATGAGAACTCTTATGTAGCGTGTTGGAATCATATTTTTAAATAAATAATTATATATATATATATATATATATATATATATATATATATATATATATATATATAATTGATATAATTGATATATAGTCCGAGAATTGTTTTAATATATTTTCTGTTTATATGTTACTTTTATACATAAAAATATTTAAGTAAATGCTCTGTTTATAATAAACAGTATTAACAACATGTCCGAGAAATTTCGTAGAAAATATGTTTCCTCCGGCAGGGATCGAACCTGTATCCTATATGAAACCGTCATATTAAAATGTGATTCGAACTTCCAAACCAGAAGCTTGCTCTTTAAATGGTACAGCGCGTCAGGCTCGCTCGCTCGCTCTCTCTCTCTCTCTCTCTCTATATATATATATATATATATATATATATATATATATATATATATTCATAAGTAAATGAACTACTCCTCTACCTTAACAGTAGGTTATAGATATCAATATTTTGCAACATTCATTTTTCCCTCCGCGCTCGACAATTGCCTCGTGCATAAAACGAGGAGTTGTACCAAACGGAAAGAAACAAAATGGATATATTTATCATTAATATAATATTTTTTTTATATGGAGCATTTTTTTATTACTACCAGAACTCACTGTGCGCTATATATATATATATATATATATATATATATATATATATATATATATATATATATATATATATATGAAAATATATAGAAAATAGGAAAGAACTCGTTAGGTAAATAATCCAAAGTTCTTTAGTAGTTTTCGGCTCTTGTTTTGAAACATGAGAACTCTTTTGTAGCGAGTTGGAATCATATTTCTAAATAAATAATTATATATATATATATATATATATATGAAGATATATAGTTTTAAGGTGTGCTATATTAATAGAATAAAGTGCTCAACATCAGAGGTAGAACGTATGTAAATAATAAATGAACATTAAAGTCAACACTCAAAGGCGACAGACTGTTTCATGCTAAACGCAATCATCGTAGCCTGATGATTGCGTCTAGCATGAAACAGTCTGTCGCCTCTGAGTGTTGACTTCAATATTCACACACACACACACACACACACACACACATATGTATATATGAAGAATTAAGGGATTTATTTTTAATCCGATTTGTATTTTCACATTTGAAATAGACGCCCTAGATTTATTTATTAAACTGTTTGTGTTAGATCTATCAACCTGCGCCGTCGAGAAACCTTCGTAAAAAAAAAAAAAAAAAAAAAAAAAAACATAGAAAGAATTCTCCGGTATGGATCGAGCAAAGTTCTGGTGGCAGTATCGGCTTGGCCCAAAAATTCGTTCAGTTATTAACTAGAAAATTTACCTAATAAACCGAACGAACTTTTCGGCCAACTCAATACATATATATATATATATATATATATATATATATATATATATATATATATATATATATGTATGTATGTATGTATGTATGTATGTGTGTGTGCGTGTGATTTTGTGCCCATTCAAAGTTATTATTGCTGGTTGTTGAGCACGTGCGGACACACTTGACTGGTTCTGCAAATGTTTGACGAAAGACAAGATTGGAATTGTTTGTGTAACCGTTTCAGTCTTCCAACACACAATAGGAAAGTGTTTTCATAAATCTATTCTGCCATATTCTGTTGCCCCGTGAAATGTGCAGTCAGTGTCTGTGTTGGTGGTGCGTTGTAAAAACTGCTGACACAAAACAAAAAAAGCACTTCAAGCGCGTTTCTTTCAATTTGACTATAGTCTTTTTTTCTTTTTGAAACTCTATCTGGGTGGATACTCAAAATGGCGTTATTCTGTTTTGGCTACTGGACAAATATTCTCTTTCCACTTTGAAAAAAATGTATGCAATTGATAATTCACAGATTATTTCAATGATTCAAACAAAAAATTAACAAATGATCCATTTAATTACTTTTCTCTCTGTAGAAACATTTGATATACAGTGATGGCGACATGATAACGATAGCTGGATACAAGAAAGGATTATTTGATGTATCGTACAGCCGACTGGCGGTCAAATAATAAACCCATGATGGTTAAAATAAAACAAAAAAATATACTACAGCACAGTGGATAAAGGCGTTAGTTAGATCCAGTGACAGGACCAAAAGAGTTGTGAGTTCAATACCTGTTTAAGGCAGTGGAAAACTTGAAGAGGGTAATTAACAGAAAATAACTGATAACTGACATTCATTAGACATGGTACGTGGAACTACAATAGTCTACCCCAGTAAGCGAAATAAAGGGTTCAGTTCGACATTCCAACCGCCTGAAGAAGTCCGGAGCGTACATCGACCGAAACGTTGTGATAAATATGGCAACAAAGATGAGGATGATAGTCCGAACAATGTGAATAGTGTTCATAATACCTCATTTCAGAAATATAGACAGATACTACAGATCGTCTCCCTAAAGTGACATAGGAAATCTCAATGACTATAATTGTTTTCTACCTCCACAGATTAAATATATATTTATCCGAAGAAGAAAGAATTGACTTCTTTTTCTGAGGTACGCCAAATGAGAAGGTGTACCCAATGAAAATCACAGATGCAAAATACTTGACTGAACGCAGAAAGAGTGAATGTGCTAAAATTAACATCAATGTGGAGTTATTGCATCAAATTCACGTGTATCTTGCAAAGCATATCAACTTTTGCATCACAAATGATGGAAATCATATTGAAGATATTAATTGTTAATATTCCAATTCAATAAAATGTTACTGAAAATTTTATTTCTTGAAAATATGCATTTTGGTCTATGCCACCCTGTAATTTGAAAAACAAACGAATGGAATATTTTTTTTATCATTAAGCGAATTTTAAAAAATCTTTTTCCATTCATCATCATCATCATCATCATCATCATCATCATCATCATCAGCCCCTTAACCGAATGTGGTCGTAGGGTCGTTGCGCAGATGACCCTTGGCTTACGGTCACACACCATATCCCGTAAGATCATCGAAGTTAAGCAACGTCGTGCCTGGTCTGTACCTAGATGGGTGACCGTTGAGGATTAACAAATCCTTGGATGTGCAGGTGGTGTAAAAGAGAATGGCTCTGAAATGTTAATCGGAGATCCAACTTCTAATTTCCCGTTGGATTCGTTATATTCACTGACGCGCAAAAATCCTTGGGAAAGGCATGAATCCACTTATCACCCAGCTATGGGTTAATTAATATTACTTACATCACTAAATCATAATTAACACCAAAAAATACTTACAATATAAAAAATATTTTCTAGTTATAACATGCAAAGGGTTGATAGACCGTAAAAACGAATCAATCCATGAAATACTGATTAGCTACACAGGCATGCCTTTTAGATTTATTTACATTCTCTGGAATAGAAATGTATAGAAACTACCGTGGCCACAAAATGAGGGATCAGATCATATATCGATTTTAATATAGAATTAATCCCCCACTTTGTATCTACATTATAATGTTTGTTGATAATCCGTAGAAAACGAATGAATCAATCAATGAAATACTGATTAGCTACACAGGCATATCTTTTAGATTTATTTACATTCTCTGGAATAGAAATGTAGAGAAACTGCCGTGACCACAAAGTGGGGGTTCAGCTTATATATATATATAACATAGAACTGATCCCCCACTTTATAACCACATTATAATTTCTTGTTTGATTCTCAAATTCTGGTTAGGTATGAATGTACCACTTCTATGCGTTAATTAATATGACTTGTATCACTAAATCATTATTATCTCAAAAAAAATTCTTATAATCTAAAAAAATTATTTTCTGGCTTTCTGCAACAGGTTGATAAGCCGTAAAAAACCGAATCGATGAATGAAGCTGATGCGCCTCTATGGATCTCCTTCTACATGTTTTGGTTGCATGCTACGATCTGGGTTGAAAGTATTGGATACATATTCATTTATGCGTAGCATGTTTTGGACAGGTAGACCTGGCGGAGCCCATCCCGCTTTAAGCCAGCTCGATATTCTCCGACTTGAAAACTCGCTTTGGTTACGGATACCTGCCCCTAGATTCCATCGAAGGAACCCTCCTCTTCAATCATTAATTTCAGTTTAGGGTGCCCAGCGATGACGCATCGTCACTAGTATGGATATATTGCTAATAGTTCAATTTCTTTCTGTTATTATTTTTAAAGAAATCAGACGAAAAGGAAGATTTCCATCTATCGCAGGGAAGCTATTTTTCAAAGAATTTTCCTTTTTTACTTTGAACGTGTTTCGTGACTCAAGCTTCTTTCCGGTCTCAAGCAGCACGTGGTTTGAATTTTTTTTTCTCCTAGACTGGTTGCCAATAAAACATACAGTCCTAGTCTGTCCTGTTACTTATTCATATCCGCGGGGAACAGATGGGTTCATACCTTTCCCAAGAGTATTAGCACGAAAATGAATGTAATTGATCCGACTGGAATTCGAACTCGGCTCTCCGATTCCTCAATCCGAGCCGCTATCCATGCACCACACAAAGTCAATTCGTCTATAGAGAAATGGGAAGTTTAAATCGATTTCATGCTGCCACATGTCAAAGTCGATAATGAAAATAATATTTTCGATAGTTATTTAACACTGATATTATTCTAAAGAAGACTCTATACCAAATTTCGAATTAATAAAAAAAAGAATAGAAAAAAGAAATATCGGCAAAACTTATGCTCAAACAACGAGCGCTGTAGAGAGGCTGAGTATCTGTGAAAAATTTGGATACTCCAGTTAATCAGATCTAAATTCTTTTGGGTTTAGCGTCTCGCGTGCGTGACACTATGACTGAGACACCGACGTAGAAGAGGAAAGTTTGACCTAATTTCGATCTCAAGTTTAGTTTTTTTGTTTTGTTTCGTAACCAGCGGATGGGGTTTTTATGGGTTTCCCCCACTTGTCCGAAGAGGAACAAGTAGGTAAAGGAAAATAAATTGAGTTAAGCGACAACCAAACGGTTTTAGCAATCATGCTTGTGATTGGGGAAAGTCAGCTCTGATCCGCCATTATCGATAGACAGGCTGTCTTTTGCGAAGATTCGATACCGCGCGTTCGTGTTGCCAGCCGCACGTCTGGGTGCGCAGATGGGTGATTTAGTTGGTAAGGAGAAGAACTGATGTATAAAACCGACGCAAGTCCCAAGTGTCATTTATCTACTTATCCAAACCGAGCAAGTTAACCCTAAATAAAAACAGCTATTGCAAACAGCGTTCGTTTTATCATTTCTTGATGTGGTCTAAGATTTCATCTTTGGTTTTCTTGTGAACATGAAGCGGGTCTCTTCTAGTTTATGGTGAGCACCAACATGGACGACAATGGAGACGCAACATTGAGTGTCATTGGTCGGTGGGTAAAAAAATGGGCGTAGTCTGTAGTAAATTTAAGATATGCTTTTTAGGATATTTTTTATTGTATTTTTGGTTTAGTTTTGGTTTATTGAATCCATTGATGCGAAGCCCCTAAATGCGAAGGGTCGACTGTATAAAAAAAAAATTTCAGTACACTTTGTATTAGGTTGGTGCAAAAATAATGACGTAATCATGTCGTTTTTTGACGTATTTTTTTAACGTCAAAAAACGACATTATTACGTCATTATTTTTGCACCAACCTAATATATATGAATTTTGTTCATATTTACCATGTTATTGAATCAATTTTCATAAAGGAAAGCGAGAAGAAACAGCTATTAACTATAAGGAGACATAACATAAGGAGACATAACATAAGGAGACATAACATAAGGAGACATAATTTTGTGACCTAGGAAGGGTTACTGAATGAGGAATAACCAAAACGGAGGTTGGAAATGAAATGCTAATCATTATATCAACAAAATACAATACTCGCCAGCGGCGTGAAGTAGGTAAACAACGGCTAGTGGTAGACTAGTTAGACAGCATATTACCTCCACTTACACTAGTGTCCAACGTATTTAAGAGGATTGCGACATACTCATTAGTGTTCCTAGATACGGCATATAATCTATCTATCTATCTATCTATCTATCTATCTATCTATCTATCTATCTATCTCCTTTTATTAATATCTAGCTAGCTATCTATTGTAACCTAGAAAGAGTTACTGAATGAGGAATAACCAAAATGAATGTTGGAAATGAAATGATAATCTTTATAACAAAATAAAATACTCGCCAGCGGCGTGAAGTAGGTAAACCACTGCTAGTGGTAGACTACTTAGATAGCATATTACCCCCACTTATACTAGTGTCCAACGCATTTATGAGAATTGCGACATACTCATTAGTGTTCATAGATACGGTATATAATCTATCTATCTATCTATCTATCTATCTATCTATTGTAACCTAGAAAGGGTTACTGAATGAGGAATAACCAAAACGGAGGTTGGAAATGAAATGATAATCTTTATAACAAAATAAAATACTCGCCAGCGGCGTGAAACAGGTAAACCACTGCTAATGGTGGCCTACTTAGCATATTACCCCCACTTATAATAGTGTCCAATGTATTTATGAGGATTGCAACATACCCATTAGTGTCCATCAGTATGGTATATAATACATAACATAAGGAGACATAACATAAGGTCGTTAGCAAGAGTAACACCTCAAGATGTGAGCTACAAATTGGAGACGTAAGAATCTTAAATTAGATAAATTTAAATTTGAATATAAAATTTAAGTAATTCAAAAATATGCCACCGAAACGCGAACGGGAATTGGAATAGAGAAAATGCTTTTAAAAAGCTAAACAAAGTATTAAGGAACAGGAAAATTTCGTTAGAAACAAAGAAAAACTTGCTGACCTGCTATGTAATATCAATTCAGTGAATGCTGAACAGTTTCGTGACAGATGAAAAGGCGACATGAGGCACAGAAACCGTGATATGGTCCTACAGAAGGATACTGAGGACACCATGAACTGGAACTCAGAGCAGTTTTAAATAAAATGGCAGCAAAAAGGACACTTATCCTTAGAATCAGAAAGAGGCAGTTAAATTTTCTTGGACACGTAACAAGGAAAGAAATCCTGGAGAATTCGACACTCACAAGACATATTGAAATTAAGTGGAGACAGAAGCAAACAGCGATTAAGCTAGCTGACGAGCTTGTGTAAATGTATGACCGGACAGGGACTGGGGGTAAAAACAACACAAACATTGCTAAGAGCTACAAAGGATAGAAAGTTATGGGGAGCCATGCACTCATATAAAGGAAGAAGTATGGTATATTTATGGATTTCAGCGTAATCAATTAGCTCAGCTAGTATACAAATTATAAAATGAAAATAAAAGAAAGTTGGCGAGTGAAACATGAAAGAAGTAACAGTAAAGAAGAAATTTTTCAAAAATGTGGTAAAAATGAAATTTTTAAACGGAGCTAGAGAAATGTTTGAAATAAGGGAAACGTTTTAAATTTGTTTAAAAGACGCGAAAAGCAAATAAAACGAAAAAAATATCAAAAGTTTATTAGCAAACAATTATATTTCTTGTATATTGAATAAAGTTATAATTTGTAAGTTATATTGAAAACTGATTATTGCTAAGTTACAATTCCCCGACGACGAAAAGACGAAGTTTTAAAAATGGAAGCAAAGAATAAAATTTATTAATGTGAAGTAAACATAAAATTAACAAAATGATAACAACGATATTTTTTTATTATCAACCTGGAAAGAAGAAAAATTGTTCCAACCAATGAAATTAAAAAGAAAAACTTATTCGTTAATAAAGGTTGACGTCATTCGTCCTAATGTTGTTTATCTGTGTGTTCGTTTTTTTCATGGTGAAAAACGGGGCTTTGCGATGCTAAAAGGAGAGGAGAAATGAGTTATTAGCCTTGACATGGAGATTGCAAAATTTGATCTGCTCTATTATTTCAGTTCTGGACAAAAAAAAAATATATGAATAAGATTAAATCGGAAGAAAAGGACATTTCGAGCAGGTGAAAAAGGCTCTGAATAAAAGGATATTTTGGTTGGAGTAATGACGAAATTAATAACGTAACATTATGTACCATGAGTGACATTAAATAATACACACAGGGATATAAGAATTTATTTCGGCAAGGAACTTTAAGAAGATAATGTTGGTACGGTAAACCGAACATTAATTTGAATTTCATCTCTATTAAGTATTTAGCCCTGTTCAAAACTGTTATAGTGGAACACATCTATTCTATTGTTAATAGACTCTCCCACCTATAATAAGTAGGAGTAGTAAGAGTAACGTGGGAGTCGGTCAGCCAGTCGACTGGCTGTTCGGTTGAACTCTCTGCCTTCGGGCGGAGGGGAACCCGAAGGAGGCTACGCCGAAGGGCGGATTCTCTTTCGGGGAGGTAAACCGACCCATAACCCGTTTATACGGGTTCAATTGGTATATTTTTGGCCAAGCCCACGGGCTCGGAGATCCCACGTTAAAAAGGGCTTGTGCCACATAACACCCTCGTGGGGGGGTGACTGAATATCGTCGGTCAGTCAGTCAGATCGGTTGACCTCTCTGCCTTCGAGCGGGGAGGAACCTGAAAGAGGCTACGCCGAAGGGCGGATTCTCTTTCGGGGAGGTAAACCGCCCCTGAACCTGTTTATACGGGTTCAAAGGGCATATTTTTGGCCGACCCACGGGCTCGGAGATCAGACGTTAAACCGGACTTGTGCCACATGATGCCCTTGTGGGGTGGGGGTGACTAAATCTCGTCGGTGAGTCAGTCGATGCCGAACGACTGTTAGTCGGATACTAAAGTATCAGCGACCCCAACTAGATTTCTCTCCGTCATAACCTATTATATCAAGTTCCTAACGTTTTGTACGTCGAACGTATTTTAGGACCGACTTAGTACAAATACAAGCCTCCATTGTGAAACCACTCCACAACAAAAATGCATTTCCTTTCCTACATTTATTACAAATTTAAGAAATTCTGAATCATCTTTTATGTGTCAAGTCTTTTCAGTACAAGGGTAATCATGGCTCTCCACAACGTCCTGTTCTTTGTTTCTCTAAGTAATTCTTAACCCTTTACAATTTTCCTTTGCCCCTGTTCTGCATCCCTTCACATGAATTCGTTAGTTTTCTCACTATTTTTCTTACTTTCTATATTGCCTGTGAGTGTTAAATTCTACAAGCCTCCTTTTCTCATTGGGTATTCCATAACTATCAACTGTCTCTTTCTGAGATTAAGTATAAGTTTCCTTGATGTTTTCTTTTAGATTTCATTGTTGCTCACATGTTCTGACCACGATATTCTTAGCATAGAATCACATCGATGCCGCTACAAGTTTCTTCTTCGTCTGTGAAGAAATTATCCAGAATTCACTTGAAATTATCTAATATTAGACATAAACATGTTTCTTATATGTCAAATAGGTGTATCTCTCATTTTAAATAGTTCTGTGGTGTTTATATATACAGTAGCGGCCCTAATATAAGGAACGGAAACAACAAAGACATAAATATGTGTATTACTTAAAAAGTAATGCATGAT
>OZ010608.1:78674173-78739173 GCA_963932145.1 Acanthosepion lycidas | reverse complement strand
ATCAAATAACTCATAGAGGTGCTGATAGGCCCCTAAACAAAATCAGCCAGCCAACTAACTGGCCATCAGGCTGAGATCAAAGTGTAGTATCTGTTCTCCACGTCTCGAATATAAATGGTAATATAAGCTGTCTCCTTAAAAGGAAACATTTTACATTCATTGACCACAAAGCTTGTGCTACTCTAGTTAAACTTGTCTGCACTATATACCCCTCGGTTTGTGATCAAAGTGTAGTATCTGTTCTCATCTCTAATATACTAGCCACTCGTATTCAAGGATACCCATCTACTAGGGCGGCTAGGCAATCCTTATTGCAGAAGCTTGCTCAGGCACATTTGTGTTTATTCAACACAACAGTGGTTTATACTGGAACCATGCTGAGCAGATATTAATTACTGTTTCTGGCAGAGGGTATGTTACCTAGCGTGATCAACATTTTGAACAAGGCCAGCACGCTCAAGCCCTTGGCCACGATGACTTGTGACTTCGTGCTAGCACAGCTATCGACGACCCCTAAGGGTTCCATCTACCTAATTTCACTGACAAGGCTTGGGTCAACCCGTGGTATGGTATTTTAGGCACTTCCCAAAGGTGCCGCACGCTGGGATCGACCCCTGCAGACCTGACAAATCGATCATAGTGAGACTTGAAACCGGGTCTCATGGTTGGAATGCAGACATTCTAACCACTCGGCTATGTGCCTATCATCTCTAACAGAAAAGGTAATATTAGCTGTTTTCTTATATGGAAACACTCAGCATTCACTGACCGAGCAGCCAGTATTACTCAATTTCTGCTTTTCTTCACAGCCTGGCCATTGAACTGGAATCAAAGTGTTGCAGCTGTTCACATCTCTAATGGTAAAGGCAATATTAACATATTCCTTATATGTAAACATTTGGCAATCATTAATCGTGCAGCTATGCTACGTTTTTCTTTCATATTCCGACCATGAGGCTGGGATGAAACAGTAGTATCTGTTCTCATCTCTATTGCTGATGCCAATGGGAATATTTACCGTTTCCTTATATCGAAACATTGGACATTCATTAACCGATCAGCCAGTGCAACTGTTGGTTAAAATTTACAAAAAAATTTTCTTTTAAAACATTTTTTTAGGAAAATAGGTTTCTCAGATCAACTGTTATCGCTTTTTTCAATATCGATGGAGGTTTCCTTCCTAGCCTTTGGTCTGAAGTAGTGTGGAATGTCAACTTGCCATTATTTTTCCTTCTAGCTACATATACCCTTGCGTAAATTAATTGAAACAATCGCTTTAGTTACTTTCACCATACGTTCAGTTTTAGATCCACTGGAGTGAAAGGGCGTAATCGATTTCTGTTTTTTTCCTCAGATTAGGTCATTTGCAGTGGTGTGCAGTAATATGAATCGATTTTCGGGGTGTATGATGAAATTTGTTTGGCCCTGAAAAATATTGCGTCATCCGTGATTGCATCAGATTTTTCTCACGTCCAGACACTATTGTCTCGAATGTCGATTAGTTGTCATACGGCCATTGGCGGCTATGGACGTTAGTCCAAGGAAGCGTACGAAAATTGTAACGCTGCACAAACACACTGGCAAGCCTTACCAGTGAGCAAATCAAAGTACTATAGAGTGGCCTGGAAACTACCCTGATTTAAATCCAATCGGAATTCTGCAAGGAATGACTTCGTGGAATGGACATACGAATTACTAACATGTTTCATTGGAAAATTTTTAAAAAAAAGTAAATAATAACAGAATTATTGCTGCTTACGTGGTTTCTGTTATTTGGTAATCGTCCTAGGCATAACGATGAACTACATCTGGCAGCAAGGCCTCTGATCGGGAGATTGGAAGGGTTGATGAGCGAGATACCACTTGAGACATTCAATCAACTTTTGCAACGAGGCTTGGACCTGATTCGAAAGAATCGATACCAAAAATTAGAATTAATCATTTTTACCAAACAAACAACGGAAAATACCGAACTGCTGCTGCTGCTGCTTCTGACCATCTCAGTAGCGCAGCTGCCACTCACCAGAGGGCGCGATTATCTCAGTCATTAGATCTGGCTTCTTGTTTTGTCTATAAGAATAAATAAATGGCTTGAAGGCATGGAGTACAGTTTAGCGTCTACTGAAAATAAATGTAATGTTTGATTACAAAGAAAAGAATGAAGCTAATGACCAAAAGAAAAAAGGAAGTCTCTAAAAATCCGAAGAAGAGAATTAATTGTAATGGTAAGGGCAGCCGTTTCCATACAGAAAACTAGAAATTCATTAACCGAAAAGTTAATAGCACCGGCGGTTGAAATTTATAGAATCATTTTTTAAAACAGTTTTCAGGAAATTAAATGTCTGAAGTCCACTGTTATTGCTCTTTCTAGCAATGGGACTTTCCTCCCAAACCTTTTGTTTAAAGTGGTGTAGAATGCCAACATCTTGATCATATCATTATTTTTCCATCTGGTTACATGTGTGCCGTCCATTTAGGTTGTTGCAGCTGGTGGTGCTCAAGTCATATGACTTTTGTTATTTGGGATTATGTAGCGCCATTCATTAAGACCTTAAGAAGGATTGTTTTCTTTAAAGCGTATAAGATGAAGGTTTTGCTTTTTCATTCACATCGCCGTCGTCCTTTTATCATTAAGGCACAGGTCGAGTAAATTGAACGAGAATCGAAAGATTATGTTACGCCAATCCTTCAAGTGATGATGACCCAGTAACTCTGATCAGGAAATCAAAATTTGAAATGCATTTTTTTAACCTTCGATCAAAGTTAGATAGAAGTCTCAAATATTTAACAACAGGTCATTTTATGTCCGTTTCTATGTAAATATAGAACAGGGGCTTCTATCGTTTTTTTCACCGACTGGACAATGAAACCTGGATTGTGTCTCTATTCTCGTTCGCGCCGGTGTGCAAAGTTGGGAAAAGTTTGCTTCACGCCCACAAGGAAACAAAAGTTGAGAATAAACACCATAATAAACTCGAACTCTGCTTTCAATATATTTCGATGTTTATTTCAGGGATTCTTTTGCACAGTCTGGGTAGGTTGGTAGGTAGGGAGGTAGGTAGGTAGGTGATACTTGGGGACAACTTCTGCCACTTCTACATATAAAACTAGCAGATCAGTTTTTCCTTTCAGTCAGTGAGAAATCTTACTTTCTCTTATTAACTCCCTGCTCATCGCTACATTACGGTACGCGGCTGGCAACTCGGATGGGCGACATCGGCCAGCTATCACTCGGTAAGGGAGCAAGTATAACTTTGCAGATGAGGGCTATTTAGAAATACCTTCAGGTCGAGTAACCCTGTCCATTCAGAAAATTTCCGATTGAAGGTGTTCTAGATGTGACTCTTAAAACAACAAAAAAATAATCTTCTCGAAGCCTCCATGGGTGCTCTCTTATTGCACCATTTTAATTTATTTAATTTATCTTTTTCTTTAAATTTCCGTCCTTACGGTGGAGTCTATCCATGTTGTGTCGTGTGTCTTGCTAAGTAAGCGTTCGACCTCTGTTCTAGTTGGTGTCCGTTTATCATATGAGCTACCTGCTCATATGCAAATTATACTAATTTGCATATCACTACAATCCACTTTCTAAAACAAGAGTATATTGGGACTTATACTATTAGGTTGGTGCAAAAATAATGACGTAGTAATGTCGTTTTTTGACGTATTTTTTAACGTCAAAAAACGGCATGATTACGTCATTATTTTTTGCACCAACCTAATAAGTTAAAACTTTAAGACTGTATAGCTGTTTTACACTCACTGCCCATAATCAGCCCTCCCACCCATAATGCTTTCCCTTTGTAAAACCTGAATTTTTTTCTCTTGAATAGATAACTTGCCCCTTGCAGCCGCCCCACCCTTGTAACCATCTACTATACTAATTCAAACGAGGGTAGGGGATGCACATGCATCCCCGAGCAAACCTCGTTATACTCCAAACCCTGTTTCTCTGATTGGTCCTCTTTGTTCTCAAGTACATGTGCGAGCTTGTCTTAGGTCTTAGACCAGCATGATGTTTCTGTTGCCTTGGCTTCTGGGCAGACGCGATATGTCCACTCGAAGCATATACTTGCTTTCCTGGGTTGATTGCCCCTTCATTAAGGTTGCTGGAGGGAGACTTTTTCTGGGTTTTGGCCTTATCCGTCTGATAATCAGGGATCGGAACCTTCGAGTAACTTCAAAGGAGGCTATCCTATCAGCAGGTGTATAATATCGAAACTATTAGGTGGGTGCAAAAATAATGTCGTTTTCTCACATATGTTACTATGTGAGAAAACGACATTATTCTTGCACCCACCTAATATCTACCAACATATTAGGTTGGTGCAAAAATAATGTCGTTTTCTCACATATGTTACTATGTGAGAAAACGACATTATTTTTGCACCCACCTAATATCTACCAATATATTAGGTTGGTGCAAAAATAATGTCGTTTTCTCACATATGTTACTATGTGAGAAAACGACATTATTTTTGCACCAACCTAATATTATACTGCCATTTTGTGAATGGTTTCTGGATCGTGCAGTTGTCTCCGGTGGGGTCTCTCGATACCATGATAAGGGGTACTGCTATGGCTGTATCTTTGAACGATTTTCTCCAGGTTATTTTTACATGCAATGCCAGTGGATGCGTCTGTCTCTCTGTCTACTAGTCTTCCACCAAACAATGCAAAAATGAAACCATTCAAAATACAAATGAACAAAACTATCAAACCCAGCCTAAAAATAAACAAAATCAACTCCTTGTATACCATCTCCTACACCAACGTGAGTGGGGTCTACGTTCCAACTTTTCAGAAGTCGAATACCATGTTCACCAATTTAAACGAAACCTTCTGTTACTTTCTGAAACCGGTATCAAAGCTTCACGCTCACTGGGGGAGTTCACAGTCCCGGGTTACTCACTTCTCATGACCAAACATGAAATCATCATGGCCACGGACTCGGAGACTACATCAAGAATGATTTCCCCTGTGACAGGGACGCAAAAAACGAGGAACCCGATTTCTTGTATATGTACTTCCGTGTGGTACTACATTTGTTCCTGCTCTCTACCGTCCTCAGGACGAAGGCACGGTAACCTTCGACCCAATATCTGAGAAGATTGATAATATACTCACTCAATTCCCTTTGACCAGCTTTCATATCTACGGTGACTTCAATATTAATCATAAAGAGTGGCTAGTCCAGTCCAACAAAACCGATGTTTAAGGTAGATATTGCAAGAGACATCTCCATCGCCTATGAGCTAACCCAGATCATCGGAGAACCTACCCGGGTTCCGTGCACAACTGGACATCAAGCGAACTTCTTCGATCTCTTCTTAACCTCCTGCCCATGATAAATGCTTATCGAAAGTTCTTCATCCGCTACGCACGTCATTCCCTTTGGATGCAAAGCTAAGGTCTCCCCTGAAATACTGCTCCATAGAACGAGTTTTCGCTATGCGAAGGTAGACTGGGACAGCTTTCAATTCTGATGGAAGCTCCCCTCCCAACCTTCTTCAAGCATGCTGCCTCAAAAACTGCTGCCCTTGTCAATGATTAGATCCTTTCTAGAATGAAGAGTTTTATTCCCACTAAAAAAAAATCCTGCGAAAACTAAACAGTCAACCCTGGTTCACCGCTGAATGCGCTACAGGCATAACTCATTATGTCAGTATCTATCGCAAAGAACGATGTAGTTCGGCCCTTACTGCATTCAAAACTGTCAGCAGTCGCTGCAATAAAGTTCTAGTAAACGTTACGTGCAGCTACGCACAATCGGTCTAGACCAAGGTTGGAAAGAAACAAATTGGATCCCTTGAATTCTGGAAGATCACCAACCAAATCATGAGCAGAGGCAAAGCAGCTGTGTCCACAATTATAAATGGTCCCGAGGTCATATCCTCCGCAACAGGCAAACTTCTCCTCCATCTTTGTTTCTAACTCAACGTTAGGTGACAAATACCATCCCATCCCGAAGTTTCTACATCTGCCCGAGCATAATTTCAGTAATATTGCCATCACAGCTCGAGAAGTCTCTAGACTTATGAAAGACCTTGATGCTAAGAAAGCCACTGGTTCAAACAAAATTCCAGTGGTTGCTCTTATGAACATCAATCAAAATTATTCCCAATCCTAGCAAAGCTATCCAACAGCTGCTTGAAGGAGAAATCCTGCCCAAGCCTGTGGAAAGTCTCAAGCGTATGCCCAGTTTTCAAGAACGTGGGAGTGCGATCTTCCTACTTCCCAGTACAGACTCATCAGTCTCTTCAGTATTATCAGAAAGGTTTTTCAAGCCATAATCAATAAAAAAAAAAAATTCGTCGAGTACCTAGAAAAGAACCTCTTCAGCAACCAGCAGCATGGGTTTCGGTCGGCCCGATCCACTGCTCACGTTCTATCTACCATCTCTCACAGAATCAGTGAGGATTTTGACAACAAACACACCTCAAGGACCATAGCACTAGGTATCTCGACAAGGTGTAGTACAAAGAGACAGACGTATTCGATAAGCATTTATCATGGGCAGGAGGTTAAGAAGAGATCGAAGAAGTTCGCTTGATGTCCAGTTGTGTACGGAACCCGGGTAGGTTCTCCGATGATCTGGGTTAGCTCATAGGCGATGGAGATGTCTCTTGCAATATCTACCTTAAACATCGGTTTTGTTGGACTGGACTAGCCACTCTTTATGATTAATATTGAAGTCACCGTAGATATGAAAGCTGGTCAAAGGGAATTGAGCGAGTATATTATCAATCTTCTCAGATATTGGGTCGAAGGTTACCGTGCCTTCGTCCTGAGGACGGTAGAGAGCAGGAACAAATGTAGTACTATGGATAAGTGCCACACGGAAGCACATATACAAGAAATCGGGTTCCTCGTTTTTTGCGTCCCTGTCACAGGGGAAATCATTCTTGATGTAGTCTCCGAGTCCGTGGCCATGATGATTTCATGTTTGGTCATGAGAAGTGAGTAACCCGGGACTGTGAACTCCCCCAGTGAGCGTGAAGCTTTGATACCGGTTTCAGAAAGGAACAGAAGGTTTCGTTTAAATTGGTGAACATGGTATTCGACTTCTGAAAAGTTGGAACGTAGACCCCACTCACGTTGGTGTAGGAGATGGTATACAATGAGTTGATTTTGTTTATTTTTAGGCTGGGTTTGATAGTTTTGTTCATTTGTATTTTGAATGGTTTCATTTTTGCATTGGTTGGTGGAAGACTAGTAGACAGAGAGACAGACGCATCCACTGGCATTGCATGTAAAAATAACCTGGAGAAAATCGTTCAAAGATACAGCCATAGCAGTACCCCTTATCATGGTATCGAGAGTCTCCACCGGAAACTACTGCATGATCCTACACAAGCTCTCCAGTTATGGGATGACTGGAAAGGTTTTCTCAATCATAAAATCCTTCCTAACAGGTAGGTCCATGAAGATACTTATCAATGGACAGTCCTCTGGAGGTCAACGCAGGCGTCACTCCTCGAACCAACCCTCTTTTTGATGTACGTAAAGGATCTGCCTAAGAATATACTCAAATAATTTTTAAACATATATGCCGATTATATGACTATATACGAGCGCACTTCTGAATGTCTCGATGATCAAAGATTGGCGATTGATCTATCTTCCGATCTTGCACAAACTACTCAATGACTGGCTGGTTACATTCATCATCGCCGATCTGACTCCCAATTACCATCAATCAGGATGAACGGAGGTCCTCTCAGGAAAGCAACGTCCCTTGAAAGACTGTTGGCCCTCAAACTCAAATCCAACCTTAAGTAGAACTCGTATATACGATCCATTGTTAAAAATGCAGGTAAAATGGTTGGCTCCCTGTACCGCCTTGACTTCTGCTATCCTCTGCCTTTACAAAAGCCAGACCAGGGCCCAAAATGGAGTACTGTTGTCATATTTTAGCGGTTGCAGCCCAGACCCCACTCTCCAGTTTTTGATAGATTTCAAAAGCGTCTCCGCGTCCATGTGGGTGACGAATTATTTTCTACTTTTCTTCCACAGGTGGGATATGGCAAGCCTCTCGCTGATTTACCGTTACTTCCACAGAAAGTGCTCCGACGAACTACATTACCTGGTCTCGCTATGGCAAACCTTCACAACAAGAAGACGCCTCGCCACTTACATCGTAGCAAACCCCACCCATATTCCCTCCGTGTTCCATTGGGGAGAAGTAAGTTCCACTCGAGCAGCTTCTTCCCGCGAACCACTGACCCGTGGAACTGAGTCCCAAAATGATGTTTCCCCGATCACTACTACAATCAATAAACTGTTCAAGGCTAAGGTTAACCGTTATCTTTCACCCCTATACACTCAAATGGCCTCCAAAGCCCCCATGATTTTAAAGGGAGAGTAGCCCCCAGGATTTTAAAGGGAGAGTAGCCCCCAGGATTTTAAAGGGAGAACATCGCTGTAAAAAAACCTTCAAGATCCGTGATGATAGATATGTTTGGCGTTGCATCAGGTTATTTATTATTATTATTATTATTATTATTATTATTATTATTATTTTGGTGCTGCATAAGGATTTTATTAATGGAAATTCTCTTCTTGGGGTATAGTGACAACAAGTCTCATCACAACTCACTTTTCTGAGAATCCTCCCAGTGTAAACGATGAGTAGATAATTTCCTGGAGGTCTACAATCTTGGTCTCAATTTTAATTTCCCCGATGCGCTATTTCAAGTTTCTATTAGGTTGGTGCAAAAATAATGACGGTTTTTGACGTTAAAAAATACGTCATTATTTTTGAGCCAACCTAATTAGATGGTGTTCCAAGTGCGCCCATTATTACAGGAATTACCTCAGCAGTTATGTTCTATAGTTTCTTCAACTCAGTAGCCAGATTCTGGTATTTTTCAATGTTTTCAGTTTCTTTGGAGTCCAGTCTTGTATCACAAGTAATTAAATGGACCCTTGTCTAAAACAATATGGTCGGGTCTTTGTGTTTCAATGACATAATCTAAATGAACCAAGAAATCACAGAAGTTCTTGTGACTGCCATTTTTTTTATCACTTCCCCTGGACGCCATTTCTCTTTAACATTAAGGCCAACTTTACGGCATATTTCCCAAAGGATTCTTTTATCAATCAAATAATGCCGTAATTCTCATTCTCTGTCAACCTGGGACATTTACCACGTATGTGGTTAATCAATTTGTTACCCAGACATCAGGAATTTCTTTCTTTTTATGATTTGTCTATACTGACCTTGATTACATTGCTTCCTGAAGACGTTATCCTGTCCTGCAAATGTGAGCGACTCTATTTCTCTCTTTAGAAATCATTTTTTCTTTACTCAAAGCCACCCCACAGGACAAAGAAATTGTGTCTGTCTACTGAAAAAAAAAAACTAACCATGAAGCTGCCATTTCTCTGCTCGAATCCCCTAAGCAGCATTCCAAGCTTACTGATCCCCAATTCGTTTTGCGAGCATCTGTCAGAAGCAATTCATGAAATCTCTTAACATAATTCTCTACTTCCTGAATAAAAAAATGATGTAACTTCAACCATACTCATTAACACTATACCTCCCTCCTTTACAGCTTAACGACATCACTGTTTGGGTTCAGAAGATTATGCATCGTATTAGGTTGGTGCAAAAATAATGACGTAATAATGTCGTTTTTTGACGTATTTTTTAACGTCAAAAAACGACATTACGTCATTATTTTTGCACCAACCTAATAATTTTAGCGTTTTTATATCCATTTCTGCGTCCTGGGTATGACGATAAACTACGTCCAACAACAAGGCCTCAGATAATGCTTTCAGAAAAATAATGTTGCCAGCTATACGTTTTTTGGAAACAGTAATGTTGCCAGCTATGCGTTTTTGAAACAACAATCTTGTCAGCTGTGTTTTTGAAAAAATTATGTTGCCAGCTATACGTTTTGCGTCCTGGGTATGACGATAAACTACGTCCAACAGCAAGGAAGGCCTCAGATAGTGTTTTCGGAAGAATAATGTTGCCAGCTATACGTTTTTTTAGAAAAAATAATGTTGCCAGCTAAACCTTTTGGAAACAATGTTGCCAGCTATGTTTTTGAAACAATGTTGCCAGTTATACGTTTTTTGGAAACAATAATGTTGCCAGGACAAAATAGGCATTTAAAATTCATATAAACTGGATTTGGCATTAAATAACCCACAGTGGTTGATATGCCATAAAACCCAAACAAACAAAGAAACAAATATCCATTTCTTCTTGTATATAATTCCAGACTAAGAATGCTGCAAAATAACGTAGAAGAGATATAACCCATGTTTTATTTTCTTTGATGATATTTTCGCCAGTTGGTTTTGTTTCAAGAATTGCATCTGAAATACTTTCCTTTAAGTTTTTCTTTCATTTCAGTATTCCTTCATCTGGTTGGCCTGCGAAATGCCAAGGTAGTTACAGCTCTCACTACCTTTCAAAGATTTCAAGACTCTCCATTTGGTAATTGTTAATACTTAAGGTGACACATTTGTCAATGTCAGATTCTATCGCAGTATGTAGTACGAAAAGGTTTTTCTTCCTCCGTATGAATCCGAATCCCTCGTCGCCAAGTGTGTTATGTAGTGGTTTCACAGTGGAGGCTTGTATTTGTACTAAGTCGATCCTAAAATAGGTTCGACGTACAAAACGTTAGGAACTTCATATAATAGGTAATGACGCAGTAATCCAGTTGGGGTGGCTGATACTTCAATATCCGACTAACGGTCGTCCGACACCGACTGACTGACCAACTCTCTGCTGACTCAGCGACTGCTGCTACTACTCCTACTTATTATAGGTGAGAGAGTCTATTAACTATAGAATAGGTGTGTTCCAGTATAACAGTATCATTGTTGAACACACGAACTGTCTGAATTAAACATATCAGAGCCTTTTCACATCTGGCACACAATTCCATGTTGTCCATAAACAATACCTTAGCAGAGAGATTCCCCAAGTATTCACACAATGTTGGCAACACTAACCGTCATTATTTTTGCACCAACCTAATAGTTCCAGTGATTATAAAAATAAAAATATAGACTCACATGCCACCAGTATATAAACAGAACGAATAAATTTCTGTTTCTGTCGGCGGAAATACGGTCAGTGTAATTTAATATATATAACCTCTAAAGATGTTTTGCCGACCGTGCTTTGCCCAAAATGGAAAACACGAATCCATGTATTTGTAGACACAATCTGAATTATCTATCGCGGAATCCTATGGCGTCTGCTTCAGACGTTTATTACTGGTAATAAATTCATCTCTGATATTTACAAGTACACGTCGTGCAATACGCGTTTCAAGGCGCTGATTATATATATATATATATATATATATATATATATATGTGTGTGTGTGTGTGTGTGTGTGTGTGTGTGTGTGTGTGTGTGTGTGTGTGTGTCATTGAATAGACAAGTTTTGTCTGCTTATTTTCAAAAGGATCCGTTCATATTATTGGATGACCTCTTTGGTCGCGGTATTAAAAGAAGAGACAAAATTACTGTGTTGATACATATTGTTTTATTCCGAGTACTTTCGACATTAACACAAGGTTTTCCTCAAGGAAATAATGAACACTACATTTTTGTCTTAAAAGACAAAAATGTAGTGTTCATTATTTCCAAAGACAAAATTGTTAATTTTTGCGCTCTAGGAGAGGTAATTAATTATACTCTGTGAAGTGTTCTTTTTGAAAAAAAAAGAAAAAAAAATAGTGTGGGAAACTATTAATATAGACCTTGATGTTTTACAATAGATAGATTAAAATATCAAGCTAAAAATTAGTGGTCCTCACTGCACACGTAAAATTATGACTTTCAGATAAACATAGCAATAATCTCAATATATATATATATATATATATATATATATATATATATATATATATATATTATAAATTAATAGAATTAAAATATGGTTTTTCGCTACACAGTTCCAGCCATGTTTCAAAAATGGAAGCTAAAAGCCCCGAATTTAATTTTGTAATTATGAAATGGAACTAATGTCTTTAATTTAATTACAAAATTAAATTCGGGGCTTTTAGCTTCCATTTTTGAAACATGGTTGGAACTGTGTAGCGAAAAACCATATTTTAAGTCTATTAATTTATAATATTAATGCTCTGTAAATTTACATTGAGCACTATTTTGTAAAAATAAAAATATCTATAAGAACACCGGATTATATATCTTACTGTTCTTTCTTTTTATTAATATATATATATATATATATATATATATATATATATATATATATATATATGAGTGTGTGTGTGTGACTGCAAACGCTATTATACTGTATAACTATAATGGCGTTTGAAGAAATAAAAATGTCAGATTAAAACCTTAATCTTTAATATATATATATATATATATATATATATATATATATATATATATAGATAGATAGATAGATAGATAGATAGATAGATAGATATAATTAAAAGTTATTGGTCGGAGTTGAATTAGAGCAAAAAGTAGTAGTATTAAACGACAAATTGACGAGAAGTATGTTCCACTCGAACAGCTTCTACCCTTGAACCACTGATCTGTGGAACCGACTCCCAACAGGATGTTTCCCCAATCCCTATAATCTTACCCCTGTTCAACTCTAGCGTGGACCGTTTATCTTCCCCTCCTATCCATATAAATTACCCTCTACAGCGTGTAGGTCCCACGGGCCTTGTACAGAGGGAATCTAACTGGAAAAAAAAAATCAACAAATATTGAAAATGCCGTAAAACAGAAAAACTACCCAAGTTAAAGAATCACTCGTTTAATCTTAATGAAATTTTGTACTGCACTCGACAGGGCTTAAAAGCATAGCATTTTCCTCAATTGGTTTGGGTATTATGTATCTTTTAAGTTGTCGCTCGGGAACACTCATTCATACAAGAGTTTTAGTTTTATATAAATTAAACATGCCAAAAAATGAATAAAAAATCCACAAGTATTTTCTACTTCATCATCTCTTATCTTTCCTTTGCTCTAGCTTATCACAGAGAATTTGAATTCACTGCAGTTTATACGACCCTCTCTTCAGAGAGGCGGTGGAAATTAAAATTGGAAATTGTGCCAAGAAACTTAAATCTTACCAATCAGTCTACTTGAATTTTTATAGTATAAACTTTTTTACAAGGTACGAGAGCCACTCGAGGTAGATGGTTACAGAGTAAGAGTCACCACCCAAAGCAAGGTGATAATATCAGTAAGAGGCAAGGAGCCACCGGAAGAAAGAAAAGACTTTACAGGAAAAAATGGTAATCCAATCCTAAACAGGAAACAAAGGAATTTGTTTCGATTTTCAAATTCTGTTCTTTGTCTTCATTGGTTTGGTAAACGCCACGTGTTCAGTTGTCCGTCGTTAATATATATATATATATATAATTATTTATTTAAAAATATGATTCCAACACGCTACATAAGAGGTCTCATGTTTCAAAACAAGAGCCGAAAACTTCAATATAATTATTTGAATTAAATTTAATTAAAGTAAGCTCTGTTCCATCTTGAAGCGAAATTTTTTTTTTGGAATAACTTATTTCTGAAATTTACGTGTTTTAATAGTATATTCATAATTGAAATCAAAATTTCCATGGTAACAGCCAGGGCGAATTGTTTAAAAAAGTTAGGTGTGTTGAGTGTTAATAATTTGTATCAGTATAGAGTTACATTCATAGATGTCAAATCAGGGTAAGGTGGGGGTGTCTAAATTTAAAACGGAAGATGTTTTCGCCAAGTCTGGTTTACGTGTCTATGGAGATTTATTTATTTTTTTATTTTATTTTATTTCTTTATGAAAGGGATTTGTGCATATAAAAACTGCCGTAACATTTGTTTTTTGACGACTTCATAAAGCGTTATCTTTTTTGTAGGGGATTTAAACTATTTATTTGGGCTATAGTTTATATATATATATAGCTCAAACACTAATATCCCATGGTTATAATTTATTGAATTTGTAGGTCTGATGAATTGGGTCGTTATTACGATTCCAATGTAATAAATTAGAACCATGGAATATTAGTATTTGAGCCTTTTATATTATATTCTTACTCTCTCTTGAATATTGAGTTCTACCGGGATTCTATCCTCTTGGAATATATATATATATATATATATATATATATATATATATATATGTGTGTATGTGTGTGTGTGTGTGTGTGTGTGTGTGTGAAAATATATAGAAAATAGGGAATTTCGCTTGAAGATTGAACAGAGCTTACTTTAATTCAATTTAATTCAAATAATTATATTGAAGTTTTCGGCTCTTGTTTTGAAATCAAGTCGGATGGTCCAATTGCTTGCGATTGAAGCGGGTAGTTATCCACCCTGTAGGATGAAAAATAAATCATATGAAAGAACAGAAGAGCTCTTGATGAGTCAACAACCAGATAACTAGAGGTGGTGGCTCAATAAAATCACCGTGGAAAAGGCAACAGGAAATTACTCCACTATAAATCCCAAGAAAACTCATGTCTCTTAAGAATAATATTATGAAAGGTAATGGTGGGAAGAGGGTTAAGTCTATTGGAATTAACTTCTTACTCGGTAAGGAGTGACATGTGCAACAAGTGTCCCCTAGTCGATAATCCAACGACTGTAAAAAAAAAAAAAAAAGTGTAAAAGGGGTCAATCTACTTGGAATTGACCGCTCGCCTAGTAAAGGAAGATGGGTGACATGTGTCACCGGACCGTCACCCAACGACTGATCGCATCAAACAATGGTGATTTTGTCAATGGCAAACACAGGATCATATGTGCAAGCGAACTGAAAAATGAGAGGAGTAGGACTGATATTAGATCAAGATATGAAGAATTATATTCTGGGATACTGTCAACTATCTAAAAGAATTATTGCCGTTAAACCGAAAAGAAAGCCTTTCAACATATCCATTAGAGTTCTATATGCACCGACAGCACAAAGTACGGAAGAATAAAATGAAAAGTTTTACTGTAGACAACACAGGAGGTCTGAATGCCAAAATAGGCAAAGCGAGAGATGGTGAAATAGTTGGCAAATTTGAACAAGAAATTATTATTGAACTCGCATAAAAATGGGTCGAATGTTTCACTGCGAATGATCATGCAGTAGACAACATCTAGTTTCAAGAACATTCAACATATAAGTGAAGGAAAAGACCTTACAGGGAAACACTAACCCAATCTTAAACAGGAAACAAAGATTTTGTTTCGATTTTCAAATTCTACGCTTTGTCTTCATTGGTTTGGTAGATGCCACGTGTTCATTCGTCCGCGTTAGTATATATGTAAACTATTTATGATTAAAAGGGAAAAAAATGACCATTCGACCGGTTTCGACCTCGTTCAACAGCTGAAATATTGCAATATAAAATATAAAAACATGAGAAGCATGTGATAAAATAAAGGTGGAAAGATCAGATGGAAATCATGTCAAGCCCTAACAGGCATTCCCTCTGTTTACAGAGGGAGGGCTGCCTGGACCTAACATAGATCGTTTCCAATACCTTTCATTTTAACACAGACTGTGTATGACTAAGTATGCAAAATGAGTCAATGCTGAAATTTGTGACACAGCTTGGATTGTTTATAAAGTGCTCAGCAATGGCGGAGCCGTATTTGTTCTTGATATTGTCACCAGATTGGAACGTACCATTCTTAATTCCTCCAGGTACGTGTTGGTTAATCCGCGCGTCTAACCGTAAGGTAGTTCTGCCTATATAGTCGGCTCCGCAACTACATCCAAAACGGTATATTACACTATTAATATGCTGGGGAGGTAGAACTTCCTTACGAGTAGACACCCAAGGAGATCTGGTAAAAAAAAAACAACAACACACAAATTGGCGGAAAAGTAGCAAATTTTAACCGTTGAGATGATTTGTTTGGCAAATTTACCACTTATTGAACCCAACCAAAACACCATCCGGTTACATTACATCAATCTATTGTAAACCATCTTTTACCGAACTATACATTCGATGGGATGCATTTTGCCCCA
The DNA here is from genome assembly GCA_963932145.1 of Acanthosepion lycidas. NCBI lineage: Eukaryota > Metazoa > Mollusca > Cephalopoda > Sepiida > Sepiidae > Acanthosepion > Acanthosepion lycidas. The sequence continues at coordinate 78,723,190 of OZ010608.1, read as the reverse complement.
CCAAACGCAAAGAAAATCTTATTCGTAACCTTACACATAGAGCTTTGATGATTTTTTGAGAAACCAAATTAGATGAAGAGCTGAAAACAATTACTAAAACTCTAGCCAATAATGGGTACCCCTTGGATATTATCAAGTCTGTCATGGAAAAGAAAATATTAAATTTCTCTAAACCTAGACCGAGTACGGCTCCTAAATGCTCTGTGTATTTGCGTTTGCCCTGGTTGGGTTCAACAAGTGGTAAAAATTGCTATTTTCCCGCCAATTTGCGTGTTGTTTTTTTCTCCCAGTTCTCCTTGGGTGTCTACTCGTAAGGACCTTCTGCCTCGCCACCGTATTAATAAAAAGGATAACTTTGAATTACAAACCGTGAAGAAAGCAACGGAAATTCACCCCAAGCAAGGACATAATGCCTCTAAGACAAAAAGGGCTACTCAGATTGAAAAAGAATATAAAAACTTCAGAAGTAAGCAGAAATAATCCTAAACGAGGAACCAGGGATAAAACTATACTTCTGTTCAAAAATCGGGGAGGAGTGTGAAACGGGCTATAGGCGAGCCTATCTACTCCTATTAAAGAGGAAAATAGATAAATAAATAATTAGTAAATTAAATGTCAAAGTTTAGGTGGAGATGTCTAAAGTATAGAGTTGCAGTAGAAGGTACCGGAACCCCAATCCTAAACAAGATTAAAGGAAGCTGTGGAGAGTCATAATCTTGAATCTTGCATTACATTTAACTAGTTAGCATATACCATATTTTACAAAGACACCTATTAGTTTTTGGAACCCTTGTCACCGGACAAAATACTTTTGGACACGTGACCAATTTCATTTTTATAAGCATCATAACCGTTTTCAATGTGGAATATCATGCGAGGGTGCGATGACAATCTCAAGAATGGAGATTTCCCGCCAATCACGTAATTAATGGCAACCATGAGGATACTGATAGGAAACGGACAAAATAAAAAGGCCGGATGAGTAAGGGAGGCAAGACAGGAGACATCGCGATGAAATGAATTCTGAATTAAGGAAATTAAATATATATCGGCAGTGACTGGCTGGAGACTGGTTCAGGGCATGTTTGAACATCCCCACCCAGGCTTTATTGGCTTCTAACATCATTTTATGTAATAGATTTTACAAGTAAGTGTTTGTAATATTCCTGATCACCACACCATATTTATCGCAATTTCTATTAGTATCATCTATTTTTCAGGATGAAAATAAGTGACAAGTCAGGGTAACTATTATTATTATTATTATTATCACCATCATCACCCTTCTTCTTCTTCTTCTTCTTCTTCTTCTATGAGCCGTGTCCTTTCAGGAGGCTAGCAGTTATGGCCCTCCACAATTTCTTGTACACTTCATATGTTCGTTTTTCGGTCGTGTATTTTTACTTGATTAATTTCCAAAGCCCTTTCATAAAATACCTGAGTGAAAACTAAAAAAAAAAAAAAAAACTTAAAAAAAAAAAAACAGTTATTAAACTTACCGAAATTTGGTTATTTTGGGACACACTGTATATATTGATTTTAAGTAAGATTTTTTATGTAAAATAAGAAATTACATAATTCAGTGCGCGAGAAGAGGCGAGAGTTGTGGCAGGACAACTCGTTTCTTTACCGCTACAAGGCGCCAGCTCATAACGCTCTAAGCATCAGGTAGTTTCTTGCCCGAGAAGAACATCTCTGTGCTGGAGCAACCCCTCTACTCACCTGACCGGTTTCCGTATTTTTTTTTTTTTCCTTTTCCTCAAACTCAAGGGGGTCATAAAGGAACCGATTTTCAGGACGTGGAAACCATCAAGAGACCCGTGAATATGGAACTGCGGAAAATCCCGGGAGAATCCTTCCAGGAGTGCATTTTGACGTGGCGGAGAATAGCGAGAAAGTTGAATTAACTGGAGGGGAATAATTTTCAAGAGCAGAACTTGTAGTTTGGATTTTACCAAAATTTTTGGTGATTCCACCTCTACTTCTCTTCTGACACACGTCACAAATAACAGCAGACGACCTTTGACTCTTGTGATGTGATATCAGTTTTATAAAATTTATCGTACTTTCCAAGTTTAATGATCAATTGTTTTTCTCTTCGAACAACAGGGAGATGAGATATTGTAGTTATTTACATTGTCCAGACTGTTATCCTTATCTTTATTGTTATAGATAAAAGTGTTGGTTTGGATCCAGTGACTTGACCTAAAGAGTTGGGAGTTCAATATCTGGCTACTGCAGTGGTGAACAAAAACTTGGAAAGTTGAGTTAAATGGAGATAAGTGAGACACCTGGAAGAGGCATGGCATGTAGAACTAGAACAATCTACCCCAGTGAACGAAATAAAGAGTTCAGTTCAAAATTCCAATCATCTGAAGAAGGCCGAAGCGTACAACGACCGAAACATCGTGAATATGAGAATGGAGATGAGGACAACAGTCCGAACAACGTAAATAAGTGGCAATCGGGTTTCCCTTCGGTGGTGAACGAGGAATCGGCTCAACTGAAGATCTACGAAGATACTTAAGGCTATACTTAGTATATATGACAGTGGTGGTGTTTGGTGGGCAGAAAACAAGGACCTCTATGGAAAACTGCTAAGTGAATCCCAACGGGTTAGAAGATTGCTATTCATTGGGCCCATTTGGAGGAAAAGGAAAGAAGAGCCCTCAAATAAAGTACTTTTGTGGGGGCCTAAACGCATCTAAGTAACGATATTGGTTTAACCCATTAACTGCCAAATTTTTTAATGCACATTTTTGGCCAAGACGGATGTCTTAGGAGTTTATTTATTCCTTATGTTTAATTTCTGTAGTTACCATTATCATTTTTATAGAAACTAGAACATCAAATATATATGTATATAAAACATCAAAAAATAATTAGAAATAATAAAAAAAATTTTTCAAAATAGTCATTATTTTTCTACTTGTGAAATGTAAAATTACGACATAAAGTGTCTTCTTACGGCTAATAATAAAAACTTTAAAGGCTAAGTGTTGTAAAATATGCCTCTGCAAATGCAATGTATGTAAGCAATTCAATGTAAATACAAAGAATAACATGGAGTGAGTTTAATTTTAACAGATCCCCAAATGGGGCAAATGGCATGTAATGGGTGAAAGAGTGAAACACTAATGAATATCATGGGTGACAGAGAATAATGTAAGGAGCTAGTTAATGATGTTTGCTCGAAATAAAATATGAGTTAAACTATTTTCCATCGAACGTTCTCTCTCTCACTCTCTCTTTCACTTTACACCCTCTTTCTTTACTATCTCGCTCTTTGTCTCTTTACTCTCTCTCTCTCTCTTTCTATTTGGCTCTCTATTTATTGAAGGCTTCCTCAAACATGGATTGCTTTCACAACTAAGAGTGAATTGTCATTAGCATCATTTTATCCATGAAGTCTTTCCAAATTATTCGGATCTTTTCAGCGGACGAAAGTCTAAGTTTCAAACGAAACTTATTTAATTCATATTAGCCGTGAACCAGACAACATGCAAATTAATTCTAGGGCGTCACAATGTCGACTGCGTAACCCTGTGGGAGAGTGTCTGTTCATCCCTAGAGAGGGTGGTCACTGATTATTTGCCAAGTTATATCGAGAGAATGCGCATGCCGTTCTCGAAATATTCAAATTGCTGAATATTTTCCAAACAGGCTTCTTAACACACACAAACACATATATATAGAGAGAGAGACAAAGGGAGAGAGAGAGAGAGATCATACATACATACAGGCATAGATAGATAAATAGATAGATAGATAGATAATGACGAAACCAGTATGATACAGAAGTAGAGAAATATGAATAGAAAAGTAGGAGATAGATAGATATGAATAGACTGAGATAGTTAGATAGATAGATAGATAGATAGATAGATAGATAGATAGATAGATAGATATGAACAAAATAAGATAAATAGGCAGATAGAGAGATAGATATGAACAAAATAAGATAGATAGATAGATAGATAGATAGATAGATAGATAGATAGATTTGAGCAGACCGACATGAAATAGATAGATACATACGGGCATAGATAGATAGATAGATAGATAGATAGATAGATAGATAGATAGATAGATAGATATGAACAAAATAAGATAAATAGGCAGATAGATAGATAGATATGAACAAGCTGATATAGATAGATAGATAGATATGAACAAGCTGATATAGATAGATAGATAGATAGATAGATATGAACAAGCTGATATAGATAGATAGATAGATAGATAGATAGATATAAACAAGCTGATATAGATAGATAGATAGATAGATATGAACAAGCTGATATAGATAGATAGATAGATAGATAGATAGATAGATAGATATTAACAAAATAAGATAGATATGGATAGGACAGTATTTGATAGATAGATATGAACAGACTGGTATGAAATAGATGGATAGATCTGTTCATACTGAGATCGACACATGCTGTAGATATGATAGACCAACACGGCATGATGAATGCCAATTTCATGCTTGAGGCCATCATCCGACCATGTCACTCCTCCTTGCGTGGGCTTTACGTATAGGGAAATGAGGACCTATTGGAAGTAATAGAAGGATAAAATCAATTCTTTTCTGTTTTGATGGGGGGGGGGGTTAATAATTTCAATTATTTATAATCCTGAAATTGAGAATTGAACCCGGACCTTTACGATACAACGTAGGTATCATGCCACGGCCCCTGAGGGCCTCGGTTGACGAAGAGGAAATCAATTAGACTCAATATATCACAGATACTCCTAAATCCGGTGGTGATACATGCATAACTCGCTAGAACCGTCCCCTAGAGTAACGTCTTCTATCAACAGCTCACTCCATCCAGAAAATTAAACCTGGATCAAGCATAGGCTTATATAGACAATGGATGAAAAAATATTCGTACAATACAAAAAAAGAATACATAATCTTCATTTAAGACATTGTAGAATAGCCATTATTCAATTCTACAGCAATAAACCTCTTATAGTTCTCAATTGAGTATTTTCTTCCATTCTTCTTCGCATATGGTCTTCAGATGCGGGATGTTTGATCTCTGGACTGGATTTGAATTTTCAAATAACGCCACAGATTCTCCATTGGGATTAAATCTAAAGACTTACTTGGCCATTTCAGGATCTTTACATTATTTTCAGCAAGTCATTTCTTCGTAGATTTTGCAGTGTGCTTAGGATCATTATCTTGTTGGAAGATCCAATCCGGAGGAAGTTCCAAATTTTCAACCGAAATCATTAAATTTCCTTCCAAAATATTTTGATATACTGCGGCATGTTGTTTTTCATTTTCATGTCGTATTATTTATTCTTTTCCTTTTTTTTTTTTTTTTTTTTGGTTGAAAATGAATAACAAGTAAAATAAATTAACCCAAACAAATAAATAAACAAACAAGCGACTCCCATAAAAATGACCGCCAGAATAGATTAACCACAATACACCACTGATCCATATATATAAATAGTCGAGTAAAAATCCAACATTCACGGCCTGACGATTGCGTCTAGCATAAAACAGCCTATCGCCTCAGCATGTTGATTTCAATGTTCACTTTTATATTTATATTTACATACGCTCTATCTCTGATATTGAGTACTTTATCCCATAAATATAGCACACCTTAAAATTATATTTCTTCACACACACATATATATATGTGTGTGTGTGTGTGTGTGTGTGTGTGTGTGTGTGTGTGTACATTATGAATATTATCTTCATGTATATATGTATGTTGTGGACGAGGGAGGATTTTGTTGTTTGTTCTTCCCGTGTAAGTTCGATATCCTCGTCGCCAATTTGACGAGGGAGAATTTTGTCTTTTTTTGTTCTTCCCGCGTGAGTTCAATATCCTCGTCGCCAAGTTGTTGTGGATTCCGGGTTGAAAACCGGTACCAATAAATAACAAACGCCAGGAATGAATATAGGAAAATAATGTATTAACGTAATAATACAAACTGGTAAAGCAGGTTAGTAGTTCCAGGAAGACGGGTTAGTAGCAATATATATATATATATATATATATATATATATATATATATATATATACAGTCTTTGGTATTGAAGTATCGCTGTATGACTTCTTACTGAGTCTACATGCTCGCTCACTGTGACTCCGACAACACTGTTATCTCACCCTCACACTTCCGGTTACCTACAACCTTTTACTCTGTCACTCTAGACTCGACTCGACTCGACTCGACTCTTCGGTCTTGCTCTTGGGTCTTCACGTAGCCGTAGTATATGTATATACTGGGTGAGTCTATTTGTGTAAAAAAGGGGAGAACCCCTCAACATATATATATATATATATATGTATATTTCATTAATATATATATATATATATATATATATATATATATAATGGAGACTTACTCATCAATGTTTGTCGGTCTCATTACAATCTTTAACACAATATACTATTGGTATAACTTAGATGTTAAAACGGTTCCTTTAATCTAAATAAATATATAATTTTTAAAAAATCTTTCGGTGTCTGCCATGTTTCCAGCCCGTTCTAAAATATTCACTTTCACTTCCTCTACCCTCCCCCCATCAGGAATAGGCAGCTGAAATTTCTGCGACACGTAATAAAAAAGAGGGCCTGGAGAATCTGATACTCACAGGTCGGAAGGGAAACAAGAGAAAGGAACGCATTTCATATCTTGCGGGCTTGGACATTTGCCTGACAGAACGAGGTCTGCGGGTGGTAGCAGAGGGAAGGAATTTATAGAGAGCTACAATGGATAGGGAGAAGTGAAGACCTAAGATCGCCTACGTCCTGAAGGGACATGGCATTATAAAGAAAAGTCTTTCCGTCCACTGTTAAAACACTTCCAAGATATCTAATTTTTTATACCTGTTTTGGCATCCCTAATGTGTAATTTTCATATTGTGCTGTCCTTTTTGCTAATAACCCTGCATTCCGTCTTCTTGTAGTTGAGGTTTAGTCCTTTCTTCCCGCTTTCCTTCACTAATTTCTGTAGGAGTTTTTGCCGTTTTATTTCGTTGTCTGCTATATTTAGCAGGCATTCATTTATATCACGAGATAATGGTAGAACCCGTTTTGGTCAAACATTGTCCTTTTGCGAGCAGTGTTTGGAGTGGCGTACCAGATCAAACCTTGCGTGACAATCTATTCCGCAGCTGTGACAGATGAAGCAGGAATATGGAACTGAGGTCTGACTTTGCTTTATACTTTCTTTCTTCAAACTGTTGGTGTCGCCTTTTCCCAGCCTTCGTGACTCCTCCATGGACAACATTGTGCAAGCTGCTTCGATCGTCTGCTAGATGCTCCCAGTTACCAAAGTCGATGTATACGCGTTTCAGGACCCTCTTGCAAACGTCCTTGAAATGTAGTGTGAGGCGGCCTACCGGTGGCTGCTCTGTTTACAGTGTAATAATAAACTTTAAAAATAGACATTCCCGAAAAGAATCAGATAAAAAAATATAGACTCCGCAATCTTTTCAAAAAGTAATCTTTATTTAATTTAGGTCCTACGTTTAGCAGCTGATATAACCGCGCGCCATATTTCATTTTGTGGTACCCTCCTTGTCTGCAGATTTTAATGAGATAAAATATCAGAGTACAAAATCCTCAATAATTGCCATCTGGAAAATATTAAATCATTTATTTTATATCTTTTGAAAATCTTGTTATTATAGACAACAGATTAGCTAAGGTGTGTTTATCCTTAAAAAATACTTAAAAAAGGCGCTTGGATAATGAGATTCAAGCGTTACCGAATAAAATTAGCACGAAAAACCCTAAATTAAATTTCAGTCTCCGTGAACTTAATATTTTCAGTTTTTTACACACACACACACAGACAAAAAGCCAATAAAAACAAAACAAAAAAAAACACCACTATGCCTCCACGCTACGACATGAAAATGTATCAACGAAAAGGACCATTTCTTTTTTGTTATTCGTTTTATTAATAGTGGCAGCTTGGATTCTAAGAGGCAGTTGGAACAATGTAACAGTAACGCATGTCACACGTTGGCTCAGCGTCCCTCCACCGATGGTCTTAGCCGGTAACAAACCTGAGTGTGGGAGGCATATCGACACTTCAGAATTCTTGAGACCCTTTGTAGAATTCGCGTCGTTTTGGGTTTATATTCAAAAACAAGACAAAGGTAATCCGATATTGTCAGAATACCCCGCCCACGACGCACTCCGATCAATCGCTGACCATTCTGGCCTTCGACTTTGCATTCTGGAACACTACCCTCGAAGCCCCAAACGGGGGGAGGGGGCTAGCCTGATTGGGGTCCCAAGGCAGTGCTTTGTGACCCTCACTATCTTATCAATATTTGATTTTTGTATTTACATTTATATACGTTACAAATTCAACTAAGCACAATTGATTAATAAAATACAAGTTTTTGTGAATTTTGATGTCATTTTGCGGTCGTTTTGTTTTTTCGTCCAAATCCGTGAATTTGTTTTACTTATGCTAAAACTCGAAAAAACATTATATAAAATTCAATATATTTTATCCATAATCTTGAATGGGATGAATTTATTTTAAGTTGATATTTAAAATTGCCGCAAAACATTGTTAATTTATTTAAGATGGAATGATCTATTATGACATTTATTTAAGATGGAATGATCTATTATGACATGTCTCTAATTTGTATTTAGATACATTGGATTTATTTTCATTTTTTCTAATTGAATTGTTCACCTATATTGCATAGGATCCATTATTGGACATAATTAGGTTACAATAAAATTTGTATATTTTATGAAGTCTACCTTATGAAAATTGAGATGTAGCAGAGTTGGAGTCCTGTATGATTCAGAGGTGTGGGTGTGATCATTCTTGGAATTATACACCTCTCTCTTTCTGATTGCTAACACCAGTTTCTTTATTGTCCTTAAACTGTTCTCGTTGCTCACATACCCATTCCGGTGTATTTTCGTCATTTGTTTATAGAACCACGTCTTTATTTCTTCAAGTCTATGAAGAAATTGTTCAGTATTCACTTCCATATAAGAGATTAGATATTAAAATGCAGTTGTTACACAACAGCTGAAAGGGGCATAAGACAAGGAGGAAACGTCTCACCAGATTTATTTAATCTTTACCACTAGGAGATATTAAGAGAACAAAGAATTCGACTTTTTTAAATTTTATTTTCGTCTAAATCCGTGAATTTGTTTCGTTCATTCTCAGTCTCGAAAAATCCTTTTTCATCCATAATGTTGAATGTGTTAAAATTATTCAACTTTTTAATAAGAATAATCTGAAGTTGATGTTAAAAATTGCCGCAAAACATTGTTGATTTATTTAAGATGGAATGATCTCTTATGACATGTCTCTAATTTGTATTTAGATACATTGGATTTATTTTCAATTTTTCTAGTTGAATTGTTCACCTATATTGCATATGGTGATTTTATAAGCGTAGTTTAGCTGTGGCACAAGGCCGAAAATATGGAGCACTCTACCTATATTGCATATGATTCAGTATGGTACATAATTAGGTTACATTATGATGTGGGTGCCAAAGTTGGGCCCACAGAAGTAAAACACGGAACACGGATTAGAAGTAAGGAAGATATATTAACAACAGATTACAGAGATAGTGTAGGCAGAGCTTACTATAAGTTAGTGTCCAACACTGCTAGTCGTACTAGACTCTCTCTGTGTCACTCTCCATCACTCTCTATCACTCTCCTCACACATTTCGACCCTAATCTCGACATCATAGTCGCAAGTGATGCAAGCTCGTACGGCATAGGCGTTTGCATATTACATAAACTAACAGACGGTTCGCGAAAAGCTGTGGGTCACGCATCAAGATCTCTACTTCCAGCTGAGAAATAATAATTCCCAAGAGGAAAAAGTATTACATTTTATTTTTTTTCTCTCCTTTTCAAAAAAGAAAACTCTTTGAAGGGGGGTATTGTGAGACCGGAAACTACCTACACAATAGACTCTTCCAGGCCTATATTAAGTAGGCGACATAGCACTCTATAGGAGAGTGATAGAGAGTGACACAGAGAGAGTATAGTACGACTACCAGTGTTGGACACTAACTTATAGTAAGCTCTGCTTACACTATCTCTGTAATTTGTTGTTAATATATCTTTCTTACATCTAATCCTTGTTCCGTGTTTTACTTCTGTGGGCCCAACTTTGGCACCGACATCACATTAAAAGGTATATTTTATATGAAGACTACCTTATATAAATTGGAATGAGTGAGTGAGCGTATCATAAATTGGGGCGGGGGGGTCACTTGCCCCAGCCCCCCGAGGATGTCTCAGTGATTTTAGTATTGCTCCGTAGCATCTATTTTGTAAATTAAACCCTTATTTGTTTCAAAGTACCAATTAGCTTTACTCCCTCAATCTCTTTATTAGCTCTTATTCCTCTCTCTCTCTCTCTCTCTTTAGTTTATCTCCCCTTTTACTTCTCTTTACACTATCTCGCTAGTCTATCACTCCCTTTACTCTCTCTCATTCTCTTTCGATTTACTCTCTCTATCTCTTTACTAGCTCCTTTTACTCTCTCTTTAGTCTCTCTTCCCTTTTATCTCTCTCTTTCACTTTGCACACTCTCTACTCCCTCGCTCCCTTTACTCTCCGTTACGCTTTATTCTCTCTATCTCTTTACTGACTTCTTTTCCTCTCTCTCTCTCTCATTAGTCTCTCACTCCTTTTACTCTCTCCCTCTCTCTTTACACACTTTCTCTCTCTCTCTCTCTACACTTTTGCTCCCTTTACTCTCTCTTTCGCTTTACTCTCTCTATCTCTTTACTAGCTTCTTTTCCCCTCCCTCTCTCTTTAGTCTCTCTCCTCTTTTACTCTCTCCCTCTCTCATTAGACACTTTCTCTCTCTCTCTACACTTTTGCTCCCTTTACTCTCTCTTTCGCTTTAGTCTCTCTATCTCTTTATTAGCTTCTTTTCCTCTCTCTCTCTTTAGTCTCTCTCCCCTTTTACTCTCTCCCTCTCTCTTTACACACTTTCTCTCTCTCTACACTTTTGCTCCCTTTACTCTCTCTTTTGCCTTACTCTCTCTATTTCTTTACTAGCTTCTTTTCCTCTCTCTCTTTAGTCTCTCTCCCCTTTTCTCTCTCCCTCTCTCTTTACACACTTTCTCTCTCTCTACACTTTTGCTCGCTTTACTCTCTCTTTCGCTTTACTCTCTCTATCTCTTTACTAGCTTCTTTTCCACTCTCTCTCTCTCTCTCTTTAGTCTCTTTGCCCTTTTACTCTCTCCCTCTCTCTTTACACACTTTCTATCTCTCTCTCTCTACACTTTTTCTCCCTTTACTCCCTCTTTCGCTTTACTCTCTCTATCTCTTTACTAGCTTATTTTCCTCTCTCTCTCTGTCTTTAGTCTCTCTCCACTTTTACTCTCTCCCTCTCTCATTAAACACTTTCTCTCTCTCTCTCTACACTTTTGCTCCCTTTACTCTCTCTTTCGCTTTACTCTCTCTATCTCTTTATTAGCTTCTTTTCCTCTCTCTCTCTCTTAAGTCTCTCTCCCCTTTTACTCTCTCCCTCTCTCTTTACACACTTTCTCTCTCTCTCTACACTTTTTCTCCCTTTACTCTCTCTTTTGCTTTACTCTCTCTATCTCTTTACTAGCTTCTTTTCCTCTCTCTCTTTAGTCTCTCTCCCCTTTTACTCTCTCCCTCTCTCTTTACACACTTTCTCTCTCTCTACACTTTTTCTCCCTTTACTCTCTCTTTTGCTTTACTCTCTCTATCTCTTTACTAGCTTCTTTTCCTCTCTATCTTTAGTCTCTCTCCCCTTTTACTCTCTCCCACTGTCTTTACACACTTTCTCTCTCTCTACACTTTTTCTCCCTTTACTCTCTCTTTTGCTTTACTCTCTCTATCTCTTTACTAGCTTCTTTTCCTCTCTATCTTTAGTCTCTCTCCCCTTTTACTCTCTCCCTCTCTCTTTACACACTTTCTCTCTCTCTACACTTTTTCTCCCTTTACTCTCTCTTTTGCTTTACTCTCTCTATCTCTTTACTAGCTTCTTTTCCTCTCTATCTTTAGTCTCTCTCCCCTTTTACTCTCTCCCACTGTCTTTACACACTTTCTCTCTCTCTACACTTTTTCTCCCTTTACTCTCTCTTTTGCTTTACTCTCTCTATCTCTTTACTAGCTTCTTTTCCTCTCTATCTTTAGTCTCTCTCCCCTTTTACTCTCTCCCACTCTCTTTACACACTTTCTCTCTCTCTACACATTTGCTCCTTTTACTCTCTCTTTCGCTTTACTCTAAGTATTAGGTTGGTGCAAAAATAATGACGTAATAATGTCGTTTATTGACGTATTTTTTAACGTCAAAAAACGACATTATTACGTCATTATTTTTGCATCAACCTAATAAAAGTTCCAGACGATCATACAAACTTTTTCTTATTTTTATATATAATTTTAATCATTTCACCCCAAGCAAGGTGACAATGCTACTAAAACGCCTGGGCATACAGGGATTGAAAAAGAGTGAGAAGAATTTACTGAGTAAAAAGTACAATAAAAGAACAGAATTCGGGGAAACAGAAGATGCCAATCGGCGTTGCATTTATATTTTTGAAGATTGCAGTTGTCAGAGAAGCAAGTAATCAGAAGGGAGTTCCACAGGCAAGAAAAGAAACTATTAGAATAGAATTCACAGTTGTATCTAGCTAGTTCAACAGTAAAACGGTGAGACCTAATTGCCAATCTAGCAGTACGTTTAAATTCATACAGTTGAAGGACCAATGATGAAAGTTCATCAGAGGGAAGCCACGTCACGTCAATGAGAAATTGGCTGAAATCCAGTTGCCAGGGAAGGATCGATTTCATGCCTTTCTTTGGATTGTGTTATGAAATTTTGTCAAGAATTATTTGTATTGAGAAATAAAAAAAAAATGTGACTCGTTCTATTGCGATATTTGCTTTATTACGAGAGTCTGGAATCGAATTGGAAATGTTTCTGGCCTATTACAAACCTAATGAGTTCGATTTTGAGTGAAAAGAAGGAGATATATAACATGTAAGAAATGATTAATAATATATCCATCTAGTGCTGCTGTCAAGTTTTGCGAAGCCGTTCAGCAGACAACGTCACTTGTTTCTACGATAGACGTTAATTTAATGGGAAATCTATTTTTTAAAAATACCAGGATGAAGCTAACATTTTTTTTTCTCGAAGATAAAATTCGTGATATTGACTGAGACAGTGAAATTAACTTGCGACAGTTTATCCTCAAGTTTGAAAAATATTATAAAAAAAAACATAAACAGACGTATATGGTCGGTTAATTTTAATAAAACTTGCTTAAATTTTTGCATATATATATATATATATATATATATATATATATATATATATATATATATATATATATATATATATATATATATATCTTGTTCGTTTAATAAAACTTGCTAGCTGATATTTTTTAGATTCTTATATTCTTTAATTTTTCTATTCTTATATTCTGTAGATTCTTATATTCTTATATAATTTAATTTTTCAATTCTTATATTCTGTAAATTCTTTTATTCTTATATTCTTTAATTATATAATCTTATAGTGTTATAAACAACAAATCTTCGACGATCTTTTCGAACCATCATATCTACTCAGGAAACGTACCTTAACATTTATAAACAGTAATTTGGACTTTGCTAACTAGACGCTTTCTCTGTAGCTGAGTGGTATAGCACGTCAGATCAATCGACGGTTCCGTATAGAATGCAGGTTCAATTCCTGTCGGAGAACGCATATTTTCTATGAAATTTGTGGAAGATTTAGGCCGGTAAATGTAACTAATACTGTCTAATTAAAACAAAGAGAGCATTTACTTAAATAAATTGTATTTATTAAAATAACGTATAAAAAAAAAATATATTACCTAATTTCCAGACTTAATTATATTAATTGATTCATCGAGTCTGATAGAAACCACTGGACGGCCGTTTCGTCCTATATTTGGGACTCATCAGCAGTGCGCACCCACTACCGAGGGAATCGAAACCCCGAAAGTTAGGTTGGCAAGCGAACACTATACCAACTGCTCCGCCGGGACTCGGTGACGAAGAGATTGCAAATCAGACTCTAAGAAGCGCCGCTCACTCCCACATTCCGTTATATATATATATATATATATATATATATATATATATATATATATATATATATATATATATATATATATATATATATATATATATATATATATATATATATATATATATATATGTGCGTGTGTCAAAATATACTTTTAAGTTATGCTATATTTATGAGTTAAAGTGCTCAATATAATGGATAGAGCTTATATAAATATAAAAGTGAACATTAAGGTCAACAGCCAGCAGCAACACTGTTTCATACTTAAACGCAATCATCAGGCCAAGTGTGCTGTGTTTTGACTCTACTATTTATATATTCTCGTCAGTGGTGCATTATGGGTAGAAGGTCTATTGTATTATCCTTTGCATATATAAATACTCGAGCCAAAACACAACACACATGGCCTGAAGATAGTGTTTAAGCCTGAAACAGACTGATGAAACCCGGTGTTGATCTCAGTGTCCACATTCACACACACACACACACAGACGCACATATATTTCTAAATTTATATACAAATATATTTTCTATTTTTATCAATTTATTTAAATAACCTACAAAAGGTTGCTAATCTGTAAAAAAATCACATCCAAACTATCTGTATCTACAAACGTTCTCTCTCTGATAGTAAGTACCCTTCCCACAAATCAAATAAATCAAATAACTGTCGGACTTAATCCATTTAATAGTATATATATATATATATATATATATATATATATATATATATATATATATATATATATATATATATATATATAAGAAAAACAGACCACTTTAAGCTTTTTTCTTTTAAATATTAGCTCTAGATTTACATTGAGCTCTCAGGATTTCATCCTCCTTGGGATTACCCATACGGATTATCAAGTTCTTCATAACTTAAATATATATATATATATATATATATATATATATATATATATATTAGTAATTCATATATATATATATAATTCATATATATATATATATATATATATATATATATATATATATATATATGTCATTCATATATATATGTATATATATATAATTCATATATATATATAAGTAATTCATATATATATATATATATATATATATATGGCGAATTTTAAACAATATATTTATGTGTGTGTGAGAGAGGGTGCATCTTGCTATGAAACACGATTGTATCTCAAACTATTACTATGTTCCTCACTAGGTGCCCACATATGTGGTGTTGCAGGGTAAGTGCTAAATGTGTAGGCTTACTCATTTTATTCTCACACAGATCCAAGTAGTTAAGACGAAATTAATATATTGCTTATCTGTATGTTTACTTGCGACAGACAGACACACACAGAAACAGACACACAGACAGACAGACATACACACGGAAAAGGAAGTTAAAAAAAAAGAAATAATGTAACTCCACGCACCTTCTCTCATACTTTGTGTTTTATTCTTTACGTTGTTTTTTCTGTCGACTCAAAGTGGTTATGCAAACTTCAATTATACCAAAGTTTGCCCAGCCATTTCCCCCTCTCTTTCTCCCCCCCTCTCTCTCTCTCTTCCACGCCATCCTTTAGTCACCGCATTCACCAACTCCCCTTTTCTAACTTCAGACCAAATACAGACAAGACTAGAGTTGGGGGGTGATGTAAAGTAGGTAAAAGAGAAAAAAATATTATATGTGGCTTTTGGGTTAAAGAAAGAAGTCAGTCGATGACGTTTGTTAATCTCACCCGCTCACGCCCAAATTAAAAACTAGTCAGCCTCAAATTTAAATGATTGACGAAACGTTCGTTTACTGAGTCAAAAAAAAAAGTCTTATTTTTATTTTTAACATTAATTTTATCAACCAAAATATTTACAGTTTCTCGATACCAGTTTTGGGCAATTTTTAAATCCCTATAAATCTATCTTCCCAGTAATGTGTATCATTTGCCGGAAAGTATCAGCTTTCAACTCGGTATGTATACAAGTCTGATCAGATCAATAATTTGAAATTGGCAAATGAGATCTCAAAAACACAACATACTGTCTGTTATTAACAAGGGTAAAAAAAGCCATCTTAAATTTAACACGTCTAAAACAAAATTCCACTCAATTATAATTTGAGATACCCGTCTCTGCCTTCCATAAGTATGGCTGATGCTAACCTCCAGGAAAGTGACTCATTGTGCCTTCTCGAGCTATCATTATCAGTTGACATGAAGTAGAAAGACTATATTGAATCAAGTGACCGTCAACCTTCTACAGACCATGGATGTTTATATATACAATTTTAATTTCATACTCCGAAACCTTAGCGTCATCAAACAAACATTGTGGTACATTGAAACCGCTTTTTTTTTAATTTCTTAACCAGGTTTGATGATAGCGCCAGTCACAGAAGAACAAATGATATAATAAGAAAAGCGCTTTTCAAACTCTTCAAAAGCTTCGGCTTTGAAATAGAAATTGAAAAGTTGTCAACTATCTGGACGTAGAATTAAATCTTCAAAGCTGGCAGTGTCTCCCCAGAAATCGAACGCAAAATTAAAATAAGTGAATAATTAGATCCAACCACCCTGTGAACATAAAGCACATCCTTAAAGGAATAGAGTCTAGATTATCCAGAAACTTCTAGTAAAATAATTTCTGAGGATAAAAAGAAAGACTATGAGAAGAAATTAAAGGTCGCAAAACTAAACTCGAATTTAAACTTCATTTACATATGAACCCTCATACAAGAAAGGAAAAGAAAAAAATGTCACTTGCTTTAACCTCCTTTTAACTTAGAGGGAAAAATGTAAGGTAGGGAAGTTGTTTTTCAAATTACTTGCTAAACATTTCCCAAAAAATTCAGAACTTCATAAGATATTTAACAAAAACGCATTAAAAGCAAAGCTACAAAAACAACAATAAAGAAATATAACGCCAGATATTACAAAACTCATGTGCAGTAAAATATAGTTAACATGAGTAATTTATGCAACTGTAGAAATAAGAATAAATGTCCATTAGACGCAGCTCGTAAAACCGAGGTAATAATCTATAAAGCAGAAGTTATAGAAATTAATGGTCAGAATAAAACGTACATAGGATGTAGTGAAAGTACTTTCAAAGGTAAATGGTACAACTATAGGTTGTCATTTAGGCTAGTAAATCTAAGGAACTCTACCAAACTAGCTTCCCAAAAGAAAAAAAAAACAATAGGGATACAATTGCAAGTTGGAAAATTTAAAAAACGTCGAAGTTTTACAAAAAATCACAATAACATTTGCAATCTCTGACAACAGGAAAACTTAGCAATAATGACATTTCCAGATTCCAAAAATCTTTTGAACCGGAGATCAAAAGTCATGAGCCCTTGCATACATACAAAAAATCGTCTGTAGCTCATATGAGGCTGGTTAAAAAAATGTATTCACAATTCAATTAACCCCCCCCCCACCAATAGATTTATAATAAGCTTGTTTTCTTCTTTTTCCTCTTCTTTTTCTGCTTCTCTTTCTTCGCATCCTCTTCTTCACTTTCTATCACACCCAACCACGCGCGTTTGCTTATTTATTTTAAAAAATAATATAGCGGTTATTTTTTTTTTTTTTTTTAATAAAGCGTTGAAAGGTCAGTTGATAAAAATCACCTGAGGATACCGTACCGTAAGGTTGAAACCAAAGTATTGTATATATATATATATATATATATATATATATATATATATATATATATATATATAGAGAGAGAGAGAGAGAGAGAGAGAGAAAGAAAGAACAGTCAGATATATAATCCGGTGTTCTTATAGATATTTTTATTTTTACAAAATAGTGCTCAATGTAAATTTACAGAGCATTAATATTATAAATTAATTAATTTAAAATGTGTTTTTTCGCTACACAGTTCTAACCATGTTTCAAAAAATTTTGAAACATGTTTAGAACTGTGTAGCGAAAAAAAACATATTTTAAATCAATTAATTTATAATATTATATATATATATATATATATATATATATATATATATATATATATATATATATATTAAAGAGGGAAAATACATATCTATGGAGAAAGAATATATGTAAACATACTTCCAAAAGCAGAGACACACGCACACAATGAATAGAGGAATAAAGACAGCATGAAAAGATATACGGTACAGGGACTTAAAATGATAAGAAAAAAGACATCCTCATCTCTTTACCTCTCGCTGAGTTTAATTATTCTATTACTCCTCAACCAGAAGAACATTTTTCGGCTTTCTTTTTATGTGCCATGTACTTTCCGGACATAGGCGATCATGGCTCTCCACCTGCCTCTATTCCTTGCAGCTCTCAACAAGTTCCTTCCCTCTTCTTCCTCCCCGAGACCAGGTTCTGTCATCCGCTTGCTTAAGCCCGCCAGTCATGTCACGCGTTTTTTTCCCTTGTTTCTCTTTCTCGCTATTCGACCTGTGAGTATCAAATTCTCCAGGCCCTCCTTCCTCATTATGTGCCCCAGAAACTTCAGCTGCCTCTCCCTGATGTTAAGTATAAGCCTCCTTCTCTAAGACCTCATCGTTGCTCACACGCTCGGTTCATAATATCATTAGCATCCTTCTGTAGAACCACATCTCCGCCGCCTCGAGCCTCTTCTTCATCTTTGAGGAGACCGTCCAAAATTCGCTGCCGTAAAGAAGGACAGATGTCACGTAACAGTTCAGTATTCTTTTCTTTGTTACCAAAGAAAACCTCTGGTTTCGCAATACTCTGCCCAGATTGGGAATGCGTCCTTGACCATTCCAATATGTCTACGAATTTAGTTTGCATTATGCACCAGAAATTGTTACGGCCGAGGGGTTGATTTCAAAATCTTAGGCACTGGTTCTTGCTTCTTTTACATCCCATTTTATTTGATTTGATTTTTGGCTGTGAGATTTAGAAACCTTTCTTTTTTCTTCTTTGGTTGATATTTTACAATAAACAAGTCATGGAAAAAAGGAAGAAATTAAGAAAGAAAGGCAAGAAGGAATGAAGGGAAAGAAAGAAAGAAAGAAAGAAAGAAAGAAAGAAAGAAAGAAAGAAAGAAAGGCAAGAAGGAAGGAATGAAAAGGAAGGAAGGAAGGGAAAGAAAGAAAGAAAGAAATGAAGGGAAAGAAAGAAAGAAAGAAAGAAAGAAAGAAAGAAATGAACGGAAAGAAAGAAAGAAAGAAAGAAAGAAAGAAAGAAAGGCAGGAAGGAAGGAATGAAAAGGAAGGAAGGAAGGGAAAGAAAGAAAGAAAGAAATGAAGGGAAAGAAAGAAAGAAAGAAAGAAAGAAAGAAAGAAAGAAAGAAATGAACGGAAAGAAAGAAAGAAAGGCAGGAAGGAAGGAATGAAAAGGAAGGAAGAAAGGGAAAGAAAGAAATGAAGGGAAAGAAAGAAAGAAAGAAAGAAAGAAATGAACGGAAAGAAAGAAAGAAAGAAAGAAAGAAATGAAGGGAAAGAAAGGAAGAAAGAAAGAAAGAAAGAAATGAAGGGAAAGAAAGAAAGAAAGAAAGAAAGAAAGAAAGAAAGAAAGAAAGAAAGAAATGAAGGGAAAGAAAGAAAGAAAGAAATTAAAATAAGTACAACTGATGATGAAAGGATGAAAAAATGTTCATCAATTTTGACATTATTCTCAGTTCTTTTATTTTCCTTGTTTTACTCATTTTTATCCATAATTTTGAATGTGTTAAATTATTCAAGTTTTTAACAAGAAAAATCTCATGTTAAAAATTGCCACAAAGCATTGTTGATTTATCAAGCACCCTACGAGGCTGGCATCCCGCTCTCACCCTTTCACTGTCGAAACTCCTAAATGTAGCCGTATCTTCTACTCTAATAGCTTCATGTCTCGCACCTCTCGCCTGTGGAACTCCTTTCCCTTTTCCTGTTTCCCTGTGAGCTATAATCTCCAGCTATTCAAGTGTAATGTCAATCGACATCTCCAGTTGCCTTGATCTATCCACTACCCTCATCCTTTCTTCTATCACTCCTATCTGATCTTGCTCTAAATTTTCTGTAACCCCTTGCGTCCTTCCCGCCTTGCTTGGGGTGAAATGCTTAAAAAAAAAATCATTATTATAGTACATATAAGAAAGACAAAAGTCACGTAACAGCTCAGTATTCTTTATCCTCCTGTCTTGTAATACTCTGCCCAGCTTTTGGAATGTGTCCTTAGCCATCCCAATATGTCTACGGATCTCAGTGACGAACTTACCGTCCTCTGTCAAAATGCTTCCCAAACTTTTAAACTTCTGCGTCTGCTTGATTCTAGTGTCCCCAACCTGCAAATCCCATTTCGGGCTCATCATTTTTAATGATGACCATGCATTCTGTCTTCTTGTAGTTTATGCTTAGTCCCTTTGTCTCACTCTCTGTCGCTGCCTTCTGTAGGGGATTTTGTCATTTCTTTTCCTTGTCTACTACTGTGTCATCTGCGTATCTTATGTTAGTAAGACTGTGGCCGCCAATGATGAATCCCGGTAGGGTTTCCAACGGTGAAGATGACTACTACTACACACAATGACTAAAAGGTTTAACGTAGAAAGAAAAAAAAATCATTCCTTTAAATAATATGATGAACTAACCATTCTTCGCCTGAGGAAGGTCACAAGACTCGAAACACGTTTCGCGAAATATACACAATAAAGTATGAAAAAAGAGCCCTATAATAAACAAAAACTTTTGCAGATTTTCCCTCTTTAAAATATACACTTTTCTTTCGTTGGAACAACAATAATACCTCCGTTATATATATATATATATATATATATATATATATATATATATATATATATATATATATATATATATATAGTTAGTTAGTTAGTTAGTTTATGAAAAACTAGGTAATCCGTATGGGTAAATCTAAGGAGGATAAAATCCAGAGAGCTCAATGTAAATCCAGAGAAAATAAACCGTTTAAATGTGTCACTATCTGCTAACTCACTCATGTCTTCTCTCTCACTTCCTCACTTCGTTAATTTACATATGTTTAATACGGCTCGTCAAAAATGTGTAAATTTTCTTTTCATTTTTTGTTTGGAAGTAAAATCTGATAATCCGCAGTCCTTTAAAATGTCTGTGGTGAAATAATTTATTACATGGAACCTTAAAGCGGTCTGTTTTTATTTAATTTTTTTTTTTTTAAGCTTAGCAAGGCATGAAGCCATTAGGATGCAGGGGGTTGCAGAAGATTTGTAGCAAGAGCAGATAGGAGTGATAGAAGAAAGGATGAAGGGAAGAGTAGTGTGTAGATCAAGGTAACTGGAGATGTCGATTGACATTACATTTGAATAGTTGGAGATTATAGCTATCAGGGAAACAGTAATTGGGAAGGGTGTTCCACAGGCGAGAGGTGCGAGGTATGAAGCTATTGGAGTAGAAGAGACGGCTACATTTTAAAGTTTCTACAGCGTACGGGTGAGAGCGGGATGCCAGCCTCGTATATATATATATATATATATATATATATATATATATATATATATATATATATACATATATATATATATATATATATATATATATATATATATATATATAATATATATATATATATATATATATACTATATATATATATATATAATTAAGTTATAAGGAACTTGGTAAACCGAACTGGTAAATCCAAAGAGGATGAAATCCTGAGAGCTCAATGTTAGGACAGAGCAAATATGTAATGAAAAACAAACCACTTTAATGTACCATTACGATAATTAGGTGAAATAAATTATCGTAATGGTACATTAAAGTGGTTTGTTTTTCATTACATATATATATATATATATATATATATATATATATATATATATATTAATCACAGTAAACGCTACTTTCAGTGAATACTCATATTTTAGTAGCCGCTCCATTTATTTATTAAACAGTATATTTATTTATTATCGTTCACCGGCATATTTCAGAAACCTTAATAAAGAGGAATACGCGTTCACTGGCTGGATTCGAACCTGCGTTCCCATGAGCAAATGCACTGAAGTTAGATCCTACGTGCTTTTACCGAATCAGCTACGAAGAACTTTTGTCGATCAGGCAAAATCATTCTGGTCATAGACACTCAAAATGTTCATATCTGCTCAGGTTTGTATTCAAACGTAAACAATTTTTGGATGTGCGGGTGGTGCAGTGAATAATAATTCGGAATTGCTAATCGGAGTGCCAGTTTCTAATTCCCGTTGTGTTCTTTTTATTCATTTACGAACAAATACTCTCTTCCTCCCCAGGTATGGGTTAATTAGTAGGAGTTATATCACTAAATAATTATCTAAAACAAAAATACTTAAGAAATTTTATGGCTTTAAATAACCTGAAAAGGGTTGATAAACCGCAAAAAACAATCAATGAAATGCTGATTACCTACAGAGGCATGTTTTTTAGATTTATTTACATTTCTGGAATGTATAGAAACTACCGTGGCCACAAAGTGAGGGATCAGTTAATATATCTATTTTATGGGAATTGATCCCCCACTTTATAAGTTCTTATTACCGTAGCTACAAAGTAGGGGATCCCTTTATATACTGATTGTAATACAGAAATGATCCCTCTCTTATATTCTCATAATTTTTTTGTTTATCAAATTCAGATGTGGTCTGAATCCACTTTGTTTCCCCCAGCTATGGGTTAATTAGTAAGACTTGTGTCACTAAACAATAATTATCTCAAAAAATAAATTCTTACAAATCACAAATTCATTTCTGGCTTTAAATAACTTGTTAATAAGCCATCAAAAATCAATCAATCAATGAAATCCTGATTAGCTACACAGGCATGTTTTTTAGATTTATTTACATTCTTTGAAATATAAATATACAGAAATGACTGTGGCCACAAAATGAGGGATCCGTTCATATATTGATTGTAATGCAAAAGTGACCCCCATTTTCTATCCACATTATAATTTCTTGTTTGTTTGTTTATCAAATTCTGATTGGGTATGACTCCACCTCTTCTCCCTCCAGCTATGGGTTAATTAGCAAAACTTGTTTCATAAATCATTATATTCCTCTAGTCCATGAACGAAACACTGATTAGTGACTGTTAGATTTATTTGCAGTCTCTTGAACATAAATGTATAAAAACTACCGTGACTATAAAGTGAGGGATCATTTTAAATATTGATTGTAATATAGAATTGATCACCCATTTTATATCCACAATATAATTTTGTTTATAAGTTTATCAAATTCTGATTAGATATTAATATCCCTCTTCTCCCCACCAGATGTGAGTTAATTAATAAAACTATTATTTTCTCCCCACAATCGAAAAAAATATTTTCTGGCTTTAAATAAACTGCAAAGGGGTTGATAAACAATAAAAAACGAATTAATCAATCAAGTTTGTGTGAATGGACAAGGAGGAAGAAGTATGATAAAAATGTGAAAAATTTATTAGAAAACGTAAAAGAGTGCTATGATAGGCAAAATATCTAGAAAGGACTTCGCTCATAGAAGAATACGGTGGTAATTTGAAAAGTTCTAAGCCTCACCCAGAAAGAAGAGACATGGCTGAATATTGTTGTGGCAACACATTACTACTTCTTATAAAACTAGAAAAACTAATTCAGATTTCTGTCTCTTGGGAGTCGATTCTGCAAAATAGATTTACAAAATGAAACACGACATTAGTACAAAAAAAGAAGTTATCTAGAGCAATAATTATTATTATCAACTAATCAGACATCCACATTGCGTATCTATGACCGACCAAAGATTTCGCAATGTGAACACTCCTCAAGATCAAACGACCATCTTGTTATATTAAGCTCTATAATTTTTCATCTCAAATAAGAGGCTCTTTCAAAAAGTTCTAAGCCTAGCCCAGAAAGAAGAGTTATAGCTGAACATTTTAGCTGTGGCAACGCATTAACACTTCTTATAAAACTAGAAAAACTAATCCAGATTCCTGCTTCAATTTCTGTGTAGGTACGAGACCCGAGTAGTGATAAAATATCTGCAAAAGAAAGCTATGATACCCAAGGAATTCTATGAAGACATGGCACTACCCTTCCTATGCAACTGTGAAGAAGTGACCTGCAGAATTCAAGCGGAGCAGTAGAACAGAAAGGCGACCCTCGATGAATAAGAGTTTGTGATTTGAAAAACTCAACACAATTTAAGTTTCACGGAATTTCTGAATTGAAGAACTCAGATTTCGACCTGAATTGGAACTTCGGCCCAAATCGGTCTTTTGCCGGAATTGAACATATCGCCCGAATCAGAGTTCAAGTGAGGTTTTGAAGTTCCATAGAGTGAATGAAAAGTTATTTCTTCAAAATTATTATTGCTGTTTTCTAAGCTGAACCAGAGGTCTCTTTAGCTTTAAACTGGAGGCGCTATTAATTCTACGCATGAGCCAGTTTGAAAGTTCACAAGGGCGTTTTTTTTTAGATATTTTAAACCATATTGAAGACTGATTTTAGCAGAGATAAATTAGGTGCGCCTGCTATAGTTGTACAAGTTGTTCGTACACCGATCCCTATTCGACCCCTTGACTATCATCGCCCTTGCCACTCCTCACCGACCCCTAGGGTGTCACTCGGACCCCATTTGACAAACCTTGCTGTAAAGTATCCGCACCTCATCAATTACAAAAAAAAAAAAAAATGTAAATACTGATGAGTAGAAGTGTAAATTCTTTAGATGTTTCGTTTTTTATTCAGAAAATACCGAATGACCTCAGCAGTAAAAAGCGTAAAAAAGGAAAGGTTCCTCTGATGTATTTCGAGCGGCACTTGTAATGCCACATTGCAGCTTTGTGAGAAATTACTACGCTCTTCAAATCATTCCGACACAAAAAGTAAGTCGGTTTTTTTTACGTGTTTGTGGGTCATGATGAATAAGAATTGGGTGAAAGAAAATATCCGATGATCTCCAACACATTTTGCTCTGAAAAGATCAGAAAAGAGAATTTGCGGACGAAACGATGGCAAGGAAATTCGTCTCGTTGCTTTCATCTTATTTAATAAAAGACTAAAAGGACAAATCAGTATCTTAGATAATTTCATTTTACAAACATTAGACCCCCCTCTCTCTCTTTCTCTCTCTCTCTCTCTCTCTCTCTCTATCTATCTATCTATCTATCTATCCAGTCTGTTCATTATCTATCTATCTATCTATCTAACACAGGCACTCTATCTGTCTATCCCAGTCTGTTCATATCTATCTAATTTTCTTCACATCTATCTATCTATCTATCTATCTATCTTCTTCATATCTGTCTTATTTTGTTCATATCTATCTATCTATCTATCTATCTATCTATCTATCTATCTATCTATCTATCTATCTATCCAGTCTGTTCATTATCTATCTATCTATCTATCTATCTATCTATCTATCTATCTATCTATCTATCTAACACAGGCACTCTATCTGTCTATCCCAGTCTGTTCATATCTGTCTAATTTTCTTCACATCTATCTATCTATCTATCTATCTATCTATCTATCTATCTTCTTCATATCTGTCTTATTTTGTTCATATCTATCTATCTATCTATCTATCTATCTATCTATCTATCTATCTATCTATCTATCTATCCAGTCTGTTCATTATCTATCTATCTATCTATCTATCTATCTATCTATCTATCTATCTATCTAACACAGGCACTCTATCTGTCTATCCCAGTCTGTTCATATCTGTCTAATTTTCTTCACATCTATCTATCTATCTATCTATCTATCTATCTATCTATCTATCTATCTTCTTCATATCTGTCTTATTTTGTTCATATCTATCTATCTATCTATCTATCTATCTATCTATCTATCTATCTCAGTCTGTTCATATCTATCTATCTCAGTTGTTCCTCTCTATCTATCTATCTATCTATCTTATTTTCTTCACATCTATCTATCTATTTATCTATCTATCAATCTCAGTTGTTCCTATCTATCTATCTATCTATCTCAGTTGTTCCTATCTATCTATCTATCTATCTATCTATCTATCTTATTTTCTTCACATCTATCTATTAGGTTGGTGCAAAAATAATGACGTAATAATGTCGTTTTTTGACGTTAAAAAATACGTCAAAAACGACATTATTACGTCATTATTTTTGCACCAACCTAATATCTACTTATCTATCTATCTCTTATTTTCCTCATATCTATCTTATTCTCTTCATATCTATCTTATTTTCTTCATTTAGTTAATTTAGTTATATGACTAAACTTGAATTGTCTACTGATTTATATTTGTAGCCTAATAAGTAATGCACCGCGCCAGAAAGACGACAAAAAATGAAGAATGAGAGCTCATTTATTGTCGGAATATGGTTATTTATTTACCTTTCCATCCTGCTGGCTAAATTGTCATGGAGTGTAAAGGTAGAGAGCTATTTCTAAAAGAAAGACACTGATAATTACGGAAGAGAAGAAGAGAATGGGGAAGAAAGAGAAAAAGACGAGAGAAAGGTGAAAAAAGAAAGAGAAAGAGAAAAGAACACAGGAAGATTATGCTAGTGAATGAGAAATAAAAAGAGAGATGAGAAACGATGATGGAATAAGGTCGTGAAAGGAGGCGGGAGTAGAGATAGATGAAGAAACAAAAGAGGGTAAGAAGGAAGTAGTTATTAACGAGATGAGGAGAAAATATAGATTATACAGGAGAGTAATCTTTAGAAAGAACAAGATAGATGATGAATTGGACCAGAAGCAAAGTAGATCAAATTATGAAAAAAATATGGCGGAAAATTCCACGTTTAAATATTTTCTAATAAACCTGCAAAAATAATATAAGTATATATCTAGATACGATCAAATATGTTTTGCTATATATATATATATATATATATATATATATATATATATATATATATATATATATATACGTGTGTGTGTGTGTGTGTATTTATCCCTTGTGCAGTCAGAAACCCATCGGGATTAAAAAAAAAAAAAATCTTACTCAGCTTCTGATGAGTTGTCTTCCTCAGCAGCATTGCTCTGAAGCGGAACGACTAAGATTAACCATGGCGCCTGAGGCGTTCCCCGCCCAAAATGTCGAGGGAACTCGATCAATTTTTTCCCGTAGTGCTGTGGTGAATTGCCAAGGATTCTTGGTATTATTTTATTGGACACTTTGGAATTCGGGTTTCATAGATGGATGGAAACTGGGCTACCACAGAAAGAAATGGCAACTTACTGCGTGAAAAAATCTGCCTCGTCAGTCATGTATCGAAAGATACATGATCACCTAATCGCATGGCACATAAGTGACTGATTTACTACAAGAAAAGACCCCACACCTTCTCGACTGTATCCGAGCTTATGGAGTTCACAGCTCTACATTGCATTTAATTGTAAACTCAATAATGCTTTTGATGTCTATATAATATGTGCTTCACCAGGGTTACATTGGGTTTTGAATTCTGAATTGGCCTTCTCTTTCAAAGCTAGAGAGCCCAGTCTACTCTAATATTTAATCCACAGTTGCAGGGAGGAGACATTGAGTCATGCCTTTTCCCAAAGGTGTTTGTGCGAAACAAACTTGACCAGAATTCGAACACTGTTCACTGATTTCCTATTCTGTGCAGCTGACTTTCCCCTCCAATATTTCACGCGCAACTCCAAAATCTCACTTTTACAACCAAGACTCAAATTAATGGAAACTATTATACAAAAAAGAAACGATTTCTTCAAAGACGACAGAAACAGAATGTCCATTCTTATTGACATGGCAGTCTTCGCAGATTGGAATGTATTTTTGAAGATCCTCAAAATACTATCAATATACAAGGAGCTTATAACTGTCTTTTGTCGTAATTAAAACTCGTGTAACAAGCTCTCGCGTATCGTGCAACCCACCAAAACATTTTCACTTATAAAAAAATATTTTATTATGTATCTCGTGTATCATGCGAGTTTTTTTTTTTTTTTTGAGAGACCAAATTACAGTAGACGAACCTCTTTTCCTCTATCTCTTAATCCCATCTAATAGTTAAATAAGCTAAAAAAAAAGGAAAAGTGAATGATAAAAGTATCGTTAGTAAAGCTATACTCGATGCGTAAACGCGTACAGCCATAAACAACCGAACGAGAAAAAGTTAAACATCTTAAAAACGTAAACAATAAAAAAGATGTATATTTGCTATTGTTATAGACAAGCGTATGGTTGCAAGAAAGAAATACGACAACAGCAGAAATAGATTTACGTGGTTTATTTCAACAGGAACGTGAGGGTTTGGGACAGCTACCTTGTGGTATAAGTTCATAAGCCGGCTTCGGGGCTAGGTCGATCTCTCATAGTAGTTCACACATGTTGACGGTGGTTGATGCTCCCCTGCTGACAGCTGCTGACCGCTCTGCCTGACCGTGACAGGTCTGTTCCCTAGCCACCTGTGACTGCCTGTTGAACTTCCGTGTGACCCCTTTTATATCGTTTCTTATGGCTTAACAGGCTCGGAAAACAAAGCGAGTATAATTAGAAGGGAAGCATTTTTATTGGACGAAAAATAGAACACTTTAAATATTATTTTATTTTTCGACCGGAACTCGTGTGTCGGGAACATTTGTAAACGAAGATAATGGTCATTTTGTGAGGGGGCTTTGTCCTGTTCACATCCGGCTCTCGCTCTTGAGTATTTTGCCTGTAAATCAGCCGAGATATGTCTTATTTTATTTTATAACACTATGTTTGTACTTTATAATACGATATTAATATGTGAATTACATGCATTATTATTGGAGATAGTTAAGTAAAACAGCAGTTTTTATGAAAATCATGTTTATTTTAAATACAAGTGTACTTTTTGACTACAGTAAATAGTTGGTCAACAGAGTAACCAGAGACAGCAGTACATACGCTAATGTTATATACCGTGTATGATACGACCCCCTTAAAATTAGCTTCAAAATTAGATCTTCAAAAGTCGCATGATACGTGAGTATATATGGTAAGAGGAAACAACAAAAATCACATCTCGCGTGCCTAAGGTCTTTTGGTTTTGACCCGGCGTGTGATTATAAAATAAATGCAAGTCAAAAAGATTTTTTAATAAGAAGAAGAAATAATAAATAAATCTAATCATAATAAATCAAATCAAATCTAATCTCCCAGACATCGTGGCCAAAGACCACAAAAACAGAATATGCTTTCTTATTGACGTTATAGTCCCTGCAGATTGTAATGTATCTTTGAAGATCCTTAAAAAAAAAAAACTATAAAAATACTAGGAACTTGAAATCGAAATCTAAAAAATGTGTCACATGTGGACATCAATAATTTCAGTTGTAGTTGGAGCCCTCGGATTGATTGGAAAAGGTTCCAACAGACTCGTTGAAGAGATTCTTGGTAGTCCATGCCTTAAAGAAATATACACCCAAGTGAACTCACACATTACGAAGAGCTTTATAAAGGGTGTTTCATTAAGACGGATCAAAGTTATTGGAGTTTTTTTTTTTCTCTATTGGATCATGTTATTTAAGTCATGACAATTATGTGTGAAAAATAATATCGCCCAAATGTCCGCAAAGGCTTCGGTGGCACACCTCTACTCGATGGTCAAAATTTTTGATGACGTCTCTGCATAGTTGTTCCTCGATCTCACCAATATGCCTTATTATCTCATCCTTCAGCTGTTGAATTGTTCTTGGCTTGTTGGCATAGACCTTACTTTTGAGATGACCCCAAAGGAAAAAATCTAAAGGCGTCAAGTCGCACGATCATGGTGGCCAATTGACTTCGCTGTTTCGAGAGATGATTCGATCTGGGAACTTTTCATTCAAATTCTGTTTCAACGTTCATTTTCGTAACAGGCTTCGATAATTTGACACGTTGTTTGATTGTTAATCTTTCCATGGTTGAAATTTCCAAAGACTTAAGTTGTTAAATCTGAAAGAAAAAGGAAAAAATCATTAGAGGCTCAAACTTAATTCCCATTTAAAATCGATCCAACTTCTTGGAACACCCTTTATTTATAAAATATGTGTGATTTTAGGTTTGATTGTTCTTTATTTAAAAATAGCCAGCGGAAGATGTCATGAAACTATTTCTGACCTTAGGTCTCTGGTTGGGACCCGGAAGAAAATGTGTAGACAACAGAAACCCCAAGAAATTATTAAAAATAAAACGAATAAATATTTGATACATTATTTTCCGGTGCAGTAAGCTTTTTCCACATTCCTATCACTTATATCATAGGTTTATATTTCAAATTTGAATTCTAGCGTTCAAAATATTTCAGTACAAAGTCAACAAAATCGTGTATACCTTACTGAAAATATTCCTCAAGGTAGTTCCAATGTTGCCCATTAAATGTGCCATTTGCGCCTCGTGCAGTAGAAAGGGACAGCGGCTTGGTAGACAGATTTATCACTCGTTGAAGGGGATAGTTGATCTGTTAGACTAAAATGGCTGAAGTTGTCCCAAGAGACAGCTCCCTAACCACCCAAACCATGCACGGAAAACCCTGAAACAAACAACGATATGTATTTGAAACAGAGTTCTTTTCATTTCTCGCTGTGGAGTTTAATTAAACCTTATGTTTCCTTGCGAACGTGCATCGGACCTTTCCCGGGTTTTGTGCACACCGACGCGAACGAGATACAACTTGAGGTGCCATTGTCCTGAGGGAAACCCTGTTGGATGCTTACGTAACCACTTTTGGGAAGCAGGCACTTTCGTAAGCAAAATAAATGTGTCAAATGAGTACATTTCATAACATAGATTCTTTCTCTTTTTCCCCCTCCTAACTCTCGCCATCTTACTCTCACCGCCTCTCCTCTTTCTTTTCTACCTCATCACCTCCTCCTCTTTTATTCTCTTTCTTTTCCTCTCTCTCATGTTATCTATATCTCTTTTGTTTATTTTCTCTCTGTTACTTCTACACTTTTCATTTCTCTTTATCTTTCTCTCGCTCTTTCTATATCTATCTATCTATCTATCCATCTATCTATCTATCTATCTATCTATCTATCTATCTATATATATATATATATATATATATATATATCGTCTCTCTTTCAAGGAATGGACAATTTCTCAAGTGTCCACATATTGCAAGACGTACAATACAACAAATGAAATATGGCTGGAGAAACATCGAAAAATTGTAGTGAGAAGTGAGGCAATGTAATTGGGCATAGTTGATCATGTATAGCGGGAAATTGGTAGTCATCAGCCCCTGTGGAATGAAGTGAAAATACTCGACAAAAGAAGAGTACTGGAGGGTTAGACGTCTGAAAGAATCAGCGCATATGCTAAGCTATGAAGATCTCATTAGTAGGCCTAGCATAGAAATAAATACAATATGGGAGCCGTTAATAAAGAAAGCCAAATGACAGTAAGTCTTCAACCGCAGTAGAAGCAATCAAAACATTGGCAGCAGCAGCAGTTGTAGCCTAATCAGCAGCTAGGTTAGGTTTCAATTTTCAAGTTCACTACAGCAAGTTGTCCTACGGAACAATGGCCTAGTTGATAAAAGTGATGAAATGATGGTTATGAATTCAATCCCTGGTTCGGACAGTATGTAATTGCACTCGGAATGGGTGTCTACCCCCGTAGATTAAATAAAGGGTTCAGTTCAGATTGCCCTGTAGGTTAACCGGATCGATGTACACCTGAGGAAGGGTCACAACGGCCGAAACGTTGTGAAGCAACAACAAAGATGAGGACAATAATCTGAATATAAATAATGTAAATAATAACAACTCCTGATCCCAGAAATTCATTCCTTGTAGATTACCCAGATCGACAAACACCCGATGAAGACCGGAGAGCGCAACGGCTGAAACGTTGTGATAACAACAACAAAGATAATGAGAATAGTCCGAATATAAATAGTGTAAATCATGATAACTCCTGATCCCAGAAATTCAGGCAGACAAGATGTAATCAGATCGGCAAGATTTCTTGGCCTATTCGGCGATGAAACATGAACTAAGGTTTGTTTATAAGTTGTTTTATTTTATTTTATAATAAAAGTAAGAAATGAAAGAATGGAAGAAAATGTGAGGAAAAGAGAAAAAAAAAGACAGAAGAAAAAAACAGGAACTTTGCAAAGAATAAAAGAGAAGGAGAAGAATTGAAAAGTGAGCGAAGAAAGAAGAGAAGGAAACGTAAAGAAAATCAAAAGGAAAAAGAAAAAGGAAAAAGAAAAAGGAAAAAGAAAAGAAAAAGTATATAAACAAGAATAAAAACGATCAACAGAAAAAGAAAAACGGAAATAAATTTTAAAAAAAGACGAAAAAAATGGACAAAAAAAATTAAAAAGTAGAAAGAAAAAATAGCGAATTTACAAAAAAAAAAAACCCAAATAAACAGGAAAGTGAGATAAAAAAAAATAGCAAAAAAGACCAAAATTTAAAAAAAAACTACATATATTCCCTCTAAATAGACGAGATCTCGTTTTGGTTGATAACGAGAATGCCCCGTTTCCGGTCTAATTATTTTGATCAATCCAAAAGGTTTGTGGCTAATGGAATATCGCTTGTAGATATCTCATTTACTTGTTGCAGTAAGAGACGAA
The DNA here is from genome assembly GCA_963932145.1 of Acanthosepion lycidas. Lineage (NCBI taxonomy): Eukaryota > Metazoa > Mollusca > Cephalopoda > Sepiida > Sepiidae > Acanthosepion > Acanthosepion lycidas. Next base: position 78,690,652 of record OZ010608.1, on the reverse strand, counting down.
TCTTATCAGTTTTGGCAAATAGATGTCGAATTCTTTCTTCAAAATATAACCATTCCAAGCAGTAATGTCAAGAAGATGTAAAAGCGTCAGTTTAGGAACTAAATGCGCTGTTCTATCGGCGAAAGACATTATGGTTTGTCCGCATGGCTTATGGCTGCACTAATGTCTTGCTTACAGTGAAATATTTCTTTAAAATTGAAATATCGCATGGATAATGATTACATTTTCATTCCATTTACTCGTTCGTTTTTGCGTTTGAAAACGAGGCAATCACTTTTTATTTTTCATTTCGAGAGCATTAATTTTACATTCAATGGTGTTTTGGTTTCATAATTTTTAAGACATTGATATAGCAAGTTTATTTTAGGAAAATATTGGTGAAAAAATATGAATTTATGTGAAGGTATGGATTCAGAGATAGATATCAACAAACTAGGACAGATACGAACTGGGCTATATATATATATATATATATATATATATATATATATATATATATATATATATATATATAAATATATATATAGTTAACAGTTAATGTATTCCAAAAATGAAAATGGTTACATGTATAGCCGAAAGCGTTCGGATAAAGAGAACAGTCGGAGAGTTTTTATATAATTTATCATCGGTAAAGAAAAAAATTATTAGATCACATGAAAAATTGTATAAAGAAACTAAATCAAAGTAGCTTATATGTCGTATTCAATGAAATGTGCATGAAAGAAAGATTGCGTCCAAATTATACATATATATATATATATATATATATATATATATATATATATAGAGAGAGAGAGAGAGAGAGAGATAGAGAGAGAATCGGAGAGAATCAGAGAGAATGAAATAGATAGATGAACAAACTGATATGCATGCCAACAGACCGACTAGATAGATAGATAGATAGATAGATAGATAGATAGATAGATAGATAAACCGACTGACATAGATGCAAACAGAGTGATATATATATATATATATATATATATATATATATATATATATATATATATATATATATATATATAGCGGTATATATAGATACATATATATATATAGCGAACAAACTTAGGTATATCAAAATAGAGCGAGAGAGATATATAGTTAGAGAGATAGTCACAGAGTTTGACATAGAGACAAATTTTGCGAGATAGAGAGATGACCAAACTGATATAGATGCCAGCAGAGCTTGCTAGATAAATAGACAAATAGATAGGGAGATGGAGAGAGGGAGAGAGATTAACAGAGGCAGCTAGCTAGCTAGCTAGCTAGCTAGATAGATAGATAGATAATGAACAGGCTGAGATAGATAGATAGATAGATAGATAGATAGATAGATAGATAGATAGATAGATAGATAGATAGATAGATAATGAACAGGCTGAGATAGATAGATAGATAGATAGATAGATAGATAGATAGATAGATAGATAATGAACAGGCTGAGATAGATAGATAGATAGATAGATAATGAACAGGCTGAGATAGATAGATAGATAGATAGATAGATAGATAGATAGATAGATAGATAGATAATGAACAGGCTGAGATAGATAGATAGATAGATAGATAATGAACAGGCTGAGATAGATAGATAGATAGATAGATAGATAGATAGATAGATAATGAACAGGCTCAAATAGATAGATAGATAGATAGATAGATAGATAGATAGATAATGAACAGGCTGAGATAGATAGATAGATAGATAGATAGATAATGAACAGGCTGAGATAGATAGATAGATAGATAGATAGATAGATAGATAGATAGATAATGAACAGGCTGAGATAGATAGATAGATAGATAGATAGATAGATAGATAGATAGATAATGAACAGGCTCAAATAGATAGATAGATAGATAGATAGATAGATAGATAGATAGATAATGAACAGGCTGAGATAGATAGATAGATAGATAGATAGATAGATAGATAGATAGATAGATAGATAATGAACAGGCTCAAATAGATAGATAGATAGATAGATAGATAGATAGATAATGAACAGGCTCAAATAGATAGATAGATAGATAGATAGATAGATAGATAGATAGATAATGAACAGGCTGAGATAGATAGATAGATAGATAGATAGATAGATAGCAGTGAAAAGGCCGTAGTAGATAAAGAGAAAAGTCTGTAATAGATAGATAGATAGATAGATAGATAGATAGATAGATAGATAGATAGATAGATAGGTGTGAAAAGGCCGTAATAGATAGATAGATAGATAGATAGATAGATAGATAGATAGATAAGAATGATGTTATATAAATGTATAGACTGAAACATTAGAATGATCAAACTAATTCAACAAAGAGTGATAAATAAATTGACTCTGGAAGCCACCAACACGTCTCATCGTAGTTTAAATTAGCATTTCATATAATACCTAAAATGTGTCTGTATAAATTCTCATATTAGTTTGCTTTGTCGATTTTTCTTCGGCCGTAAATGTGACGTTTTTTTTTTTACGAACCTTTGTTCCCATTGGAAGGTCTTTTCTCTCGTTCAAAATTCAATTTCAAAGCGGGAAGAAAAACAGAAAAGTTTCATTCGTTGAAACCATCCGGTACCGTTTATTGCACGAAGCTTATTTAAGAAATCAAATTTACATCCGTATTAAGTAGTCCAGCACACAAACTGCTGAGATGCACCCTTCTTCTTTTATGCAATGGGTCCTCTTAGGACGTGCGCGGTGGTGGCTCTCCACAACATTAATTTTTTCCCTAAGTAACTTTTGATAATTTTAATTCATTGTCCTTAACCTGCCATTCATATGCTTCTTATGCGCAATGTCTCTTCAGAGCGCAGATGATTGAGACTCTCCACAACGTCCTCTCCTTGTTGCTCTATATAACTTTTGAGTCTTTACTATCCCTACTTGTCCTTGTTTTACTATCCACACGCTTCATTTTTATGTACCATTTCCTGACAGGATGTGTATGATTGAGGCTCTCCACAACGTCTTGTCTTTGTTGCTACAAATAACTTTTGAGCTTCTACCATCCCACTTGCCCTTGTTTTGGCATCTACACGCTTCATCTTTATGTGCCATTTCTTAACAGGATGTAGGTGATAATTGCTCTCCACAATGTCCTGTCTTTTGTCACTTTAAATAAATCTTTGATAATGGCTTAAGTGAGCCGAAAGCTTAGACTGTATTAAAAAAATATGGATCACTATTGTGAATTTCTTTCTTCTTTCAACGATAATGTTATTAAACTTATCAGACGTTACGAAAAAAATTTACATAAAATAAATAGACAACACTTGTCTATATTATTTAATGAAACGTGCATGAATATATATATATATATATATATATATATATATATATATATATATATATATATATAAGGCTGAAACACTAATATTCCATGGTTATAATTTATTACATTGGAATCATATTCACGATCCAATTCACCAGACCGTTTTTGAATTTGTAGGTCTGGTGAATTGGATCGTGATTACGATTCCAATGTAATAAATTATAACCATGAAATATTAGTGTTTAAGGCTTTTACATTATATTCTTACTCTGTCTTGTACATTGAGCTATACCCGGATTTTATCCTCTTGTATATATATATATATATATATATATATATATATATATTGACCACTAATATTATATATATATATATATATATATATATATATATATATATATATATATATATATTAGGTTGGTGAAAAATAAATGACGTAATAATGTCGTTTTTTGACGTATTTTTAACGTCAAAAAACGACATTATTACGTCATTATTTTTGCACCAACCTAATATATATATATATATACGCGCTCTCCCGTCGATTTCGACGTACGAAGATCCGACAACCACATTCTGTTTTTTTATGTTTGTGTTGTATGTGGCACATAAGTTCCTCTAGTAACCTGCATACAAGTCCACATATTGTGCAACAGTGAGAATCTCGAGACATAGCCACAGGAATATTTGCTAACGTGTTTGCCATTCTTTCTCGTATTGGCCGGTCATTACAAGTAATTTAAAAACTTAAACGGTCAAGTTACAAACTGAATACTTGGAAACAAGAAAAAGAAGATGACTCTACTTACAGTCTCCCTATTCATATCCGAAAATTATCTCGGCTTTTCGCAGTTTGGGGAGGTCTTGGGGGTCTCGTCCATTAAAAGCAAGGCGGGAATAGTCAGAGGCGATTTTGAAATAGCTATTACTTTAAATAGAAAGCAGTTTATGGAAATACCTAACACATTAATGTGTGAAGGAAGACTGATTTATATCATTGTAGTGGGGTGTCGACTACTCTGTTGGGCTTGTGGGGTCGCGGGGCATTTGTCGAGGGCTTGCCCTGGACAAAACCCAAAAAGAAATGTGATGAATACGGCCAACATCACAGACAACAACAAAATCTGTAAAGATAAGAGAAGAGTGGACGGAAGTAGGGAAGAAGGACTCCAAAGGGACTACCACTTCCCTTGAAGGGAAGTGGGTAGTCCCTTTGGAGTCCTTCTTCCCTACTTCCGTCCACTCTTCTCTTATCTTTACAGATTTTGTTGTTGTCTGTGATGTTTGGCGTATTCATCACATTTCTTTTTGGGTTTTGTCCAGGGCAAGCCCTCGACAAATGCCCCGCGACCCCACAAGCCCAACAGAGTAGTGACACCCCACTACCATGATATAAATCATGAAATCCGTCCTTGGTTCGCCAGTCAAGAAACAAGAGGAAATTAATTCAAGGAGCCTCCCTTCTTCCCCTCTGAAAGCATCACTGAGTCTCCTTCCCAACACCCCTCACCCCCCCCAATACCACTGCAGCCGGAGATATTTCCATTCCTCTCCCCCCACCTTTCCACCAGCACAACGTCTAGCGACTTCCCAACCCCCAGGCCATCCCACCAGAGTTCTTCTCATAAGAAGAAATCCCCGGGGGTGGGGTAAGAACATGTCAAATAGACAAGCGGGCAATAGAAAAGGTCACTTCAACACAAAAGTTAAAAACCTAATTCAAAATAACAGTGGACGGGTGCTCTATAGAAGACCCCCGAAATTTCCCCAAAAGCCGCTGGGATAATAACTTGGATTAGAAACACAGGCAGAGATCTTAAAGTGTCGGATAATCTACACGAAGCAACTGATGCCTTTCCGAAGATCCGTATAGTAGAAATGAGAATTCCGGACCGGAAAAAAAAAAACTACAAAAATATTGTGCGTGAAGTGTCCCAGGAATCCTCCATCCTTCATTATATAGGGCGTTAAAACTGACCTATCCCTCGGAAATCGGTTGAATTGTCCTAGATGGTCGCATGACAACAGAGATGACAGGGGGCCTCGGATAATCCGTCGGCGTGCTTTTATCCGCAGATTTCCGTCCAGGTTGTGACGAGGGGAATCAACTTGGAAAATGTTTCTCAAGATAGCTCGTTTGAATGCGAAGGGCTTGAGGGATCGGAGTAAGGCCTCCCGCCTGCTTTGTGATCTTCTGTCCGTCAGCGTAGATGTAGCTGCGATCCAGGAAACGCACTTTGTTTGCAAGGTTGATGCTCATGTGCTGACGAACGACTATTTTGATTATTCACCATACGTGGACCAGCCGGCCAGGGGTGTTTCCTTACTGGTTAAACGTACCCCTGATGCGAAGGTGGACCTTGTCCATGTCGATGCAGAGGTGGGGGGGTGATCGTGGCAGATATAACCGTGAACAGTAGTTCGTTTCGGGTCGTTGCGGTTTATGCGCATTTGAGGCCGTTCTTGGTTGATTCTTCGCGCTTTGTCTTAGTGGGAACTGGAATGCCATCCGGGAACCCAAGATAGACAGGAGACGGGGAGCTAGCGGAAGGTCATTGGGCGACCGTAGCCTCGTTGATCAGATCGGCGAGTTTAGTCTCGTCGATAGATACAGGGTCGATCACCCTGGGCGGGAGATGTGGGCGTTCTCTCGTAAGTGGCCGTCTACCCAGGTAGCTACTAGTTAGGCTATTCAGATTGTAGACTCGTCTGTGCTCAGATAGCGTTAGATGCTGGGGATGGAATTGTTAGACCTTTTCATGACGGTCGTCTTCGAGTATAGAATCCAGAGGTTGGCAGTGAATATTTCGGAGACAGTAGGAAAGCGTAGTTCAGGTTCGCAGTGGATATCTTAGAAGAGCGTAGTTCTTCCTTCTATCCTCTTCGCCTGTCAAGTTAGCACTGGTCCTTCCGGTAGGTTAAACAAAGATGGCTGCCTTTATACACGACGAATACAATGTTCTGCGGCTTCTGATTGGCTAAGCTTCTATTGGTAGACTATAAAGGAAGTTGAGTCATCTGGATTGTCTCACTAGTCATAATATATACACAAAAAACCGTAACAAGAATGGCTTGAAACTGGAAGTTCAGTCTGTCTTAATTGGATAGGCGGGATTTCCAGCAACAGCTAATTAAACTAGTGCAGCAGGAACTAGGGGTGGTTATTGGCAATAAGTGATGGGAGAGACTTAAGGATAGTATTAGGTCCTTCACCACCGAATACAGCCAGCAGCTCATACTAAATAATGCTAAAAAGGCGGCAGTGGGGATGACTTCCTAGATATATGTTTAGCTTGGCAGACGTTGGCGCACGCGGATAGCGAGCCATACCAGGGTCAGGTAGTTAGACATAGGTTAAACAAGATGTTTAATGATGTCGCGAACATGGGCGCACAATTGTGCAAGGAAGAGATATCGAGGTTCTGATCATTACATTCGTGAAGTTAGAGCCCTGAGGGCCGTACTCTGAAGTCGACTGACGACATGTGCGAGCTGTTTCGGCGGCATTTCGAGAGCCGGTTTACCAAGGAGTCTGCGATGAGTTTCGCGGTTATTTGGCTGAGTTTCCTCGGTTTTCGCCGACTGAAGCGGCTAGTTGCGAGGGTGAGATCACGGAGGACGAAGTCTACTTGGCATTGAAGAGAGTTGGCAGAGGTAAGTCTCCGGGACTTGATGGTTTACCCTATGAATTGTATTTGAGGCTGTCGCATATCTTTGTGCCGATTTTGACTGTCGTGTTCAACAACTGGTTTCGGCAGGTGTCCATCCCCAGTCGGCTCACGCTGTTGAAAAAGGGCAAGGATGGTGGGGGGATTTAGATGATTACAGGCCCATAAGTCTGCAAAACGTAGAGTTAAAGATTTTAGCCAAAATCCTGACGGAGCGTTACCGAGAGTCTGTTGGGACCTAATCAGACGTGTGCTATGAAGAGCTGAGCAATTCAGAGGAAACTGCATCTAACCCGCGCGATCCTAGAGGGTGCAAAAGACGATGAGCAAGCCGCGCTGTTCATTTTGGATCAGTCCAAGGCATTTGATAGGGTCGACCATCGGTGTCTGACTGCTGTCCTGCAGAACGCCGGATTCAAACGCAACTTCTGCACGTGGATTAGCCTGCTGTATCGCTTCCCCTAGTGCTGTCGTATAAGTGAATGGAAGGCGGTCGTGCGCTTTTGCGCTGTTTCGGTCGGTTCTTCAGGTTTTCCCACTGTCGCCCCGACTTTACGCTTCGGGGTTGGAGCCTCTCCTTCGCCGGCTGAGGGACGGCGCGTGCAGTCCGGCCCTACATATAATCGCTGTCCCTGGTAGGGCTAGATCTAGGGTTTCCGTGTACGCCGATGATGTATCCATTTTCATGTACTTCAGCGACATTGAGGTGGTACAGAAAGCGCTTGAAAGGTATGAAAAGGTCACAGGGGCCAAGATTAACCGTAACAAGTCTTCCGGCTAGAGAATAGGTGCCTGAAAGGGGGTCTCTCTTCCGGGGCCTATTGATTAGACAGACGGTCCTGTTCGCATTCTTGGAGTGTGGTTTGGATCCAGCCTTCATATGGAAAAAAAACTTGGTCAGAAGTACAGACAAAGGTCGGAGCGCGGTCTGGACTTTGCTCCGAATGAGGTTGTCCTTGAAGGGTAGAACTGAAGCTTATGCCACCTACGTCTTTCCTTTACTGGTTGGATGTACTTCCTCTTTGCAAGGACCACAGGAAGGCGATGAAGCGCGTGTTGTCCATCCTCTTGTGGAATGGGCGCAAGCAGAAGGTCAGTAAAGAAGCGTGTGTCAAACGTCCGTTTCATGCGGGTGCCTGGGATTGCCATACTTGCTGAGTCATCGACACGCCTCGAGGTTGGCTATCCTACGCCGCGTTTTGACAGAGGATTCGATTTTGATGGGGAGTGTTAGGGACACCTTCCCTAGCAGGTCCAGGAAATTGTCGACTTTCCTCAACAAGTGTCGAGCGGCTTTTCCTCGATCCAGTGACCTTTCACGGCCTCGGAAGGTCTTTTATCGTGAATTAGTGGAGAGGGTCGCGAAGTCTTTGTGTGCTGTTGGGCTTGTCGCCTGCCAAGTTTCTCTCTTTCTGGTCTTGGACGCCAGCGGTGAATTACCTCACAAACCCTGAGTTTTCGCTTACGTGGCAATTGATTCGAAACGTGTAATCTCTCAATGACATGGCCTGCAGATGAGATTGGGTGGATTTGATCGACTGTTACCGGTGTGACCTTGGTTTAGAAGAAACGGCTTCGCACGCTTTCTACCACTGTGTTTAGGTGAAGATCAGAACTAATAGAAAGCGTTTGGCGCCTACGGATTTCAACGAAAGGTGAGTGAAAGTAGCGAGTTTGGTTCATGTGAAAGGGGCTATACTTGAGATCCTTTTTTAAGTCCTCTTCCTTACAACGGAGCGGTTTCCTGTGAACCCTCCCCTGGTTAAGTTAGACTCTCTTTTGTGTACCTAGTTAATGTGAGTGAGTGTCGTCCCCGGCCTGTTCTCGGCTCTGCTGTTATGAACCAAGTTGTGATTCCATGTTTTTTGGTTTCTTTTTCATCTCGACTGGTTTAGTCTTTGATTTTCCCACGGCCACATTTATTTTACCCTAGACATTCTATTAAAGAGTTAGCTTCTTGATTCTGTCTGATGACAGAATAGAGCGGCAACTCTTATTTTTGAGGGGTGGGCGGGACCTACTAACATGTCATTTTCTGCTTTACATGGTGAGATTCGAACCCGGGTCTCATTGTCAAAATGCGAAAATTCTAAGCACTCGGCCACGTGTACATTGGGGAAAATAATACTACCCAAATGTCCGCCAAATTTGAAAGAAAAAATCATAAGACGCTTAAACTTAATTCACATTTACAATCGGTCCAAGTTATTGGAACACCCTATATATATATATATATATATATATATATATATTGTACACACACATATATGATTACGGCTCTCCAGAACTTCCTGTCTTTTGTTATTCTAAATAACCTTTAAGCTTTTAGCAACACTTCTTGCCTTAGCAAAACTAATCGACAAACAGTGGCTGTTGTCTTTAATATTATATATATATATATATATATATATATATATATATATATATATATAATAATATTTTTTGTTTAAAAATATGATTCCTTCGCTACATAAGAGTTCTCATGTTTCAAAAACGAGAGCCGAAATCATCCAAATAATTAATAAAATTAAGTTGGATTGTGGTGTTTCGTCCCGTTTCATCTTCAAGCGAAATTTTAGGAATAAGCTATCTCTCGGTTTACGTGTATTTTTACAGAATTTGTTATTGTGGGAGTGGCTAGACTATTTTCCTTCTTTAAGTGGTCAGGGAGTTAATTCTTATCAGTAGATTTATCATCCTCTGAGAGGTTTTGCTAAGGTTGGGTAGGGTATCTATTTCAAGGCTAATGTTTACGGTCATCCTTTAGTTGGTTCCCAGTGAAGGATATTTTTATGGCGCGCCTACAGTCGTTATGTGTCTGGAGAATTGTCTTTTATTATTGTCTATCTGATTATCAATTTATTTATTTGTTTATTTAAGTGGGTGTTTAATATAGATCGCTTTGCATTGAATTTCAGTTTGTTTGTTTTTTTTTGTCGACGACAAAAAGGGTTTTTCCTATTTAAAGGTTTGGCTGAGCTTTTTAGAATTTTACTTAGCTATGTTTTTTTTTTTTTTTTTTTTTTTTTTATGCTAATTATCTAATGCGAAAGTCTGTTGATGTCGGCAAAAAACCGTTAACTCCTGCCTATGGTTTAATAATTTTTCATTATTTAGGAATTTAATGATGTGTAGTTTTTCCTATAAGCATAAGAGGCATGGGTCATCCCAGGTTCTACAGGTTCTTGTTCTATTTACTATTTTCCATTTTACTTTTGGTGTTTTATTCGTTTCCTTTAGATGCCAGAAATATTGGGATAGAGATGTCTGATTTCTATTTTGAATATTGTTGAAAGAGCTCTTGTGTTGTCTCCATCTAATTTTAAAATTATTCTTTGTTGATCCTATGTATATCCTATCAGTGTTAGGGCTCTCAATGGATGAGATAGTGCATTGGTATACCACGGATTTTGTGAGGAATTTATTTTCCAACGGGCAGTTTTTAGGGTTTCTACAATCGCATAATTTTTCGTTATTTTTATCTAGTTTTAGTTTATGTGTTTTATTACTGTTTTGGTATGCGTGTTTTTCTAGGATTTTCTTATTGTGTCTTTTTATGATTCTTTCTATATTTTCAGTGCAGCTGTAACTCAGTTTCAATGTGTTTTTGTTAAAGATGTTGCTAAGTTTGCTATTAGTGGGAAAGTGCTTTTCAATTAAAGCTAGGAACTTATGGCCTAGTTTGGTGCTGACCATTTGGTTGTACGGTGGGGTATACCAGATGATTTTTCTTTTCCTGTTTCTCTTATTATTGGTACTAACGTTTCTATAGGTTATGTTAAAGTTTTTGTATCCGCTGTTTTTCAGGGCTGTGTTGTAAAAACTACTGTGCTGTTGGAATATTTCTTTATTTGCTGAGTTCATACTTATTCTTTTCTCTATTGATGTGGGTATATGCTTAATTATAGATGGAGGGTGGTTTGACTTAGGATGTACATACAAGGGATTAGTGTTAGGTTTTCTGTAAGGTAGGTGAACGTTGTTAGTTAAGTCTAGGGTTACGTCTAGGAAGTTTACTTTTTTTAATTTAGTGTTGACTATTGTTTTTAAATTTAGTTTCGCGAATTCATTGTAAATTGCCTTTCTAATTTTCTCTGTTTTAAAGCTTGTGGAGCTCCTAACTACCATGAGCCCGTCATCTCTGTACAGCCCGATGTCCCCAACGTCCAGTTCACGGTGGGCGGTTAGATTGTACAGTATAAATAGACCGACAAGGTCCGAAGATTCTGCAGAGTCTAGAGATCCCATGGTAATGTCAAAGTTGTCATTGGTGTTTTTTATCCACTGGTCCCCATTATGGATGAGGACAGATTTCTTTGCACTGAGAATAATGTTTGTTTCTTCTTCAGTTAAGTCTGTATATACCGTAGCAAACTCCAGGGCAGTCGTGAAGAGGTCTTTTGATATTGACTGGTAGTAATCGACAATATCGAACTGGATTAGGGTGCATTCGGGCTTATTTTCGATGTTGGTAAACCAGTTTATGACTTCTTTGGTGTTAATCCAGAGTGTTAATCCAAGTTGTTTTTTAATTTGGCTAGTGATCCTTTCCAGGATTTTTTTGCTTATCTTTCCTATGTCGGGTCTAGTAGGGTTTATCATTCTGGTTCCTAGCTTTAATTGAAGTTCCTAGCTTTAATTGAAAAGCACTTTCCCACTAATAGCAAACTTAGCAACATCTTTAACAAAAACACATTGAAACTGAGTTACAGCTGCACTGAAAATATAGAAAGAATCATAAAAAGACACAATAAGAAAATCCTAGAAAAACACGCATACCAAAACAGTAATAAAACACATAAACTAAAACTAGATAAAAATAACGAAAAATTATGCGATTGTAGAAACCCTAAAAACTGCCCGTTGGAAAATAAATTCCTCACAAAATCCGTGGTATACCAATGCACTATCTCATCCATTGAGAGCCCTAACACTGATAGGATATACATAGGATCAACAAAGAATAATTTTAAAATTAGATGGAGACAACACAAGAGCTCTTTCAACAATATTCAAAATAGAAATCAGACATCTCTATCCCAATATTTCTGGCATCTAAAGGAAACGAATAAAACACCAAAAGTAAAATGGAAAATAGTAAATAGAACAAGAACCTGTAGAACCTGGGATGACCCATGCCTCTTATGCTTATAGGAAAAACTACACATCATTAAATTCCTAAATAATGAAAAATTATTAAACCATAGGCAGGAGTTAACGGTTTTTTGCCGACATCAACAGACTTTCGCATTAGATAATTAGCATAAAAAAAAAAAAAAAAAAACAAACATAGCTAAGTAAAATTCTAAAAAGCTCAGCCAAACCTTTAAATAGGAAAAACCCTTTTTGTCGTCGACAAAAAAAAACAAACAAACTGAAATTCAATGCAAAGCGATCTATATTAAACACCCACTTAAATAAACAAATAAATAAATTGATAATCAGATAGACAATAATAAAAGACAATTCTCCAGACACATAACGACTGTAGGCGCGCCATAAAAATATTCTTCACTGGGAACCAACTAATGGATGACCGTAAACATTAGCCTTGAAATAGATACCCTACCCAACCTTAGCAAAACCTCTCAGAGGATGATGAATCTACTGATAAGAATTAACTCCCTGACCACTTAAAGAAGGAAAATAGTCTAGCCACTCCCACAATAACAAATTCTGTAAAAATACACGTAAACCGAGAGATAGCTTATTCCTAAAATTTCGCTTGAAGATGAAACGGGACTAAACACCACAATCCAACTTAATTTTATTAATTATTTGGATGATTTCGGCTCTCGTTTTTGAAACATGAGAACTCTTATGTAGCGAAGGAATCATATTTTTAAACAAAAAATATTATTATAATATAAGCTCTACTTCTGTATGGAGCACTGTCTTCTTAAAAATAAAAACAAAAATACTAAGGAACCCCGGATTATGCACCCAACGTGTTCTTTTCTATTTTCTGCATACCTGCACAAGGATACATATATATATATATATATATATATATATATATATATATATATATATATATATATATAGTAAGGTAATGAAGGGTTTGGTAATCCGTATGGATAATTCCAAAGCGAATGTAATCCAGAGAGCTCAATGTAACAACAGAGCATATATCATATATATATATATATCAACGCCATGACTTGATGAGACACCAGTAGTTTTGAAACAAAATTGCAATTTTTGTAGTGTTATAACATACATTTGTTATAATTTTGAATATATATATATATATATATATATATGTATGTATGTGTGTGTGTGTGTGTGTGTGTGTGTGTGTGTGTGTGTTATCTTTATTAAAGGTATTTTTGTCGACTAATTTTGTTAATCGACTTTTGAAGATTACGAATTCTCCTTCTCAGATCAGTCGGAAATTATGTCAGAAATTGTCCAAAGTCCATTTCGGCAGAAATATGGTCCAAACTTTCGGTGTCCTGAAATTATAATCAGAATAGGTGGAGAAAAATGTTAAGTATCTCAGAACTAGTGAGAAAGTCGAAAACTTGGATTATATTTCGAAATGAACTTTGAACAATTTCGAGCGGAATTTCCTCCTCATCTGTGAAGGATCATTCGTAACTTGGAAAAGTCGATTAATAAAATTAATACACATAAAAAGTCTATTGTCATTAATAACATTTGCCTTAAAGAATATTTGTCGCCTAAATATACAGAACGTATATAAATGTAAAAGACAATAGGAAAACTGTGATATCAGCCAACGCGTTTCGTCCAATGTGGACTTTTTCAAGGCAAAAACGAAATGATAAAACACGTGATGGTACTTGACGTCATTTTCAGTTGACAATATGAATATAATAGCGTTTTCTGAATTCTTCCAGTTGCAAAGGACATTTTGTTTTGTTATTATTAGTTACTTTGTTTAATAAACTCATTTCATTTTTGCCTTGAAAAGTCCACATTGGATGAAACGCATCGGCTAATATTACAGTTTTCTTAGTCTTTTACATTTATAAATATTGTCTTTTTCTACACGTTAACTTTTCATATATATATATATATATATATATATATATATATATATATATGTGTGTGTGTGTGTGCGTGCGTGTGCGTGTGTGTGTGTATGTATGTGTGCGTGTGTGTATCTTGTTCAGATTTTTTGTTAGGTTCTCTAAATTCAAAATCATATGCTGGATTTAAATTTTGGAGTTTTACTTAATGACCCGGCGAAAATCGTTGGTAATTTATACATTATCTTTTTTTTTTTTTTTTTTTTTTCTTTTTTTTATGGAGAAGGGATAAAAGAGTGTTTTATTGAAAGTCTGGAGAAGTTTGCAAATTAAATGCGTTTAACGCGTGCTATTTAAGGTAAGCCTGTGCAAAAGCATCTTTTATTAATCTCTTATGACAAACAGATGGTGTATGCCAACAAAGCAAAAGGGCTGAATTTTGTTATGACTTGAAGAAATTACCCTGAGTGGGAAATCAAGCATCTTCAAAATTTACTAAAATGTCGGGTCACATTCTAAAAAATAACGTTTTTAATCATATATATATATATATATATATATATATACAAACAAGTTTGATTAAAATGAACTGACAAGGTCTGTCTGTTGAGTTTTGTGCTCGAAGTTCTTTCTACTTTCACAGTCATTATAAAGAACCGATGTGGTGTCTATGAGGTAGTTCGAATGCAGAAAAAGAAATATATATATATATATATATATATATATATATATATATATATATATATATATATATATATATATATATCCAACACATTAGTAGACCCGTAAATATTTATCGTCGCATCGTGATCCCCCACCCGATGAGATGTAAAAATATCATTAACTTTACTAATTTACCTTTTTGTATGAATGATTCATTGTTATATATATATATATATATATATATATATATATATATATATATATATATATATATATATATATATAAGACATTTTTTATGTTTATACGTTGTTTTTATAGATAAACATAAAAAATGTCTTGAAATAATTGTCGGACTGTGTCAATTTTATAATGTGTGATCTTATTTGTTTACATTTGGATACGCACCGAGCAGATATGAATGTACGTGAGAAAATCATGGAGAATTGTAGCTTAAAAACAGTAAAATCGACCTTAATGACCGAAACTCTCCTATGTGGTGCAATTGATAAAAGCACGTCAGGTTATATGAGGGTTCCGAATAGGATACAGGTTCGATTTCTGTCGGAGGATGCTTATTTTCTATGAAAATCTTTCGGACATTCAAGCTGGTAAATGTCGTTAATACTGTTTATTATAAAAAGAGCATTTACTTAAATATTTGTATCTATAAAAAGAATGTAAAAACATAAAAAATGTCTTAAAATAATTATCGGACTTTGTCCGTTTCATAATAATAATAATAATATATATATATATATATATGAAGAAATATAGACTTAAGGTGTGCTATATTTATGGAATAAAGTGCTCAATATCAGAGATAGAGCGTGTGTAAATATAAAAGTCAACACTTAGAGGCTGTCGCCTCTAAGTGTGTGTATATATATGTGTATATATGTATGTGTGTATATATATATATATATTAAAATGCTTGACAATGTACTGCGGTTAAGTTTTTTATTCAATTTTTCTCCTAATATTCTTTTCCGGATATAAATTCAGTAGAATTTGCCCAAATGTTTTGTATATCCGAGTGCTTTTGGCTCTAGTCAATATTTACAGCAAAAGAACCTTGTTTCCGCTGGTCTATAAAAAATGCCTCGGTAAGGTTATCTACGAATTAAATATATTTATTAAATGGAGGAAAAGTAATGTGATAACATGGACTTTGGGCTTTGAGTTAACTGTTTTGATATTTTTTTAAATCATTTCACCCCAGGCAGTGCAATAAAGCAAGTAAGACGCGCGGGATTATTGATTGTTGGAGAATATCAGAGAGAAAAAGACACTATTAAGGAAAGAGAACAATAAAAGAACAGGAATTAAGAAGACGCTTATGACTGACATTGTATTTAAATTTTTGAAGATCAAAATTGACTGGGAAGCAAGAAACCGGAAGAGAGTTCCACAAGCAAGAAGTGTGAGAGAAGAAAGTGTTAGCATAATACGTGTGGTTGCATATAGCTATTTCAACTGTGATTTTCTCCCCTCAAGAATATCAGGTAAGTTATTAATTCCTCTTACGGAGATAACGAAACTGAAGCCAGACATCTTCCATTCTATCTTAAATCCGATACTTAAATAGTAAAAGCAAGAGCTATAGGAAGGGTACGGTCTCTTCGATATTTCGTCTCCATTGTGGACAGTCTGACTAATCAGAAAAGTTTACTAACTTGACACGAACACCCATAGCAAAATTGATGAAACACAAAGAAAACGAGTGTTACTTTACATTCCGCTAATCTCGCGAGAACAATTAAGATCTCGCTGCGCCTCCGAGAAGAGCTGCGTTTGACACAGGCGAACAAAAGACGGTTATTCGAGATTTCTCCCGTGGTTCTCTTATCTCTTTGACTTGGACCTCGTTGTTGATATTCGT
>OZ010608.1:78669173-78671673 GCA_963932145.1 Acanthosepion lycidas | reverse complement strand
CCGGCCTGAATGTACGAGAAATTTTCATAGAAAATATTCGTCCTTTGACAGGAATCGAACCTGCATCCTATACGTCGGACTTTGTCCATTTCTTAATGTATGACGTCATTTGTTTACATGTGATACGCCATGAGCAGTTATGAATGTACGAGATTCATGGAAGATTGAAGTTTATAAGCAGTAAATTCGACCTTGCCAACCGAACGATCCTTTGTGGCCGAATCGTTTAGGGACGCCCGGCTGAATGGCGGTTCCGTATAGGATGTAGGTTCGAATCCTGTCAAAGGACGAATATTTTCTCTGAAAATTTCTCAGACATTCAGGCTGGTAAATGTTATTTAATACTGTTTATTATAAACAGAGCATTTACTTAAATATTTGTATCTATAAAAAGAATGTTAAACATAAAAATGTCTTTATATATATATATATATATATATATATATATATAACAACCCTAAAGCACCTAAAACTGTTAATGCCGAATTATAACAATGATTAAAAACAGCTGAACCTGTTTATCGGTCCTCTCTCATCAGTCAAGATTAAAGACAAAAAATTATAAACCTCTTCAGATGTTTTTAATATATATTACTGTCTTACTGGTGAATTTCATCAGAGCATAAGTTAACCCTTTGAGCCCGGACGACCGCTTCACCAGTGGTAGAGAAAAATGACGTAATGCCCAGTCACTGCTTGAACAGTGGTAGAGAAAAAAATGAATGTAGCCCATCTACAGGTGTAGCGTGGGTAACCACTTGTAACTACATTTATATCTACCGGGAAACGTTACATGCCAATTATTTGCGAATTTTGACTCAGGAGCTCAGGCAGAAGGAATAAAATTATCCAGGAACGCAGGAATGGTTAAAGACACTACAGAGGAAGAAAACTTCAGTCTTCAGTTCTGCCTCCGAATGTGAGCTAGACAGAGGAAGGCAGTGAAAATTCCCAGAGAAAAAAGAAATATGAACGCGCCCGGACATGATTATCTATTCAGATAAAACAATACAAGTTATCATGTTAGAATTAACAGTCTCTTGGGGAGAGAATATGGATGAAGCCCACGAAAGGAATTTTAGGAAATATTTACATATTGTAGAGGAATGCAAATGTCGGGTCTGGCCAGCTCTGTGCGATCCGATTGAAATAGGATGGAAATGCTTTGCTGAGCGGTGACTTTGCAAGATGCTGTCAAAATTAAGAGTGACGGACTTGGAAAAGACCAGGACCATTCACTGAATATCTATGGCAGCAGAAGAAGACTCTGGAGTGCTTATGGTTTAAAAAAGATCAAGAGATTGCCAGTTGGTAAGATAGAGTGGAAAAGTGTCGTTAATGTTTCAATTTTGCGCCTGTTTCCTTCTCTATGGAAAAGAGCAGAAGCAGACGAACCGGAAGTTTTTTGCGATTGGACTATAAAATAAGTACGAGTTACAGTGTATTGCGCGCATGATGAGAACAGTTGTAGCTGACGGAAGGCTGGGTCACCGTGAAGTGTGAGATATGATTTTGAAAAACCCCAAATCCACAGCTAAAAAAATTACCGATGTGCGTCAAAGCATCAAATCTATGTATTTCCCAAACGGTATAACGTAAACATAAATTGTTGCCATTTTATATTTGTAATTCCACGCATGCGCGTTGTTTGTTTTTGATTTTGTCGACTGCGCAGTATAGTAGGGTCAGTTGGGCACCGTCTTTGATAAAAAAAATGTCCCCCATGCCGAAATTCACTCTGCCAGATATTTGGAAACGGCCTGTACTGCTTGGCACTCGCACCGGAAGCTCGAATACAGAGTGTTTGGGTGTAAATCTGAGGACATTGCAAAGGATTCAGAAAGTGTTGGATGAGTCTAATAATGATTACGAAGGTGTTTAAAGTGATCATTAGAGATGGCGATGTTATGCCTCTGTTCATTATCCAACACGGCCTCAGAAATTACACGGTGGTCTCATGATGTAATGCTGCCCTGGGTCAAGAGGGTGACTGCTGGAAGATCCTATGTCTGGCAACAGATCTCATCACACTATGCCACACAAGCAGGAGAACACAGTCATGGCTGTCAGATAACTTCTGCGACCACACCACTACTTTCATCTGGCCACCTAACTCACCAGACTGCACCCCGCCTTGATTATTATCCGTGGGGCCCAGTTGAGCGAGCGACCAACAAAATTCCTTTTAAAACCAAAGATGAATTGAAAGTAAGCATTATTAAGCATTCACCAACTTAAACAAGGAGACCGTCCAGAAGAGTTGCGGGTGATTCCGATAACATCTGGAGTCCGTGGTTGAAGCTAACAGTAATTTTATTGAATAAATTTACTCTTTACTATTTCCAGATAATTTTGGGTAATTTTGGTAAATATATCTTTTAAAATGAGATGCCAGTGTTATTTTCATTTTTGCACAATTTTAATTTATTCATCGCGTCCTATATATATATATATATATATATATATATATATATATATATATATATATAAAAGTGAACAT
>OZ010608.1:78616673-78664173 GCA_963932145.1 Acanthosepion lycidas | reverse complement strand
ACCAGTTTCGAAACAGTAATTTCTGTGTAGCGATGGAATCATTTTTTTTTTAAATAATTTATATATTTATATATATACATATATATATATATATATATATATATGGTGTCATAGAAAAATTGTCGCACTTTTATATTTTTTTAATTTCACGAATGCCCGTTGTTTGCTTTTGGGAGTTCTTTTCTTATCAGAACAACCAGGGTGATTTTTTTGAGCTGTTGTACCTTCGTAATCACCTTTAGACTCATCCAACTCTTTACGAATTCTCTGCACTGTCCTCAGATTGACACCCAAATACTCTGAAATAGTCATATTGGAGTTTCCGGTGCGTATTTCAAGAATTACAACATACATGCCGTTTCCAAATTTTTGGTGTAATGAATAGCATCATAGTGGGTTTTTTTGGTGGGGGGTTTTCTCACAGACTGTATTTAACTGAACTTAGTATACTATGCAGTCGGCAAAAGTTAATAACAATCAACGCGCATGCACGAAACTAAAAATAAAAAATGGCGACAATCTGTATTTCATACCCAGTATATATATATATACAGGATACGATATATATATATATATATATATATATATATATATATATATATATATATATATATATATATATATATATATATATATATATATATATATATATATATATATATAAATATAAAATCTTTATTATAATAAATTACAATAAAAATATTTTATCTCGCTACACAAAGACGTTCAGCTTTTGATACTAAGATAGTACCTCGCAGGCGATGGTAGATAACTAATGATCTAGTAGTAAAAAAAAACAAATCTTTACCTCTTTTTTTCGTAAGTTAAAGTGGGGGTATAAGGTCAGAATAAAATATATATATATATATATATATACATATATATATATATATATATATATATATATATGTTAGAGACAGAAATATATATATATATATATATATATATATATATATATATATATTGTGTATATTTAGGCAGCATTTTTCCATTAATGCATGTTTCATTAAATAATATAGACAAGTTTTGTCTATTTATTTAAACAAATTAGACAATATTTACAAAACTTGTCTATATTATTTAATGAAACATGCATTAATATATATATATATATATATATATATATATATATACACACAAACACACACACACACACATATATATATATATATGAGGAAATATAGTTTTAAGGTGTGCTATATTTCTGGGATAAAGTGCTCAATATCAGAGATAGAGCGTGTGTAAATATAAAAGTGAACATTGAAGTCAACACTCAGAGGCGAGAGGCTGTTTCATGCTAGACGCAATCGTCATATATATATATATATATATATATATATATATATATTTTATATAAGATTTTTTTTCATGACTTCGTTTTGTTTTACTTAATGACCTTCCGGACGAAAGAACACTCACTCGAAACGGACATCATTTGTTATCGGAAATTGTCGAAATTATACAAACTGGAAATTCTAAACTAAGAAGTCATATGCAATTGAATGGTCAGCTCTTATGTACAATCAGATTTTCTTGATAATACACAGAAATAAAAACCATTTCGATGTCCCATATTTCCTTATTTTTAAAAGGTGTTTTCATAATAAGCGTTTACTTTGCTTTCAACGTGTTCTTACCTTCATTAGATATTTAACTGCATCCCGATTCGTGCTGAATGTGACAAATTGTCGACTATCAAGAGGGTTGGTAGCCCACGCGTATATGGACTACGAAAATTGCTTAATCGCTATCAGCACCTCACCTTTTTGGGACACCTCAGGCGCCAGGTAATATATCTATATTCAGTAAATTTGTAAAGGTTTTCATTCTCAACACTAGTTAACAAGATTATCAGACATTATCAAATAAAGATGATGGCATATTTCTTAAGATAACTTTTATAAGACGAAAATTACTACCTTTGTTGTTCCCCTAATAAACTGATGGAAAGGCGAAAGAGGTTCTTGAATTGAGAACAGTTTCATTTTAATGGCATCATTTGGGAAAGTGGACTAGGCTGAGAACTTTTCAGTACACATTCGAATACATTGCTAGCCGAGTAAGTTCAATCTTTTGTAAGTGCTCTACCGTTGTGACCCTGTTTCAGACTAACATAAAGTTAGAAAAATATATACGCAAGTCACCTGCTGTAAAGCAATTGACAGTAGCGAATGTTTTGCAATCCTTACAGGAGACTCCGTTTTTGTTTCTCTTTGCCAGTAAGATTTATCTATCTCTCTCTATATTTATCGATGTAATTCTGTTCATATCTATCTATCTATCTATCTATCTATCTATCTATCTATCTATCTATCTATCTGAATCTTTTCATATCTATCTATCTATCTATCTATCTATCTATCTATCTCATTCTGCTCCTATCTAGCTGTCTATCTATCTGTCTATCTCATTCTGCTCATATCTATCTATCTATCTATCTATCTATCTATCTATCTATCTATCTAATTCTGCTCATGTCTATCTATCTCATTCTGTTCATATCTATCTATCTTATTCTGCTCATATTTATCTATCTATCTATCTATCTATCTATCTATCTATATATATATATATATATATATATATATGTATATACATATATATATATATATATATATGTAAGTATATACATATATATATATATAATTCTGCTCATGTCTATCTAATTCTGCTCATATCTATCTATCTCATTCGGCTCATATCTATCTATCTATCTATATATCTCATTCTACTCATATCTATCTATCTATCTATCTATCTATCTATCTATATATATATATATATATATATATATATATATATATATATATATATATAATTCTGCTCATGTCTATCTAATTCTGCTCATATCTATCTATCTATCTATCTATCTATCTATCTATCTATCAATAAAAAGAATACCCGCTCGGCCCGGTGGCTAGGATCAAAGTGTAGTATCTGCGCTTTGTGAGCTGCCGGGTCGGGTGTCTGTCGAACTCTCTGATTGCAGAGAGGAACCCGGACGGAGCTCCGCCGAAGGGTAGGGTTTCGTTGGGGGAGGTTGACGGAACTGGCCCGCCTCGGCGGGTTTGGATGGTTATTTATTTTTGGCTGGGCATACGGGCTCAGTGATACCCACATTAAAAAAGCCTTGTGCCACATTCGATCCCCGTGGGTGGATTGATAAATACCATCTATCTATCTATCTATCTATCTATCTATCTATCTTTCTAATTGTGCTCATATCATTCTGTCTATGTCATTCTGCTCAAATCTATCTGTCTGTCTGTCTCTCTAATTCTGCTCATATCTATCTATCTATCTATCTATCTATCTATCTATCTATCTATCTATCTATCCTTAATATATCCCTTGCCTTGTCTTTGTAAAGATTAATTGATTATATTTTTGCCCAATACTTTCTGCATCTCTTTTCCTAAATGCGTATGCTGCTGTGCGCCTTTATATGTGAGTGCGTTTATGCTTGTCTTTCTATGTGTATGAGCGTTTCTTCAAATCTCTTCAATCCAAAATCGTGTGACAATCCTCTTCACATTCTTTGCTGCAAGAGAGTGACGCCATTTTCCTCACACTTGGTTACAACATTCTTGCCACCATTCTCTTATTTTTCTCTTCCTTCTTTAGTCTTTGTCTTTTCTTGAAATCTTCAATATTTTCAGTTCAAACCTGTTCCCGATGTTGGAAAAAACTGAAAATGTTGTAAGATTATGCGAGTATTTGGCCAAAGAGGAAAACATTGAAAATTTGCCATTATATATCAAGTGTTTAATTCGTGAGTAAATACACATTAGAAAATTGTTTTGAAGCATTAGAAATGTTTGAACGCATGCATATATATATATATATATATATATATATATATATATATATATATATATATATATATATATATATATATATTATAAAATCCTCCTCATTACTATGTCTGTTTATCATCGCTTGAACCAGCTTCTAATGCTCCAGTTGGAGCGGCTCGGTGAGAGTAGTCGTGGCTCCAGGAGGCTCAGTCCTATGGTCAGAGAGAATCTCAGTTGAGTTCCACCACGGAATGTGGGAGTGAGCGGCGCTTCTTAGAGTCTGATTTGCAATCTCTTCGTTACCGAGGCCCGGCGGAGCAGTTGGTATAGTGTTCCCTTGCCAACCTAACTGTCGGGGTTTCGATTCCCTCGGTAGTGGATGCGCACTGCTGATGAGTCCCTAATATAGGACGAAACGGCCGTCCAGTGCTTCCTGAGGTTTCTATCAGACTCAATTAATATATATATATTTGCAACAAAAAAAAAAAAAAAGAAAATTACCTGTGAAAATCAGAAAGAGATAGAAAGTACTTGGGAAATAAAAGTGATTTTTACTGTTACATTGCATTTCTTGCATCATTTAATTGTGATACACGGAAAAAATATTCGTGAATGCTAAAGGATTATGCTAAAAATAAGCAGACATGATGTTTATAATTTATTTGATCAGACACACACAGAGGCATGGAATCATATTTTAAAAAATAATTATAATCTAGGCTTTACTTCTGTATCGAGAACTTTAAAAAAAAAATAAAAATAAAAATATTAAAGAACTTTGGATCATCAGTCTAACAGTTCTTTCCTATTATATCAATACACACACACATATACACACACACATACACACACACACACACACACATATATATATATATATATATATATATATATATATATATATATATATATATATATATATGCCCCATAAGGAAAGGCGTTCCTGATTAAACCAAACTCATGAATAATTATATTGGTCATAACATTACATGCCTATCTAGACAACTCACGTTTCACCTATCTGGCCATAGCTCAATTGGGATTCATTTAAACACACAGAGAAACTTAACTCCGCCCACAACATACTAGTAGAAAAAACAAGTACAACGTGCTGACCGTGTTTGGAAAATAAAACCTTCCTATAAGTTCAGATACTTACATAAAAAAAAAACGCCTTCAGTCCTTTACAATAGCGAAAAGAAAAACCCAAAGCTATCGAATATACAAAACTTTTGAAAGTTTTACAAAATTTCTGTCCAGAAAAGAAAACGCTTATACAATCACAAGAAAATTAAAAAAAATAGAAAATTAATGACACCTTCTCTCATGACTTCCTTCTTTTTTCTCCTCTACCCCTTCTATATCAATATATAACTTCCGTTAAGTTAACCGTTTAAATGTGTCAATGTCTGGATCTCCACAAGTAATTTTAAGCATGAAAGAATAGAAATATTAAATTACATTTAACTCACTCATGTCTTCTCTCTCCCCCTCACTTTGTTAATTTACATATGCTTAATACGGCCCGTCAAAAATGTGTAAATTTCTTTCATTTTTTGTTTCAACTTTTGGAAGTAAAGTCTGATGATCTGCAGTCCTTTAAAAGGGCTGCGGTGGAATAATTTATTACATGGAACCTTAAAGTGGTCTGTTTTTATTTAAATTATTTGCTCTGGATTTACATTGAGCTCTCTAGATTTTATCCTCCTTGGGTTTACCCATACGGATTACTTAGTTTTCCACAAACTATATATATATATATATATATATATATATATATATATATATATATATATACGAGGATAAGTCAAACATTCTCCGCCCTTTTGCCATAACATATCATTATGTTTGTCTCATTGCTTTCTACTCATGCGTGCTTATAGTCGGTGCTATTGTAGCCACGTGATCGAAGTTTGTGCTTGATGGCGCGAGTTTTCTTGCTGCTGTTACAATGTGAACATGGCCACTCCGCTAGCAAGGTGACACAAAGAGCAATGACCCGAATCTGCAGAGAACATGCTTCCTCGATGATTACTCGCCTGTTCGCCATTATCATCTCTCGAGTTTGATGGTGGAGATTGGCCGTCCTGTGCATTCTTCATGCGTCAACCCCTATACGGTCACCTTTAAACTTCTCGATCCACTCATATTCACTTCTAGCTGGTAGTGCAATGTTACCGTATTGCGTTAAAAGCCTTTGATGATTTAGAGCCCCAGAGATACCTTCAATCAGAGAAATAGAATCATTAGTCTTTGTTTCTCTTTGGTGCACACTACTAGCAGAGCGGCTATGTTTACACTGTAACAACAACAAGTTTTGATAACATGACCACAATAGTACCAACTATAATTATGCGTGAGCAAAAGCCAGTGTGACAAAGCTATAAAGATATGTTGTAGGGAAAGTGCGGGTAATTTTGGATTTATCCTCGTGTGCGTCCAGATGGGCTTAAACCACAACTTTGACAGCACAGATAGAATTAATATATAAGCCCATAAATCAAGCTCCAGGCACATTTCTCACCCACACAAGACAGAAATGCTTCCAGAGGCGTTGAGGTCTCACACTTATACACACACTCTCAAAGAACTGAAAGATAATATACACACTTAACACACCCGCCATTCCTAGCAACCAATAAAACTGTTGAAATTAATCCATCCATCTTAAAAACTTGAAAGAATCCGTTTGACCAACAAAATGACTGAGCAAAATTAACGATAAAAACAAATGAAAACTACAAATAAAGTTCACTTACTTCAAAAAAAAGTCATTTACTCCTGTAATTCACTGCTACTAACAAGCAGGGATTTTTCTCCTGATGATGGCCATGCTGGTCGAAACTAGTCAAGGAAAATAATGGCAATAATAAAGCGAAAAATATTAATATACAACCCAGTGTGTCTGAAAATTTTATTTTTCAATATCTTTGTTGTTCAAAACACACACACGTGTACAAACACACACACACACACACACACACATATACATATATATATATATATATATATATATATATATATATATATATATATATATATACAAGTATATGATTGGTGTATATGGAATGAATTCCAATAACCAACAATTACTATTCTTAAAAGAGTGCTCAATACAGAGTAGAGCAGATATAATTATTTATTTAAAAAAAAAATATTAAATAATATTATTTTTAATCATTTTTATCTTTGTATATTTACTCGCTTAACTTATATTTCAATAGGTTGTTAACATTCATGTAATGACATTTTCTGTCTTAAATATTTATCGGTTGTGGTATCCGATTGTCTGGGTCAATGTCTGTGGATGTGTGTGCATGTATTTATAGGTATCTATGTGTATGGAAAGTGCATTCACTTTTAATTGTGTATGTATGTACGTGTGTGTTGGTTTCCCTTCCCCTACCTCCCCCTTTTTTTCATGACAGACCGTGAAGATGTTCTCTGTCTTGTCTCTTTTTGTGTGTGTATATATATATATAAATATGTCTTGGTGCTTATATATTAGAATCTGATTGCGCTTGTTTTACGCGTGAGTTTAGGACCCCATTCACACACTATTAGGATTAAAATGTATACATTGTTAAAGGACCGGATATTAAATTAGCTAAAGTAACTTCAATGAAGAAATACATTGAATAACATATATATTTCTTCTTTTCGCCTCAGTAATTTTATAGTTGTAAACTTAATAGCAAATAAATTTTAAATTTTGATTTTGTAATTAGCAGTTTTAAATTTTAATATTAAATTTTATCATATAATTTAGTAATTATTGGTTGGAATAAATTCTTTTTTAATACTACCCATATTTTAAACATCTGAATAGATATTATAACATGACTTCGTTATGAAGCTTTTTGAATTTTCCTATACTTGTGTTTTGATTGGTCCATCTAGCCTTTGTAACAACGTTTTCCCCTTGCGAAGGATTGTTAATTAATTTGAAACTTTTAAAACCATTTATTTTACATTCAACGTCATCACTTGATAAGACACCGAGGGTGTTGAAACAAAATGGCTATTTTTGTAGTGATTTTATAACATATTTATGTTATAATTTTTTTTTTTTAAATAAATAATTATATATATATATATATATATATATACATTTACATTGTTCGGGCTTTTGTCTTCATCTTTATTCACGACGTTTCGGCCGTTGTACGCTCCTCCCTTCTTCAAGTGATATATGTTGGAATTTCGAATCAAATCCTTCGTTTAGTCCACGGGACTTGATTGTTCTCGTTCCACGTACCAGGTTTTTGGATTTCTTAGAATTTCAAAACAAACCCTTTATTTAATCCACGGGGCTGAATTGATCTAGTTCCACGTGCCATGCCTTTGGATTTCTCGGTTTCATTTAATCTCCCTTGATAACTGTTCAAGTTTTTGTTCACTTCTGCTGCGGCCAGGTATTGAACGCACGACTCTATGGGTCAAGTCGCTTTTCGGATCACTTTTTGGAAAATGAAGTCTTAAAAGGCGAAACTTGTCACACGAAAACCTTCGTCATACATCTTTTTTCCTAAAATAGTTCTTGATATAAAAAAACGTATATATATCGCTATCCCACGACGTGTGCAGGGTGTTTCGACCTCTGATCACTCATCTCGCGGGAACTTTTGTCGATGGTTTATTGCACAAACTGTCGATCCAATGTTTGTCTCTTCAGTCTAGTTTACTGATGAGGCAACATTCGAAAGATTTGGAACAACAAACTTATACAGTCAGCATTTGTGGGTAAATCAGAATCCCCATTGTACAATACAGACTAGACACCTACATCAGTTTACGATTAATGTGTGGCCTAGAATTGTAGGTCTATATGGCAGATCTATATGTTCTCCCAGTAGGTCTTACAGGAGATGACTTCAAGGATTTTATTTCAAACACACTTCCAGATCTGCTAGAGGATGTACTCCTGCTAAGTGTGGTTTATGCATGATGGGGCTCTAGCATATTTTAGTGACATTGTTCGCGATGCATTGGCTGACATCTCCCATGACAGATGGATAGGTAAGGCAGGGCTCGTGTTCCAAGGCCTGTACGTTCCTCTGATCTCTCCTTAGGATTTTTATCTGGGGCCATCTAAACAATTGGT
Source organism: Acanthosepion lycidas (assembly GCA_963932145.1). Classification (NCBI taxonomy): domain Eukaryota; kingdom Metazoa; phylum Mollusca; class Cephalopoda; order Sepiida; family Sepiidae; genus Acanthosepion; species Acanthosepion lycidas. The sequence goes on along the minus strand of OZ010608.1, from coordinate 78,655,272 downwards.
TTATGCAGCAGAGATTAATAATGCAAAGAGGCTTCATCAACGTGTCATGGGGGGGGTGGCTGAGAAACCCTCAGGCATTTGTTGGAGTATTTGAAATGGTCTGCTAGTCAATGATCTGCATGCATGTGTAGAAGCAAGTGGAGGACATTTTGAATATTTGTTAGGAGTTGATATGTTGAGGTACAACAGTGTCATTTTGGTCATGTGTTACCCTTGCTTTGGAGTGAGCACCCCCCTCCGCCACAACGTTTGTAGAAGTATTTTTGGATTGTATCTCGGACTGTATATTTAACAAGATCTACTGTAAACTTTAAACTTAATAACTCAAACAGGAAGGATTTGCGGGCATACGTTTATGTGGACTTTTGTCTTTGTTTTGGTGTGTAGAAACCGCCCCAATGTTTGTAAAATTATTTATATATATATATATATATATATATATATATATATATATATATATATATATATATATATATATATATATATATATTCGTCCATCTCGGGAGATGACGGAGTAGGCGATGGAATTACATTGCCTCTGATGACTGTGTAGTCCCACTCTGGAGCGTCAGTCTCTCAGGCACTTGGCGCAGATGAAACTAGATGACATAGAGACGGGGTCTGTCCTTGCTTTTCTCCTTGCTTTCTTTGCTGCCTGCTGAAACTTCCCTCGCAGATTCTGCAATCGTGACGCCATCACTGACTGTGGCTCTCCAAAGCAGACGATCGTCAGCTGCGGCCTCCCAGATGTTGGGGTCGATGTCAGCCAGCTTCATGTCTCGTTTGCAGACATCCTTGATGTTTATTTTAATAATCGACTGATATATATAAAAAAAAAACAAACAATAAAACCGGGTAGTATAATTTGCAAAAAATAATATATTTAAACAAACTTGTATCTGAGGAAAAATTTGTAAAAAAAAAAAAAAAGAAAAAGAAATATCTAAAACAATTCGAGTTGGTTGGAAAAATACACCCGACACTGGAATGCCCAGCCAAAAGAAAAAATAAACAATCAACTAAAAGAAAACTCGTAAGTAAACCAGAGTATAAAAAATCCGAGCGAACAAGAAACAACCTACCAAGATTTCACCTAAATAGATCGTCAGGACTAACTGGCTGAAGAAGATACGTCTATGTGACTAATAATACTAATAAAAACAAACACTAAAAACTAAAATTAGTATGAATCCATACGACGTTAAAAATAAATAAAATTATTAAAATAATTACTATTATTTTATTCCAATCACCATACTGTCTTATGTTTAAACCTGTTAAGGATTTCTGATCTTTGGTTAAGTAACATATCGCAGTTACTAAAAAAGTAGCTATGGCTGTAATAACCTCGACATGTTAATTAACCAAAGATTAGAAATCCTTAACGTGCGTAAACAAAAAAAAAGCATGGTTACTGCAATAAAATAATAGTATATTTTAATAATTTTAATTTTTTTATCGGGATCTTTAAATAAAGATCAGTACCCGATAATTGCTGGCGTACTGGCGGCGAAGCGTACTATGTATTTTTACAAATATATAATTAATAACTCTGTTATTTAGCATTGACAACTGTTTTTCTTAAACCAAGGGATATATGGATGGATGGGTGTGTATGTGAACATTTGCCAGATACATTTATTTGTATTTATTCATTTGATTTTATATATATACCAGCAGGAGAGCCCGGCGTTGCCCGGGGATGTAACATTAAGAGATAGATCAATACGACCATCATAAAGACTGAAAAATAAAATTGACAAAGATTATTGTTTAAGGTTGACGGACACGCATGTCTTAGTTTTTTTTTTTTTTTTTTTTTTTTATGAATTGGTCAAACTCAAACTCAAACAAAAACATTGTTTTCAATCGTTATGAGTCTACCGATTGAATAGAATTTTATTATAAACAATTGTCTTGTAAATGGAATTTTTAACGCATTCTGAATGTAAAAATAAAGAAAAAAGTGTGCAAGACAATAAGAAACACTACTTGCCAAAAACAAAAGTGAAGTTTTGTTGAAATCGGTTGAAAAATGTAGGAAATCCGATCCCATATATAAACGAACACACACACACACACACACACACACACAAACAAACAACTTGGGTTTTATAATAAGTATAACTCGATATGACTTGTCCCCCTTTAATTCTCGTGATGCCTCTTAATCGTGTTTTCAAATTGATTTCGTGCAAAAAACAATTATTTTTTTCCAATTTTTGGCGCTGTCAGAACCACCGCAAGGTAATTTTACGTAGTCCTGTGTAGTTTTGTTGAAATCGGTTGAAAAATGTAGGAAATCCGATCCAATACATAAACGAACAGACACACACAACTTGGGTTTTATAATAAGTATTATATATATATATATATATATATATATATATATATATATATATATATATATATATATATATATCGGCTTGGATTGAGGATATCGGAGAGCCAAGTTCGAATTCCATTCGAATCCATTACATTCACTTACATGCTAATACCCTTGGGAAAGGTGTGAATCCTCTTCTTCTCCCTCCAGCTATGGGTAAAATAGCAGGACAGACTGGGTTCTATAGCCTTGGATGGCAACTGGTCTAGGAGAAGGACAACTCTGAATTCAAAACCTGCGGAGGGTCGTTTGGGAACCTTGTGGCATTCGGTGCACCAGGTCTCTGTATTCGTCCCTCCAAAAAGTGTGGATGGTCCTGCACGAGGCCTTCACCACTATAATCAAATCTCATGTGCCGGTGTCGGGCTGTCGGTTTCCTGGAAACTGATCTGCTTGACCCTCATACGTCGAATCTCGACGGGAGAGTCGATCATATATATATATAATTTTTTTTGGAGGGAAGATATATGATAAAGTGGAAAACATTTCGTGTGTGACGCTTCGGCACATTAGGACTTCATCGGAATAGATTTGTTTATATGGATGCGATAACCCGTCCACATGAACAAGCGAAACTGGGAATTTTAAATCTTAAAAAAAAATTTTTGTGTTTAGGGTATATAGTCTGGCCAATTTCATTTAGAGTCTTTTCTCCTTTTCTTTTGTTTCCATCGTCTTCATTATTAAATATCGCACATTGTGATAACATTATGATACATATGTATATTCGTGTATATATATATATATATATATATATATATATATATATATATATATGCGTTTATGTGTGTTTGTGTGTGTGTGGTGACAAAATGAGATTTATCATGTCTCAGACAAACAAGTTCGCTTTATCCTGAACAAAATTTATTTGTGTCAGGCAGGCTACAAATTTATTGACCCTCTATCGTGTGTGCTCGCTCGCGCATGCGCGCGTGTGCGTCATAGGAGTGCATTTTAGAAGCGTTTGTCATATCCAGTAAGAATGCTATTACCTATTTATAATTACTGATTTAAATTCAGAAAACCTTTCGTAAGAAAAATTACTGCAAAATTTATTACGATGCAAGTAGCGTGAGAATCAACACGAAATTTCCCAACACTCCTCTGTTTCCCCACTCATCTCTCTCACCATATATATATATATATATATATATATATATATATATATAAAAGTGAACATAGAAGTCAACACTTAGAGGCGACAGTCTGTTTCATGCTAGATGCAATCGTCAGGCTGCCTGACGATTGCATATAGCATGAAACAGACTGTCGCCTCTAAGTGTTGACTTCTATGTTCACTTTTATATTTACAGACGCTCTATCTCTGATATTGAGCACTTTATCCCAATCAATATAGCACAACTTAAGACTATATTTCTTCATATATATATATATGGATTGATGGTTGTGTTTTCTCAGGGATTCATCCTCTTTCTCTCTTCAAATAAAAAAGTATTTTCCTCCAACAAATATTAAATTAAATGTTTTAGATGCTGAACTAAATTTAATTGAGTCTTTGATAATCAAGGAGAACCCCAAATGCTTCAATAAGTTAATTAAATTTATTTCAATCTAATAAAAATAACCTATCATAAAATATATAATCATTAAAGGAAATAATTCACAAAACCCAAATAATTAATTGGGTTGAATGTTATATTCATTAAAATATTTTCAAGTTAATATTATTTTAAATTATTTCAAAGAACACAAATTTATTATTCCAATTCTTTTCTCTTTTTCCAACTTTTTTATGGATATTCAAAGCCGGCCTCATAAACGAAACAGCTTCCTTTTCTTCCAAATTTTCTACAATTGAATTAATTTAATGTACATTAATTCTTTTGTTGGGGATAGCACTCATAATTTTCAGTTTCATGTTACCTCTCCAAGATTTATCTTCGTCTGGCACAAAGCCATAAAAATAGATTCATAAGAATCGAAAAAAACTGCTCTCTATTAATCATCTAAGAAACCCCTTTGCTGATGCTAACTTTCAGGAGAATGACTCGTTGGGCTTACTCGGCCGAACGTTATCGGCAGACATGAAGTGGAATGTTTATAGTGAATCCATTGCTAGGTCAGAGGCTAAGAAAGTTGGTTCTCTATATTGTGTTAAACCAATTTTCTCCCCAGAATCTGTCAAACATATCTATATCTTCCATTTGTTCGTGCTTAGAATATTACTGCCATATCTGGTCTGGTGTTTCTGCTATTTACCCTTAGCCCATTAATAAAATCAAAATAAGAATCAGCAATATTATCGGTCCGGCCCTGGCATCTCAGCTTCAGTGAATTTCTAACCGCTGTAAGGTTGCATCTTTGTGCCTCTTTTTATAAATACTTTTATGTTACTTGTTCGAATGAATTCTTCGCTATGGTACCTAGACTTTATTAATGTAAGCTCAGTAGAGGACTGGCGTCGAGATCTCATCAATTTACAGTTGAGCTGACTAGATGTAACTGTAAAGTGTATGCTAACAGTTTCTTTTCTCGCGCTTCTCGCTTGTGGAACTCCATTCCGTTTCCTTGCTCTCCAGTCAACCTTAATCTGCAAAAATTTAAATGTATTGTCAATCGCTATCTACTCTCCCCCTGGTTAATCTTCTTTTGTTCTCGCTCCTTAATAATGTTTCTGTTTTCTAATTCTTCCGCACCCAGTGACCTCCTTGTGTCTCAGTGGCTTTACTGCCTTACTAGGGGTGAATTTGATTAAAAAAACAACCTTGTTCTGAATTAAAAAGCTAAACTATTTTATTGTTTAAATTTCTGAGATTTTCCAGTACACATAAAAGAATTATTGCGCTGATTCCATGCGCCGTGGCCCTTCAGGACGTGGAAGGTTATAGCTCTCCACAACTTCCTATCCTATCTATTTCACAGTAACGCGTCTTTTTTTCTATCTCTCTCGCCCCCGCCGTTCCACCACCGATTCATGCAAGCACGTCAGGTGGGGGTGACCCACTGCCTCCGACCTGTCTCTTTCACTTTCAATATGTCCTATGAGTGCCAAATTCTCTAAGCTTTCTTTTCTCATTATGTATCCGAATTCAACAGACCATTTTATTGCTTGAATTTGTGCGATATTCGGGTACATAAAAGAAATCACTATAATTATTGCGCTGATACTGTTTGCCGTGTCCCTTCAGAACATGGACGATCATGGCTCTCCACTACTTCCTATCCTCTATAGCTCTTAGTAACGTAGGTTTTTCTACCCATTTCACCCCCCCCCCGTTCACAACCATTCACGTAGTGGCCCGCTACTCCTAATTCCGCCTTCGATATATCATGAAAGTGTCAATTTCTCCAGGCCTTCTTTCCTCTTTATATATCCAAGAAGTTTTTAACTAACCCTTTCTGATTCTAAATATAAGAGTCATTTTTATTCCAGTCTTCCTTAAGATTTCTTCGTTGCTCACATCTTCCATCCGTGGTATACTCAGTATCCTCCTGTAGAACCACATACATGATGCCTCAAGACTTCTTTTCATCTCCGAGGAAATTGTCCAGTATTCACTGCCAGAGAAGAGTGATATTTCATAGGAATTCTGCACGCTTTACTTTGTCTCTAACGAAAAGTTCTTATTTTTTAGTACTTGGCTTGGAAGACCAAAATTTTAATGATCTCCTTCTGATTGTAAGTATACTTTTACTTGTAGTTCGTACTTTCCTTAAAGTCTCCTCACTGCCTACATTTTCTGTCCATGGTATTCGCAGTATACGTCGGAAGAATTAAATCTCTCGCTATATTCGGATATATTTTCAGTGTCTGGCAAATATAGTAGTTGAAAGAGAAACATTTCAGAAAAATAGCAGTCTAATTATTAAAGGAGAATATAATTAGTTTATTTGTCGTGGACGAAAGCTAGAAATAAGAGGAAGGAAATATGTATAAAAATCAGTAACCGATAATTTTTTATCTAAGAAATCTAAATAATAGCAGATAAGCTCGCCTATCGCCCGGTTCACACTCCTCCCCTGCCTTTTGAACAGGAGTAGAGATTTACTTTTTGATTCCGGTTTAGGAATGGGTTTCCGGTTCCTTCAAAATCCTACTTGAAATCAAATATTTCTACTGTCTCTGTCTCATTTATTTTTACTATTTATTTATTTCGGCCGTTGTACGCTCCGGCCTTCTTCAGTTGGTTGGAATGTCGAACTGAACCCTTTATTTCGCTCACTGGGGTAGACTATTCTAGTTCCACGTGCCATGACTAATGGATGGCAGTTATCAGTTATCTTCTGTTAATTTCCCTCAAAGTTCTCCACTGCCTTAACCGGGTATTGAACTCACACTCTTTGGGTCCTGTCCCTGGATCTAACTAACGCCTTTATCCACTGTGCTATCTGTCCTTGAGGACACATGGCACAGTGGATAAAGGCGTTAGTTAGTGAATAAAGTTTTATCCATTGCTTCCAGCTTAGCATTGGGTTTCCGGTTCCTTCTAAAGTCTACTTCAACTCTGTACTTCTAACGTCTCCGGAGAACCCTGAAATTTTATTTACTAATTTTGTTTTCTCTTCAATCGGAGTAGATAGGTTCGCCTATCGTCCGGTTCAAGTACCTCCCCGGTCTTTTGTACAGGAGTAGAGGTCCATCCATTGTTTCCTGTTTAGGACTGGGTTTCCGGTTCTTTCCAAAGTCTTTTTCTTCTCTTTCTCTCCCAGTTGGCATTTATATATTCTCTGGCTTTAAATAACTTTGCAGATTATTTAAAGCCAGAAAATATATTTATGTTATAAATTTTTTTACAATCCTTTCTGGAGGAGGGGAGGATACTTGAATTCATACAATTTTCCGACGGCATTTGCGCGTAAGTGAATATAATGAACCCAATGGGAATTGGAACTGAGTTCTCCAACTAATAATTCTGAGACATTATCACTTACACCAATCAGTAGCTAATCAGTACTTCATCCATTGATTGATATAAAGTGGGGGATCAATTCTATATTAAAATCGATATATAAACTGATCCCTCACTTTGTGACCAAATCTAAAAGCCTGTGTAGCTTAATCAGTATTTCATTGATTGATTGATTCGTTTTCTATAGCTTGTCAACAAACAAGAAATTATAATGTGGATATAAAATGGGGGATCAATTCTGTATTAAAATCTATATAAACTGATCCCTCATTTTGTGGCCACCTTAGTTTCTATAATTTCTTTTCCAGAGAATGTAAATAAATCTAAAAGACATGCCTGTGTAGCTAAGCAGTATTTCATTGATTGATTCATTCGTTTTCTACGGCTTATCAACAAACATTATAATGTAGCTATAAAGTGGGGGATCAATTCTATATTAAAATCGATATATGAACTGATCCCTCACTTTTAGGCCATGGTAGTTTCTATACATTTCTATTCCAGAGAATGTAAATAAATCTAAAAGACATGCCTGTGTAGCTTATCAGTATTTCATTGATTGATTCACTCGTTTTCTACGGCTTATCAACAAACATTATAATGTAGATATAAAGTGGGGGATCAATTCTATATTAAAATGTATTTAAACTGATCCCTCATTTTGTGGCCACCTTAGTTTCTATACATTTCTTTTCCATAGAATGTAAATACATCTAAAAGACATGCCTCTGTAGCTAATTAGTATTTGATTGATTGATTCATTCATTCATTTTCTACGGCTTATTAACAGACAAGAAATTGCAATGTGGATATAAATTGGGGGATCAATTCTTTATTACGATCTATATAAAAACTGATCCCTCAATTTATGGCCACGGTAGTTTCTATACATTTATATTCCAGAAAATGTAAATAAATCTAAAAGACATGCCTGTGTAGCTAATCAGTATTTCACTGATTGATTTGTTTTCTATTGCTTATCAACAAACAAGTAATTATAATGTGGATATAAAGTGGGAGATCAATTCTATATTACAATCAATATATGTATTGATCCCTCACTTTGTGGCCATGGTAGTTTCTATACATTTCTATTCCAGACAATGTAAATAAATCTAAAAGGCATGCCTGTGTAGCTAATTAGTATTTGATTGAGAAATTGATTTGTTTTTATGGTTTATTAAACCCTTTGCAGGTTATTTAAAGCCAGATTTTTAGATTGTATTTTTGGAGAGATAATAATGAGACTTAATAATTGTTTTATTATGACTTTAAAAAAATGAAATGCTTTTATATCTTCGCAAATATAATACTGTTATATTTTTGTTCGACATTAAGAGAAAATTAACTCCGGCGACAGTTTTTCTTTTCTTGGTTTTTATTTTCTTGTAGTGTTTCCAGAAGAGAATTTTTATGTTTCATAATTGCAGAATAAAAAAACTTCTCGCTAAAAACAGTTTTTTTTGTTTTTTTTTTTTTTTACTTCATCTGTTTGCTGGAGGATTTGGTACAAAGTTTCTTTTCAACCCAAACTTGTTAACGCCACGAAAAAGTGTCAAAAATAAATTTTAAAAAAGAACGTATTCAACTGTTTAAAAAAATAATTTAAATAAAAATTTTAAAAACTGCGTATTTACAAAACGAGAATTTTTAGTCGATTAATTTCAACCATGCTTCTTTCTCTCTCTCTCTCTCTCTCTCTCTCTCTCTCTCTCTCTCTCTCTCTCTCTAGCATTTCCAGGTAAAAATAGCATCCATGGAAAGTCCATATTTTGGGCCCCGTCGAGGATTACTCAAGTTCATCAGGGTTAATAAACGAGTGCTTGGAGGAATTATTAATATATTTTGAATGTTTTATCTGACGTAAAAATCTTTCAAGGGACAAATGGTTTCCATTAAAAAAACCCTAACGGCACAAAATTAATCTGAGAAAATTCAAGATAAAAATAACAGTCATCCTTCGTAGTAGATGCGTTTTTATAGATCTTTTTTCTTACAAGATTCAAAAATGAAAAACAAAGTGATCCCGAAGAACATTCTTGAAAGAATCAAAAATTTAATTGAGAAATATCGAATAGATGAGTTGTTATTTTTTTCAAGATTTACCTCAGGATTTGCGATGGGACATAAAGAGATTCATGACTTATACTGGGTCGCAAGAATTTTACTTCTTTTATGTGCCCCTTCAGGACGTAGGCGATCATGGTCCTCCACATCTTCCTGTCCCTTGTAGCTCTTAATAAGCTTTGTCTTTTTATTATTTCTCCTAGACCCTGTTCTGCCATCCATTTACTCAAGCTCATCAAGTATGTTACGCGCTGTTTTTCTTTGTCCCTCTTTCCCTCAATCTGTCCTGTGAGTATCAAATTTTCTAAGCCCTCCTTCCTCATTGCATGCCCCAGAAAGTTCAACTACCTCTTCCTGATTTTAATATAAGCTTCCTTTTTGTTTCCATTTTTTCTCTAAAACCACGTCATTGCTCACATGTCCCGTCCATGGAATCCTCAGCATCTTTCTGTAGAACCACACTTTTGCTGCTTCAAGTTTATTGTCCAGCATTCACAGCTGTATAGGGTGACAGATATCACGTAAGAGTTCAGTACACTTTTCGTCGTTTCTAACGAAGTTTTCTGTCTCTTAATACTCTGCTTAGCTTTTGGAAAGCACCTTTGGCCATTCCAATGCGTCTTCGGATTTCAATGTTGCATATTCAATCCTCTGGTAGAACACTTCTGATATATTTAATTTTTTGTTCTTGCTTGTTTTTAGTATCCCCAATTTGTAATTTGCATTTTGGGCTCACCTCTTTTCCTGATAACTATGCCTTCTGTCTTGTAGTTTATATTTAGGCCTTTCTTCTTGCTTTCCATTGCTAATTTCTGTAGGAGCTTTTGGGGTTTCATTTTTGTGTCTACTGTCAGCACTCTGTCGTCTGCATTGTAGCCTGGGGTAAAAAAAAAAAGGTGTCTTAGATTAAATCGAGTACCTTGATTCGAAATCCGTACTCAGAATTATCTTAGGATCTTGCGTTATTCTTATACTCATGTTTATATAAATATTTTGACTATTACCCCGACAAATAATCCTACACTAAGTCGAATATGCTGACTCCAAATCCATATTGAGTGATATAAGTATAATCTATTTATGTTCAAGATTATATGGGCCCGTGGCCGAGTAGTTACAACGTTCTCATTCCATGAGACCCGGGTTCGAATCTCACCATAGCCTATTTGTCAGGAAGAAGATTTGCTGGTGTTATCGAACTAAAGGGTTCGATCGCAGCGTTCGGTATCTTTAGAAAGTGCATGAAAACCATACCACGAGTTGACCCAACTCTTGTGAGTGAAACCTTGCGGCTGTCGATAGTTGTGCTAGAACGAACTCACAAGTCATCGTGGCCAAGAGCTTAAGCCTGCTTGCCTTGTTCAAATTGTTGGTCACTTTCCCAGAAACTGTAACTAAGGTCTGTTCAGCATAGTTATACCGGTAAGCCATGGGTGGACTTTGTGGGTGTCGAATAAACATAAATGATACCTCGTAAATGGTCTGCAATAAAACTAAATAAATGGTAAACAGGTATCCTTGAATACGAGCGGACAGCTATATATTTATGTTCAAGATAAACATGATGTTAATATTATTAGGTTGGTGCAAAAATAATGACGTAATAATGTCGTTTTTTGGCGTATTTTTTAACGTCAAAAAACGACATTATAACGTCATTATTTTTGCGCCAACCTAATATTTTATTATCTATATGAGCTGCCGGCATAGGAATCATTTATCTCAGGAGTACAGAATTCTTTGTGCTGAATCTTTTTAATTTACTTCTTGAATCCTCGTCTTTTTTCCTCTGGGTTTTTCAACAGATCTAGCTTCTGTAAGCGTGCAGTATGGCAAAAGTTTCCATTAGGACGTCTGTGATGAAATGAAGGCATTAAAGCCAGTTCAGCTCAATCCTAATGGATGACTATTGCTGCCTCCTTCAATGGAATACCAACAAACTTAACGCGCAAGGGCGAGTTTAAATGTCTCACAATAAAATTATATAATAATTTTCAATGTGTATCTGTAGTGGGAAGGGAGGTAAATCAACTTTAGTAAATTTGTGTGATACTGCCCTTAATCCTATCAATAATCTATACTAATAAAACCGGTATTTAGACAAAAATTAGTCCCCTGACAAAATAAGCTGTTTAATTAATGAGTTCCTTTATTTTACGTTTCTTAGATTACAGTCATATTTGTTCAAGCCTTTCATGTGAGGCAATCAGTTACCTTTGTCTGTTAAATGGTCGTCTTGCTTCATCTTGCTTCACTGTTATATTAAACACAATATTTTTGACATGATATTGCGCATAAAGCGATTTATATAATACCAGGAGAAATCAATGAATCGTAGATAACATTGAACGTCTAAAAATTACAAAGGAGACGGATTAAACATTGTCCTTAATGAACCATTGACCTCTATTTTAGTTTTGAATTCCTTATCTCTGCTTTATTGAATTTTGATACTTTGTTTCAAATCATTACTTCCATTGCATCTCAATATTAAAGCTTTCTAACAATTGCCGTCATTTTTGACGACACGAGTACACTAGTAGACATATAAACTATATTTATTATCCTTGAAAATAAATGTGCGATTTCCTAAAACCCCTGAGTCATGAAGTGTACCAGTGTCATAGCATCATATTTAGCTTGAACTGGTGCTCAGTGGCTACGACCGTTGTTCCGTAGTGGTCTATCTCTGTTGTGCTATTTTGGTTTACATCACTGTCTTCAGGGCAATTCACCAAAGTTGCACTGACTCTGTTTTTGACTGAATGTCAAATCGGGCGTCTTTTCACCAACAGAAAGGTTTTCACGTGGTAATAAATAGCACAACGTATGATCTATATTGGCTACTTTTATTGTCCAGCAGGGGATGTTACTGACTATTTGTTAATGAAAGAGATAAACTCCGTTAGATCTAATCGATACTGGGAATGAATGCAAAATACTTTCCCCTCCCCAATGTATAAGAAGAAGCACAAAAACGCAAGCTGGGATTTCTTCTTAGATAAATAGGCCACTAGTCGATGTCAACTGACTCAGTCCCGATCTGTCTTGCCTTGAATTCAGAATGCTGCATTCTTTTATCTAAATTTGCTTTTGTGTGTCAACCCCAATTCTTAGTTTGTGAAATTTTTGCCTTATTACTGTTAATTTGCCTTGCATATATTGTTTGATTGCTTTATATTATTTTTACCCTGTTCTTTTTTTTTTTTTTTTTTCGTTTTCTTGTTATTGTTTAATACAAACTTTGTCAATTCTGTTTGTTGGTCAATTCTGATATTTATTTACATTTAACTATGGCCACTCACTCTACAGGCTACCCCTTCGTAGCATTGTAATAATATACCCTAGAAGGGGAACATTCTCACTCAAGAATCTTGGAATGAGAAACTCTTTTGATAGGAAATTTCGTCTCCTTCCAGTTGCTGATTCGTTAATTCACGTGTCAATGAAAAGGCGCCGCTACTTTCTGTTTCTTTTTACTTTTCTCTTGCAAGATTTGTTACAGCGAACTGTCCCTATCAGATATATATGGTATTACAGAAATGCAATATATTTCCAACACACTGGCTGTTTTTATTGTTTGTGTGTGGCTGTTGTTATTTTTTAGCGGGGTAGGAGATCTTTTTTCTAATTTTTAATTTATTCCGTTCTATTTTACACACAGTGTTGATGGTCAGTTTCTGAAGCTCCATAAGCTCCAGACAAATCCATAATTTGAACAACAGCTGACATGGCACCAAACTTCTAGATGCCGAACGATAGTGAAGTTAAATAAATTCTAACCAATCAGAAACGAGAGAAATTTTGCTGCTTAATCAACATTTAAATATTTCTGGATTTGTCAGCAAGAATCCTCTTTGGAGACAATCGCGGTTGATCAATAAACAAAATTCAACCTAATTTTTTTTCTTCTTTTTAGTCATTAGTTGTTTTTTCTGTATTTTAAACTGATTTAGCGTATATACCTCTCGGTCTTTCTAAAATGGCGACGAAATTGAATATTCAATAGGGTCAATTCTCGTTATCGAGTAAGTTTGGTAACCGTTGCTTACTTAACACTTCAATCAAATGTCTTTGGTGCGCAAAGTCGACTTATCTAATGTTGCTATCATTTACACACTCTTGGACACACGCAAACACACGCGCGTACACATAACAAAAGATGTTTAGTCATGTAGAATCAAACATTTAAAAAACCTTGTACATTTTCCAAACTTCCCCTCTGTTATCTAAACTTCAGAGAGGAAACAATGCCATGACGCCATTAAATAAATCTGCATATTAGATAGGAGGTAATTTTATAGTTGATATGGCTAGATGTAACAGTAAGTTTTATGCTAACAATTCCTTCTCTCACACTCCTTTTCGCCATCTTGCTTTCTAGTCAACTTTGATCTTCAAATCCAATCTCAATCTTTTTCTATTGTATTCTTGTTCTTTTACTGTTCTCTCTCTTTAATAGTGTTTGTTTTTCTTACATTCATAACCCCTTGCGTCTTAGTGGATTTATTGTCTTTCTTGGGGTGAAACTATATATATATTTTCCCTTCTGGAACTATATATATATATATATATATATATATATATATATATATATATATATATATATATATATATATATATTATAGTTACACCTCAGGTCTAGAACATTTGGGATTTGCTCTATGGTAATGAAATATTACTAGCTTGGTTTTGGGCATATTTGGTACAAGCCAGTTCTTATCCCATTGAGCTCTGCTGAGCAAGATCAGTGCAGAGGTCAGCTGCCTGGTTCTGTTCATCTAGATTTTTGGTCAGATGATAAAGGTACCTACGGAACTCCTTAAAAAGTTCGAGTAATTTGTAATTTGTAATTTTGCTCTAGTTTTTGTTTTTTGTTTTATATTTTTCACAGTTCTCATAATGGAGCCCTCAGTTTTCATCTTTGTAAACAATCAAGGGACTGCTATGTTTTATGGGTCTGGAGAGTATAATTTAATAATTTATGAAAAATAAAGCATAATATTTTTTTTTAAAATCCACATTACAACCAAAAACGTTTGCGGTACCTCTCTTCTTTTTAATATACCCACTTTTCTCTCGTTGGAACAATTATAACCTCTTTATATATATATATATATATATATATATATATATATATATATATATATATATATATATATATATATATATATTCATTAAGAAATGGACAAAGTCCGACAATTTATTTATTAAAGACATTTTTATGTTTAACGTTCTTTTTATAGATACAAGTATTTAAGTAAATGCTCTGTTTATAATAAACAGTATTAAATTACATTTACCGGACTGAATGTCCGAGAAATTTTCATAGAAAATATTCGTCCTTTGACAGGATTCGAACCTGCATCCTATACGGAACCGCCATGTATCCCAGCGTGCCTAACCGATTCAGCGACAAAGGATCGTTCGGTTGGCAAGGCCGAATTTACTGCTTATAACCGAACGATCCTTAGGATTGTGGAACTCTATCCCGGCTTATTGCATCCAAGTCAACATTTAAGAATTTAAATTCAATGTCAATCGTTATCTTCTGTCTACTTAACAATTGTTTTTTTATTGTCCTCTCTCCTTAATAGTAGTTTTTCTCATATTCTCTAACACTCAGTAACCCCATTGCATCCTAGTGGCTTTATTGCCTTTGATCTTCAAAAATGTAAATGCAATGTCAATCTTTATCTTTTGTCTTCTTAATTCTTGTTCTTTTATTGTCCTCTCTCCTTAATAGTAGTTTTTCTTGTATTCTCAAAACACTGAGTAACCTCTTTACATCCTAGTGGCTTTGACCTTCAAAAATTTAAATGCAATGTCAATCGTTATCTTCTATCTTCTTAATTCTTGTTCTTTTATTGTCCTCTCTACTTAATAATAGTTTTCCTCATATTCTCTAACACTCAGTAACCCCTTTGCATCCTAGTGGCTTTATTGTCTTGCTTGGCGTAAAATCATTGAAAAATTAATTTGTGCTAGAGTCCTCATTTTTTTCTCTTATCCCAGCGTTTTTTAATGTCCTTTTGGTCTTCCGTAGGTAAGAAAAATCTGTGCAGTTTATTCCTTTGCCTTTTGATAATGATCACCGTCTTCGTGAATGTTTGTCTGATGTCTGCTGAAAATTTCTTATAATTATGAGTTCGATTATCCTAATTAGTGTGTGTAGAACATAATCTTCCAAACACTTTTCGGGTTTACGTTCCATTAATGGATGCAATCTAGAAATCTGATCTACAAAGCAACCCTCAAACAGAGATTCTTTCGCGCCATTATAGAAGCGGTTTTAATGTATGGTGCTGCTACCTGGATTGTCTAAACTTAATGGAATCTACACTTGGATGTTAAGAGTCATATTCAACATTTCTTCGAGACAACATGCAACTAAATCACAGCTATATGTTATAGCAAAGAATGTTTCCCTAATGACCTTCCGACCCTGATACAGGACCATGATGATTGGCGTAATAGACTCGTGAATGTCCCAGCTAGTTCAACCGAATAAATAAAATAATACAGATGGGGAATTTAAATTTGACACCGCGAACTAATTGTTTCATCTAAACAAATTCGGCCTGTCTGTCCGTGTGTCTGAAACCCCTCTTAACATCTCTTGACAACATCCAACTAAATCACATCTCTATGAACCCATCTCTGATATTTCTACAATTCTTACGCGAAAGCAAAATGTGCATTGCAGGAGACTCCTGGTGCGCAAAACAAGAACTTGCAAGTGATCTACTGCTCTAGACGCCAAGCTATGGAGCAAGACGGGCTGGTCGCCCAAAAATGGCATACATTGACCAGCTATCCTAATGACCTTGATGCAAGATCGTGATGTTTGGCGAGATAACCCATGAAAGTTCGAGTTACCTCGAACAAATAAAAAAAACTCGCTTCCCATCGTTAAGTCGAAGGTTCTATGCCATTACGAAAACAATTCTGTTTCATGGTCGAATAGTAGTGATTTTCGGCGTTTTATAAATTTTATTTGATTCGTTATGACATTTGTTTGTTAGGGAAATGACTTTCTTTAATATAAATTCATTGATGATTGACAATAATGAGAATAGAAAACTCTATTAAAAAAGGTGACATTGATTTATTTAAGTAAATACCATATTCCAAATCCCCAAAATACAATCAAAGACGCACTATCAGTCCGCCGTGATGCCGCAATTATGTTCGCCATATTTAAATCTAACCGCACTTGACCACCTGAAATGAAAAAGAAGAATCATATTTAGGATTTGAGCTATTAACGTCTTCAAGTAAAGTATGGAATAACGTTCCAAACCTAATATTGCATAGTGACAACATAAAAAAAATCATATATATATATATATATATATATATATACACACATACACACACACACACACACATATATATATATATATATATATATATATATATATATATATATATATTATAACAAAAATATGTTAAAAATCGCTACACAATTGCGATCGTGTTTCAGTGCATACTGATTGTAAATTACTGGAGTAATTTACAATCGCCTGAGGAGACGCTTTGATATGCGTTGAAAAACGATCGCAATTGTGTAGCGATTTTTAACATTATTTTTTTATTTTTTTTTTTTTTAATAAAATGAATAATGTTTTTCTCTATTCTGTATTTAGCCCTCTTTTAAATTAAATATTACGAACACTGGAATTGTACTCTATTCGTTCTCATCTTACTTGGATATATATATATATATATATATATATATATATATATATATATATATATATATATGTGTGTGTGTGTGTGTGTGTGTGTGTGTGTGTGTTGTAACCTGAATGAGGAATAACCAAAACGGAGGTTGGAAATGAAATGGTAATCTTTATAACATCAACAAAATACAATACTCGCCAGCGGCGTGAAGTAGGTAAACCGCTGCTAGTGCTGGACTATTTAGACAGCATATTGACCCCACTTACAATAGTTTCCAACATATGTATGGGGATCGGGAGATACCTATTAGTGTTAATAGGTACGGTATATAACAATATATACATTATTTCCTACGACAAAAAACGTGTAAAATGATAGAATCCCTTATTATAATATTAAAAAATGATAGAACCCCTGATTATAAAATCAATCAAACAAACAAGAAACCAACCCTTAATAACATCAATTACGAACACAGCCACAATGTAGTGACCCTATTTGGAAATTAAGAGAAGAAAAACTCTAAATTTAAACCTTTGCTGCCTTGCAGACATGTCCAATCATATGATAGGCTTTGGGAATAAACACTTAGGACAAATCCGGAGACGGAGTCCTTAAGACAGTATGATGTTCAGTTTCGTTCTGGGAACTCCTGCAGCGACGCCGGTGCCAAGCTGTACTGGACTCTACCTTTTCCTTGGACAACATCGGTGATGCGTGAGAGAGGAGACATTTTGCATGGGCAAATGCCGATCTCTCATAAAACCCTGAACAGGACTCTCCAGCGCCGCCTCACTGCGACGGCAAAACACGGGAAGCAACAGTCTACTGATGGGAGGGTTACAAAAGTCTTTCTGTACGAGGAACTGACAACCGGTAATAGGACACGAGAGATACCTCACCTTGCTTCAAGAACGTCTGCAAAAGAGACATGAGGGCAATGGACATGGACATCGAGAGGTGTGAAAACGTGGCCAACGATCGCTCACGCTGGAGAGGCGATTTATACCAAGGACGAGAGCGAGGAGAGGAGAAACGGTGGCTTGCCTCCGGGTTTAAGCGTGCTTAACGGAAGGAAGACACGACGACATCGAGAAAGAGCACCTTCACATGCATTCGTTGCACTCGAGACTATCACTTCCATTTAGGCCTATTTACAAGCATAAGAGATGCTGGGCTGAGATCAGCAGATGAAACATGGCATTTGGGGCGCAGATTCATGATCTATCAACATCGACGGATTCTATATATACTTAGAAATGAAGAAGGAGCCAAAATAAAACGGCTTAATCATCACAGAGGGCCTTTTCTACCTCCCATGGATGATGCTAACCTCCAAAAGAGCAACTCTCTACTTTATGCCCTCTTGGCCTCACGTTTTCCAGTGACATGGAGCGACTAGATTAAATCAATTGCTACGTCTACTACAAAGCAAGTTGGACCACTGTGTCATGCCAGAAAAAACATTCTAGCCAGAAACCATTTTGCATATTTATAAATCTCGCATTCGTTCGTACATTGAATACTGTTGATATATTTGTTCTGGGGCTCTTGCTGTACAACTTTTCTCAAAAATGGTAAAATTCAAAGAAGGGTGTAATGTAATCGAAACTGACTTGGGATCTCGACTTCAGTCACTTTCTCATCAATGTAACGTTGATTCCTTTGTCTTCTCTATAAATAATGTCTTATCGTCATGGCAACTCTTCTAAGTTTTTTTCCCCATGTCACATAGACTACATGAATTTAAACTTTCTACTAGATTAGCAAATAAGTTTTACTGTTGAACTAATTACAACAACTACTTCTACAATTTCTTTTCTCGCGCTTTGCACCTTTCTTGCTTCCTTGATAATTACAACCTTCAAAAATTTAAATACAATTTTAACCGCCATCTTGTTTCTCTGAATTCTGATTCTTTGAGTCATTTGCTCAATCCTCGCCATTTTCCGTCTTTCATTTTCGCTTTTAATCCCTATAAACTTATTAGTTCCTTGCTTGACGTGAAACGATTAAAAAACTTGAGCAACATTTATGCCTACAATATCGCTTATCCATCATTTATTATAGAGGTTACAACAAAAAATAGCCGATGAAAATCTCTAATAGTTTAGCTGAAAACTGACATTGAAAATGGAAGAAAAAAGTCCAACGAAAAAAGATGGGAAACCATTTGGATTTGTTTGTTTGTTTGTTTGGTTTTTATGGCATATCCACCACTGTGGGTTATTTAATGCCAAATCCAGTTTATATGAATTTTAAATGCCTATTTTGTATGGAATAAAAAACGTATAGCTGGCAACATTATTGTTTCAAAAACGTATATATTTTTTACAAAAAACGTATAGCTGGCAACATTATGGTTTCAAAAATGCATAGCTGGAAACATTATGGTTTCAAAAATGCATAGCTGGCAACATTATTGTTTCAAAAACGGATAGCTGGCAACATTATTGTTTCAAAAACGTACAGCTGGAATATTTTTTTTTCTCCAAAAAACGTATAGCTGGCAACATTATGGTTTCAAAAATGTACAGCTGACAACATTATTGTTTCAAAAACGCATAGCTGGCAAGATTATTGTTTCAAAAACGCATAGCTGGCGACATTATTGCTTCAAAAACGCATAGCTGACGACATTATTGTTTCAAAAACGTATAGCTGGCAACATTATTGTTTCAAAAACATATAGCTGGCATCATTACTTTTCCGAAAACATTATCTGAGGCCTTGCTGTTGGATGTAGTTTATCGCCATACCCAGGACGCGGATGTAGTTTATCGTCATACCCAGGACATTCAAAAACGTATAGCTGGCAACATTATTGTTTCAAAAAAGTACAGCTGGCAACATCACTGTTTCAAAAAAACGTATAGCTGGCAACATCACCGTTTTAAAAAAAAGTATAGCTGGCAACATTATTGTTTCAAAAAAAATACAGCTGGGAACATTATTGTTTCAAAAACGCATAGCTGGCAAAATTATGGTTCCAAAAACGGATAGCTGGCAACATTATTGTTTCAAAAACGGATAGCTGGCAACATTATTTTCCCAAAAACACCATCTGAGGCCTTGCTGTTGGATGTAGTTTATCGCCATACCCAGGACGCGGATGTAGTTTATCGCCATACCCAGGACGCAGATGTAGTTTATCGTCATACCCAGGATGTAAACCATTTGGAATAGACGGAACAGACAAAATTACTACGAACCACTGCTTTCGTCATCACCAGCTACGGATGCGAGCCATAGGAATTGACCAAGTGGGAAAGAAACCAGAATAATGCTTTCGAGATGTGGGCATATCGCAGAGTCCTTAGTGTGCTACGGACAGCGAGACACGCTAATAAGTGGGTGCTACATACCCCCCACCAGAATAAGGTATGCATTGAGAATAAAGATAGCACTAAGAAAATTCCGCTATTTCGGACATATTATGCGATATGTCTACAAAAAAAGATATTCTGCTGGGCCCAGTGTGGGGAGAGGCAAGCGGCGACAGGGACGACCACTCATGCCTTGGTTTGAAGTGGATTGAAATGACAGTGGCTGAGACAGTAAGGACAGTAAATAGATGAAGGGCGTGGTGTCCAGAGCAACACAAATTACGCTAACTGAATAAAAAGTCCTACGAAAAAAGATGGGAAACCATGTGGAATCGTCGGAATAAAGACATCTGCCTAAAGTTGAAATTACTACGAGCCTCTGCTTTCGTCACCGCCAGCTACGGATGCGAGTGATGGGCACTGACCAAGAGGGCAAGACACCGCAATAATGCTTTTGAGATGTGGGCATATCGCAGTGTCCTTAGCGTACCATGGACAGCGAGACGCACTAATTAGTAGTTGCTTGATACCCGAGAACTTATGCATTGAGAGTGCAGATAACACTAGGGAAATTCCGTTATTCCGAACATATTATGCGATATGCCCACAAAAACAAAGATATTCCGCTGGGTCTCCGGGGGGTGGGACGACGAGTCATGCCTTGGTTTAA
The DNA here is from genome assembly GCA_963932145.1 of Acanthosepion lycidas. Taxonomy (NCBI): domain Eukaryota; kingdom Metazoa; phylum Mollusca; class Cephalopoda; order Sepiida; family Sepiidae; genus Acanthosepion; species Acanthosepion lycidas. Next base: position 78,634,266 of record OZ010608.1, on the reverse strand, counting down.
TGATATTAAGGGTTGGATTGAAATGACCGTGGCTGACAGCAGCAGACATAAAGAGATGAAGGGCGTGGTGACTAGAGCAGCGCAAAATGCGCAAACTGAATAAATAATGATCATGAGAATCACGAACAAAGGATGTGCGGGTGGTGGTATGGATAGCGGTTCGAGATGAGAAATCGGAGACCTGAGTTCGAATTCCGGTTCGTTACATTCAATTATGAGAAAATATCCTTAGGAGAGGTACGAATCCATGTTATGTATTAAATATCAGCACAGACTGGGTTCTCTAGCCGTGGTTGAAAACCAGTCTAGAAGAAAAATTTGAGTACAAAACCATAACAATTGTTTATTAGAGCAAGGTTGATTTTGCAGTTTTTTTTAGAAAATTAACATTGAACTCAGTGTAAAACTGAGGTTCGATATGAAAAGTTGTGATACCAAAAGTTAGATTCATAGCTTTTACCAATTTTCCAGCATTTCGTTTTAAATATCGTCTGATATATAAATGTATAGAAATCCCTAATTTCCGTAGGTTTTTGCATACAAACTGACTTCAAAAATTTTACTATTTCAAGAATAAATCCAAATAAAGTTGATATCTTTTGTAAGATGCATTGAATGGAAAATATATTCAAACCAGTATTCGATAAGTAAAAAAAAAAGTTTAATCAATGAATATCTTACACCATTTCTTAGATCATAATTAATAAAACCAAAAAATAGATAAAAGTGTATATAACACCATAATACTGTGGGACACAAATTATAAGACAAAATATTTTTAATTTGAATTGTTTTTTGAAAATCACGTGAAAAAAATACTGTACTATATATATTCCATCATAGTATAGCTAAATTGTTCAATATAATTTCACTTTGAAGTAAATGAAGGTCTTATTTGATGGCAAAATGAATAATGTGTTTGTACCATGCATCTTGTCCATATACAATTTGAAAAGCTTCAGTATATTATAAATTTTATAAGGCTGTCCTATAAGGCTTTCACTTTTTAATTGAATCCCAACGCTACGATTTTGAACCTAATCTTAATCTTTAACGTCGTTTCCTCAAAAAGCAGGTAAAGATTTGGGGGGAAAAATGTGTCGTTATTCTTCATTCCACATCCTAACTTTCAAATTGTGTGCGCAATTATTCATGGCCCCCGACGAGTAGATGCAAGAAAGCTCTTCTTTCAAAAGTGTTAGTCTTGCTGTCACTTGATTGCTAACAAGCGTTGCTCATTGTTTGTTGGGAAAATAAAGCTGACAATCACATTCGACAGGCTGAATTAATCTACTAATTTTACTAATTAAACAAATGAATTTATAAAACGTTCTATTTTTGTCTTTTCTTTTAAAAATGATTCTCTTTTCTTGAGAATCTTAACCTGATAAATTATTTCCTGTAATTCGCTTTCAATAAACAAAGTTCATTTGTAGCCATTTTGTTTCCTTTCTTGATGCTTTAAGGATTGGCATTTGTCATTATTTAAGACCTTTTCTCTGATAATTAATCAAACCATAACGACAATATTCTTGATTGATATTCGAACATGTGATGTCCTCCTCCGCAGACACGACTTGTGCTTTATTGTAAGGAATAATTTGTTTATTTTAACGCTCCCAAAACGAAACTGCTATTTAGTAATCATTTGAGAGACGACTTTCTGCCTTCCATCAGAGTGGCTGATGCTAACCTCCAGTAGAATAACTCGTTGAGACAACTCGGGCTAATATTTTCCGCCTACATGAAGTGAAAAGATTATATTGAATCAATTGCTAAGTCTGTGGCCAAGAAAATTGATTTACTATGTCGTACTAGACAATTTTTCTCACCAGAATCTATCTTACATATTTATAAGTCTACCATTTGTCGATACTTTGAATATTGCTGCCACATATGACCTGGTGCTCTTGTTATGCATTTGGAGAATATTCATAAAATTCAAAGAAGAATCTGCAATATTATTGGTCCTGACTTGGCATCTCGCCTTCAGCCATTTTCCCACCGCCCTAACGTAGCTGCCCTGGGTTTTTTTCTATAAATACTTTTATGATAATTGTTTTGATGAGATTTCTTCTATGGTAGCTAGACCTTATGAACTTAAGCGCAGTACTAGATTGGCAGTAAGGTCTCATCATTTTTCAGTTAAAATGGCTAGATGTAACCGTATGTTCTATGCTAACAGTTTCTTCTATCGCACTTTTCGTTTTTGGAACTCTCTTCCGGATTCTTACTTCCCAATCAATTTTGATCTTCAAAAATTTAAATGCGTCTTAGTGGTTTTATTGCCTTACTTGGAGTGAAATGATTTAAAAAATACGAAATTTAATATTAGATTCGGATGCATCATAATATGAGGCCTAGCAATAAAGGAATTCCGAATGTATGACAGGGCGAAAATACCTCTGTCTTTGGAGACTTCGTCTTTGTGTTTCTGGAGACGATATATTTAGGATCCCAGATACGACCGGGTCGGTATTATCAACTATATCGCTAGTGAGGACATATTCGGCAAGCAGGAAAACGGCGAGTAATTTTTTTTCCCAAACTGAGGACTGGAAGCCAGAGATAATTTCTATATCTGGTAATGATAAATATTAGAAAAAAAAAACGGCGCTATGGGCTTGTAAGCTGAACCACGTAGCAGATGATTGTCCCAAGTAGAAGACAACTGTTCGGTTTGACTCCTGGAAACTTACTGACTGACTAGCTATTTTCATCACTATATGAAGTGACATCACTAAGCGACCGTTACTTTATCTCATCTCGACCAAAGGGAGATAATCGCCTTTGACATCCCTATTTGGTATTAAAATGTATACTACAACAAATGAATTCAATTATCCTAAATTATATTCAGTTATGATAAATTATATTTACTTCTTATAAATTATATTCAGTTTCTTAAATGATATTTACTTGTCGCAAGTTGTATTTATTTTTTCTAAAATATATTTATTTTTTAAATTTATTTACTTGACCTAAATTATATTCAATTATCTTGAAGTATATTTAATTGTCTTATATTATGTTCATTTATATTAAATTGTATTTACACTAAATCATGCAATATGATTAAATTGTGACCAATTCTGGAGTTAATGAACGAAATACTGTGTTTTTGATATTCGAAGATTTTCGAGAAATTTCACAAGTCGTTTGTTTTAAATTGATAAAACAACGCCGTATTTTGTGGGAAAGAGTGTTAAAAGATAAAGAACCTTGTCTATACGACAATTTGAAAACATACTCGAGAAAAGTAACACCGATAAGTATTCTTAATGGTAATTGCTCCGAGGAGCTGCATTCGCTGTTTCCCAGACGTCATGAGTTCAAGCGCCCTACGAGGCTGGCATCCCGCTCTCACCCCTTCAATGTCGAAACTCCTAAATGTAGCCGTCTCTTCTACTCCAATAGATTCACGTCTCGCACCTCCCGCCTGTGGAACTCCCTTCCCTATTCCAGTTTCCCTGAGAGCTATAATCTCCAACTATTCAAATGTAATGTCAATCGACATCTCCAGTTGCCTTGATATATCCACTACCCTTCTCCTCATCCTTTCTGCTATCACTCCTATCTGATCTTGCTCCAAATCTTCTGTAACCGCTTGCGTCCTAGTGGTTTCCCGCCTTGTTTGGGGTGAAATGCTTAAAAAATATATATATAAAAAATAAACAATATTTGAAGAAGTTCTTACTTTCATTTGCGAAAAGGTTTTATTCGCATAAATAAGCAGAAAATGTTACTTAAATTTTAAGCTAGTTCGTGTGAAAGGCTAATTTGGCCTGTAACCCAAATCTAAAAGGACTTCTGCTTCAGCTTCTTAGAAAAGGGCAATGATAATTTTAAAGAAATAAATTTGAATTCTTCAATTCACTCTATGGAACTTCAAAACCTCACTTTAACGTTGATTCGGGTTATAAGTCCAATTCCGACCAAAAGCTTGATTTGGGCCAAAAGACCGATTTGGGCCGAAATTTCAATTCACGCGGAAAAATGAGTTCTTCAACTCACAAACTCTGTGGAACTTTAATTGAGTTGAGTTCTTCAAATCAAACTCTGCGGAACTTCATAAATCACACATTGCAAAACATCTTATTTTAACTTTTATTCGTTGGCGTTTTGAAGAAAGAAAATTGATTACCTGAATTCATAATGTTTTGGAGATATTTCAAACTAAATTTAAAGCGATTTTTTTTTTTTAAATTCGCAAAGTTTGGGGGCCACTTTAAACTCAATATAAATTAAAACCTTTTAAAATCACTAATTTTTTTCAGTCATTTTCAAATTTGAATTTTTAATTGTTTGCTCCTCACCCGGGCATAAATCCCAAATGCTTTATGTTCAAATGAAAGACAGATTTACAATCTCGGGTTCATTTTGATTCCCAAACTCTATAATATGTCTATGAAGGGCAAGTGTGTCACGAATTAAAGTGGTTTCACATAACCAGACGGACAGACAGAATTTGCTGTTTATTTAGATAGGAAAAAATCGCGAAGAGAATGTAAATGAATTTCCAAATATCTTTTTTATGGGGGTAGGGATATTTTTCATTAAAATTCCCAAATTATTTAAAAACCAAAATGCAAAGGCTTTCTTATGAAAGGTCTTAAAGACTAAAAGGAATATTAGTATCATTACACCGGCGCTATTTCGATGACAAGTGTTAGGAAGAGCTTCATTCTTTAGCTCGACTTAAGAACATGAGATGCCTCTTCCACGGAGTCGAATCATTCACATTTCCTCCTTAATCCAAAAGTAACAAAAAGAGATCTACTAAAACAGATGTTTTCCCCGAGAACTTCCACGTTGTGAAACGGGCTCCCACGTGGATGCTTCTCTGAACACTACTATGTTAGCCTCTCCAAGTCAGAGATCAATTTTTATCTATCCTTCCTATCCTCACTTCCTACTAACTCTTCTTTCCATCACACCAAACCACACTCGTCATAACCATTTTAACAATAACCTTATAGCTTTAACTCTCGAGCCTTGTATTGGATAAACTTTAATATAAAAAAGGTCTTTGTCAAATTTATTGCCTACAAGATTAACGGAGATTGCGTCGTAACCATGAATCGTCGTAAGTCGAGACTTTCGTATCCGAGGAAATTACTGTAGATAGATATATAAATATCGGAATAATATATTAGGTTGGTGCAAAAATAATGACGTCATAATGTCGTTTTTTGACGTTATAAAATAGGTCAAGAAACGACATTATTACGTCATTATTTTTGCACCAACCTAATATATACCAAGTTTAAACCGTCAAAATTTCACGGTTTTCCTATTTGAATTTTCAGATGAATCTTAATTCTTCAGTTAATGATTGAATCAGCTCATGGCGAGTTCTACGACAATAAAATATCCGTAGAAATTCCCCTGTCGCATCGTTAAATATTTGAGCTTAACAACTTTTATAAAACTAGAAAGACCCGTGATAATTTCACGGTTTTCCTATTTGAATTTTCAGATGAATCTTAATTCTTCAGTTAATGATTGAATAAGCTGATGGCGAGTTCTACGACAATAAAATATCCGTAGAAATTCGCCTATCGCATCGTTAAATATTTGAGCTTAACAACTTTTATAAAGCTAGAAAGACCCGTGATAATTTCACGGTTTTCCTATTTGAATTTTCTGATGAATCATAATTCTTCATTTAATGATTGAATAAGCTCATGGCGAGTTCTACGACAATAAAATATCCGTAGAAATTCGCCTATCGCATCGTTAAATATTTGAGCTTAACAACTTTTATAAAGCTAGAAAGACCCGTGATAATTTCACGGTTTTCCTATTTGAATTTTCTGATGAATCTTAATTCTTCATTTAATGATTGAATAAGCTGATGGCGAGTTCTACGACAATAAAATATCCATAGAAATTCGCCTATCGCATCGTTAAATATTTGAGCTTAACAACTTTTATAAAGCTAGAAAGACCCGTGATAATTTCACGGTTTTCCTATTTGAATTTTCTGATGAATCTTAATTCTTCAGTTAATGATTGAATAAGCTCATGGCGAGTTCTACGACAATAAAATATCCGTAGAAATTCGCCTATCGCATCGTTAAATATTTGAGCTTAACAACTTTTATAAAACTAGAAAGACCCGTGATAATTTCACGGTTTTCCTATTTGAATTTTCTGATGAATCTTATTTCTTCAGTTAATGATTGAATAAGCACATAGCGAGTTCTACGACAATAAAATATCCGTAGAAATTCGCCTATCGCATCGTTAAATATTTGAGCTTAACAACTTTTATAAAGCTAGAAAGACCCGTGATAATTTCACGGTTTTCCTATTTGAATTTTCTGATGAATCTTAATTCTTCAGTTAATGATTGAATAAGCTGATGGCGAGTTCTACGACAATAAAATATCCGTAGAAATTCCCCTATCGCATCGTTAAATATTTGAGCTTAACAACTTTTGTAGAACTAGAAAGACCCGTGATAATTTCACGGTTTTCCTATTTGAATTTTCTGATGAATTTTAATTCTTCAGTTAATGATTGAATAAGTTCATCGCGAGTTCTACGACAATAAAATATCCGTAGAAATTCCCCTATCGCATCGTTAATTATTTGAGCTTAACAACTTTTATAAAACTAGAAAGACCCGTGATAATTTCACGGTTTTCCTATTTGAATTTTCTGATGAATCTTAATTCTTCATTTAATGATTGAATAAGCTGATGGCGAGTTCTACGACAATAAAATATCCGTAGAAATTCGCCTATCGCATCGTTAAATATTTGAGCTTAACAACTTTTATAAAGCTAGACAGACCCGTGATAATTTCACGGTTTTCCTATTTGAATTTTCTGATGAATCTTAATTCTTCAGTTAATGATTGAATAAGCTCATAGCGAGTTCTACGACAATAAAATATCCGTAGAAATTCCCCTATCGCATCGTTAAATATTTGAGCTTAACAACTTTTATAAAGCTAGAAAGACCCGTGATAATTTCAGGGTTTTCCTATTTGAATTTTCTGATGAATCTTAATTCTTCAGTTAATGATTGAATAAGCTCATAGCGAGTTCTACGACAATAAAATATCCGTAGAAATTCCCCTATCGCATCGTTAAATATTTGAGCTTAACAACTTTTATAAAGCTAGAAAGACCCGTGATGATTTCACGGTTTTCCTATTTGAATTTTCTGATGAATCTTAATTCTTCAGTTAATGTTTGAATAAGCTGATGGAGAGTTCTACGACAATAAAATATCCGTAGAAATTCCCCTATCGCATTGTTAAATATTTGAGCTTAACAACTTTTGTAGAACTAGAAAGACCCGTGATAATTTCACGGTTTTCCTATTTGAATTTTCTGATGAATTTTAATTCTTCAGTTAATGATTGAATAAGTTCATCGCGAGTTCTACGACAATAAAATATCCGTAGAAATTCCCCTATCGCATCGTTAAATATTTGAGCTTAACAACTTTTATAAAGCTAGAAAGACCCGTGATAATTTCAGGGTTTTCCTATTTGAATTTTCTGATGAATCTTAATTCTTCAGTTAATGATTGAATAAGCTCATAGCGAGTTCTACGACAATAAAATATCCGTAGAAATTCCCCTATCGCATCGTTAAATATTTGAGCTTAACAACTTTTATAAAGCTAGAAAGACCCGTGATGATTTCACGGTTTTCCTATTTGAATTTTCTGATGAATCTTAATTCTTCAGTTAATGTTTGAATAAGCTGATGGAGAGTTCTACGACAATAAAATATCCGTAGAAATTCCCCTATCGCATTGTTAAATATTTGAGCTTAACAACTTTTATAAAGCTAGAAACACCCGTGATAATTTCACGGTTTTCCTATTTGAATTTTCTGATGAATCTTAATTCTTCAGTTAATGTTTGAATAAGCTGATGGCGAGTTCTACGACAATAAAATATACGTAGAAATTCCCCTATCGCATCGTTAAATATTTGAGCTTAACAACTTTTATAAAACTAGGAAGATCTGTGATAATTTCACGGTTTTCCTATTTGAATTTTCGGATGAATCTCAATTCTTCAGTTAATGATTGAATAAGCTCATGGTGAGTTCTACGACAATAAAATATCCGTAGAAATTCCCCTATCGCATCGTTAAATATTTGAGCTGAACAACTTTTATAAAACTAGAAAGATCAGTGATAATTTCACGGTTTTCCTATTTGAATTTTCTGATGAATCTTAATTCTTCATTCTTAATTCCCCTGTCGCATCGTTAAATATTTGAGCTTAACAACTTTTATAAAACTAGAAAGATCCGTGATAATTTCACGGTTTTCCTATTTGAATTTTCGGATGAATCTCAATTCTTCAGTTAATGATTGAATAAGCTCATGGCGAGTTCTACGACAATAAAATATCCGTAGAAATTCCCCTATCGCATCGTTAAATATTTGAGCTTAACAACTTTTAAAAAGCTAGAAAGACCCGTGATAATTTCACGGTTTTCCTATTTGAATTTTCTGATGAATCTTAATTCTTCAGTTAATGATTGAATAAGCTCATGGCGAGTTCTACGACAATAAAATATCCGTAGAAATTCCCCTAATGCATCGTTAAATATTTGAACTGAACAACTTTTATAAAACTAGAAAGATCAGTGATAATTTCACGGTTTTCCTATTTGAATTTTCTGATGAATCTTAATTCTTCATTCTTAATTCCCCTGTCGCATCGTTAAATATTTGAGCTTAACAACTTATATAAAGCTACAAAGACCCGTGATAATTTCACGGTTTTCCTATTCGAATTTTCTGATGAATCTTAATTCTTCAGTTAATGATTGAATAAGCTGATGGCGAGTTCTACGACAATAAAATATCCTTAGAAATTCGTCTATCGCATCGTTAAATATTTGAGCTTAACAACTTTTATAAAGCTAGAAAGACCCGTGATAATTTCACGGTTTTCCTATTCGAATTTTCTGATGAATCTTAATTCTTCAGTTAATGATTGAATAAGCTGATGGCGAGTTCTACGACAATAAATATACGTAGAAATTCCCATAATGCATCGTTAAATATTTGAGCTTAACAACTTTTATAAAACTAGAAAGACCCGTGAAAATTTCACGGTTTTCCTATTTGAATTTTCTGATGAATCTTAATTCTTCATTCTTAATTCCCCTGTCGCATCGTTAAATATTTGAGCTTAACAACTTTTATAAAACTAGAAAGATCCGTGATAATTTCACGGTTTTCCTATTTGAATTTTCGGATGAATCTCAAATCTTCATTTAATGATTGAATAAGCTGATGGCGAGTTCTACGACAATAAAATATCCGTAGAAATTCGCCTATCGCATCGTTAAATATTTGAGCTTAACTTTTATAAAACTAGAAAGACCGGTGATAATTTCACGGTTTTCCTATTTGAATTTTCTGATGAATCTTAATTCTTCAGTTAATGATTGAATAAGCTCATGGCGAGTTCTACAACAATAAAATATCCGTAGAAATTCCCCTAATGCATCGTTAAATATTTGAGCTTAACAACTTTTATAAAACTAGAAAGACCCGAGAAAATTTCACGGTTTTCCTATTTGAATTTTCTGATGAATCTTAATTCCTCATTTAATGATTGAATAAGCTGATGGCGAGTTCTACGACAATAAAATATCCGTAGAAATTCCCCTATCGCATCGTTAAATATTTGAGCTTAACAACTTTTACAAAGCTAGAAAGACCCGTGATAATTTCACGGTTTTCCTATTTGAATTTTCTGATGAATCTTAATTCTTCAGTTAATGATTGAATAAGCTCATGGCGAGTTCTACAACAATAAAATATCCGTAGAAATTCCCCTAATGCATCGTTAAATATTTGAGCTTAACAACTTTTATAAAACTAGAAAGACCCGAGAAAATTTCACGGTTTTCCTATTTGAATTTTCTGATGAATCTTAATTCCTCATTTAATGATTGAATAAGCTGATGGCGAGTTCTACGACAATAAAATATCCGTAGAAATTCGCCTATCGCATCGTTAAATATTTGAGCTTAACAACTTTTACAAAGCTAGAAAGACCCGTGATAATTTCACGGTTTTCCTATTTGAATTTTCTGATGAATCTTAATTGTTCAGTTAATGATTGAATAAGCTCATAGCGAGTTCTACGACAATAAAATATCCGTAGAAATTCCCCTATCGCATCGTTAAATATTTGAGCTTAACAGCTTTTATAAAGCTAGAAAGACCCGTGATAATTTCACGGTTTTCCTATTTGAATTTTCTGATGAATCTTAATTCTTCAGTTAATGTTTGAGTAAGCTGATGGCGAGTTCTACGACAATAAAATATCCGTAGAAATTCCCCTATCGCATCGTTAAATGTTTGAGCTTAACAACTTTTATAAAACTAGGAAGATCCGTGATAATTTCACGGTTTTCCTATTTGAATTTTCGGATGAATCTCAATTCTTCGGTTAATGATTGAATAAGCTCATGGTGAGTTCTACGACAATAAAATATCCGTAGAAATTCCCCTAATGCATCGTTAAATATTTGAGCTTAACAACTTTTATAAAACTAGAAAGATCCGTGATAATTTCACGGTTTTCCTATTTGAATTTTCGGATGAATCTCAATTCTTCAGTTAATGATTGAATAAGCTCATGGCGAGTTCTACGACAATAAAATATCCGTAGAAATTCGCCTATCGCATTGTTAAATATTTGAGCTTAACAACTTTTAAAAAGCTAGAAAGACCCGTGATAATTTCACGGTTTTCCTATTTGAATTTTCTGATGAATCTTAATTCTTCAGTTAATGATTGAATAAGCTGATGGCGATTTCTACGACAATAAAATATCCGTAGAAATTCCCGTATCGCATCGTTAAATATTTGAGCTTAACAACTTTTATAAAACTAGAAAGATTCGTGATAATTCCACGGTTTTCCTATTTGAATTTTCGGATGAATCTCAATTCTTCAGTTAATGATTGAATAAGTTCATGGCGAGTTCTACGACAATAAAATATCCGTAGAAATTCCCCTATCGCATCGTTAAATATTTGAGCTTAACAACTTTTATGAAACTAGAAAGACCCGTGATAATTTCGCGGTTTTCCTATTTGAATTTTTTGATGAATCTTAATTCTTCATTTAATGATTGAATAAGCTGATGGCGAGTTCTACAACAATAAAATATCCGGAGAAATTCCCCTATCGCATCGTTAAATATTTGAGCTTATCAACTTTTATAAAGCTAGAAAGACCCGTGATAATTTCACGGTTTTCCTATTCGAATTTTCTGATGAATCTTAATTCTTCAGTTAATGATTTAATAAGCTGATGGCGAGTTCTACGACAATAAAATATCCGTAGAAATTCGTCTATCGCATCGTTAAATATTTGAGCTTAACAACTTTTATAAAACTAGAAAGACCCGTGATAATTTCACGGTTTTCCTATTCGAATTTTCTGATGAATCTTAATTCTTCAGTTAATGATTGAATAAGCTGATGGCGAGTTCTACGACAATATAATATCCGTAGAAATTACCCTATCGCATCGTTAAATATTTGAGCTTAACAACTTTTATAAAACTACGGAGATCCGTGATAATTTCACGGTTTTCCTATTTGAATTTTCTGATGAATCTTACTTGTTCAGTTAATGATTGAATAAGCTGATGGCGAGTTCTACGACAATAAAATATCCGTAGAAATTCGCCTATCGCATCGTTAAATATTTGAGCTTAACAACTTTTATAGAACTAGAAAGACCCGTGATAATTTCACGGTTTTCCTATTTGAATTTTCTGATGAATCTTAATTCTTCAGTTAATGATTGAATAAGCTTATGGCGAGTTCTACGACAATAAAATATCCGTAGAAATTCCCCTATCGCTTCGTTAAATATTTGAGCTTAACAACTTTTATAAAACTAGGAAGATCCGTGATAATTTCACGGTTTTCCTATTTGAATTTTCTGATGAATCTTAATTCTTCAGTTAATGATTGAATAAGCTGATGGCGAGTTCTACGACAATAAAATATCTGTAGAAATTCCCCTATCGCATCGTTAAATATTTGAGCTTAACAACTTTTATAGAACTAGAAAGACCCGTGATAATTTCACGGTTTTCCTATTTGAATTTTCTGATGAATCTTAATTCTTCATTTAATGATTGAATAAGCTGATGGCGAGTTCTACGACGATAAAATATCCGTAGAAATTCCCCTATCGCATCGTTAAATATTTGAGCTTAACAACTTTTATAGAACTAGAAAGACCCGTGATAATTTCACGGTTTTCCTATTTGAATTTTCTGATGAATCTTAATTCTTCATTTAATGATTGAATAAGCTGATGGCGAGTTCTACGACGATAAAATATCCGTAGAAATTCCCCTATCGCATCGTTAAATATTTGAGCTTAACAACTTTTATAGAACTAGAAAGACCCGTGATAATTTCACGGTTTTCCTATTTGTAATTTCTGATGAATCTTAATTCTTCATTTAATGATTGAATAAGCTGATGGCGAGTTCTACGACAATAAAATATCCGTAGAAATTCGCCTATCGCATCGTTAAATATTTGAGCTTAACAACTTTTATAAAACTAGGAAGATCCGTGATAATTTCACGGTTTTCCTATTTGAATTTTCTGATGAATCTTAATTTTTTAGTTAATGATTGAATAAGCTTATGGCGAGTTCTACGACAATAAAATATCCGTAGAAATTCGCCTATCGCATCGTTAAATATTTGAGCTTAACAACTTTTATAAAACTAGAAAGACCCGTGATAATTTCACGGTTTTCCTATTTGTATTTTCTGATGAATCTTAATTCTTCATTTAATGATTGAATAAGCTTATGGCGAGTTCTACGACAATAAAATATCCGTAGAAATTCCCCTATCGCTTCGTTAAATATTTGAGCTTAACAACTTTTATAAAACTAGGAAGATCCGTGATAATTTCACGGTTTTCCTATTTGAATTTTCTGATGAATCTTAATTCTTCAGTTAATGATTGAATAAGCTGATGGCGAGTTCTACGACAATAAAATATCTGTATAAATTCCCCTATCGCATCGTTAAATATTTGAGCTTAACAACTTTTATAGAACTAGAAAGACCCGTGATAATTTCACGGTTTTCCTATTTGAATTTTCTGATGAATCTCAATTCTTCATTTAATGATTGAATAAGCTGATGGCGAGTTCTACGACGATAAAATATCCGTAGAAATTCCCCTATCGCATCGTTAAATATTTGAGCTTAACAACTTTTATAGAACTAGAAAGACCCGTGATAATTTCACGGTTTTCCTATTTGAATTTTCTGATGAATCTTAATTCTTCAGTTAATGATTGAATAAGCTGATGGCGAGTTCTACGACAATAAAATATCCGTAGAAATTCGCCTATCGCATCGTTAAATATTTGAGCTTAACAACTTTTATAAAACTAGAAAGACCCGTGATAATTTCACGGTTTTCCTAATTGTAATTTCTGATGAATCTTAATTCTTCATTTAATGATTGAATAAGCTGATGGCGAGTTCTACGACAATAAAATATCCGTAGAAATTCCCCTATCGCATCGTTAAATATTTGAGCTTAACAACTTTTATAAAACTAGGAAGTTCCGTGATAATTTCACGGTTTTCCTATTTGAATTTTCTGATGAATCTTAATTCTTCAGTTAATGATTGAATAAGCTGATGGCGAGTTCTACGACAATAAAATATCTGTAGAAATTCCCCTATCCCATCGTTAAATATTTGAGCTTAACAACTTTTATAGAACTAGAAAGACCCGTGATAATTTCACGGTTTTCCTATTTGAATTTTCTGATGAATCTTAATTCTTCATTTAATGATTGAATAAGCTGATGGCGAGTTCTACGACGATAAAATATCCGTAGAAATTCCCCTATCGCATCGTTAAATATTTGAGCTTAACAACTTTTATAGAACTAGAAAGACCCGTGATAATTTCACGGTTTTCCTATTTGAATTTTCTGATGAATCTTAATTCTTCAGTTAATGATTGAATAAGCTGATGGCGAGTTCTACGACAATAAAATATCCGTAGAAATTCGCCTATCGCATCGTTAAATATTTGAGCTTAACAACTTTTATAAAACTAGAAAGACCCGTGATAATTTCACGGTTTTCCTATTTGTATTTTCTGATGAATCTTAATTCTTCATTTAATGATTGAATAAGCTTATGGCGAGTTCTACGACAATAAAATATCCGTAGAAATTCCCCTATCGCACCGTTAAATATTTGAGCTTAACAACTTTTATCGAACTAGAAAGACCCGTGAAAATTTCACGGTTTTCCTATTTGAATTTTCTGATGAATCTTAATTCTTCCTTTAATGATTGAATAAGCTGCTGGCGAGTTCTACTTCAATAAAATATCCGTAGAAATTCGCCTATCGCATCGTTAAATATTTGAGCTTAACAAATTTAACACAATAATACATTAACAATTATAAATATGAATGCTGGTCGTTATTTTAAGAAGTAAGGGGGTACAAATGAAAAGATTTTAGATTGATATTTTTTTCTATTTCACTGAAACAGCTGCTAATCACTTCAATCTTCTTTGTTTCATTTTCTTCTTGGTGTTAACGGCCTGGGGGAGGCAATCAGACATTTTGGAAAGTGCCTGAAAATCATCCTACAGGCTAATCCAAACCTTATGAGTGAAATTGGTTAGACGGAACGCTTTGGGAGACGTCGATTCTTGTGTTAGCATCAAGTAACAAGTCATCGTGACCGAGCTTTTGAACGTGCTGACCTTGTTCAAACTGTTGTTCACACTAGATTTACAAATTACGGGCAGCATTTGTCAATCTTGGTGTAACGAGCTGATCTTGAGTTCCCCCCCCCCCAAAAAAAATAGCTTAAATCGCAGAAAGATTTTTACTTTATTTACTAAATTCCCTTGAAATTCTCAACAAATTTGCTGAAATTCTATTCACCGTCTGCAATTGCTAGAGATTTGGAAGGAAACATTCAAAATTGATCGCCAGAAATACGGCCGTTATAAACCATAGCTCAAGAGTTAATCATTTGAATCTTGTTTGTTTTGTCAAATAAGACAGACTGAACAATTGGGTCGTGCAGATCAAACTGTTTTATACGAGAGGAAAGGGTCGGAGTTCAAGTCGACCGCACTTGTTCAATTTGAATCGATATTAACCCCTTCCCCGTCAAATAAGCCTGGGAAAAGCGTTTCATTTTCAGGCGATGTTTTTAAATTTGTTTTAAATATAGTAACTAAGAAACCGGGGCAACTTGAAGTACCCAAACGGTAGCTACCACCTCTACCAGTTGTATGACTTGATAAAGGGTCACGTTTCAAGCCCCGAAGGGCATACAAAAAATTAAGACCGACGTATAAACACGTCAGTAGCAATTTTTTGGACGTTACGTTTTGGACGTGTTTATTCGTCCGTGTCTGAAAAAGACACATTCGGTAGCGCCGTATATACACGTCTGCGCCGAGGAAGGGCAGGGATTAATAATAAGCAATAACCTTGAAAGAAACGACTGTTTTCATTAACGTAATGATTGATTCCCATCGATTGATTCGTTTATTTTTGTATATCATGAGATTGTTATACAAAGAAGACAATAACGACGTCCATACTCCGTTAATGTTTCTATTAACTAAGTTTGTTCTTTGCCTTGAAGGCCGTTGGTGTAATACTTACAAAAATAACACCAGTAAGGGCTACATGTTGATTTTCATACACTTAGCGAATATTTGATTCTAAAGAAGAGTCAATCAACGTATGTATTTTTTCTAGTGACAAGAATTAATATTTGTTGAAAAGTATAGCGTGAAAAATGTTAACATTAAAAATAATACAATTTCTTGCTTTTTTCTTAATTTAGTTAGCGAAGAGATTTCGCCATTTATATCATTAACTTTACTAATCTACTTTTTGTATGAATGATTCATTGTAATATAAATTCAACTGCACCACATATTTGATTTAAAAGAACTGATCCGACGTGCAAATTTTCAGGATAACAACTGAGACATTACACTATTCATTGAACAATTCAGTTCATGCCACATTGACTGATACAACTCCTACAGCATGAAAAATTCTCAAATTGCCATATTAGTAAAAAATAAAACGCACTCACTTAAATTTTCAAAAATTCAACCTTAGACTTGAAACTGCACCCTCCAAAAGTTTGTATTCGTTATCAATAACATATTTAAAAAAAAAAAAAAAAAAACATATTTCGATTCGTATTATATTTTTTCTTCTCGGTTGCGACCTCAATTTTACTAAAAATAAAATAGTTTTTATGCCTGATAATGACCGCTAGAACCGTCGAAAGTACTTACGTATTTAAGAAAGACCTAATACAGTTTATAATTTTAAAAACAAGGATCATAACATTCATCGAGTGATTGGTAGATTATTACATCTTTAAAATTTTGTTAGCGAAAGGATTTCGCCATTTTATATCATTAACTTTACTAATTTACTTTTAGCATGAATGATTCATTGTAATATAAACTAAAAATGCACCACATAGTTGATATATATATATATATATATATATATATATATATATATATATATATATATATATATATAAAAGAAAAACAGACCACTTTAAGGTACCATTATAATAATTTATTTCACCAGCGTCCTTTTAAAAGGAAGCCGGATCATCAGATAGCACTTCCAACAACGAAATGAAATAAAAAATGAGATTAAAATTAATGGGTAGTGTAAGTTTTTGTAATTTAATGGAGGGTGTGAGAGGGATAGTTAAAGAGACATGGTAGAGTATAGGGAGGTGTTAATTTCATATCTCTCTCAAGCATACTTTATATTGGGGTAGGAGGAGTGACCAGACCTTGACCTATTTAGATGGTTAACTTAACGGAAATGATATACAGAAATGCGAGAGGAGTAGGGAGAAAAGAAAGAGGAGACAGAAAACAGTAATACAGATATATACAAACGAAATGAAACGAAATGAAGCTCTCAGGATTTCATTCTCCTTGGGATTACCCATACGTTTTACCAAGTTCTTCATAACTTATATATATATATATATATATATATATATATATATATATATATATATATATATAAAGTCTCATCATAGACGACTGACAAGGTACTACGATTAAGCTTTTATTTAATTGTAATTATGTTCGTACAAGTTTTTTTTTTCTTTTCTGAACATAAAGTGTGTCAAAATTGTTCAAATTTTCTGCATCTCCGAGCGCTTTCGGCTATTCGGTTAGCCATTATCAAGGTTTTTTGTTTTTGTGTTTTTTTTTAAGTAAATATGTGGATTTTTTTATATGTTTCTAGAGTGATGGGAATGTTTTTCTATTTTCCAAATACGGTCAGCATATTATGGCCGTGTTCATAGTTGATATTATTGATTGTTGGCGTTTTTTTCCCTATCAATGGTTCCATCATATTTAACCTTTTTTTTTACTTGTGGATGTGGTTATTATACTTGTATCTTACATAAGTTTGGCAGGTTGCCGTGTGTGTTTAAACGAGTCTGAATGGAGCTGTGGTCAGAACACAAGAAAGTTTGAATAAAAAGCTTAATC
>OZ010608.1:78580984-78616473 GCA_963932145.1 Acanthosepion lycidas | reverse complement strand
GTCTGAATGGAGCTGTGGTCAGAACACAAGAAAGTTTGAATAAAAAGCTTAATCCCAGTACCTTGTCAGTCGCAATGAAACTTGTACAAAAGAGGAATCGCTGCACAAATACACAATTGTGTGTGTGTACTCTCTCTCTCTCTCTCTCTCTCTCTCTGTATATATATATATATATATATATATATATATATATATACTTTATTTTAGGATATTACATCTAAAACATGTAAAAAACGCTACACGAATGCGATCATATTTCAATGTTTTTATCCTAAAATACAGAATGTTGTTCTACTTTTGTATTGAGCCCTCTTTTAAAGTGAATGTTACGAACGCTGGAATTAGATTCTATTCGTTATAATTTCACATGAAATTTAGTTTAAAAAATATTTTTAATGAGATAATACGATATTGTATTGGAAATTTTAATACAACGCAAATAGAATATAATAATTCTTCAATTAACCCTAAATATATTAATCTTTTATATCGCAATCAAATACATTCTAATTGTAAACAGGACGAAAATATCCTAAAAACTAATAAATACAAATATATCTTAGCAAAAAATAAAATAAAATTAATTATATACTATATTAAATTCAATATATTCAATTTAATCTTTTCTAATGACTTCTCCCCACCAACAAACGTGTTGCAGAAAACCAACATTATATATAAATTTAAATGTCCTTTGGGAGATTGTATCTCCAATAGAAAAATTAATATATATATTGGTCATGCTACTACGTTGTCTAGACGGTTGAGTTTTCATTTGAATGATGCATCAAACATACAAGATTTACAACAATAAGTCAGTACATATTCATAATTTAGAAAAGTTCTTGTTGAAAATATATCTATACATTTTCATAAAAATAAACTAAAAATTCTTGAAGCTATCTATATTAAAAAAAAGTTGAAAACAACCCTTAATAAAATTAATTATAAATGCCGCAAAAATGTCATAAAATCTTAATAGTAGTTTAAAATATCTAGGTTTTAATTGAGCGATATTTTGTTTGTTATTTCTTTTAACAAATGGACATTTCAAAGTTAGTTACATCCCGGAATATTTGCATCGTGAAATTTAAACCGCAGAGTACATAAAATTAGCGTCTTTACATCACCGATAAAAAAAAATTAACTTTCAGAGGAACAGAACAATTTTGTCTTAGAAAAAAAACCAAAAAACACCCGAATGATGAGAGTGTGTTGATGTCGAAAGTACTTGGAATAAATGAATATGTATCAACATGATAGTCTTCTCTGTTCCTTTAATAAAGACACGAAGAACCGTGCCCGTGAATATGTGAGGATCCTGTTGAAAATAAGTAGACAAAATTTGTCTAAATTATTCAATGAGACATATCTTAATAGAAACATGCTGCTATCATATACGCAATATATATATATATATATATATATATATATATATATATTGCGTATATGATGGCAGCATGTTTCTATTCAGACATGTCTCATTGAATAATTTAAACAATATATATATATATATATATATATATTAGGTTGGTGCAAAAATAATGTCGTTTTCTCATATATGTTACTATGTGAGAAAACGAAATTATTTTTGCACCAAACTAATATATATATATATATATATATATATATATATATATGAAGAAAAATATACGGAAAAAACAAACAAAAATCCTTATATGCAATTATGCTGTTTTAATGTTAATATAATGTCAACGTCGGACGTTTCGGTCTAATAAACCATCTTCAGGACATATTCATAAAATATAATTAACATTATCAATTCAACATGACAAAGACGATGGACATAAGAACAAGACTTATCCAAACAGATAACTGAAAGTTTTAAATGATCAGCCTTCCGTTTTAACATTAAAACAGCATAATTGCATATAACGATTTTTGTTTGTTTTTTCCGTATATTTTTCTTCATACTGTCGGATCTATATCCATATATTTGCTTATATATATATATATATATATATATATATATATATATATATATATATATATATATATATATATACAACATATTGCCCTGATTAGAGTTTCTATGCGAAATTACAGAGCAGGCTAATCATATGTCGCTTGAACTTTTCTGATATATTTTATGTATATTGTTCGGACTGTTGTCCTCATCTTTATTGCTATATTCACGATGTTTCGGCCGTTCGACGCTTCAGCCATCTTCAGGTGATTAGAATTTCGAACTGAACCCGTTATTTTGTCCACCGGGGTAGATTGCTCTAGTTCCACGTGCCATGCCTCTTCCGGTTGTCTCAGTTATTTCCCTTTAACTCAACTCTCCAAGTTTTGGTTCACCACTACAGTAGCTAGGTGAGAACAATGTAAATAATGTAAATAATTTCATCGCAGAAACATAGACATAATATATATATATATATATATATATATATATATATATATATATATATATATATAGTAAGAAAAAAACAGTGCTCAATGTTAAATAACAGAATTATAAATGTGTTAAAAAATATTCATAATATCTTACATTGATTGTACAACTTTGAGGGTCTGTCCAACGCACAGATTTGGGCAATCAATGTAAGCTATTATATATATATATATATATATATATATATATATATATATATATATATATATATATATATATGATACTCACTCGCAGCATAAGAACCAAATCACACACACACACTTAACAGAAACATATCCCCTTTCTAGGAACAAACAACAAATTTAAAAGAGACTGTTTGACCAACACAACATCATGGTAAAAAAATAAATGAAAACTACTGATAAAAGTTCATTTTCTCCATCAAGACATTCATTTCTGTAGTTCATTGCTACCAGCAAGCAGAAAAAAAAAATTCTCCTGATGATGGCCATGTTGACCGAAACTAGTCGAGGAATCTAAATGAAATAGTAAAAACAAAAGTATATTATATACAACCCAGTGTGTCTGAAGATTTTAATTCTTTAATATTTTTTATTGTTCAAAACACACACACACACACACGCACACACACACACACACACATATATATATATATATATATATATATATATATATATATATATATATATATATATAACTATATATATATATATATATATAACTATATATATATATATATATAATATATATATATATATATATATATATATATATATATATAACTAAACCTATAGAAACATCATCTCATTGTATGTATATATTATTTTTGTAATCGTTGAATAGGAATTTGGTAGTGCAACTTAACAGGAGGTTTCCGTAATATATACTTAGGTCTAATTTTAAATAGAAGCCGAGATGAATTATTGTATATGTTTCTAATAATAATATCAGTAGTTTCACTAACTGGGCCATTAGTGAATAAATCTTCCCAGTAACTATAGCATAAAATCAACTCTTAAAGTAATTCAAATTCTAAAAATTAGCCTAACGTGCCATAACCGATTGAGCCACGGAGAATCATTTGATTCGAAAGGTCGATTTTACTGTTTTTAAACTTCAATCTTCCATGAATCTCTCATTCATATCGGCTCAAAGCAGATCGGTTAAGGCACGTCAGGCTATAAGACAGTTCTGTATAGGATACAGGTTCGATTCCTATCGGAGAACGAATATTTTCTATGAAAATTTCTCGGACATTCAGGCCGGTAAATGTTATTAATACTGTTTATTATAAAACAGAGCATTTACCTAAATATTTGTATTAGGTTGGTGCAAAAATAATGACGTAATAATGTCGTTTTTGACGTTACAAAATGCGTCAAAAAACGACATTATATGTATAAACATAAAAATGTCTTAAAATGATTGTCCATTTCTTAATATAATATATTAGGTTGTTGCGAAAATAATGCCGTTTTCTCACATAGTAACATATGTGAGAAAACGACATTATTTTTGCACCAACCTAATATATATATATATATATATATATATGTGTGTGTGTGTGTGAATCACACGTTATTTAGGGCGTTTTATGATTTACCACTTTTATTCTTATTTTCTGTTCCAGTGGATATCCGATGATCTAAACATTTTTTTTTTTTACTCAAAGAAGATTTTTGTTCGTGACTGGTATCCCCAAGTTTTCGTGTGAAGCAGATGGTGTTCTGGATATGAGGTGGTTGAAAAATATTCTTTGATTTTTTTTTTTTTTTTTCTGACGCGAGATCGCCGTCGGCGGCCAAGGTAGAAAATAGTGCCGAACACGACCTTTAAAAACAATGGCAATTCACAGAAAGGATAGATAAACTATTAAGAATATTAAGAGAGAGAGAGAGAGAGAGACTTCAGAAAGAAAGAAAATCAAACATATGGAATTTAAAAAAAATATTTTAAGAGTAAAACATACAAATATGAAAGTGCTATGTTTCCGTATTGTTTTCTCGTCGCTAGATTCATATCTGCGAGCAATTATATATCTATATCTGTGATACAAAAATGCTTGTTAGAGAGAAGAGTGCACAGAAAAAAAGCATTGTTTTCTCGTGCAACCAGCAAGGTTACTAGGCCTTGCTTGAGTCAAACTGGAAAAACAATATACATTTTACCTACCTTATACTTAAAAGAGCGTTCGCTGTAAAGCTGTAGCGAATAAACATTTTCCGCAAACCAGTTAGAAAAATGAGTCAAAAAATCTCAGAGATTATGAAAAAGGTTTCAAAAATATGTGAACCACATATAATGCATTATTTATTATTTATCCTTCCATAAAAATTTATTATTTTCATTTTTTTTTTAATTATTTCCCCACCAAGAAAGGTAATAAAGCCACTAAGACGCAAGAGGTTATTGAGTGTTAGAGAATATGAGAAAAACTACTATTAAGGAGAGAGGGCAATAAAAGAACAAGAATTAAGAAGACAGAAGATAACGATTGATATTGCATTTAAATGTTTGAAGATCAAAGCCAATAAAGCCACTAGGATGCAAAGGGGTTACTGAGTGTTAGAGAATATGAGAAAAACTACTATTAAGGAGAGAGGACAATAAAAGAACAAGAATTAAGAAGACAGAAGATAACAATTGACATTGCATTTAAATTTTTGAAGATCAATGTCGACTGGGAAGATGGAAGAGAGTTCCACAAGCAAGAAGTTAGCATAGAACTTACGCATACATCTAGCCATTTCAACTGTAAAATGATGAGACCTTGCCGCCAATCTAGTACTGCGCTTAAATTCATAAAGTCTAGCTACCATGGAGGAAAGTGACATTTATTCTTGTAAATTTACAAGAAATGTGGTACAAGGCCAAAAATAGTGGATGGAGAAAGGCTGGTTTTCAAAGTGTCTTGTACTCAAACTTAGCTAGCCACAATCAGTGATCCAATAAAAACTAAAATATTTTTTAAACCAACACAACACATTCTTACTTACTATTCTTACTACAGCCGCCATAATACCCCAAGACTTCCATGGAGTCTTAACTAGTCCCCATATGAAATTTCACCAGAACAATTATTATGAAAGTATTTATAGAAAAGGCAGAGGGAAGCTACATTACGGCAATGGGACATTAACTGAAGCTGAGATGCCAGGTCAGGACCAACATCATTGCAGATTTTTATTTGGATTTTATCAAGAATCTCCACATACATAGCCGGAGCACCAAACCAGATGTGGCAACAATATTCAAAGCCAATAAAATGTTTATTGTTTTTAAAAGTGAATTCAAATAAAACCTAAACAGGATGAAAGTGAATTTATACACTTTTTTTTGTTCTTGAGAATTTACAACAAAAATATTAAACTGTATTTATTTATAAGAATAGTTCTATATTTACAACATTCTAAAACCTATTAAAATTAAAACTAATTCAATAAAATATTTATCATTTACAAATTTATAAAGAAAGAAATATGAAATGTTTTTCTTCATAATTTTATTTGAAATTTTTAGCGAACAATGTTCAATTTTTTTACCAATGAGTTACATTCATAGGAAGGAAACATTCAGTGATATACGCGTCGCCGATCATATCTCTTGCAATACAGACAAGGTAGATATTTTTTCCCGCAGTACGTTGCCATTTCTTTCTGCGGCAGACCAGTTGCCATCCAATGCTATAGAACCCAGTCTGTTCTGCTATTTACCCATAGCTGGTGGGCGGGGAAGAAGAGGAGTCATACCTCTCCGAAGGGGTATTAGCACGTAAGTAAATGTAATGGATTCGAGTGTAATTCGAACTCGCCTCTATTATGATTTCCTCGGTCTGAGCCGCTATCCATTAACTCCAGGGAGACATTACTGTAACATAAATATTTCTTATCTAAAATAAATGCTTTTTGGATAGTTAGGCTACGAATTTATTGATGAAGAAGTCGGGATGATTTGAACTCTTAATCCGACCAAAAACCTATCAACAATTTTATTACTGTTTACTATTTTCTTCACTTAGCAATGATTATTATATTATTATGATTATTACGATTATTGTATTATTACGATTATTGTGATTATTATGATTATTATATTATTATGATTACGATTATTATATTATTATGATTATTATGATTATTATATTATTATGATTATTATGATTATTATATTACGATGATTATTATGATTACTATATTATTATGATTATTAATTATCATATTATAATGATTAATATTATTATGCTTATTATATTATTATGATTATTATATATTGTATAAACTAAGGTGGTCAAGGTTGTTATAGATCAATGAGTGTAGGTACGCGTCTACATATATGTGTGCATGCGTGAGCGAATGTGAGCATGTCTGACGGCGCAGACGGCCAATCTGAAAACCGCCAAGACCACCCTCTCTATTGCTCGTTAAGATGTGTATCTGCGCCTAGCCTCAGGTTATTTAGATGGATGTGTTCGTACGAACTAAAACGCATACACATGTGTGTATGTCTATCTATGTATGTGAGATTGCCACGCAAACAAACACAAGAAAATTTCCCCCCCCCTCCACCATACGCAAATAATCAAATACAAATAAGTATAAATAGATCCACTTTTGGAAAAATAAACCAGTTTGTCTGATGATCACAAAAGCGTGAAAGTCGCAGTTATAAACTATTAGGTTGGTGCAAAAAATAATGACGTAATAATGTCGTTTTTTGACGTTAAAAAATACGTCAAAAAACGACATTATTACGTCATTATATTTGCACCAAAATAATACTTCCATGCAACAGAATACACACACGCGCGCGCGCACACACACACACACATATATATATATGTATATATATATATATTTGTGTATTTATGCAGCAATCCATCTTTCATGCAGATTTCATTGAATATGACAGACAATGTGCTTTTATTTAGTTTTTTATACAATTTTTCATGCGATGTAATATATTTATTTTCTTTTAGATGATAAATTATATAAAAACCATCCGAATATATATATATATATATATATATATATATATATATATATATATATGTGTGTGTGTGTGTGTGTGTGGTGTATATGGCCAGCGATTTTTAATTCATACAAGTTTAGTTAAAGACTAATCAAACTTTTTTCTAAAGGGCATTTTAATTTATTTTTTCTATATATTGCAACCGTTTTTTTACAATGATGTTCACCATGTAAGGGCCTAAGAGCCTCTCGATATAGAGGCTAACAGATTTAGAGGCGCAGTTTACGGGGATATGTAGTGAAGATAGACTTGAACAGGTTAAGAATATAGTGATCGAGGAAGCACCCTCTTGGGAGTTAGATCCATAAGCAGTAGTTTGTGAGAAGAAGCTGCTCCTGGTTTTTGCTACATATTTAAATAGAAATTATCCAATGTCCGAGTACTTTCGGCTTTCCTAACCCATTATCAAAATGTTTTCTTTTTGCGCTATGTCGGTTTCATCATTTTCGCGTCTTCACGCGTACACTTCACACAGTTTTTATTAATGAAAGTTTGTTCGTTCTTAAATTTGACAACATATTATTTTTTATGTTTAATACTGTTTGCATTTGTCGTCGATTTTTTCGGGTGTCTTGTGTTTTGATATTGTGTTGGCTGCAGTGGTGGACAGGGTCTAAAAATATTGATTGCCAGGAGACAAAGAGGCCCACCCATAACTACAACGTTATCATTTCCTTTTCATAACGAATAAATAAAATTTTCAAAAAGGATACAATTAAAATTCTTGTGGACAAAATGTGTATTTCTTAGTAAATACAGTTTGCGTGTACTGTATACATTACTCACAGTAGATAGCAAATATAAATACAAAATGTTATAATACAATTCATTTTTAAAACTTTTAACTAGTTGATATTTTTAAATCGTTTACAGATTCACCAGATAAAGGCACAATGGAGTATTGCATGCTGTCTACTATTTTAAGGGCAATCGTCTGTGTTTAATGATTGTTTGAATGTGCCAATAATTGCTTCTGCATGCAGTTTATCTGGAAATTCCTTTCCAATGAATAGCAACATGTACGATTCCAAATTCTCTCCAGACAACGAATTCCTTAACCCTGTTTTTATGATCTCTAGTTTGAAAATGTCTTCTAACATTAGACGTGAGGTACTGATAGTTAGCATATGACTATATATAAATTTCTTTCCTTTGGGGTACCTGGGCATGGTGTAATGGTTAGCAAGCTTGTCTGGCTAGAACTAATTACGAGTGAGTTCAATCCTCACTGGGTGCTCCATACTTTCAGCCTTGTGCCACATCTAAGCAGCGATTAGAAAATCACTATAATGTTCTTTCCATGAAAAACAGAACGAAAACCTTCAGATTTTTATAAACCTAACGTTTCTATGATTTCCAGTCAAATTTAATCGCCAAAAATTTAAGAGCAATGTTAATCGCTATCGACTGTCATTTCTTTTCCCGATCATCACTAATGTTTCTGTTCCTAATTCTTCCACACCCTGTAACCCTTTGCGTCTTAGTGGCTTTATTGCCTTGCATGGAATGATACCGATTAGAAACAGATTACTAAAATTAAAATAGTTGTCTGTATTTGTTTATTTATTGTATTTGTTTATTTGATATGAGGGTCACACTCCACCAGGAGCCTATTTACCATCGAGCCAGTTGACTCCTGGCCAGTCTCCCACTGGTTCCCTTGGTTGTTGATATGCGATTTACCTCTACAATTATATATAGTTTGTAACAAAATTCAAATCCGTTTTGGTTACAGTAATGGTAACGAATGAGGGCGATGCTGATAATGTTACCCTCATAATTTAACATACATTAACTCCACAAGAGAATCCGTTAGTCAGAAATGGGTAAATTATTTTCCAACTGTTATTTTTTGCAAGGCGACAACAATTGCTCTGTCGACACACCCATGAGCCTATTCATGCTGCTGATGGCAAGAACAGACGAGGAAGTAAAAAATAATTCGAGATTTCGACATTAAACAGTTTATTTGTCCTTTCCTCCTTGAGGGTTGGTTGTTTTTTTCTTTCTCTTGAATTACAAGCAGATTTTTTTTGCGTTCCAGTTCAAAATACTGATCGTTGAAAACTAAAAAAGGGAAAAGGCCCAAAAAATGATATTCCCCTGCCCGTCAAAATAAAATAGGGGAGGGCGCTTTGAACTTTACTGGGTGTGTCGACGTAAAATTCAAAAACAGAAAGATGACTAAAATAATTTGGTATTAAGAAAACTAATATATATATATATATATATATATATATATATATATGGGGAAATTTCGCATATCTTTCTAAATTCATAAACAGCTGATAGCTAAATAGATAGATCTGAACAGACTGATATAGATATTAAGTTGGTGCAAAAATAATGTCGTTTTCTCACATGTTACTATGTGAGAAAACGACATTATTTTTGCAGATAGATAGATAGAGAGATGTATATATTGCCATATATCGATAGATAGGGACAGACTGAGATAGATGTGAACAAACTGACATATATATATATATATATATATATATATATATATATATATATATATATATATATATATATGTATTTAAAAGAAAAACAGACCACTTTAAGGTACCATTATAATAATTTATTTCACTTTTTCCTTTTCATTTAATTTTTGGAAGTGCTATCTGATGATCCGGCATCATTTAAAAGGGCTCTGGTGAAATAAATTATTATAATGGTACCTTAAAGTGGTCTGTTTTACTCTGGATTTACATTGAGCTCTCAGGATTTCATCCTCCTTGGGATTACCCATACGGATTACCAAGTTCTTCATAACTTATATATATATATATATATATATATATATATATATATATATATATATATATATATATATATATATATATATATATATATTTTATATGCGCGGTACTTAGTACTCAATATCAGTGATAGAGCTAGCATAATAAGTTGTATAGATATGAGTTTGTGACCCTGAGTTTCACACCTTTGCGATCATCAGACAAACTGGTTTATTTTTTTAACATTGGATCTATTTATGCTTGATTGACTATGTTTGGTGGCAGGAGTTGGGAATCTACTTCTGTGTTTGTTTGGGGTGGCACCATCATACGCATAGACACATACATACAGGTGTACGCTTTTTAGTACACACCAATAAATCTATATAAGTAATTCGAGGCTAAGTTTCTCTGATGGCCCATGGGATAGACCTGAAAAGCATCAAGAACACCCCTATCGCTCCTTGTTGAAACTAACATCGTTACACATAAAAAGCTAAGGTCCCGACACCCAAATAGAATTACAACTGTGTATATATGTATACATGCCCAAATATACGGATATGTATCTGCGCCTAGCTTCGAATTGCTAGATAGAGAGAGAGAAATAGTGATAGTGTTTCTTTAAACTTTATTGTTAGTGGATAAGCCTGTTCGAAATAGACGACCCGTTTGTTTTTTCTTCTAAACTGTGTGTAGTACGTCTATCGGTCTTTGCACTCGAAATAACTTGATAAAGGAAATGTACTTAAATGTACTAAAGTTATCTCGATAGCTCGGGTCGATAAACTTGATGCACATTGTTTAAAATAAACAAAACAGGACATCCATTTCAAACATGGCTTAAAATGAATGCTTGAAGTAAAAAAAATCGTAATAAGATAAAACCATTAATCGTTCAGCTAGAAAAAGAACAGGTTAAAATCATTTTATGTCAGACCCACTGTCTTCCCAAATGAGCAATGGTGAGAGGGAAAAGATCATTCAGGCCTTCAGTAAAGGTACTAACATTCATATTCTGGTTTCCACCATCCAACCAAGAGAATGGTGAATAAGTTTAAAAAAGAAGGAACAGTAGAAAGGAAAACTGGATCGGGAGGTCACAACAGGAAAAGGGATCGTCATTTCAACTTAGAGGTAAAGAGATCGATTAGAAAAGATCCAACTCAATTCACCGTGAGAGAGTAGTTTCAGCAATGACAGTCCAAAGATCAGTGAAAAAAGACTTGAAAATGAAATCATACACGAAAAGTGTGAAGTACCTTTTTACTCCAGGACAGAAAGTTAGAAGGTTAGAGAGGGTGAAGATCATTTTGAATAAGTTGCAAAATGATCCTGGAATAATATATATATATATATATATATATATATATATATATATATATATATATATATATATAAACATAAAACATTAGGCAGCATATAATTTACATACAAAGAAATAATCACACATAGAATCAATCAGAAATATTAATGCGATTAATGGTGACATCCGTCACTAGAAACATAATATATGCATTAAAATACTGTTAATCCATAGAGTGAAGTGATCCTCGTCGAAACCATTGATGTCTGTAGTTTTCAGTTTATTTGATGTTAAAATGCTAGTACTTACGAATAGTCCTCTATTCATCATCAGGCATCTGTTTTTTTTCCTTATAAAATCAAAAACTTGAAGACGAAATACTTGTTTGTCGACCGAAAGATGTTTTTTGAATGTCTGCTATTAATGACGGTTATGAACAATTTTTGGAACGTGCAAAAACGCAACGCCAATTTTTTCAAAATTTTAAGTGAGAATTTTTCTTGTGATGTGCTAAATCCACGAATTCTATTTTACAAGTGTATTCAGTTTATATGGCATGAACTAAGCATATAGTTCAATTATGTAGTGTAATGTCTTAGTAGTAGTTTTTTTATAGGAATTTTCCTGTACTGCGGATCAATAGTTTTTTATAAACATAAAACATTAGGCAGCATATAATTTACATACAAAGAAATAATCACACATAGAATCACTCTATGGATTAACAGTATTTTAATGCATATATTATGTTTCTAGTGACGGAAGTCACCATTAATCGCATTAATATTTCTGATTGATTCTATGTGTGATTATTTCTTTGTATATATATATATATATATATATATATATATATATATATATATATGAACTTTATATCAATCCTTCATCAGCTTCCGATCTTTAGTTAGCTATGATTAATTAACGATGAACATATTATTTTCGTTTATGATCGATTTCATCACGATTCTTCTGCTAAGCTGGGAGGGTAATTAGACATTCTTATTGTTCAAAGTAGAGTCCCAATCAATCAGTCCGTTATCTTTCGATACATGACTGACGAGGCAGATTTTTTTCCGCAGTGGGCTGCCATTTCTTTCTGCGGTACACCAGTTGTCATCCAAGGCTATAGAACCCGGTCTGTCCTGCTATTTACTCATAGCTGGAGGTGGGTGAGAATTAGAGGATTCATACCTTTTCCATAGTGTTATAAAAACCTCGGAGAATTCTAGTAACGTATATATATATATATATATATATATATATATATATATATATATATATATACATATATATATATATATATATATAAAGGTAACTACACTCGTCTCGGAAAACCTTCGGTTTCTTGATTTGCTAATAATCAAATCAATTTCGAAGGAAAAATGGTTTTTAAAAAAGAAAGAGCCAGGAACATGAACGTCTGTCGAAAATAATCGAACTGCATACAGGTCCAAAGCCCTCACCCACCAAAAAAAAAACCCTGATACGTGTAATCAACTAACAAAAGTAGAGCAGACCAAGTCAAACCTAGAGAGCCAGACAAACCTACCAAGGTTTCACCTAAGCGGGAGAGAGAGAGAGAGAGAAAGATATATATATATATATATATATATATATATATATATATATATATATATATAGAGAGAGAGAGAGAGAGAGAGAGAATTAATATAAGTAAAAGATCACTTAGCTGATTGATGTTACCTTCAGCATCCCGACTCCAGAGTTTCGAAGACGGACTCGTCCGTCCACTCAGTAGGGGTTAATATTTAAACACCCCCACCATGAGTGATGTATGTGGCAAAAGGCCAAGTTTACCGTGGGTTCTCCGAGCCCGTAGGCTCGGCCAAAATATTCCCTTAGAACCCGTATAAACGGGTTCAGGGCCTGCCCACCTCCCCAGCAAAGACTCGTCCGAGTTCCTCTTTGCTCAAGGCAAGAGAGTTGCACAGTTAAACAATCTGGTCGACTGTTCATTCAATAGGGGTTATCAGCATATCTGATTATACTTCTCGATTTTTTTTATATGCACTTTTTTTTATTGGTGCATTTTTTTCGTCGTGTTTCTGCGCGTGTGTGCGTTCGCGCGCATATGTGTGCGTGAAAAGGAGCGAAAAAGGGTTAAAATAAAACCTTGTCAAGTAGAACGCAATTTAGATTTTTTTTTTAATTTGACAATGAATTGATGAATGCAATAAGTGACGGATTTCTTTTCCAGGATACCATATGCCAACGATTAAAGGCGATGAGGTCCCGGGAGCTCAAGTCTACACCTTAAAGGAACATGTGGGAACTATCAATTTTGCTATTGACTAACCAATTCTCTTTCTCTCGCTCTCTCTCTTTCTTTCTATCTCTCTCCTCATCTTTTCCTCTCTCTAGGCTCTACTCGTCTCTCTCCCTCGTCTCTCTCCCTCATCTCTCCGCCCATATCTCGTTCAGCTCTTTTTCCCAATTTCTTTCTCTCTCTTCCTATCTCTCATTAATTAATTCGCTCTCCTCCGGTCTTCTTTCCTCCATATCTCTTTCTTCCTCATTTCTCTATTTTTCTCAAAATAGAGAAATGAGAAATTTCCACTTCTGTGCGTGTGTGTGTATTTATAGTGCGATATGTGTATTTGAAACAAAGGCGGGTCTATCTTTCCATGTCGTCTGCTTTTCGCGTACCCCTTTCTATAACTCTTTTTCCCTTTCTTTCTATCTCTCCTCATACCACTCTCTTGCAATTTCTTGGCATATCACTCCTAGTCTCTTTCGCAGTCCTCTCTCTCCCTCTAATAACTCTGTTTCTCTTTTACCCTATCTCTCTCTACACCTCTCTCTTCTTGTTCTTCCCTATCTATTTGTTAAGCTTTTTTTCTCATTACTTCCTTTGTCAGCCATCTCCCCGTTTATCTCTCTTCCTCTCACCTCCTACTCTCTCTTCCACTTTCGTCATTTCTCTCTCTCTCTCTCTCTCTCTCTCTCTCTCTCTCTCTCTCTCTCTTAATGACCAGGCAGATTTTTTCCCGCTGTGGGGCT
Organism: Acanthosepion lycidas; assembly: GCA_963932145.1. Classification (NCBI taxonomy): domain Eukaryota; kingdom Metazoa; phylum Mollusca; class Cephalopoda; order Sepiida; family Sepiidae; genus Acanthosepion; species Acanthosepion lycidas. The sequence goes on along the minus strand of OZ010608.1, from coordinate 78,601,997 downwards.
GGCATTTCTTTCTGCGGTACACCAGTTGCCATCCAAGGCTATAGAACCCGGTCTGTCCTGCTATTTACTCATAGCTGGGGGGGGGGTGAGAATTAGAGGATTCATACCTTTTCCAAAGTGTTATAAAAACCTCGGAGAATTCTAGTAACGTATCTTTCAGCATTTCTAAGACACAACGGTTCAAAGCTTAATTTAACAATTGGACAATTTTGCTGTTACACGACTTGGACAATTTTGCTATTACATCCGGTATATATATATATATATATATATATATATATATATATATATATATATATAATTATTTATTTAAAAATATGATTCCAACACGCTACATAAGAGTTCTCATGTTTCAAAACAAGAGCCGAAAACTTCAATATAATTATTTGAATTAAATTTAATTAAAGTAAGCTCTGTTCTATCTTCAAGCGAAATTTTTTTTTTTAAATAACTTATTTCTGAAATTTACGTGTTTTAATAGCATATTCATTATTGAAATCAAAATTCCCATGGTAACGGCCAGCGTGATTGTTCATATAAAGAGGGGCGCATGGTGTTAATAATTTGTATCAGTATAGAGTTACATTCATAGATGTCAAGTCAGGGTAAGGTTGGGGTGTCTAAATTTAAAACGGAAGATGATTTCGCCTAGTCTGGTTTACGTGTCTATGAAGATTTATTTATTTTTTTATTTTATTTTTTCTGAAAGGGTTTTGTGTATATTAAAAAAACTGCCGTAACATTTGTGTTTTGACGACTTCATAAAGGGTCGTCTTTTTTTGTAGGGTATTTAAGCTATTTATTAGGACTATGGATTTTAAAAAAATTATATGCTAATTATTCAATGCAAAAATTTGATGATGTCGGCAGAAAACCGTTAACTCATGTCTATTGTTTAATAGATTTTTATTATTTAGAAAGTTAATAATGTGTAGTTTCTCATGTAGGCATAAAGGGCATGGGTCATCTCAAGTTTTACAAGTTCTAGTTTTGTTTATAATTTCCCATTTTACTTTTGGTGTTTTATTCATTTCTTTCAAATGCCAAAAATATTTAGATAGAGAAGTCTGATTTCTTTTATTTATATTGTTGAAAGAGCACTTATGCTGCCTCCATCTGGCTTTAAATTCATTCGAAAGTAGGGAGCGCCAGTGTGGATCGAAGTCACTACTCTGTCGTAACTGATCTATTGAGACAAGCTTTCTAACATTACACAAAGACCCTAAGATTTTCTAAGCGCAGCTGAGATGCGGCACACGACCGAAAGTGTGGGGCACACAGTGCGGATCGAACTCATTATTCAGTCACAATTGATCTATCAAGAAAAACTTGTTAACCATTACAGTATTTCGATGTGCCTAAATGGTGATTTTCTTAGCGTAGTTTAGATGCTGAACAAGACTCAAAGTATGGGGCACCTTGTGCGGCTCGTATTCATTATTCAGCCGTAATTGATCTGGCGAGGCAAGCTTGCTAACCATTGCACCACGTCGATGTACCCTAAGTGATTTATAAGCATCGTTTGGATGTGCCAATTCAGTGCGTTCAGATTTTAATATACTTCTCACTTTTTAGCCTTGAACCAAACTAAGATAAGTCTTATAAGTAGTAATTTTGAAATTGAACACCAAGAGTGAAATTTTTCATCAAATTATGCATCACTGCGCCGACTAAACTAAACAAAATTTTACAACATAGACATTTTGATCAGTGGAGGGGGGGAGGCGATGCCGTTTTCCGGTGATTCAAAGTGTTAGTCAGGTGCAATCAGTTTTTGTAAACAGAAAACTAAATTTCGATTGCATTTCTTGAAAACTCGTTTCTTCTCCTTCTTCTTCTTCTTCTTCTTCTTATTATTATTATTATTATTATTATTATTATTATTATTCAAAATCGAATAATTCAGCATTTTCGCAATTTATCAACATTACATTATAGCGCACCTTTCCGCCACCACCTCTCCTTACAGTTTCGCTTTTCTGTTATCTACAAAATGTATTTCCGATGTTTTTCTATTCTTCTAAAATCTTAAAATTTGAACTTTAGTAAATTCATGGTTCATTTCTTTCTTTTCTTCTTTTTAATCATTTCACCTCAAGCAAGGCAATAAAGCCACTAAGACGCAAGGAGGTTACTGATTGTTAGGGAACATGAAAAAAATGCTATTAAGGAGAGAAGACAATAAAATATCAAGAATTAAGACGACTGAAGTTAATGATTGACATTGTATTTAAATGTTTGAAGACCAAAGTTGACTGGGAAGCAAGAAGCTGGAAGAGATTTCCACAAGCGAGAAGTGCGATAGAAGAAACTCTTAGTATAGAACTTACGGTTACATCTAGTCATTTCAACTATATAAATGTTGAGACCTATCTGCCAATCTAGTACTGCGTTTAAATTAAAAAAATTTAGGTTGTATGGAGGAAAGTAATATTTATTTTGGATAATACAAATATGTCGCATAAGGCCAAAAGTAGAGAGAAAGGCTGGTCTTCAGTCTGTCTTATCTTAAATTTAGCTAGCCACAGTTACTGACCCAAATATACCACAGAATTCCTTACACCAAAACAACGCATTCTTTCTTACCATTTGTTATGGTCTGGTTCCTTGTACCACGGTGATAGTCCAAGGTAGAACCAATAAAGAAGAACTCGAACACGGATATGGAATAACACAGATATATTACAAACAGGAATATATACAGAGAAGAAGAAAGTGTTAGTATGAACAATCAGGTTTAGTAGGGAGAATAATGTAGTCTCGACCAGTATGATTATTCCAATGTCTTGCAGTAATTGTCTGAACGCGACTCTGTTTCGGACTGCCTCTGACTCGACTGACTGATTCGCTCGCTCTGACTGACTGACAGACTCCTGACGGGCTTCTGACGGACCTCACTCCAGACTTCAGACTGAACGGTATTTAGTCACCCCCCCAACGAGGGAATCATGTGGCACAAGGCCGGTTTAACGTGGGATCTCCGAGCCAGTGGGATCTCCGAGCCCGTGGGATCTCCGAGCCTGTGGGATCTCCGAGCCCGTGGGCTCGTCCCAAAATATGCCATTTGAACCCGTATAAATGGATTCAGGGTCGGTTTACCTCCCCGAAAGAGACTCCGTCCTTCGCCGTAGCGTCGTTCGGGTTCCTCCCCGCCCGAAAGGAGAGAGTTCAACCGATCAGCCGGTCAGCCGGTCGCCTGACTTCGGACTGAACGGTATTTAGTCACCCCCCCAACGAGGGCATCATGTGGCACAAGGCCGGTTTAACTTGGGATCTCCGAGCCCGTCGGCTCGGCCAAAAATATGCTCTTTGAACCAGTATAAACGGGTTGACGGTCGGTCTACCTCCCCGAAATTGCCTCCGCCCTTCGGCGTAGCCTCCTTCGGGTTCCTCCCCGCCCGCAGGCAGAGAGTTCAACCGATCAGCCGGTCGCCCGACTTCGGGCTGAACTCCCTACTTCCTCTTGAGGCGCAGTATTTATTACGTATGGAATAGTCCATTATGTTATTATGGGTAAGGTCGCATAACACCATTCTTACTTCAGTCACCATAATACCTCAAAGTCTCTATGTAGTCCCAACTAACTCCCATATGTAAAATTTGTACTGTAGAGGAAAGTTCATAAGAACACTTACCCTGAAAGTAGTTATAGAAAAGGCATCGGGAAGCTACGGCGATGGGGAAATGACTAAAGCTGAGGTGTCAGGTCAGAACCAATAACATTGCAGACTCTTTAGATTTTTTTTTTTTTTTTTTGTTACTCCAAGTAATGTTTGACTTGTACCATTCCTCTTTCCTCGTTATGTGCCGCTGGAATTTCAGTTGTCTCTTTCTGATAGTAAGTCTATGATTTCCTTATTGCTCACATGCTTTCTCTATGGTATTCTCAGTAGAACTAAATCTGTGTTGCTTCAAATCTCCTCTTCATCTGTGAAGGGATTGTTTGCTGTTGAAGAGGGCCGATATGGCATAGCTGTTCAGTATTCTTTGTTTCTGTTGATTTAATTATAAATTGATTTATTATTGATTTTAAATAGATTGCTGCAAATCAAGGCCCAGATCTTCTAATCTAGCAAATCGTTAACATTAAAAGAGTTTGGGTTAGGGAAATAGGGATGCGGGTAATGATCCTGAATCTTCCCGAAAACTGGCTCCTCTCCATCAAATGGTTCATTTCAGCGAATAATCAAAATTTAAAAAAAAAGATAACTTTTGTATCTAAATGGTGCTTTTTAATTTATGCCTTTTAATCAATTCACCACAAGCAAGGCGACAAAGCCACTAAGATGTAAGGGGTGGATACTGGAAGTGAAAGAGAAGGAAAAATAATAGAAGGATTCAGAAACCGAATCCTAAAAAGAAAACAAGGAATAAACGTTTATTCCTGTTCAAAAGACCGGTGAGGAGTGTGATCCGGGTGATAAACAAACCTATCAACTCCTATTGAAAAAAAAAAGATTGTAAATAAATGATAAATAAAATTTCAGAGTTTTAGGCAGAGACGTTAGATGTAGAGAGTTGAAATAGATTTTGGAAGCAACCGGAAACTCAATCCTAAACAGAAAACAAGGAATAAACCCCTACTCCTGTTCAAAAACTGGGGAGAAGTATGAACTGGATGATAAGTGAAGTAATCTACTTCTATTGAAAAAAATAAAAAAGGTCTTCTTGAAGATGTAATAAATTGTTTGAACATAAATTTCATTCTTTATGACATTGTTTTGCAAAAATACTATCGTCCTTATATGATCATTGAAGTTAAGCAAGGTAGATGGGTGACCACTTAGAAATATCAGGTGTTGTAAGCTTGGATGTGCAGGTGGTTTAATGGATAATGGCTTGGAATTGTTAATCGGGGAGCCGAGTTCCAATTCTATTTGGGTTTGTTATATTCACTTAGGAGCAACTACTCATAGGAAAGGCATGAATCCACCTCTTCCCCGACCACCAGCTATTGATTAATTAGCAAAACTTTTATTACTAAGTTATTATCATCACCAAAGAAAATCCTTACAATCTATAAATAGGGAGGAGTAGAACTGGGCGATAGGTTATTTACAAAATAAACCGGTTAATTCGTTTGTTTATTTGAGATAATGAATTTTTTTTGTTCATGATGGCGGTCGTCTTCGAGTATAGAATCCAGAGGTTAGCAGTGAATATCTTGAAGACAGTAGGAAAGCGTTGTTCAGGTTAGCAGTGGATATTTTGGTAAAAGGTAGCAGAGCATAGTTCGTCCTTCTGTTTCTCTTCGCCTCACATGCTGGACTGGACATTCGGGTAGAGTGAACAAAAATGGCCGCCTTTATACACGACGGATTGAATGTTCTACGTCTTCTGATTGGTTAACCTTCTATTGGTGGACTAAAGTGTGTCAAGTCATTTTGACTGGCTCACTAGTTATATATATATATATATATATATATATATATATATATATATATATATATATATATATACAGAAAAAGCTGTAACATTTTTTTCCATAAATTTATCACAGATATATTTATTCATGTAATAATCTTATTAGGTTGTCCCAAAAGTTCGTAAACACTTGCAAAAAATTGAAATTTTACTCACCAAGTAATAACAAAAACAACAAAAATTATTCCTCAAAATAAGACTTTTTTCCAATAAGACTCATTTTCCAAGACTTTCTGCCATCGATCTGTAAGCTTTCGGATCTGATCAAAGTACCATTCAGCTGGCTTCGAATCAAAGAATTCTTGACATGCTTCCTCGACTTCATCAAACGAGTCGAATCGACGGCCCCTTAGAAAGTGTTGCATTGAGCGGAAAAGGCCGTAATCTGATGGAGCACAGTCAGGACTGTAGGCTGGATGTGGCAGAACCTCAGCGCCGTCCAGCTCTTCAAACTTGTCTTTGGTCTTCCTGGCGGTGTGTGGCTTGGCATTGTCCTGCTGCATCAAAGCGCGTTTTCGGTTGATCAGAGCCGGGTACTTTTGCTTCAACTTTTCGTGGACCTGCTCCAGTTGCTGACAGTAAAGTTCGGCACTGATGGCACGACCATTCGGAACCAACTCAAAATGGACGATCCCTTCAAAGTTCCACCAAACGCACAACATGACTTTCTTGCCGAATCGATCTTGTTTTGGAACCGACGTTGTCTCTTGCCCTTTCTGAACTCATCGCTTGTCTCGATTGTGCTGGACCAGATAGACCCATTTCTCGTCCGATGTCACAATGCGCTTCCAAAAACGCTCGTCCAATTCAATTTTTCGCAAGTGTTTACGAACTTTTGGGACAACCTAATAGTATTTGGGTTTTATTCTTGGACAATTTCAATAAGTATCCATTTATATCGACAGATAACGGTAGTGCCATTTTTGGTCAAAATTCAGTCCTTTGATAGTGAAACTGTAGAAAACCCTACAGGGCACAGTCCTGTGGGATAATATATGGAGGCCGTGAGCTTCTCAGATTATATGATACCCACCTGTTCGCCGTACCAACAAGATCCAAAGGAACACAGGGTGTTATATTTTGGAATTTTGTTTGGCTGAAGGATTTGGCGTAAAGTTGTCAATGTTGACAGACAACTTCCATCAGGGCGACACTTCGGGATTTGCACGTTTGATTGGATATGTTCAAGGCAGCGGAGGTTTAAAATCAGGGCTTTTTTTCTAGAGATTATGCAGAAACACTGAATTAGGCGATATTTTCTTTGGACTTAACCTGAAATTACTGTCTTTTATTCTATTGCACAGTGTGGAACTATTTCACGCATTGATGATTTGATTCTATGCTTTCGATGAAGCCAGTTTTCTGACAAATGGAATTCACTATGAAGACAACCGAAGAGAGAGCCCCCTGACTAATAATACAAGCAACTAAGACAGTGGTTCTCAAACGGTACAGAACGCCTCATAGGTGGGACAGAGGAGGATAGCAGGTGAGACGGAAGAGAATAGCAGGTGAGGCGGAAGAGGATAGCAGGTGAGACGGAAGAGAATAGCAGGTGAGACGGAAGAGAATAGCAGGTGAGGCGGAAGAGGATAGCAGGTGAGACGGAAGAGGATAGCAGGTGAGGCGGAAGAGGATAGCAGGTAAGACAGAAGAGAATAGCAGGTGAGGCGGAAGAGGATAGCAGGTGAGACGGAAGAGAATAGCAGGTGAGGCGGAAGAGGATAGCAGGTGAGACGGAAGAGAATAGCAGGTGAGATGGAAGAGGATAGCGGGTGAGGCGGAAGAGAATAGCAGGTGAGGCGGAAGAGGATAGCAGGTGAGACGGAAGAGGATAGCGGGTGAGGCGGAAGAGGATAGCAGGTGAGGCAGAAGAGGATAGTAGGTGCCTTAATCGAGTATTGAACTCACACTCTTTGGGTCCTGTCTAGGACACATGGCACAGTGGATAAAGGCGTTGGCTAGATCGAGTGTCAGAACCTAAAGAGTTGTGAGTTCAATACCCGGTTAAGGCAATGCAGAACTTTCAGAGGGAAAATTAGCAGGAGATAACTGATAACTGACATCCATTAAACATGGCTCATGGAACTAGAACAGTCTACCCCAGGGAGCGTAATAAAGGGTTCAGTTCGATATTCCAACCACCTGAAGAAGGCCGGAGCGTACAACGGCCGAAACGTTGTAATAAATATGGCCATAAAGATGAGAACAATAGTCCGAATAATGTAAATAATGTACATAATACCTCGTCTCAGAAATATAGACAGATACTGAAAGGCCGAAACATTGTAATAAATATGGCGACAAAGATGAGGACAATATTCCGAATAATGTAAATAGTGTACATAATACCTCATCTCAGAAATATAGACAGATACTGAAAGGCCGAAACATTGTAATAAATATGGCGACAAAGATGAGGACAATAGTCCGAATAATGTAAATAGTGTACATAATACCTCATCTCAGAAATATAGACAGATAATGAAAGGCCGAAACGTTGTAATAAATATGGCAACAAAGATGAGGACAATAATCCGAATAATGTAAATAGTCTACATAATACCTCATCTCAGAAATATAGACAGATACTGAAAGGCCGAAACGTTGTAATAAATATGGCAACAAAGATGAGGACAATGGTCCGAATAATGTAAATAGTGTACATAATACCTCATCTCAGAAATATAGACAGATACTGAAAGGCCGAAACGTTGTAATAAATATGGCGACAAAGATCAGGACAATAGTCCGAATAATGTAAATAGTGTACATAATACCTCATCTCAGAAATATAGACAGATACTGAAAGGCCAAAACGTTGTAATAAATATGGCAACAAAGATCAGGACAATAGTCCGAATAATGTAAATAGTGTACATAATACCTCATCTCAGAAATATAGACAGATAGTAAATGATATATTTAAAGCGTTTATGGTTCAAACAATAAGCTTCTAAACCTCAGGTTTTAAGCCATATCTTCTAAGCTTGTCCTGTTTAAAGTCACGTTTGCATAAAAACTGATAATTATCACCACCTTGTCATGTGGCGATAGCTCTGTGAAACGCCGAGGTCTTGTGCGATGGGTTTATCAAACAAAGGTCAACATTGCTTAGTCATGACCAGTTATTGATTAAGACACGCGACAAAATAGTAATGTATATTTGAACGAAAACTAAACAGAGAAAAGAGAAACCTGCGTTCAACTCGTGTTTTTTTGTAACACATTTAAGTCATGATTCCAGCCTAAAATCGCTTTTTCAAGAGATCAGTACACAGAAACGTATTTGTAGCTTTATGGTTAGTATACAGAATATTAGGATCAAGTAACATTTCCATGTCACGATCAAATCTGCACACTTACAACGTCAACTGGTGAAATACATCATCTTGCCGGTGTACAGACATGTTTACTGATCAAGATTGCTTATCGATAAACTAAATTATCCTTTCATGAAATAGTCTTTAAATAAAGAAACCTATTTTAACATTAAATAATGATCTCCGTATAATGACAAAAGTAAGTACGTGTAGGCTTTAAGAACGCTTTATTCAACTGAGAATACAAGGTTCGCGTATATTGTCCTTTTATAGTCCCAGTAAACAGAAATAGCTCTCTCAAAGAGGATAGTAACGAAACAAGGGGAGATCAATCTTGATTACTCATAACACTCAGTTCCTAAACTTTTGCTCAGGTTAGATTGGTGAATTTAAAAGATATACCAATGTATGTTAGGTCATTTAATGGAGGATATAAATATTATAAGATGAAAATAACAAGAAATTTATAGAAAGGAAGACAAAGGCTTATACTTGAGTCGAAAAGGTAAGCACAGGTCTTGTTTCTTCAAGTGCCAAAAAACGTAATCCGATTTAGACTTAACACGGACTACTGTAAAGTCGGCCATGCCAAATCCTGTGGTCTAATGTCGGCGACCATAGGCGATATTAAACAGGTATGTCCAATTTACACTAATGTCAGAAAGCTAGACATTCGTCTATAAGTATCCATCGGAAGGTTTTGGAGGTGAGGTTTTAACCTTCAGCAGGGAATGAAGGATTACACCCCACACTGACCGCATAGTAGTCATACATATAGTAGACATCCGTTTATCTCGCTAGATAAAGGTAGCGCCCAGTTTGGTCAAAATTCAGACCTTTGGTGGTGAGACTAGATTGATACTCACCTCCAGCTAACGTTCTCAGCTGACAGGAAGTGGAAAGACTATATTGAATCCATTGTTAGGTCAGCTGCTAAGAAATTTGGTTCACTGTGTCGTGCGAGACAATTTTTCTCTCCAGAATCTATCAAACATATCTATTTTTACCATTCGTCCATGCTTAGAATATTTCTGTCATATATGGGTCCAGTGTCCTTGCTATTTACCTTGAGCTCCTTGATAAAATCCAAGGAAGAATCAGCAATATTATTGGTCCTGATCTGGCGTCTCGGTTTCAATCGCTTTTTCACCGCTGTAAAGTTCCCTGTCTCTTGTCTATAAATATTTTAATGGTAATTGTTCGGATCAACTCTTAGGCTTTTTGAATGTAAGCGTCGACGGGCATCAGATGTCATCAGTTGACTGTTGAGCTAGCTAGATGTAGCCGTAAATGCTATGCTAACAGTTTCTTTTCTCGCACTTTTCAGTTGTGGAACTCCCTTCCAGCTCCATGCTTTCCTGCCAACTCTAAAAATTTAAATGCAATGTCAATTGCTATCTTTTCTCCAACGTTTATGTTTCTAATTCTTCCACACAGTAACCATTTGTGTCTTGCTTTGGTGAAATCGATTAAAAAAATAGGAACAGATCGACTTTTAACACTGGAATGATACCGTTAGAATTGATATTTTGTGTGTAGTTATTGTCACACATGTCGTGACCACTGACTTTTACTAGAGGGGTAAAGTGTTGGCTCGCGAATTTGGTGAACACAGTTAACGTGAGTTCAATCCTTAGACTGGGTAGTACCGATTCACACTTAGTGAAAACAAAGTTAGCAGTAACTGAACACTACTACATACAAGACAAGATAAACCTAGGCATTGCGGAAACAATCTTCCCCTTATCTATATATTAAATAGCGTTCAGCTCGAAATTTAAAGGTTACCGAAACAACAGACACCTGAAGAAGGCCAAAGAACACAACGGCTGAAATGTTGCGATTATAAAAAATATGAGTGCATGAGATCTAATATAAAGAATGCTAACTCCGCATCTCAGAAATTCCCTGTAGATCGACTTTCCCTATGAGTTACCCAGATCGACATGCACCTGATGAAGGCCGGACAGCGAAACAGCCGAAATGTTGTAATGAGAACAAAGAGGAGGACAACAGTCTGCATGTAAACAGTGAAAATATTAACTTCTTATCCCATAAATTCAAAGAATTTGCTGTATACTCTTTAGGTTCTTTTCCAAAATCTTTATTCTTCTACTGGACTGAAGTTAAAGAATTAGATTGGCGCTACAGAACTATAAAGTACTGTGCCAAATAACAGAGACACTATATATATATATATATATATATATATATATATATATATATATATATATATATATATATATATATATATATATATATATATATATATATATATATATATATATATATATATATATATATATATATATATATATATATATATATAGGCACATTTTGTGTTTGATCAAAACACACAGAGCCCAGAACGTTCGCTTTCTGACCATGAGATCCGGGTTCGAATCCATGGTCGATTTTTCAGGGGGGGGGACTTCCTCATGTTATCTGACTGGATCGAGGTGGATCCCAGTATGCAGCCCCTTTGAACAGTACCTGAAAAGTATACCACGGATTGAACCAAGCCTTGTGAGTGAAATTGGGTAGATGGAACTCTTGGGGGCCGTCGATAGCTGTGCTAGCACGAAGGAACAAGTCATTGTGGCCGAGTGCTTGAGCGTGCTGGCCTTGTTCAAATTGTTGATCACGCTAGATAACACGCTATTTCCCAGAAATTGTAACTAAGGTCTGTTTAGCATAATTGCAGTATAAACGTTATATATTTATGCATATACATAAATATATACATATACATATATAAATATACATATACATATATGTATATATATACACACACATATATATATATGTAAGCAAATATATGGATATAGATCCGACAGTATGAAGAAAAATATACGGAAAAAACAAACAAAAATCCTAATATGCAATTATGCTGTTTTAATGTTAATATAATGTCAACGTCGGACGTTTCGGTCTAATAAACCATCTTCAGGACATATTCATAAAACATAATATATATATATACATATATAAAACATATATATATATATATATATATATATATATACATATATATATATACATATATATATACATATGTATATATATACTTATATATACTTATATATATATATATATATATATATATATATATATATATATATATATATTAAAGAAAAACAGACCACTTTATGGTACCATTATAATAATTTATTTCACCAGAGCCCTTTTAAAGGACACCGGATCATCAGATAGCACTTCCAAAAATGAAACGAAAAATGAAATTAAAATTGATGGGTAGTGTAAGTTTTTGTAATTTAACAGAGAGTGTAAAAGGGATAGTTAAAGAGACATGGTAGAGTATAGGGAGGGGTTAATTTCATATCTCTCTCAAGCATACTTTGTATTGGGGGAGGAGGAGTGACCAGAACTTGACCTATTTAGACGGTTAACTTAACGGAAGTGATATATTGAAATGGGAGGGGATTAGGGAGAAAAGAAAAAGGAAAAAGAAAGAAGAGGGAGAGGGAAGTAAAGAGAAAGAGGCTTTAATTGGGTTTTAGCAATTTATGTAAAGAATAGATTTTAATGATTTATAGTAATTTAAATGTCTAAAAAAATCCACGAAGAAATTAATTTGATGTTTGTTAGCAATTTAAATATTTAACTTTTTTACAAATAGTTTAGGGATTTAATATAAGTTAAATACTGATTTTATTAACACATTCATAGAGAACATATTTAAAAAAAAATTAAATTATAACAGTTTGTTTATCCGACCAATAGTACTCTTTTAATATTGTAAAAGACAGTTAAGGTAACATCTTTATCAGTTAGAATCTAATTCATGAATGTAATTTGTAATTATTTTTAGATGGGTAATCTTTCTTTCTTAAAGTTTAGGTTTCGAATTAAGATGGAGTAATATTTGAGGGTAATATTAAAGATTTTGTTTTCTTATGTATATCACATACATATGCAAATCCTGTATATACATACGTTCATTTACATGTGCAATTACACACATAGGCACACACATGTATCGATATACCCAGGTACTTCTACATATTCATACATAAATTACATACACATACATTTACAAATAATTACATATATTTATATTTAAATTTATTTAAATTTTGTTCATTGATTTCACAGTTAATGTTTAACGTTAGGTGATGACTTAAGTGTTTAAATATCCAAACAAATATTTCTAATTTAATATTTTACTATCAATATTGATAGTTCAAGACTGTTGCATTTATATTTAAATTAAATTATCAAATTAAAATTAAAATATCTCCAGATGATAAGTATTTAATCTCACAATTCTAATTAGAGAATATTAAAAGAGAAAGTGAGATTAAATATTAATAAAAGTAATATTAAAACATCAATAAAATAACTTTATATATATATATATATATATATATATACGTGTGTGTGTGTGTGTGTGTAAAAAGAGAGAGTCCTACTACTAATATGATATACATTGGGTCTACGAAGAATGAATTTAAAGCCAGATGGAGGCAGCATAAGTGCTCTTTCATCAGTATAAATAAAAGAAATCAGACTTCTCTATCTAAATATTTTTGGCATTTGAAGGAAATGAATACAACACCAAAAGTTAAATGGAAATTATAAATAAAACAAGAACTTGTAAAACTTGGGATGTCCCATGCCCTTTATGCCTACATGAAAAACTACACATTACTAAGTTTCTAAATAATAAAATCTATTAAACAATAGACATGAGTTAATGGTTTTCTGCTAACATCATTAAATGTTCGCATTGAATAATTAACATAAAAACAAACAAACAATAAAATAATTTTTAATTTCCATAGTCTAAATAAATAGTTTAAATGCCCTAAAAAAATAAAAATAAAAAAGAAGATAACCCTTTTTGAAGTCGTCAAATAAACAAATGCGACTTACGACAGTTTTTTTTATATACACAAAACCCTTTCAGGAAAAAAATAAAAAATAAAATAAATAAATCTCCATAGACACTTAACCAGATTAGACGATGTCATCTTCCGCTTTAAATTTAGACACCCCAACTTTACCCTGACTTGACGTCTGTGAATGTAACTGAGATATTGATACAAATTATTAACTCTTACACCCCTTTTTTTTTAAACAATTGCGCTAGCCGTTACCATAGTAATTTTAATTTTAATAATGAATATGCTTATAAAACGCGTAAATTTCAGGAATTAGTTATTCCCAAAAAATTTCGCTTGAAGATGGAACAGAGCTTGGTACTTTAATTCAATTTAATTCAAATAATTATATTGAAGTTTTCGGCTCTTGTTTTGAAACATGAGAACTCTTATGTAACGATGGAATCATATTTTTAAATAAATAATTATATATATATATATATATATATATATATATATATATATATATATATATATAACTTGAGGAATTTCAGCAACGGCAACAATTAAAATGTATAATACATGTAACTCAAAGAAAGAATGATGAAATAATAAAGATGTTGAAGTTCCACATTACTTCAAACAAAATGTTAGGAAGGAAAGTGTCATTAACAGTGAAAAGACTGATAACAGCTATTGGACTTGAGAAAGCTATTTTCCTGAAAAATGGATTTAAGAGAAAGATTTTGTAAATTTCAACCGATTGGCTGCTCGGTCAATGAAGGAGTATTAGCGAACGGCTAATATGACCATTAAAGATTAGGAAAACACATACTACACTTTGATCCTAGTCTGATGGCCAGAGACTGAAGATAAACAAAACTCAAGTAGCACTGGCTGATCTGACGATGAATACAGATATTTACTTATATGTAAACAGCTCATATTAACATCATCATTATTGATGAGGAGAGCTGATACTACACTTTGATCCCAGCCCGATGGCCAGAGAGTGAAGGTAAGTGTAACTCAACTATTACTGGCTGCTTAGTCGATGACTACCGGATGTTTCCTTATAAGGAAACGGCTAATATTACCATTATCATTAGAGATAAGGAGAACAGATACTACACTTTGATTATCTTTGAAGATTACACCATTAAATGCTATTTTAATTGACTTCCCATTCTGGACACTACTCTTCTTATGATTTCGGTTAGATCTCTAAGGTTTATATTTCATATATTGACTTCCTTTTTATATACCTATTAGGATAGCGGAAGACGCCTTCCAAAAGTTAAGCAAAGTATAAAAAAACAGGAAAATTTTGTATGTAACAAAGAAAAGAGTACTGAAATGTTATGTAATATAAGTCCTCCTATATGGCAGTGAATGCTGGGTAATCTCCTCACAGATGAAGAAGAGACTTGAAGCAAGAGAAACAAAGGAAAGAGTACTGAACTGTTACGTAATATCAGTCCTCCTATATGGCAATGAATGCTGGACAATCTCCTCACAGATGAAGAAGAGATTTGAAGCAAGAGAAACAAAGAAAAGAGTACTGAACTGTTATGTAATATCAGTCGTCCTATATGGCAGTGAATGCTGGGTAATCTCCTCACAGATGAAGAAGAGATTTGAAGCAAGAGAAACAAAGAAAAGAGTACTGAACTGTTACTTAATATTGTTTCTTTTATATGGCAGTGAATGCTGGACAATCTCCTCACAGATGAAGGAGAGACTTAGGGCAACAGAAATCTTGTTCTACAGCAGGATACTGAGAATACAATGGACCAAATATATGAACAAAGACGAAATTTGAGAGAAAATGTAAACCACAATTACACTTACACTTAACGTCAGGAAGAGACAGTTGAAATTCATATGACATTTATTGAGGAAAGAGGACTCGGAAAATTTGACACTCGCAGGACATCTTGAAGGTAACAGGGACAATGGAAACACAATGAAGACGAGGGGAACATCGCATAATCTGCCTAACGATGCAAATGAAGGGCAGAACAGGGTTTAGGAGTGATTTTAAAAAAAGTGAAAATTCACCAAGCTAATGGATAGGAAATTATGATCGCCCACACCCTGACGGCCCACAAAAGATTAATATAAATTCATAGTTACTTAGATATAAAAACCGACGCTCTCTAACATTATCCCTAATTTGATATATTTCATCCCCTAAAGAAAAATATTTTAGAAGCATCCAGATATTGACAATGGAAATTCCTATGACCTCACGCCATTCTCCTGGAGTTCAAGTTTCATTCAATAAGATCGTGAACTTTTTAGCATTCCTACATAAAAATGTTGAACAGATCTTCGTATAAATAACCAGATAGAGTTATTTATACCTACCAGGTCTGTATGTTGGCATCGTGCTTATCTTTTCAAATCTTATCTCCAAAACATTCGATTTATCCTCATGGGAAATGTTTGGAAAATTATCTAGCTTTGATAAAAATTTTATCTGCCAAATCTCCGCCTAAATTCTCAGGTCTTTTGTGTTGGAATGATAGCGACAAGAAGAGCCTTTTTCTTTTCTTTTCTTTTTTAAAATGAATTCGTCAAAGATAGATTCTTGGACTACAAGTTGTTGGTTTGCTAAATTCGAATTAGAAACGTTTAGTGAACTGTTTATAGTTTAATAATCTACTAGTGCAATTGAAGACTAACCAAATGCTACCAATAGATAAAATCATAAAGTTTTGGCAACAAACCAAAGTTAATCCACATGTGGTAATTTTTTTTATCCTTGTTATCGATAATATTCTGTGTTTACTGTTAGCCCGTCCATAAGTTACTCTCTCTAAAATAGCCATACATTGGTAAATTGACACAAATTTAAAAAAAAAAATTGTTTACCGTGAATTCCTATAAAATTAAATTGAATTAAAGAAATTATTAAACCACGAAGTAGTCTTTTTCAAAACAAATCAGCGTATTCAAATTTTTATCAATTGGTTTGCGAAATTGAACGAAACGTAGTTTGTTAAATCTCGACAAAAAATCATCGTGATAGCTTCAAGAATACTAAATACTTTTGAAGAATTTCAACATGAGTGTTTCAAAAAGATTCTAGTTTATAGAAAAGGCACAGGGAATCTACATTACTGCGGCGTGGAAGTGACTGAAGCCATAGACCACAGGTGAGGACCAATCTCTATATATAAAAGGCAGGATGTGTGTGTGTGTATGTGTGTGTGTGTGTGTGTGTGACGAATGCACGACCGCAATTTTCGACGGATTTGCACCAAAATTTACATGCACATGCTCCAAGTTAGCGGAAAGGCCAAGACCGACTTTGCATTTCCCAACTCCCATCGATAGTGGAAATAATCAATTTTTTCATGCTTCTACGGCAGTTTTCATGTAGCTTGCGGCCATTTTCTACTGGCCAGAGTGAAAGCCTATAGCTGGCTGCCACGATTAGGCAGGAAGATTCTATTGGCCAGGGTGAGAGCCAACAGCTGACTGACACGAATGTTAACTAGCATGCTAACATGCAAAAAAAAAATCAATAGCTGCATTCGTCACAAGTGGGAAAAATTTACATCTGCATGGCACTTTACTCCAATTGGCTCATTCGCTTGCTTAAACTCAATGTTGATTCTGATTCCGCAGAACTGGGTTGAGTGTGAAAAAGTATTTGTTGTTAACATTCTTTTTTCATTCGTTTTTTCCAGTTACAAGTCCTTTTTTAAAGCTGATCGTTTTGTGTTCATTTTGTTTAGTTCTTTTTTCGTAACAGATTTAATGTTTAGTATAGAGCTTCGAAAAAATTCGCAGTGTGAGATAGTCAAGAAGTAAGGCCTGTAGCAACATCAGCACGGCAAAGGGCACTCCTTTAAAGGCAAGGAAGGGCAAAAATATTTTAAGTCAAGTGATAGCGATTGCTGTATAAGTCGTACGATTTTTGAATCAAGCACGGGCAACGCTGGGCCATGGTGCTAGTAATATCTATATTGTATTCCGAAAAATACAATAAAAGGTGGCACTATATCTGCCTGCGTGAGGGTGGCGGTGTATTACTTACCTAAAATATGCGCTGGAATCAAATTATCTTTGAAATACTTGGCACCATATTTCTTAATTAATTTATTTCGAACATAAGCGTGGAATAAACGATACAGATCTTCAATTTCATGAAATAGCTTTTCAATTTTCTTAAGCAAATCTCTAGGATTAACTTCAACAATACTAAATTCTGGGAGAATTTCAAAACGTTGCCAAAAGATTCTAAAAGAGAAAAATTCGTATTACCGACGCGATTTGCCTCTTAGCAGTATTTCAACATGTTTTTTATGAAAATTTCTTGTCATCCGAGGTGGAACAAATTAGACACAGGTTTGGAGAAATGACCAAAGATTTATTTTCATTTACAAGATATGAAAAGGTCTCTGATAAATCATATAGTGTAGCGTTAGAACGCACTGTGTATGAGGTGTGAAATGAGAAATTAACTGCTTGTTGGCTATGAGTTTGGGTTTGGGTTTGTCGCATTGATAATGAAGTCCGTTCTCTTTCTGTTTTCACGGCCTAATGGTCGGACAGGCAGTCAGCCGTCTTCTCAGGCAGGCTCTGTCATTAGCGTTTGTGTGTGAAGTCTCTCTCTCTCTCACTCTCTCTCTCTCTCTCTCTCTCTCTCTCTCTGCGCTGTCCGGCTTCTCTTATAGCCTATATAAGGGAAGCGCGCGGACGTAGTTGTAGAAAAATGTAGCAAGCGAGAGTCGCGTCGATAATAGCCAGCACTCTGATATATTTGTATTTGTTAGAGATTTATGTTTCGCAATAATTGTATAAATTAGCCTTTACTTTGTTATCTCTATGTAAAAATTCTGTTTCTATGCTAAACTAGTAACTGGCCTTTTAAAAATGATTTACCTAAACAATCAACAGATTTTCAATATATTAATGATGCTTTTTTAATATATCAGATTAAAACGATACTACCTGATCTTGTAAATAAACTAAACATCGATCATACAATCGAATATACTTATTACCTTTCCTCGGTATTCGGACACATCGTACTGATCATGATCTTAAACAGTCTATCGAAAATAAAACAAGAAAAACGAATGTCTTTCCTTCTTTTTCTCTTTCCATCATAACAAAATCAAATTAGTAATAATTATCAGCTTCTATTCAAATTTCATTTTTTTTTTTCTACAGTAAGATTCACCCTGTACAAAACCCGGGAACCACACGAGGCATAGGCTATTTGAGCGTTAGTGGATATAACGAACCCAATGGGAATTGGAACTCGGCTCGACGATTAACAATTTCAAGCTATTATCTCATACACCACTCACGCATGCAAGCTTGCAGCATCTGGTATTCCCAAGAGGTCACCCATGTACCCAACAGTACTGACCAGGCTCGATGTTGCTTAACTTCGGTGATCGTACGAGAATCGGTGATTCAACGTGATATGTCGATAAGCCCAGATAGATCGATAGATAGATAGAAATAAAGTGAGATAGATAGATAGATAGATAGATAGATAGATAGATACGAACAGACTATAGATAGATAGATAGATAGATAGATAGATAGATAGATAGATAGATAGATAGATATGAACAGACAGTGAAAGATAGATAGGAATAGACTGACCTCGCTAGATAGATAGATATGAACAAACTGACATTGAGAGATAAAAAGAAAGAAATAAATAAACTGAGCTAGCTAGCTAGCCAGATAGATAGATAGATAGAGAGAGAGAGAGAGAGGGAGAGGGGGAGAGACTGAAATAGATAGATAGATAGATAGATAGATAGATAGATAGATAGATAGGAATAGAATGAGATAGATAGATAGATAGATAGATAGATAGATAGATAGATAGATAGATATTGAATAGAATTAAATAATTGGAAATCGTAATTTTTTTGTTGCAGTAAGTTTCATCCTGTATAAGGCCTGGGGGCCACTCAAGGTAGAGGGTTACGTTAAGTGGTAGTTTATATGGATAGAAGGGGAAAATCAGTTAACTCTAGACTTGAACAGGTTAAGATTATAGTGATCACTGAAACATCCTCTTGTGAGTATGTTCCACGGGATAGTGGTCCGTGGAAAGAGGCTGTTTGAATGGAACTTACTTCTCACCGATGGAATACGGAATGAATGAGGATGGTTTGCTACTATGCAAATGGTATGGCGGGTCCTAACCGTGAAGACCTATTGGAACCAAGGAATGTAGTTTGTCTGAGCACTTTTCATGGTTGTAGCAATAGGGCAGTGAGAGGTTCACCACATTCCGCCTGTGAGAAAGAGTGGAAAATAATTCTTCTCCAACAAGGAATAAGAGATGCTTTCAGACTCTATCCAAACCGGAAAGTGTGGACTGAACAGCTCCTGCCCAAATATGGCAACAGTCCTCCATTTTCGGCTTGATGATGGCTCTTATAGAGGTAGAGAATAGCATGATGAGTCAGGTGCTTACTGGAGCGGTACAAGGAGCCGATCATTTTATCTGCATTTGTAGCAATGGATCGTATATGTGTTCCACTTGAGGTAGGGCGTAAGATTGAAGCCCAATAGTCTCTCAAGACACGCTGCCTCCTTGAGGTGACATCGGCTTATCGAGATTGGTTCGGGGTCTGACAGACGACGATGCAATGTAACTGGTTTAGTTTTCGAGGCATTGAATGTAATCAACCAGTTTTTTTCCCCTCTGGGAAGTTAATGTTAGATGAGAAGAGAAGTCAGCTGTCAATCTCTGATCGTTAAGAATTTTAGAGATGCGCCTGCATATCGTCGTATCATCGGTATAGATAGTCAGAAATACTCTTAAACTCTCATAATGCTTGTCTGGATTCACAGAATTAGAAAAGAATATATCATAAATCATTTTTTTCTTTGTTAAAATAATATTCACCCTGTACAAGGCTCAAGAGCCACTAGGGGTAGAGGGTTACAGAGTTAACTGAGATTAGTCAAAAAAAGCATGAGACGGCAAAAAAGAAAGGATATTAGGCAATTCTTGACATTTTTTGACTGATGTTCACCAAGGCCCAAGAGCCACTCGAGGCAGAGAGTTACAGAGTAAGAGGCACAATCTGTGGTGGATATGTGGGGAAGATAATCGTTAACTCTATTCATGAACACGTTAAAATTGTAGTAATCGGGAAACAACCCCTTGGGAGTTGGCTTCACAACAAAGCAGCGTTTCGTGAAAGAATCTGCTAGAGTAGGACTTACATCTCATCAGTGGGATACGAATGGAATGCGGGTGGTTCGCTACAATGGGCGTGGCATGGTGGGTCCTAGCCGTGAAAGTTAAAATTGTTGGGACGAAGGAATGTATTTCATCTTAACATACTCCGTGGAAATAGCGATAAAGCTTCCAACGTTTCGTCTGGAGGAAAGGGCTTTCAAGGTGGAAAATAATTCATTACCCACAAG
>OZ010608.1:78568484-78575984 GCA_963932145.1 Acanthosepion lycidas | reverse complement strand
TTGGTCCAGGTATTAAACTTACAATCATTGAATTCAGGCCGGAGGGCACAATGCCAAAACCGAAACTTTGTTATAACTACAACAAAAATGAATAGTGCAAATAATAACTCTTCGTCTTAGAAATGCTGACAATAAAGAAATAAAAATGTCCGTGCACTTACCCAATGTGAAATAAATCATGGCGCTCAACTTTCCATCTCCGCCATTACTGAATCCACGGACACGGGCTCTATACAGAAGGCCTTTCTTGAGACCATCAACCACACCCTCGTTCTGGTCTCGGCCAACACTTACAACACGAGCGTCACGAAAATTTTCTTTCATTCCCCAATATAAAATCTGAAAAAATAAAGAAACAAAGACAAAATAAAAAATGACAAAAGTTCTAATTAATTCATGGTTATTATTACCGAATAATTACTTTGTTATAACGATTAAGGAATTGTTATTTGAGTCTTTTGAAGTCATCCTGATATACCCCGGAAAGGGATATATTTGTTCGAAGTAGCAAAGTGGTTGTTGACTATTGTAACCGAGTAGGACAATCTAGCAGGTAACCGTAATGGACTGGTCCTCGTTGTAGGGGTAGGCAATAGGCGAAGATAATAGGCGTCCTCCTGTACCTCTATATCAGTCTGTATTTATGGCTGACACCAGCCAATCATATTACTGTGAGGGGAAACCTAGGTGTATGCATATGCATTACATGACATCCAAATATCGGGAATTTGCTAAAGATACAAAACTGATGCATCTAACTAGAAATAAGTAGGACTATTTGGATCTTTGTTTTGCGCATGTGTTATATTACTAAAGAAATCTAGTAGTTTGGAGCTGGCTGTTTGTCACTATTAGAGTTGGGTAGGGTTTTGTAGATATGCAAACTATTATATATATATATATATATATATATATATATATATATATATTGGTGAAAATATATGACAAAGTGGAAGTTTTCTTGTGACGCGTTTCGTCCTTTTAGGATTCATCGGACATTTATGTTAAGATAGATTCTTTCCAGTTGTAGTTGTGATAGAGTTAGTTGGTAGTACAATATATTTTTTTTTTATTTCTTGCGTTTATCGGGGGGTCATGTTTATATTGGAATATTTTATGAGTATTTTGTTTCACATTGAATATAAAATAATTAGGGTACTGAAGAAGCTTGAAAGTCTTTCCAATGTATTTCTCTTCTTCATGTAAATATTGAGGGCTGCAGATTCTGAATGCTCTTAATTAGAATTCGATGATTATATTTTGTTGTGATGATGAGAATAGAAATTTATTGTTGATTGATTTCCGGTGGACACCAAGTTTGAAACTTTTGTCAACACGTTCTAGCATGATATCTAGGAAAGGTGAAGTGTTGTATTCTGCCATTTCGTGTGTAAATCCCATTGTCTGTTCGATTTTATTTAGTTTATCTACTAGGCCAGGTAAATCAATGTCACGAGCATATTAAACTCAACATAAAATGTGTTACTACTACATCTATAACAATAAAAGACTTAGTCAATACTAAACAAAACAATAAGCTAAAACCTGTAATAATTGCCACAAAAAATACATAGACGAAACTTGAAGGAATCTAAATAAAATATTATATTAATATAAAAGATCAATACATCAAAAATGTTGATTGCCCACTGTAACGAGACTGACCACTCTTTTTACATAAAAAATGCTAAACTGATAAAAGGAGAAAATAATTCACTACAACGAAAATTTCTTTGATGTTTGCTTATTTTCTCTGACTAGAAAACATCCATTTTTATTTTGGTTATTTTTTTTCTTCTTTTATGAAAGAATGCGTTTTCCTTTTGCTCGTAATGGTCGAAACGTTTTATGGTTGTAACGGAACTGCTTGTACAGTTCCCAGTCAATCAATGTTCCCATCCAATCAGGTATTATTACTATTCTGCACTTAAAAAGAAGAGAAGATGTCTTATAAACGAGAAATATAAATTCTATGACATGAAAAAGATAAAGAATTTCAAAAATTTCGGAATGCGAATGAAATGGAATTCGTTTTCGTCACTAGTAGATAAGGAAATTGTGTTTTCAAGCTGGGCAAAAAAAATAAAAAATAAAATAAAATAAAATAAATTCTTGTTTCGTTTGCGTGGCATTTTCTACAGGTCTTTTTTTTTTTCCAAGATGTGACTAAATTTCTAACTCAGCAAAACTAAATCTAACAAAAACAACTGACTCACCAAAAAGGTGTTTCGCGAAAAAAAAAAAAAAAAATTAAATGTACAGTTGGATTTCGCACACACACACATACATTTTCTTCTGAGTGAATGTGTAATTACTTTCATGCTTCTATCTATCATGTGTAGATGGATATCTACATTAATTCAGGTCGATTTTGGAACCGTGGTATTAAACTCAATTTGGAAGTTGAGTTTTGACATGATAAATAATGACACAAAATATTTTTTTCAAATCATTATCGCTTTTTTAGGAAACGAGTTTAAAGATTTACATTCAAAATCATAACATTGCAATCTAATTCCAGTGAACAGTGAAATCCTTATAGCACAATCTTATAAAATTTATAATTTACTGAAGCTTTACAAATTCTATATGGACAAGATGCATAGCACAAGCACATTAATACTAAATCATTTTGCCATCAAATAAGACCTTCATTTACTTCAAAGGGAAATTATTCTGAACAATTTACCTATATTATGATGGAATATCTTATACAGTGCAGTAGTTTTAGTCTGATTTGTAATAAACAATTCAAATTTAAAACATTTTGTCTTATAATTTGGGCCCAGTAGTATTATATCGTATCTTGTGTTTTCGGCATAAAATAAAAGAGGAAAATAAATAAGGAAGACAAACTCGTAGGTAAGTAATGAAATAGCAGGTTTACTACAACGAAGGTTTACTTAGCAATTGTGGCCCTAATGCTAACTCTCCTCAACTCAAGCTTATTTACATAAATGGACAATTCCATTCTTTTATGTTCTATATGACAAAGAGAGAGAGAGAGAGAAGGAAACAGAGAGAGAGAAAAGGAAACAGAGAGAGAGAGAAAGAGTAAGAGAAAGAAGGAAACAGAAAGAGAGAAGAAGAAGGAAGGAGAGAGGAGGAGGAGAAGGAAAGAGAGAGGAGGAGAAGAAGAATGAGAGAGAGGAAGAGGAGAAGAAGGTGAGAGAGGAGGAGGAGAAGGAAAGAGAGAGGTGGAGGAGAAGAAGAAGAATGAGAGAGAGGAAGAGGAGAAGAAGGTGAGAGAGGAGAAGGAGAGAGGAGGAGGAGAAGACGAGAGGAAGAAGAAAACAAGAAAGAGAGAGAAAAGGAAACAGAGAGAGAGAGAAAGAGTAAGAGAAAGAAGGAAACAGAAAGAGAGAAGAAGGAAGGAGAGAGGAGGAGGAGAAGGAAAGAGAGAGGAGGAGGAGAAGAAGAATGAGAGAGAGGAAGAGAAGAAGAAGGTGAGAGAGGAGGAGGAGAAGGAAAGAGAGAGGAGGAGGAGAAGAAGAATGATAGAGAGGAAGAGGAGAAGAAGGTGAGAGAGGAGAAGGAGAGAGGAGGAGGAGAAGACGAGAGGAAGAAGAAAACAAGAAAGAGAGAGAAAAGGAAACAGAGAGAGAGAGAGTTCAAAATCGTAATTTAATTACAGTGATCAATGAAAGTCTTATAGCACGGCCTTATAAAATTTATAATTTACTGAAGCTTTCAAAATTGTATCTGGACAAGATGCATGACACAAGCTCATTATTACTAAATCACTTTGCTATTAAATAAGACCATTTACTTCAAAGGGAAATTATATTGAACAATTCAGCTATATTAGGATGGAATATCTTATACTTTGCAGTAGTTTTAGTGTGATTTTCAATAAACAATGCAAATTTAAAACATTTTTTCTTATGTGTGCTCAGCAGTATTATATCGTATCTTGTGTTTTCGAGATAACAGAGGGAAATAAATAAGGAAGACAAACTCGTAGGTAAGTAATGAAATAGCAGGTTTACAAAATGAAGATACACTTGTGACAGAGAGAGTTTTGGAAACACGCACAAACACATTATTTTATTGAAATTGGAGTGGATTTGAACAGCGAAATTAGATCAGAACAATTTTGTTTACTGAGGGAAACCTGATCTCGCCCATTTGGAATTGGGTCATTAGAAAAGACAATAAAAAAAAATGATCGAAATAACTTTTGTCGCTTAAAATTGAAATAAAGCTTACTCAGGCTATGAGAACTTTGAAAGTCACGTGGTTTTAGATTGACAGTGACACTCATGATAATTATGTGCGGACCAATGATTGATTTATGATCAGTCAGATTTATCTATATTATGCTGAAAAAGTGGCAGGCATTCGAGTGAGACACAAGAGGCAGATGGGAGAGACCACGATCGATCAGCACATCATTGTCGCTGCGTGCTGTCACGTGCGTGGGCACCCACAGACGACCATTATGGGTTGTGGTGCTACAGGAGAGCTGGATAGAAGAGGCCAGATGAGAAAGGTTGACGGAAGAGAGAGACAGAAGAGGTAGACGGGAGAGGCAAAAGAGTGGTTGGCTGGTCTGCCTTTGAGTGCAGTCGAGCTGGAGAGAAAGGATGGAGATTGGGAGTGACGTCAGAGAATTGGAACCAAATAACAAATGTTTGATAAGTAAAGACACAAACTATTTTTCACAGAGATATAACCGTTTTTTTTTTGAGGAGACAAGTTTTAAAGATTATGTTTAGGTTCAAAATCGTAGCATTGGAATTTCATTAGGGTGATCAATGAAAGTCTTATAGCACAGCCTTATAAAATTTATAATTTACTGAAGCTTTCAAAATTGTATCTGGACAAGATGCATGACACAAGCACATTATTACTAAATCATTTTGCCATCAAATAAGACCTTCATTTACTTCAAAGTGAAATTATATTGAAAAATTCAGCTATATTAGGATGGAATATCTTATACTTTGCAGTAGTTTTAGTGTGATTTTCAATAAACAATGCAAATTTAAAACATTTTTTCTTATGTGTGACCAGGAGTATTATATTGTATCTTGTGTTTTCGACATAACAGAGGAAAATAAATAAGGAAGACAAACTCGTAGATAAGTAATGAAATAGCAGGTTTACTACAACGAAGGTTTACTTAGCAATTGTGGCCCTAATGCTAACTGCTCAAATTTTCTAATTTACATAAATGGACGATTCCATTCATTTAAGTTCTATATGACAATTATTTAGAGCATTTTGTATTTATTGTTGTTTATTATTATCAAATTTACTTAATTATGATTATGTATACATTTGTACTTTGTTAATTTCTTCTTTATTTATTTACTTAATTTGTTTATCTAATCCCCACCAACCCCTTAGTGAATTGATTATCTTATTTGTTTAAACTATTGGCTTTGTCTAACGTATATTGCATTATCTGCATTGTATATAGTGCATATATTTGCATTTTTCTGCATGATATTTTACAAGGTACCCAGTTTTGAGTTTTTAAGCAACACAGTAAAATTCTTAGTAATTTTGTGTTGGTCTGAGAAGGTGATGATTGCTATTTTCTCCTCTAGACAAACCTTACAGTCTGTATTTATGGCTGACACCAGCCAATCATATTACTGAGGGGGGACGCAGGTGTATTCATATTCATTACATCACTTTTTCTTTTCTTTTCGATTTTGGTCATTTTATTTGGCTTTGACTTTGCTTAAAGTATGTTATATTATCTGCGCTGTCTACAGCTCATATATTTGCATTTTCTTGTTGATATTTTGCAAGGTTTTCGTGTTTTGGATTTTGGTTTCTAAGTAACAGATTCAAAATCTGTTTTCGTGTCTGCATTTTAAGTTCTAAGCGTTTATTCAAAACCTTTCCCAGTTCCGAGAAGATTATTATAACTATTTTCTCCTCCTAACATAGTTTACAGTTTTTTGATTTATTGTTGTAGGCTAATGCTGTTCTTCTTGTGTTGGCATCAATGTCCATTTTTAAATTTACATACGCTCTACACCTGATATTGCGCACTTTAACTCAGAAATATAGTATACTGGAAAATTATATTTTCAACATATATATAATAAGAAAGATTAGCTTAAAAAACAATTTTAAAATGTTTGACTAGTGTATTTTTGTTCTGGAGGAAACCCCTTTAGGCTAAACTGTCTTTTAATTCAAGTACTCAACATTGTCATTAAAACTACTCAATATTTTATTTAAAGTACTCAACATTGCCATTGAAGTGCTCAGTATTTTAATTCGGATACTCAACATTGTCATCGAAGTACTCAATATTTTTATTCAGGTACTCAACATTGTCTTTTTAAAGTACTCGATATTTTAATTCAAGTACTCAGTGTTGCAATTAAAGTACTCAATATTTTAATTCATGTACTCAGACTCACCATTGTCATTAAAGTACTCAATGTTTTAATTCAATTACTCAACATTATCATTAAAGTACTCACTATTTTAATTCAAGTACCCATCATTGCAATTAAATACTCAATATTTTATTTAAAGTACTCAACATTGCCATTGAAGTACTCAGTATTTTAATTCAGGTACTCAACATTGTCATTGAAATACCCAATATTTTAATTCAAATACTCAACATTATAATTAAAGTACGAAATATTTTAATTCAAGTACCCAACATTGTCATTAAAGTACTCGATATTTTAATTCAAGTACTCAACATTGTCATTAAAGTACCCAATAGCTTAATTCAAGTACTCAACATTATCATTAGAGTACTCAATATTTTAATTGAAGTACTCAACATTATCATTAAAGTACCCAATATTTTAATTCAAGTACTCAACATTGTCATTAAAGTGCTCAATATTTTAATTGAAGTACTCGACATTATCATTAAAGTGCTCAATTTTTTTATTCAAGTACTCGACATTATCATTAAAGTACTCAATATTAAAAAAGAGGAAAACATTAAGAGTAAATAAATAAAATAAAATGTTACAAATTTATCTTCCCGATTTAAAGTTTGGCGAACGCTATCTGCTCATCAGGATCATAGAACTCCCTCTGTCTCCCCACACTCTCTCTCTCTCCCTGATATATATATATATATATATATATATATATATATATATATATATATATATATATATACCCAAGTATATGATTGGTGTATACGGGATAAATTCCAGTAACCAACAATTACTATTCTTAAAAGAGTGCTCAATACAGAGTAGAGCAGATATAATTATTTATTTAAAAATTATAACATAAATATGTTATAAAATCACTACAGAAAATATTAAAATTGTTCGTGGTGGGAATATTCTTAAGTGATAATCCGAAATTGATATATATATATATATATATATATATATATATATATATATATATATATGATGTACTCTCTCGTCGTATTAGACGTATGAGGGCCAAGCGGCTCATCTCCTAGGAACCAACAGCCAGACACCAGCACATATGATTTAATTATAGTGGTGAAGGGTTTGTGTAGAACCATCCACACTTTTTGAAGGGCCGAAT
>OZ010608.1:78558484-78565984 GCA_963932145.1 Acanthosepion lycidas | reverse complement strand
GGATACTAAAGTATCAGCGACCACAACTAGAATTCTCGGCGTCATTACCTATTATATCAAGTTCCTAACGTTTTGTACGTCGAACCTATTTTAGGACCGACTTAGTACAAATACAAGCCTCCACTGGGAAACCACTACATAACATATATATATATATATATATATATGTATGTGTGTGTGAAGAAATATAGTCTTAATGTGTGCTATATTTATGGGATAAAGTGCTCAATATCAGAGATAGAGCGTGTGTAAATATGAAAGTGAACATTGAAGTCAATACTTAGAGGCGTCTAACATGAAGCAGCCTTTCGCCTCTGTGTGTTGACTTCAATGTTCACTTTTATATATATATATATATATATATATATATATATATATATATATATATATATATATAGGGTGTCCTATGACACATTTTAAATGCAAGTATCTTCGATTATCAAAATGACAGTACCAAATATATTTATTACATAACAGATATACAAGAGTTCAATATATTATCTAAGATTTGAATCTTACATCCCTGAGATGGCTAACAGTATGAAGACAAAATGCAAGAGATCGCTGTCTTATTTCAAATTTCTTTTGACAAATTGTATATGTATAGACATAGTGTCCTTGACACAAGCAAATTATTACTAAATTATTTTGCCATCAAATAAGACCTTCAAAGGGAAATTATACTGAACAAATTAATTATATTATGATTTAATATATTATGCAGTGAAGTAGTTTTTGTCTAATTTTCAATACAATGAAAATTTTAAACATTTTATAATTTGTACTCAGCAGTATGGTGTTATTTACATTTTTATCAATTTTCGTTTTATTGTTTTAACAAATGTTCTAACACGTCTGATTCATTCAGTATCCATTTTGTAATATTCTAGAATTTTTTACAATTTTTATTTATCGAATACAGTAAATAAATTGTACATTTTGCTTGTAGTGATTCATAATTAAAATTATGGTTTGAATATATTTTCCATTCAATGTATCTAACAAAAGATATCAACTTTATTTGGATTTATTCTTGAAATAGTAAAATTGTGAAGACAGTTTATAAGCAAAAACCTGCGAGAGTTAGGTATTTCTCTACATTTTTCAGATGATCTTTGAAACGGCTCAAAAATTGTCAAATACTATTAATCTATTGTTTAGTGTGAGTACTTATCACATCACACCACAAATTTCACATCGAGTGTAATGTTATTTTTTCTAAACAAAAAAAAGTAAAGTGAAAAAGTAATCTGTTTTAATGGGTACGAATGGGTACTGAAAAGTTTGTGGTCTGAGCCATTTCTCAAAATCAGTCAAAATGACGAAGGAAATAATAGGAACTTGTTTGGAAATTCCTTCTTAGTCAAGACAAGAACCTCTAGGTACCCTCGTAAGTCGATGCTCGTTTTAAACGTCTGAAATTTATGCCCAATTATTAACAGAAAAAATCTTGTGGAAATATATTAACTATATAGCCCTTATTGAATATATTACCGCTAAAATATCACACTTGCGTTTAGTTTCATTGTATTGTGCCGACTATTAAAAACAGAAATTCCGTATATTTAAATAAAGCTCCATAATAATGTGCAACGCTTTTCTTCCCCTAAATAAGTGTGGCAACACGACGTGGCAAGAAGTGTACAAGATGTAGATGCCATTGCCTGGGTCTATGTATTGAGATACAGTCTAAAACTTTCCATATTTGTGTTTGTTGGGTGTGGCTCAAAAGAATTTAGTCAGGGTTTTTTTTTCCCTACTAGGGGAAGGTAGACAGGACCTGAACCCGTCAAGGTTCAATGATTAAGTCTGATGGCTTCAGCAATTTTTCCTTCCTATCTTTTTTTGTTTTTGTTTTTTTTCATATATTTTTTCTTTTCTTTTCGTCGTTTTCTTTTTCTTTAT
This sequence comes from Acanthosepion lycidas, assembly GCA_963932145.1. NCBI lineage: Eukaryota > Metazoa > Mollusca > Cephalopoda > Sepiida > Sepiidae > Acanthosepion > Acanthosepion lycidas. The sequence continues at coordinate 78,564,079 of OZ010608.1, read as the reverse complement.
TTTCCTTCTGTCTTTCCTAATTTGCATCCATTTTTCTTATTTCTTTCTCTTTTTTTTTAGTCTTTTTTGCCTTCTCTTTTCCTTTTTTTATCGCCTTCGTTCTTCCTCTCTCTCTCTCTCTCTCTCTCTCTCTCTCTCTGCCTTTCATTTGGCAGAAATTCTCTTTCATTCATTGCCTTCCTTTCTTTCTCTATTTTTTTTAGTCTTTTTTTCCTTCTCTTTTCCTTTTTTTTTATCGCCTTCATTCTTCCACTCTCTCTCTCTCTGCCTTTCATTTGGCAGAAATTCTCTTTCATTCATTGCCTTCCTTTCTTCCTCTATTTTTTTTAGTCTTTTTTTCCTTCTCTTTTCCTTTTTTTTATCGCCTTCATTCTTCCACTCTCTCTCTCTCTCTGCCTTTCATTTGGCAGAAATTCTCTTTCATTCATTGCCTTCCTTTCTTTCTCTATTTTTTTTAGTCTTTTTTTCCTTCTCTTTTCCTTTTTTTTTATCGCCTTCATTCTTCCACTCTCTCTCTCTCTCTGCCTTTCATTTGGCAGAAATTCTCTTTCATTCATTGCCTTCCTTTCTTTCTCTATTTTTTTTAGTCTTTTTTTCCTTCTCTTTTCCTTTTTTTTATCCCCTTCATTCTTCCACTCTCTCTCTCTCTGCCTTTCATTTGGCAGAAATTCTCTTTCATTCATTGCCTTCCTTTCTTTCTCTATTTTTTTTAGTCTTTTTTTCCTTCTCTTTTCCTTTTTTTTTATCGCCTTCATTCTTCCACTCTCTCTCTCTCTGCCTTTCATTTGGCAGAAATTCTCTTTCATTCATTGCCTTCCTTTCTTTCTCTATTTTTTTTAGTCTTTTTTTCCTTCTCTTTTCCTTTTTTTTATCGCCTTCATTCTTCCACTCTCTCTCTCTGCCTTTCATTTGGCAGAATTCTCTTTCATTCATTGCTTCCTTTCTTTCTCTATTTTTTTTAGTCTTTTTTTCCTTCTCTTTTCCTTTTTTTTATCGCCTTCATTCTTCCACTCTCTCTCTCTGCCTTTCATTTGGCAGAAATTCTCTTTCATTCATTGCCTTCCTTTCTTTCTCTATTTTTTTTAGTCTTTTTTTCCTTCTCTTTTCCTTTTTTTTTATCGCCTTCATTCTTCCACTCTCTCTCTCTCTCTGCCTTTCATTTGGCAGAAATTCTCTTTCATTCATTGCCTTCCTTTCTTTCTCTATTTTTTTTAGTCTTTTTTTCCTTCTCTTTTCCTTTTTTTTATCCCCTTCATTCTTCCACTCTCTCTCTCTCTGCCTTTCATTTGGCAGAAATTCTCTTTCATTCATTGCCTTCCTTTCTTTCTCTATTTTTTTTAGTCTTTTTTTCCTTCTCTTTTCCTTTTTTTTTATCGCCTTCATTCTTCCACTCTCTCTCTCTCTGCCTTTCATTTGGCAGAAATTCTCTTTCATTCATTGCCTTCCTTTCTTTCTCTATTTTTTTTAGTCTTTTTTTCCTTCTCTTTTCCTTTTTTTATCCCCTTCATTCTTCCACTCTCTCTCTCTCTGCCTTTCATTTGGCAGAAATTCTCTTTCATTCATTGCCTTCCTTTCTTTCTCTATTTTTTTTAGTCTTTTTTTCCTTCTCTTTTCCTTTTTTTTATCGCCTTCATTCTTCCACTCTCTCTCTCTCTCTCTCTGCCTTTCATTTGGCAGAAATTCTCTTTCATTCATTGCCTTCCTTTCTTTCTCTATTATTTTTAGTCTTTTTTTCCTTCTCTTTTCCTTTTTTTTATCCCCTTCATTCTTCCACTCTCTCTCTCTCTGCCTTTCATTTGGCAGAAATTCTCTTTCATTCATTGCCTTCCTTTCTTTCTCTATTTTTTTTAGTCTTTTTTTCCTTCTCTTTTCCTTTTTTTTTATCGCCTTCATTCTTCCACTCTCTCTCTCTCTCTGCCTTTCATTTGGCAGAAATTCTCTTTCATTCATTGCCTTCCTTTCTTTCTCTATTTTTTTTAGTCTTTTTTTCCTTCTCTTTTACTTTTTTTTATCCCCTTCATTCTTCCACTCTCTCTCTCTCTGCCTTTCATTTGGCAGAAATTCTCTTTCATTCATTGCCTTCCTTTCTTTCTCTATTTTTTTTTAGTCTTTTTTTCCTTCTCTTTTCCTTTTTTTTTATCGCCTTCATTCTTCCACTCTCTCTCTCTCTCTCTGCCTTTCATTTGGCAGAAATTCTCTTTCATTCATTGCCTTCCTTTCTTTCTGTATTTTTTTTAGTCTTTTTTTCCTTCTCTTTTCCTTTTTTTTATCGCCTTCATTCTTCCACTCTCTCTCTCTGCCTTTCATTTGGCAGAAATTCTCTTTCATTCATTGCCTTCCTTTCTTTCTCTATTTTTTTTAGTCTTTTTTTCCTTCTCTTTTCCTTTTTTTTATCGCCTTCATTCTTCCACTCTCTCTCTCTCTCTGCCTTTCATTTGGCAGAAATTCTCTTTCATTCATTGCTTCCTTTCTTTCTCTATTTTTTTTAGTCTTTTTTTCCTTCTCTTTTCCTTTTTTTTATCGCCTTCATTCTTCCACTCTCTCTCTCTGCCTTTCATTTGGCAGAAATTCTCTTTCATTCATTGCCTTCCTTTCTTTCTCTATTTTTTTTAGTCTTTTTTTCCTTCTCTTTTCCTTTTTTTTTATCGCCTTCATTCTTCCACTCTCTCTCTCTCTGCCTTTCATTTGGCAGAAATTCTCTTTCATTCATTGCCTTCCTTTCTTTCTCTATTTTTTTTAGTCTTTTTTTCCTTCTCTTTTCCTTTTTTTTATCCCCTTCATTCTTCCACTCTCTCTCTCTCTGCCTTTCATTTGGCAGAAATTCTCTTTCATTCATTGCCTTCCTTTCTTTCTCTATTTTTTTAGTCTTTTTTTCCTTCTCTTTTCCTTTTTTTTATCGCCTTCATTCTTCCACTCTCTCTCTCTCTGCCTTTCATTTGGCAGAAATTCTCTTTCATTCATTGCCTTCCTTTCTTTCTCTATTTTTTTTAGTCTTTTTTTCCTTCTCTTTTCCTTTTTTTTATCCCCTTCATTCTTCCACTCTCTCTCTCTCTGCCTTTCATTTGGCAGAAATTCTCTTTCATTCATTGCCTTCCTTTCTTTCTCTATTTTTTTTAGTCTTTTTTTCCTTGTCTTTTCCTTTTTTTTTATCGCCTTCATTCTTCCACTCTCTCTCTCTGCCTTTCATTTGGCAGAAATTCTCTTTCATTCATTGCCTTCCTTTCTTTCTCTATTTTTTTTAGTCTTTTTTTCCTTCTCTTTTCCTTTTTTTTATCCCCTTCATTCTTCCACTCTCTCTCTCTCTGCCTTTCATTTGGCAGAAATTCTCTTTCATTCATTGCCTTCCTTTCTTTCTCTATTTTTTTTAGTCTTTTTTTCCTTCTCTTTTCCTTTTTTTTATCGCCTTCATTCTTCCACTCTCTCTCTCTCTCTGCCTTTCATTTGGCAGAAATTCTCTTTCATTCATTGCCTTCCTTTCTTTCTCTATTTTTTTTAGTCTTTTTTTCCTTCTCTTTTCCTTTTTTTTTATCACCTTCATTCTTCCACTCTCTCTCTCTCTGCCTTTCATTTGGCAGAAATTCTCTTTCATTCATTGCCTTCCTTTCTTTCTCTATTTTTTTTAGTCTTTTTTTCCTTCTCTTTTCCTTTTTTTTATCCCCTTCATTCTTCCACTCTCTCTCTCTCTCTCTCTCTCTTCCTTTCATTTGGCAGAAATTCTCTTTCATTCATTGCCTTCCTTTCTTTCTCTATTTTTTTTAGTCTTTTTTTCCTTCTCTTTTCCTTTTTTTTTATCGCCTTCATTCTTCCACTCTCTCTCTCTGCCTTTCATTTGGCAGAAATTCTCTTTCATTCATTGCCTTCCTTTCTTTCTCTATTTTTTTTAGTCTTTTTTTCCTTCTCTTTTCCTTTTTTTTTATCGCCTTCATTCTTCCACTCTCTCTCTTCCTCTGCCTTTCATTTGGCAGGAATTCTCTTTCATTCATTGCCTTCCTTTCTTTCTCTATTTTTTTAGTCTTTTTTTCCTTCTCTTTTCCTTTTTTTTATCGCCTTCATTCTTCCACTCTCTCTCTCTCTCTGCCTTTCATTTGGCAGAAATTCTCTTTCATTCATTGCCTTCCTTTCTTTCTCTATTTTTTTTAGTCTTTTTTTCCTTCTCTTTTCCTTTTTTTTTATCGCCTTCATTCTTCCACTCTCTCTCTCTCTCTCTGCCTTTCATTTGGCAGAAATTCTCTTTCATTCATTGCCTTCCTTTCTTTCTCTATTTTTTTTAGTCTTTTTTTCCTTCTCTTTTCCTTTTTTTTATCGCCTTCATTCTTCCACTCTCTCTCTCTCTCTGCCTTTCATTTGGCAGAAATTCTCTTTCATTCATTGCCTTCCTTTCTTTCTCTATTTTTTTTAGTCTTTTTTTCCTTCTCTTTTCCTTTTTTTTATCCCCTTCATTCTTCCACTCTCTCTCTCTCTCTCTCTCTCTGCCTTTCATTTGGCAGAAATTCTCTTTCATTCATTGCCTTCCTTTCTTTCTGTATTTTTTCTGTATTACTTTCTTAGCCTTTTTACCTTCTTTTTTATCCACTCATTCCTTTTCTTCTTCATCATTTCCAAGATTTATTTATTATTTTTTCTTCATATTTCCATTTTTATATTTTAATGATTTTTTTTTTTTTCTTTATTTTCGTTCAAATTTTTTCAATTTTTTTTTTATTAATTTCAATCAATGCTCTTCATTTGTTTGGCAGATTTCTCTTAATTTCATTCAGTCATTTTTTGCTTTCTTTCATTATCTATTTCTCTGTTACGTTTGTCCACATTCTACCTTCTTTTTTATTCTTCCATTCCTGTTTTTTCTTCATTCTTTCTGACCTTTTTTTCTTTTCATTCCTGCCTTTTTTAATTCTTTCTTTTTTATTCTTTCTTTCTTTTTTTTGTTCTTTCTTTCTTGTTTTTGTTCTTTCTTTCTTGTGTTTGTTCTTTCTTTCTTGTTTTTGTTCTTTCTTTCTTTCTTGTTTTTGTTCTTTCTTTTTTTTGTTCTTTCTTTCTTTTTTGTTCGTTCTTTCTTTTTTTGTTCTTTCTTTCTTTTTTGTCCTTTCTTTCTTTTTTTTGTTCTTTCTTTCTTTTTTGTTTGTTCGTTCTTTCTTTTTTGTTCTTTCTTTCTTTTTTTGTTCTTTCTTTTTTTCTTTCTTTTTTCTTTCTTTTTTCTTTCTTTTTTTGTTCTTTCTTTTTTCTTCTTTTTTGTTCTTTCTTTTTTTCTTTCTTTTTCTCTTTCTTTCTTTTTTCTTTCTTCTTTTCTATTTGTATCCTTCATTATTTCCTGCTTTTTTCTTCAATCATTCCAGCTATTTTCTTTCTTTCCCTGACTTATTGAAACAATTGTTCATTCGCCATATTATCTGTCAAACACATCAACAATTGATAATCTTTCTTTTTTATATTTACTTAAATTTTACCGCTGCTGCAAATTCATATTTTGTGAGAAAAAAAACGTTAGCAAATTTATCACTAAAACTTTGAATTAGAAGCAAAAAAAAAAAAGGAATTTTTATGAAAATAGTAACAACAAATAAATAAGCTAAACATGATTTTCTTTCAGCAGAAAAA
>OZ010608.1:78345984-78533484 GCA_963932145.1 Acanthosepion lycidas | reverse complement strand
AATTTATATTTATTATTATTTGGCCAATTTCGAAATTCAGATCCGTATCATCCTTTATATATCGTTAATACGAGGACCTTTTTTTTTTACAGTATTTACATTATGCTGACTATTGTCCTCATCTTTGTCGCCATATTTATCACAACGTTTCGGCCGTTGTACACTTCGGCCTTCTTCAGGTGGTTGGAATTTCGAACTGAACCCTTTATTTCGCTCACTGGGGTAGACTGTTCTAGTTCCACGTGCCATGTTTGATGGATGTCAGTTATCAGTTATCTTCTGTTAATTTTCCCCCTGAAAGTTCTCCACTGCCTTAACCGGGTATTGAACTCACACTCTTTGGTTCCTCAAGGACACATGGCACAGTGGATAAAGGCGTTGATTAGATCCAGTGACAGGACCCAAAGAGTGTGAGTTCAATACCCGGTTAAGGCAGTGGAGAACTTTCAGGGGGAAATTAGCAGGAAATAACTGATAACTGACATCCATTAAACATGGCACGTGGAACTAGAACAGTCTACCCCAGTGAGCGAAATAAAGGGTTCAGTTGGACATTCCAACCAACTGAAGAAGACCTGAGCTTACAACGGCTGAAACGTTGTGATAAATATGGCGACAAAGATGAGGACAATAGTCTGAATAATGTAAATAATGTACATAATACCTCATCTCAGAAATATAGACAGACCTTTTTTATTCCATTGCTATTTCTGGCGTCCTTTCAAGAACTTGAATACAAAAGGAAAGAATTATAGAAAAAAAATGGTTACGGTTTCAAATCCCAATGAAGGATTCCAGACTTGACTAAAACAAAATAATTCCACTCAAGATTAAATAATGGCTTTTGTTCATAATTACCTGAAATTTGTTGTCTAACAATTCATTATTCTATGAATCTGGACAAATATCTTCATCTGTTTTTTTTTGGGGGGGTGGGGGTTCGAATTATGACCGTGTTTCTGTTAAGGATTACAATAATTCATTCGATGTCATGCCTGAGTGAGATTAAAAACAAATAGGGTCTTTCCTTGAAATCTGTGAGATTTGCCAAATAAGAAGGGGGGGGAGCTAACTTTGCGCAAATGCAGAATTGAAGAAAGAAGACGATTCAAACGACAGCATTAATAATACCCGGATAATAATACCCGGATAATAATATAATAATACCCGGATAATAATATAATAATACCCGGATAATAATATACAATAATACCCGGATAATAATACCCGGATAATAATATAATAATACCCGGATAATAATATACAATAATACCCGGATAATAATACCCGGATAATAATATAATAATACCCGGATAATAATACCCGCATAATAATACCCGGATAATAATATACAATAATACCCGGATAATAATACCCGGATAATAATACAATAATACCCGGATAATAATATAATAATACCCGGATAATAATATACAATAATACCCGGATAATAATATAATAATACCCCGATAATAATATATAATAATACGCGGATAATAATATACAATAATACCCGGATAATAATATAATAATACCCGCATAATAATACCCGGATAATAATACAATAATACCCGGATAATAATATAATAATACCCGGATAATAATATACAATAATACCCGGATAATAATATAATAATACCCCGATAATAATATATAATAATACGCGGATAATAATATACAATAATACCCGGATAATAATATAATAATACCCGCATAATAATACCCGGATAATAATACAATAATACCCGGATAATAATATAATAATACCCGGATAATAATATACAATAATACCCGGATAATAATATACAATAATACCCGCATAATAATATACAATAATACCCGGATAATAATATAATAATACCCCGATAATAATATACAATAATACCCGGATAATAATATAATAATACCCGGATAATAATATATAATAATACGCGGAAAATAATATACAATAATACCCGGATAATAATATACAATAATACCCGGATGATAAACCGACCATCACTCTCATACTTTCTGATCTTTATTGATCGAAGATGTTAACGCGTTCAGTGTACACTTTCATGCAAATTAATAATACAGGAAGATGTGGAGGACTATGATCGCCTAACCTTTGTGGAAATTAATTGAAACAAAACGAATAATTCCGTTATTATTTACTCTTTTCGTATTTTCCCAATAAAACATGCCCCAGTGCACATGTTAGCACTTCGTATATCGATTCCACGAAGTCGTTCCTTGCAGATTGGCCATAGATTCTCGATTGGATTTAAATCAGGAGAGTTTCCGGTCCAGTCTAAAGTACTTTGATTTGATCAATGGTAAAAGCTTGCCATTATTTGCGTGCAGCGTTACAATTTTCATACGTTTCGTTAGAGTAAAGTCCATCGCAGACAATGGCCGTAGGACAACTGATCGACAGTCGAGACAATAGTGTCTAGGCGTGATGAAAATCTTATGCAATCACCGATGACAATATTTTTCAAGGCCAAATGAATTTCAAGATACAATCCTAAAATAGATTCATATTACTGCACACCAATGCAAATGACTTAATCTGAAAAAAAAAAGAAATTCATTACACCCTGCTACACCAGTGGATCTAAAACTGACTGTATGGTGAACTAAAGTATTTGTTTCAATTAATTTGCACAATGGTTGTTCATGTTCGGTCTTGGTAAATTATGATAGGCTATAGAAAATATGCCGTTGACAAACACAAATTTGCTTGTCACCTGACTGACCTTGAGCAAAGAATGTCCCCTCGGAGCTGACGCGCTGTGTATTTCTGTCTATGAGTGGGCATGTATGGATTAAGATAGTATCAGTTACCATCATGGTTTGGATCTCTGCAGACCGTGCGAAGGTTTTTGAAACGTTTTTGAAGACTGATGGATCTGTAATTGCACCACAAAGAGCTTTTCGAGCTGATTTCATATTATGTCGAAATGATGGTGTTACAGATAGAAAATTGATACTATTATGGTTTGAAAAAACTTTGGGCCAGAGATTCTGCGCTTAAAAGAAAGCCACTTGAAAATATAACCAGAAATGACGTTTCGAGTGGTGGAAAACTTCTGAAACCATCTGCAACAGTGAATAGAGGCTACCATTTTTAAAACTAGATGAATAAAAAACCCTTTGTTTAAACAACAGTGAAATAACCTTTTTTTAATAGCAGTTTCATTGGTCTTTTTGTCATCCGTATATAATTGCAAATATTCTCAAGAAAAAAAAACGTAATTCCTTTTTTCCTAAAATGTCGCTGTCTCAGAGTCTTTGTAAAAAGAAAAATTATTTTCCATCCTCCAATCCCTCTCTTTCTCTCTTCTCTCTCTCTCTCTCTCACACACACACACAGACACACACACTGTTATAGTGAAACACCCCTATTCTATAGTTAATAGACTCTCCCACCTATAATAAGTAGGAGTAGTAAGAGTAACTAGTCAGTCGTTGAGTCGCTGAGTCGCTCAGTGGTTCGGTCTGAGTTCAGTCTGAAGTTGGACGACCGGCTGACCGGTTGACCTCTCTACCTTCGGGCGGGGAGGAACCCGAAAAAGGCTACGCCGAAGGGCGGATTCTCTTTCGGGGAGGTAAACCGACCCTGAACCTGTTTATACGGGTTCGGTGGGCATATTTTTGGTCGAGCCCACAGGCTCGGAGATCCCACGTGCTCGGAGATCCCAAGTTAAACCGGCCTTGTGCTACATGATGCCCTCGTGGGGGGTGACTAAATACCGTCGCTCAGTGGGTCAGTCAGTAGATGCCGGACGACCGTTAGTCGGATACTAAAGTATCAGCGACCCCAACTAGATTTCTCTGCGTCATTACGTATTATATCAAGTTCCTAACGTTTTGTACGTCGAACCTATTTTAGGACCGACTTAGTACAAATACAAGCCTCCACTGGGAAACCACTCCATAACACACACACACACACACACACACACACACACACACACACAGGCTGGATATGGTGAGTCTCTCACTGCAAGCAAAATGTTCGGACGAACTACATTCCTTGCTTCCACCATATCTAACCTTCTCGGCTAGGACACGCAATGCCACTTACATAGTATCAAATCACCGACACCCGCTCCGTATTGCACCGTCGAGACGTAAGGCCAACTCAGACTTCTTTCCACGAACCACTGCACCGTGTAACAGACTCCCAAGAAGATGCTTCCCCTATCACTCTAATCTCAACCTATTCAGGTCTAGAGTTAACCGGTATTTTCACCTTTTATCCATATAAACTACCACTTAACGTAATCTTCTACCTTGAGTGGCCCTCTGGTCTTGTGCAGTGTGAACTTTGATGCAAAAAAATAAAAATGAAAGATGTTTTGGGAGCCTTATTCAAAGTGTTCATATTTGGTGTCAGAATGCCAATAATCGTATGAATAAATCTACAGACATTAATTCTATTGAAAGAATCGTTATTTTTCTTACCTTCTCCTCGAGTTGTGACGGTAATCTGTCCGCTTGGAGGACCAACACCGGCGCTGTTGTAAACTTGAACATAGATGTAATGATCAGAGTCATAAAATGCCAAACCAGTGACAAGTCCGGATGATCTTTGACCAGGGTACGAAACTCCGGTTCTCACCGGATCTGCTTGCCATCTGTTCCAATATGTGATCTGCGGAAAAGAAAAAGCATTAACAATAATTTATGGTAGCCTCTTTGTACGTTTTATTATCATAAAATTTACTAAACGAGTCGACCGGCTGATTTTGACTGCTACACCCACACCATTTCAAACGTTGCAACCCCTGTTGTGTTCATCAATATATACAGTAAAATTGAAAAGATAATATGAATTTAACAGCAAAAATGATAATCTCTAATGCTGTTGTCATTTCAACTTGCCAAATCTATATTCTATATCGTCGCGATATCCCAAAATGAGAAAGCTCTCATCAGCAAATGATTCATTCAATTTTGAACATCAAATGGAATTACCATGTGACAAACACCAAATTCATGGAAAGCGATAACATTCAAAAGCATCGAATTGCTGATCATTAAATAGCTTTTTCAATGGTCAGGACTTGAAGCAAGAATTGAAGTGTAAAGGATTCTAAGGCAAGTCTTATTCAGTGATAAAACTTCAGGGAAAAGACCATGGGGTTGCTTTCTTCGAAGATACAAGGACCAACTCAAAACAATATTGAAAGCCAATGCACTCGGGCCTAAATCGTCTGAAACACAGACACAAGAACTTACCAAGGTGTTTCATCACCATAGGTATGAAAAACTTTGAAGCCAAAAAACTCTTTCCTTGATAGATAGATAGATAGATAGATAGATAGATAGATAGATATAAACAGGCTGAGATAGATAGATAGATAGATAGATAGATAGATAGATAGATAGATAGATAGATATGAACAGGCTGAGATAGATAGATAGATAGATAGATAGATAGATAGATAGATAGATAGATAGATAGATAGATATAAACAGGCTGAGATAGATAGATAGATAGATAGATGGATAGATATGAACAGGCTGCGATAGATAGATAGATAGATAGATATGAACAGGCTGAGATAGATAGATAGATAGATAGATAGATAGATAGATATGAACAGGCTGAGATAGATAGATAGATAGATAGATAGATAGATAGATAGATAGATAGATATGAACAGGCTGCGATAGATAGATAGATAGATAGATAGATAGATATGAACAGGCTGCGATAGATAGATAGATAGATAGATAGATAGATAGATAGATAGATATGAACAGGCTGAGATAGATAGATAGATAGATAGATAGATAGATAGATAGATAGATAATGAACAGGCTAAGATAGATAGATAGATAGATAGATAGATAGATAGATAGATAGATAGATAGATATGAACAGGCCCTGTGACCTTTTCGTACCGTTCAAGCGCCTTCTGTACCACCTCAATGTCGCTGCGGCACGACACGAAAATGGATACGTCATCGGCGTACGCGGAAACCCTGGCTCGAGCCCCACCAGGAACAGCAATTCCACGTAGGGCCGGACTGCACGCCCTGTCCCGCAGCCGGCGAAGGAGAGGCTCCAACGCCAAAGCGTAAAGTAGGGGCGACAGCGGGCAACGCTGAAGAACCGACCGAGACATTGCAAAAGCGCTCGACCGATTTCCATTCACTTGTACCACAGCACTGGGGGAGCGATACAGGAGGCTAATCCACTTGCACCCTCTAGGATCGTGCGGATCAGATGCAGGTTGCTCTGAATTGTTCGGTCCTTCATAGTACAAGTCTGATCGGGTCCCAACAGATTCTCGGCAACTGACAGCAAACGCTCCATCAGGATCTTGGCCAAAATCTTTAACACTGTGTTCAGCTGAGTTATGGGCCTATAATCGTCTAATTCCCGCCCACCATCCTTGCCCTTTTTCAACAGTGTGATCACACCTCTGGTGATCCGACTGGGGATGGACCCCTGCCGGAACAAGTTGTTGAACACGACAGTCAAAATCGGCACACAGATGTGCGACAGCCTGAAGTACAATCCATAGGGTAAACCATCAAATCCCGGAGACTTGCCCCTGCCGACCCTCTTCAATGCCAAGTAGACTTCGCCCTCCGTGATCTCACCCTCACAGCCAGCCGCTTCAGTCGGCGAAAGCTGAGGAAAGTCAGCCAAATAACTGCGAAACTCATCGCCACTGAGACCAAGCTCCTTGGTAAATCGGCTCTCGAAATGCCGCTGAAACGCCTCGCTCATATCGTCAGTCGACTTTGGAGTACGCCCCTCCGGGGTTTTGACTTCACGAATGTAACGATTGGAACCTCGACGAATCTCTTCCTTGCGCAATTGTGCGCCCATGTTCACGGCTTCGTTAGAAATTTTGTTTAACCTATGTCTAGCGCTCGCTAGCCGCGCGCTCCACGGCCTGCTTAGCTAAACCTATCTCTAGGGAATTCCCCCCCCAGACACCGCCCGGGACAGACTATTCTTAAATGTCTTCACCTTTTTAGCCTTATGTAGTGCGAGCCGCTGGCTATATTCGGTGGTGAAGGACCTAATCCTATTCTTAAGCCTCTCCCACCACCTATTCCCAATAACCGCCCCCAATAGTTCCTGCTGCACTAGTCTAATTAGCTGTTGCTGGAAGTCCCGCCTGTCCAGTAAGGACAGATTGAACTTCCAGTGTTCAGGCATTCTAGGCCTAGAATCTAACGCTATCCGGACACAGACGAGTCTATGGTCCGTATAGCTTAACCAGTGGAACGTTGGACAATCTAGCAGGTCTACATCGGCACTTCTCACTATCATTTTATCCAGATAGCTGGCCACCTGGGTAGACGGCCACTTACGAGTCCACATCCACATCTCCCACCCGGGGTGATCGACTCGGTATCTATCGACGAGACCGAACTCGTCGATCAGATTAACTAAGCTACGATCACCCAATGACCTCCCGCTAGCTCCCCGACCCCTGTCTATCTTGGGGTCCAGGAAGGCATCCAGTCCCCCACTAAGACTAAGCGCGAAGAATCGACCAGGAAAGGCTCCAACTGCCGAAAAAACGAGACACGCTCCACCTGATCGTTGGGCGCATAAACCGCAACGATCCGAAACGAACTACTGTTCACGGCAATATCAGCCATGATCAACCGCCCCCCCCCGCATCGACGTGGACAAGGTCCACCCTCGCATCCAGGGTACGTTTAACCAACAAGGAAACACCTCTGGCCGGCTGGTCAACGTATGCTGAATAGACAACATAGTCGCTAGACAGCACACGCGCATCAACCTCGCAAGCAAAGTGCGTCTCCTGAATCCGAACGACAAGAGATCACGAAGCAGGAGGGCCGCCTTACTCCGATCCTTCAAGTCCCTCGCATTCAAACTAGCTACCTTGAGAGACATTTTTCAAGTTGATTCCCTTACTCACAGACTGGACAGAAATCTGCGGATGAAAGGACCCCGACGGATTGTCCAAGGCTCCCTGTCCCCATCTCTGTCATCATACAACCATCTCGGACAATACCGCCAACGTCCGAGGGGTACGTTAGTTTTAATGTCCTGTATAATGAGGGATGGACGATTACTGGGATCCTCCCTGCACAAAATTTCTGTAGTTTTCTCAGTTCCGGGGTTCCTATTTCCGCCATACGGATCTCTGGAAAGGCATCCTTCGCCTCGTAAAGGTGATCCCACGCTATTAGATTTCGCCCTCTGCTCTTTATCCATGTAATTACGACGGCGGCTTGGGGCAAATTTCGATGATCATCTGTAGAAAGTCCGTCTACTGACGCCATCTTTAACAAGGGCTTCAACAAGGCTCTTTTTTGCTTTGATATGCCCGCTTCTATTGACTGCTTGTCCACACAGCAAGGTATTACCCCACTCGGGAATTTCTTCTTACGAAAAGAACTCTGCTGGGAGGTGCTGGGCTTTGAGGATTTGGGAAGTGGGGTTTTGGAGGAGTAGAAATATCATCGGCTGTAGTGGTATTGGGAGGGGATGTTTGATGAGGAGGTGTATTTCGAATGGGGGACAGTAGTGCTTTCAGAGAAGACTTCTTGTGGTACTTTCTTCAGGCTTCTTGACTGGCGAAGCCGGGATTGATTGAGCCTTGGTTTTGGCAGAGTCTTTGTTGGCTTCAGCTTGCTTGTCTGTCTTCTTTATTTTCCCAACTTTTCTTCTTCTTCTTCTTCTGTTTCCTCTCTCCCTCTTTTCAGTGAAGACGACCGAGGTGGGGGCATCTCCTGCATTTCTAATTCCCTTACTTACTGGTCCTCTGGCTCTGGTTGGGGACCCTTATTCCGCTGCTGAAGGGGAGTCGTGGAACTTTTGGTTCCCTCCTTGACAACTTCCGTCCACTCTCCAATTTTCTGGCTTGTCCGTGCTGTTGCCTGTAATGTTGCTGCTTCATTTTTCTTTTTGGGCTGTGGGGTAGGAATTTGTCCTGGGCAAGCCCTCGACAAATGCCCCACAGTCCCACAAGCCCAACAAAGTGGCCGACGACCTTCCACAACGACATAGATAAGTCTACCCACACACATTAACGGGTTGGGTATTTCCTTAAATTGCTTTTGATTTAATGTAATTGAGATTTCAATATCTCCTGTGGCAATTCCGGTCTTACTTTTAATACGGCAGACGTCGGAGACGTCACCATATTTAGAAAAGAAAAACCCAATATGGTCTTCAGATATGTAGAGTGGTACCCTATGTAGAGTCACCTTTGCCTTTCTCGCCCCCATATATTCCGTCTGAAGCCTGACTGTCGAAGTAGTTAGAATACAGCCTGCCAGTGATTTAGCTTTCTCTTCTGTCGACAATAAGATGTCCCACATTGACTTACTTCTTCTGGCTAGAATTTGGGCTGCAATTTGAAGATTTTTCAGAGCCTCCTCCATCAATTCCCTAATCACGATATTTAGTTTCCGGGTCTAGGAGTCCGTTGTTAATAACGAGATTGTCCTTGGATTCACCGTGTCCAATACAGACGGCATTCTTAAATATTTGAAATAATCTGGCTCTTTTTGTGGGGTCCTATCCCTTGCCCATGCCGAAGGAGGTACTTCTGTAGGAAAAGCTGGAAGAGATTCGGGCTGCGTCACCACAACACAATTCGAAACCATGTACGCAATTCAGACGAATAAGACGACAAAGAAAGACAACAATGGATACACAAAATGATGGTGGGTGGCAAACAAAAAATAACACTTACTCCAAAGAATATCCAGCGAAAATGTCTTCTACAGCTGGCGGTAAACAAGGTAAGACAAAAAGTCTCATACACTGAGATAGATAGATAGATACATACATACATACATACATACATACATACATACATACATAGGAACAGAATGAGATAGATAGATAGATAGATAGATAGATAGATAGATAGATAGATAATGAAGAGTCTAAGATAGATAGATAGATAGATAGATAGATAGATAGATAGATAATGAAGAGACTAAGATAGATAGATAGATAGAGAGATAGATAGATAGATAGATAGATAGATAGATAATGAAGAGACTGAGATAGATAGATAGATAGAGAGAGAGAGAGATAGATAGATAATGAAGAGACTAAGATAGATAGATAGATAGATAGATAGATAGATACATACATACATACATACATACATATGAACAGAATGGGATAGGTAGATAGATAGATAGATAGATAGATAGATAGATAGATAGATAGATAATGAAGTGACTAAGATAGATAGATAGATAGATAGATAATGAAGAGTCTAAGATAGATAGATAGATAGATAGATAGATAGATAGATAGATAGATAGATAGATAATGAAGAGACTAAGATAGATAGATAGATAGATAGATAGATAGATAGATAGATAGATAGATAGATAGATAGATAATGAAGAGACTGGGATAGATAGATAGATAGATAGATAGATAGATAGATAGATAGATAGATAGATAATGAAGTGACTAAGATAGATAGATAGATAGATAGATAGATAATGAAGAGACTAAGATAGATAGATAGATAGATAGATAGATAGATACATACATACATAGATATGAACAGACAGACAGAGATAGATAGATAGATAGATAGATAGATAGACATACAGATAGATACATACATAGATATGAACAGAATGAGATAGATAGATAGATAGATAGATAGATAGATAGATAGAATGAAGTGACTGAGATAGATAGATAGATAGATAGATAGATAGATAGATAGATAGATAGATAGATAGATAGATTTTTACAACATTTTCTTGCCTCCTTGAACATATTACATTCAATCTTAGCTTTATATTTTTTGATGTCAATAAAGATTTTAAAAAATATTCACACGCTTTACTTGAAGATTTTTGATGAAATTCAAAATAAATAATAATTTTCGATTTTAATTAAAACTTTAAACAAATCAAAGTTAATGAGGTTCAGGTTTTTAAATGGAAAAAAAATACTGGATTCAAATTAATTCACTCACGATGTATCCAAGAATTTTGCCGCGAATTGTTTCTCTTTTGTCATCCATTGGATTCCATGTAATCATAATGGCCGATTCATTATAACCATAACCTGAAACCCCATTTGGAGCGAGTACAGGCACTGAAACAAGAAACGTTGCATTAAGGCTACGGCTATATTGAAAACATTATTTAAATATACAAAGTAAATATTTAAAATATCAACGATTGGGATTATCAGTCAGCATTAATCAAGGCAAATTGACTGATAGTTGTTTAGCGGCATATCAATCTCTATCGGTTATTTAATACGAAAATCTAAATATTTGGAATGCAATTGTATGCCTTCAAGTACAGATAAAATCATTATGCTATAAATAAGTATACTTAGTATTGTTATATAAAAATATATTGCTGTTATTTTTACTATAAAAATGTATTTTTATAATATTATAAGTTTTTGTTTTATTTTAGGGGTTGCTATTTGCACATAGCTGGGACTCTAATAATTGCTACCACCTCGCATCTTTTCTTCCCATATCCACAACAATCAAGAGGTGGTTTCACGCTCCACAAAACATCTCAGAAGCCTTGCTGCCAGATGTAGTTTATCTTCATAGTCAGGAACAGTTACTGACAGAATAGGTTTTTATTATAGAAATCCATTGAATTAGATTGTCAGTTGTCAGGCGATAAAGTTAACGACATTGAGAGAATAATATTATTAAATCTATGATGTAAATTTGTTGCTAATTATTTTTTTTTATATATATATAAAGGGAAACTTTTTAAGCATTTCACCCCCAAACAAGGCGGGAGTTCCACTAGGACGCAAGGGGTTACAGAGAGTAGAGAACAAGAATAAAGAGGCGTGTTTGGGGATAGGATGAAGAAAAGGACGAGGATTAAGATCAAGACATCAGAAGATGTCTATTGACATTACACTTGAATAGTTGAAGATTATAGTTATCAGGGAAGCAAGTAAAAAGAAAAAAAAATCACAGATAGGAAAGGCGAGAGAAGATGATGTTTGAGTAGAAGAGACAGCTACATTTAACTGTTTTGACAGTAAAAGGCTGGGATCGAGATGCTAACCAAGTAACTCGCTTAAATTCATGCAGTCTTGAAACCAGCGAAAGCAACTCATCGGAACAGTTGCCGTGAAAATACTCACAGATGAGATAAATGGAAACCACGGTACGTATGTGAGAAATCGACTGTAGACTAGATGCCACATCAGGACCTATTACATTTCATATCCGTCTCTGAATTTAGTCTAGGACCTCAAGACTTACAGCTGAGGCATCAGGCCATATATTACATCAATATTCCATTCAAGGATGAATGATTGATTTATAGATTTGAAGGATGGACTCAGACGAGAAAAACTTTCGGCCACGACACCGTGAACGAACTTTCCTTGCGGTAGATGAAGCTATTGATTCAATGTATTTGTTTCACCTCCTATCGGCGGACAGCGTGAGACCAAGCAAGAATAACGAGGCGCTCTCATGACGTTGGGAATCAGGGAGACAGGGAAGTTTCTCTCTGATGGATAAAGGAGAGCAGTTTAGTTTTGGGGGCTTTGAAGGTTACAAGCCATTTTCATGCCCCAGTCAACAACAGAATGGAGATGAAGAAGAAAATGGTAGTCTGCGGTCAGGAATGAAGGCAATCTGTAGTTTGATACGGTGGGGCTGTTTTATGTATATTATAAATGAATGCCAATGTTTGTCAGTAAAGAAATGCATTGGAAACCAGGAAAAAAGTACTTGTCAGTTGTCAAGAATTAACCTAAGCATTGCAGCTAGGATTTGCCTATTATATATCCAGGTTGTAGTCAACTTACGACTACGATTGTTTACAACAGACAAACCGATCTGGTCGTAAGTCGGTCTGTAATTAATTTAGCATTTTTTATCTTTCTTTGGGTACGGTCCGTTGCTACACCACAACTGTTGTTGGCATAGATGCATAACCTTTCATGGTTTTACACATTCTTTCTCTATCCTTCAAAATCGTCGATACCGCAGAGTGTAATAACTTCAGATCACATTCATTTTCATTTCCTTCTTTGTATTGTCATTTTTGTATTAAGATCAATGAACTTTCATTCCTTCTTGTCGGGTTGAGCAGTAGACAAAGACGATTTCGTCTTGGAAGCCATCTTGGATGTTTTAAAAACATTTCAAGGACACAAATTTCAAAGACTCGGAGGAAAATAAGTAGAGTAAAACATATCAGATTAAATGATGCTTCCCATGGGGTTTACAGGTTCGATTCCTGTCGGAGAAGCACATATTTTATTTATTAATGTGATGTTATTTATTTAAGTTATGTGTCTTCCCTGTGTGCATCGTTTTATCCTCAACGCTAAAAATAAACTTACAAAATCCACAAAGCCAAAAAAACACAGACATCACCAGTAACACTTCTAAGAAAAATTACACTAAACTCATAATCCTGACCTCCAACACTCTTTCTACTAAACTCGCAAACAATTTAATCCCTAATACTAGGATCGTTAACACCACCTCCAAGACAATCGGAGACACAATTAAGAAGAAAAATAAATCCAACACAGATTCAAAAGCCGGGATTTATCAAATAAATTTTGTAGAGGGGAGAAATCATGTGATCTAAATGTCCGCATCTCTGAACACAAGAGAGACTTGCGCTTAGACAAAAGATCTAACTCTCGTTTTGCATCGAAACGATGTTGGAAATAACTTTGATTTCATTAATGCAACCCTAATTAAAAGCAAAAACATAATTCTTTCAGGAGAAAATACATTAAAAACTTAATAATAACGTTACCAGCAACTATATACACACGCCTAAATCATTACATTACACCACCATCTTTGAATCCAGTCTTAAAGAATCTAACTTATATCTATCTAATACAAAGAATACATGCTTAAAGCGATCAGCCATAGGTTACAATGAAGTAACACTCCATTGAGCTGGCTAACTGCAACTCACACTAGACAGATATTAAATTCTTAAATGTCTATAATTGGTAACAGAAGCCATTGGTTTATATCAACGGATTCCAATACTTAATTCTTCTCGAATTCACTCTTGCGTGGTCATGTGTGACGTCACGAGCTGTGTTACGATTTTCGCTTCCAGCGTCTTATATGCACGTGTTTATCGTTGCTTGGAAATCATCCATGTAAACAGAAACAGACTATCATCACATTCTTGTCCGTGTATTGCTTAATATATTCTACTGTAATTTGTCATCTTTGATAATGGCTTATGTAAGGCGAAAGCTTAGATTGGATTAAAAAATATGGATCAATATTGTGATTTTCTTTCTTCGTTTAATAATAATATTATTTAGCTTATCAGACGTTATGAAAAGAATTTACATAAAATAAATAGACAACACTTGCCTATATTATTTAATAAAACATATATATATATATATATATATATATATATATATAGATAGATAGATAGATAGATAGATAGATATTAAAAATGACAGACAAGGTACTACGGTTAAGCTTTTTATTTAATTTTTCTTGTGTACTAACAAGAGCTGTCTTTTCTGGACAAAGGGTGTGTAGAAACTGTCTAAGTGTTTTATGTCTTACGTTACACCTATCTGATCACAGCTCCATTAGAACCCATTTAAACACACAAACAGATTTATCCGATTCCATTGGGAACATACTAGTAGAAAACACAAATATATTAACTGCATCCACCTGCAAAGACTAAAAATAATGGAAGCTTTAATAATAAAAAAAGAAAAAGCCAACTCTTAACAATATTAACTACGAACAAGGCCATAATGTGCTAACCGTATTCGGAAATTAAAAACATCCCTACCACACACTAAGACATACACAGAACGCACACACTCAATTAAGCTGAAAAATCGAATCATCCTTGATAATGGCTAAATGTATAGCCGAAAGCGCTCGGAAATATAAAACATTTGGACAGTTCATGAAACATGCATAAAGGAAGGATTGCTGCCTAAATATACAACTATATATATATATATATATATATATATATATATATATATATATATATATATAGAGAGAGAGAGATAGATAGATAGATAGATAGATAGATAGATAGATAGATAGATAGATATTAGTGCTAAATATACACATATATATGCAAAATATATAAATATATATACATAGATGCATACACATACATGTATATTTTTTGAATAAAAAATTCCGAGAGGATAGAATCCAGGTAGACAGAGTAAGGATATAATAAAAAGGCTTAAACACTAATATTCCATGGTCATAATTTATTCCATTGGAATCATAAATACAATCCAATTCATCAGACCTACAAATTCAAAAAGAAAATGGAAAAGAACAACTCCGGAAATAAAAATAGAATTTAGAGATAGTGTAAGTATGAGAGTGTGGGACGAATTTTAGAGCTAAAGAGAGGGGTAACATACGAGAGAAGGTGGGAATTAAAACTTAACAGAGAGAAGTTTTAGAGAGGTGAGTTGAAGAGGTTTAAGTGAGAGAAATATGAATGTTGTCGAATATATATATATATATATATATATATATATATATATATATATATTAATTGATTTAAAATATGTTTTTTCCGCTACACAGTTCTAACCATCTTTCAAAAATTGAATGTCCAAATTTAATTTTGTAATTAAATTAAAAACATTAGTTCGATTTCATCCTCAAGCGAATTTTGGAGTAACTTATAAAATTACTGGGTTTTAAAGTCAGCAAAAATCATAATTCACGTTTCCAAGGAAACAGAGAAATTCATTTCAACCAGACAAGGGGTGTTTGCGTGTTCATTATGGCTGTATTTTGATGTATCAGTTATTGGTTACATTTTGGTAGGGGTAGGAATGTATTATTCAATGAAATCTGACATCTGTTAAATTCATGTCGTGTGGATTTTTTTTTAAATTTTATTGTTAACGGCAAAGATTCTTACGGCAGTTTTTTTTATTTGTACATTTAAAAATTGGGGGGGTTAGGTTAGAATATGTTTTATTTAACTACAATTTGAAAAATATTTTCACTTTTAATTTTTAATATACTACAGTGTAACCCGGATATAAGAGAGTTGTCGGGACCCGAGAAGAAGTATCTTATATCCGGGTTTCTCTTATATCCAGGTTTGGTCTATTTTGTTTAGGTAAGTATGGCCCTAATTTGGGACCAGAGAAAATATCTCTTATATCCGGGTTACACTGTATATTTCTTTTAAGAAATGTATTGGAATCCCTTTCAGTATGTAGAGTTATTTTCACATCAACTATAAGATGTATATTATTATGTAACAATTTTTTTTTATTTAAATATTATTTAAGTAAACTTTATGAAATGACGCCAAAAAAGCTAATTGATTTCACTAATTGATTTCACTGGTTTAGTAACTTTTTATTTTTTATATAAACCTAGTAATATCTTGTTTCTCATGTAAATCAAAATACAGCGAAAACACCCCTTGCCTGGTTGAATTGGATTTCTCTGTTTCCTTGGAAATGTGAATTGTGATTTTAGCTGTGTCTTTAAAACTCAGTAATTTTATAAGTTACTCCAAAATTCGCTTGAGGATGAAATGGAACTAATGTTTTTAATTTAATTACAAAATTAAATTCGGACCTTCCATTTTTGAAACATGGTTAGAACTGTGTAGCGAAAAAACCATATTTTAAATAAATCAATTTATAATATTAATGCTCTGTAAATTTACATTGAGCACTATTTTGTAAAAATAAAAATATCTATAAGAACACCGGATTATATATCTTACTGTTCTTTCTTTATATATATATATATATATATATATATATATATATATATATATATATATATATATATATATATATATATATATATATATATGTTACGGCAATTCTTTTTATATACACAAAACCATTCCAGAAAAATAAAATAAAAAAAATAAGTAAATCTCCATAGACATGTAAACCTGACTAGACGAAATCATCTTCCGTTTTAAATTTAGACACCCCAACCTTACCCTGACTTGACATCTATGAATGTAACTCTATACTGATACAAATTATTAACACTCAACACTTTTTTAAACAATTCGTTCTGGCTGTTACCATGGAAATTTTGATTTCACTTATGAATATGCTATTAAAACACGTAAATTTCAGAAATAAGTTATTCCCAAAAAAAATTTCGCTTCAAGATGGAACAGAGCTTACTTTAATTCACTTTAATTCAAATAATTATATTGAAGTGTTTGGTTCTTGTGTTGAAACATGAGAACTCTTATGTAGCGTGTTGGAATCATATTTTTAAATAAATAATTATATATATATATATATATATATATATATATATATATATATATATATATATATGACGTTCTTTAAATTGAATAATGTGCAATTTTTGTACAATACTTACAATCCTCAGCGGAATAAATTGCTACGATCGATGAATTTGGACCTGCTCCATGATTATTAAATGCTTGTACCTTCACCTCGTATCCCGTATAGAATTTGTCCCGTCCAACGAGTGTGTTGAATTCACTGTTATCTCCCTTAAGTTTAGCCTGTAATGAAAACATCAAAAAACAATTCGTCTTTTGCTTTTTATTCAATTGACGCTTGATGAAGTCATAAGTTGTCACTTGTACGCAGCAGATGATGAATACAAGCGTCACCATACTTTGTCG
Source organism: Acanthosepion lycidas (assembly GCA_963932145.1). Taxonomy (NCBI): domain Eukaryota; kingdom Metazoa; phylum Mollusca; class Cephalopoda; order Sepiida; family Sepiidae; genus Acanthosepion; species Acanthosepion lycidas. The sequence goes on along the minus strand of OZ010608.1, from coordinate 78,515,874 downwards.
CATACAGCCAAGTCTTTCTCGGCTAAAAATAACTCAACAATTCGTCACCAAAGGTTAATATACTGTGAGAAATGACGTAATTAAAATGCAATATTTACTATGTGATATTTCAGATATAAATATTTACACTATTTAGATTGTTCGGACTGTTGTCCTCATCTTCGTTACTACGATGTTTCAGCCGCTTTACGCTCCGGCCTTCTTCAGGTGATTGAAATTTCATGCCGAAATCTTTATTTCGTCCACCGCGGTAGATTCTTCTAGTTCCGCGTGCCATGCCTCTTCCAGATGTCTTGCAGTTATCTTCATTTAACTCGGCTTTCCAAGTTTTTGTCCACCTTTGTTGTAGCCAGGTACTGAACTTACAACACTTTGGATGAAGTCACTGGATTCCAACAACCCTTTTATCTACTCAGCCATTTGTCTTATAATAAACTTGAATATAACAAATAAATTGTCTCTAAATAAACTTGAAAAAATTGTTCCACGTGTGCGGCGTAAACATGCAAAATAGCGTTGCTGTTTAATGGCTCTACGGCATTCCCTTCTTAGACGAGCTGAGAAATTTTCAGCATCACCTCGTAAATCAAAAGCAGACTTAATGTTATCTTTAATAGGGACTTCGTACAATATTATACACTTTATTTTTATTTTATATTTTTTAATCATTTCGCCAAAAGCAACCTGGGACTTGTCACTACCACCACGCAGGTGGGGGGGGGGAACAGAGTGTGAAAGTGAGACAAAAAAAATATTAATACTGAGGATTGAGGAGAGGATAAAAGATGAACGGGGATCAAGGCAACAGAAGATAGCGATTGACGTTTCATTCAAATTTATAAAGATTGTATTTATCAGGGAAGCAAGTAAGAGGAAGGGAGTTCCGCAGTTGGGAAGAGTTAGAAAAGAAACTCTTGGGGTAGAAATGGTGGTTGCATTTAACTATTTCAACAGTGAAAGTTTGGGATCTAGATGCCACTCTAATAGCACGCTTAAATTCATATAGTCGGGTCACCCAGGGAAAAAGCTCCTCAGAGCAGCTGCCATTAAAATATTTGTAGAAAAGACAGAGGGAAGACGTTTCACGTCTGTGAGAAAGTGACTGAGAACGAAATGCCAACTAAACGTATGTCAGCTTCATCGAAAAGACATTAACCCTAAAACATTTCTAACCAAGAATCACGCAATGTTAGGTCCTCTTCCATTGACTTTCAAGCCTGGAACAAAGTGTAGTATCTGTCTTAAGGTGGACTACATTTTATGTCTCAATTGTGCATCTGTTTTCGTGCACAACAGAACAAATAAATGAGGCATGCCTGGTTCCAGGGATTCCAAACTGCTGCAGCACCTCCCTCATTACACCAGACAGAGTCGGTCGATATAATATCAATTCCAAAACGATGTTAGTTGCGGGAACTGGGCAATTTTTTTTTTCTTAGTTGATTATGCACGTACTTGAGCTCCCCACTTTAAATCGGTCTTGTACCATATCCTGTCTCCTTGGGGAGTAAATTCAAAATTAAGTATCTGTTTTCTCTTCCTCTTAAAGTTAACATAGACGCCTCACCCCGGGGATTTTAACCCAGCAGCAGCCGCATCCTTATTACAACACAGAGGGGAGGTTGGTAGTTAATATAATTCATTGCCAACTTATTTTCCAACCATACTACTGGCTAATCCACGTCTTGTGAGTGAAATTGAGTAGACAAGACTGTTTGAGAGCATCGATGGTTGAGTTAGCACGAAGTCACAAGCCATTGTGACCGAGGTTTTCGAGCGTACTAACTTTGTTCAGACTTGATCAGGCCAAATAATGCGCTCACTCCCAGAAACTGTAACTACGGTCTGCTCAGTATAGTTGCAGCATAAACCAAAGTTGGACTCTGCGGGTGTTAAACAAAGCCAAATGTGTCTGAGCAGGCCTCTGCAAAAGGAACTGGCTAGCTGCACTTGTAGACAGGCATAGTTGGATATGAGTGGCCATCCTATTATAATTCGGCTTGTTCCGCTCTTCGTTATTTCTCACGACCGTTACGTCCTGCCAATATCTAATAAATAATGGACTATTCCGTTTTGATCGCGTGGAAAGAGAGGAAAAGACACTACTTCGTTTCAGTGAGAAAATGAAAGAAAGAAAGAAGATAGAAGTGTTTAACGTCTGCTTCAGTGAAATGGAAAAAGTTGTCAGTTTCAAATCTTTTCATTTGTATCCCCTTACTTCTAAAAATAACAACCAGTATTCTTATTTATTATTGTTATTGTAATATTTTGTTAAAGTTGTCAGGCTGAAATATTTAGTGATGCTCTATGAGAAATTTCTACGGATATTTTATTGTCGTAGAACTCGCCATCAGCTTATTCAATCATTAACAGAAAAATTAAGATTCATCAGAAAATTAAAATAGAAAAACAGTTAAATTTTCACGGGTTAAAATTAGTTATTATTATTATTATTATTATTATTTTACTGGAAAAATTAATTAAAAATCAGAAAAAAGCATTGTCATTGGTCATGAATAAAGGCAAACGTCCCAGATAGAATAGAGCTATTATATATGATTTTACTTAAGTAATGCATTGAAAACTAGGAAGAAAGTCTTGGATTCGCAATAGTTAAAAATTGTTCGCTGGGGGAATGATTAGAGATTCGAAACAAGATCTTAGGGAACTGGGTTTGAATTCCGGTCACGATTATAGCATTTACTTTCGCACAAATAACCGTGGGAAAAATATGAAGCCATTTTTTCTTCCTCCCATTCTGCTGTTGGTTACATAGCAGCGCATACAGTCCTAGTTGGCAACCAAAAATTCAAACTTAGTACTGTAATTAAGCTCCACCTATCAGAGTTGAAGGAAAATAGGCCTCAGCAGACAGGCAACCATTTTAAAGATGAGAAATCATAATGATTTGCAGTGGACCTTCAAGTCGAAATGCCTATGATGAAGAAAAAAAAACAAAGCATCAGGTACTCTGCAAATGGACTCTCTAGGACTAGCGTAAATTAGTAAGAAAGACTTACTTTTAAAGCTATGTAGGACATTTTAAGGAAAACTGTGACTAAAACTTAAATCATGCAAAACAACCAGATACAAAGCTAGTTGAAATTTATGGGACGCGTAATGAGAAAAGAGGACGTGGAAAATTGATACTCACAGGATAAGCATCATGGCAAAAGGGACGGAGGAAAACCGCGAGTAACAAGCTTGTGAAAATGGATGGCAGAAAAGGGGGTGGGTAGTAAAAAGACAAAAATTGCTAAGAGCTCCGAAGGATAAGAATTTGTTTGATTTGATTCATTTATTTAACGGCATATCAACACCTTAATGGGTCATTTATTGACGAAATTTTATTTTGTGATTACTTTTTTTTTTTTTTTTCTTTTTTTTGATACCTTTTTTCAAAAATGTATTGCTGGTAATTTTTTGCCCATAGCTGGGACTCGAACAGGTGCTACCACCCCGGGTCAAGGTGAAGCTGGGAACAACAACAATTAAGAGGTTGTTACATGCTCCTCAAAACCTTCCTGTCCCTGATCGGTATGAAGTTGCCGGGAGCTATTATTGCCAAGGCCCTGAAAGACATGGCAAGAAGAAGAAGAAGAAGAAGAAGAAGAAGAAGAAGAAGAAGAAGAAGATGATGATGATGATGATGATGATGATGATGAAATACGACAAGGGTCGATTGAAACGCCCGAACGATAGCTCTCGCAGTCGCTACGAGGGTAATAAGCAGAGAAAAGAAAATGAGACGTGTGGTAACAAAATGACTCCGCCTCAGAAAGCATAGCAACATTAGGGACCAAATACCCACAAGACCCATTTCACAAGACACACAGTCTTGCCCACTGCTGGTTTTCCTGTCGCTTTTATTAACAAAAAACGCTAGCACAAATCCGGATCTAGACAAGTTGCAGAGAAGCCTGTATCTAGACATGCCAAGCTGTCCCGCTGCTAACGGGAAAAACCCAGGATGTAACTGGTTTTGACAGATATATCCACATACGCATCCGGGGTCTCATTTGCGTCTGTACTGACGCTCGTTTGGCACAAGGAAGCAGGTAGTGAAACAGTTACATGCACGAGAAATGGAACCGGACAACCGAGTTCAAATTCTGGTCTAGTTTATTAGTGTATTTGTAAAACAGTGTACCGGCTGAAGCAAAGTTCAGATCCTCGTCAGATCAAATTAATAAAATCTGTGATTTCCACGTGTGCTTACTTTAACTCTAAGAGATGAAGAAAGGCTTTGTAAAAGCTGTGATACCGCCCTTGTCTAAATAACTATAATGCAACTATATTATATTCAATTCTAGAAATCGAGGTGTCAGTTTAAAATTTTCTTTTTATTCATGAGAATCGCCCTAATGCTTGGCTTGACTTTATGTCAGCGTCATGACGCCAGAGAATTGGCACTTTTTTTATTCTTTTCCGGAAACGACAATGTCTCTTGACTTTTCGCCAGCAAATTTATTTCCCCAATGCGAAAATCCACTTTTGTTCTGACGTAACTTAGACGAATCTTCTTAAAGACACAGATGAATCCAAAAAAATATACAAGTTTTAATTAAAAAGTTCGTAACCAATTAAGATAAAAACGACAAATGATCATTTGGGAACTTAAAATGTCGATCGATCATATTTGTAAGTAAATTCGAAGTTTTAATGAAAATCGATCTATTGGTAATGTTAGCAAGCGACACAAATCAGTGACAATTATCGATATTTTAAATGAATCGCCCCCGACCAGATCAGTTAAAGGAAAAGATTCAATCAAAGTGAATTTGATTAAAAATTCATGTAACACTGTTGGCCATTTTGTTAGAAAGAAAAATTCTTTGACAACCAAACACAGTTTGAGAAAAAAAACAAAAAAAATATTCCTTAAAACCCAACATAAGACTGAAATGTAATATAAATCCTCCAATTTGGTAGTGAATGCTGGACTGCTTTCTATCAGATGAAGAGGAAATTTTGAGGCAACAGAGACGCCGAGAATTCCATGGACAAAACATTTAAGCAAAGAGGAATTTTGAAGGAAAAAGGAAACGAAAAGGACGCATAATTAGAATTAGAAAGACACACTTGTTAATTCGAGGACACATCGTGAGGAATGAAGGCTTGAATTTAATACTTACTGGACACACTGGAGGCAAGTTTGGCATAAGGAAACAACGAGTGCCTCAGCTAATTTGTTTGTATAAATGAATCTCAGAATAGGAACTAGGAGTTATAGTAAATGGATAAACATTGCGTATAATTTACAAAGGATAGAACGTCGTGGAGAGACATGATCGTCCATGATCAAAAGAAATGACAATATCGTATATGATTGTACGTTAAAATGAAATATACAATATTTACTGGGCAGAAAATGTATACTTTCTTCTTCTTCTTCTTCTTCTTCTTCTTCTTCTTCTTCTTCTTCTTCTTCTTCTTCTTCTCTTTCTTCTTCTTCTTCTTCTTCTTCTTTCCTTCTTCTTCTTCTTCTTTTCTTCTTCTCGTTCTTCTTCTTTCCTTCTTTTTCTTCTTTCCTTCTTCTTTTTCTTCTTTCCTTCTTCTTCTCCTTCTTTCCTTCTTCTTCTTCTCGTTCTTCTTTTTTCCTTCTTCTTCTTCTTCTTCTTCTTCTTTCCTTCTTCTTCTTTCCTTCTTCTTCTTTCCTTCTTCTTCTTCTTCTCGTTCTTCTTTTTTCCTTCTTCTTCTTCTTCTTTCCTCCTTCTTCTTCTTCTTTCCTTCTTCTTCTTCTTTTTCTTCTTCCCGTTCTTCTTCTTCTTCTTTCCTTCTTCTTCTTCTCCTTTCCTTCTTCATCTTCTTCTCGTTCTTCTTCTTTCCTTGTTCATCTTCTTCTCGTTCTTCTTCTTTTCCCCTTCTTCTTAATCTTCTTCTTCTTCTTCTTCTTCTTCTTCTTCTTCTTCTTCTCCTCCTCCCCCTTCTTCTTCTTCTACTACTACTACTACTCGTTCCTCTTCTACTTCTCGTTCTTCTTCGTCGTCTTCTTCTTTTTCTCGGTTTTTTTTTCTACTTTTTATTCTTCAGGACGTGGGCTCTTGTGGCTGTACCAGAACTTTCTATCCTTTATAGCTATTATTAAGGTTTGCATTTTCACTTACTCTCCCAGTCCCTGTTCTGCTACCAATTTACACAAGCTCGTTGCCTTCTATATGTCCTGTGAGTGTCGAGTTCTCCAACCTCTCTTTCCTCATACAAGAAGTGGAAAGAGTATATTGAATCTATTGCCAGGTCTGCTGCTGAAAAAGTTGGTGCACTGTGTTGTGCTAGAAAATCATTCTCTCCGAAATCTATCTTACATATTTATAAGTCTATAATTCATCCGTACTTAGAATATTGCTGCCACATCTGGTCTGGTGCACTCGCTATATATTTAGAGATTTTTGATAAAATCTAAAGAATCTGCAATATTATTGGCCCTGATCTGGCATCTAGGCTTCGGTCACATTCCCACTGCTGCAATGAAGCCTCCCTCGGTCTTTTCTATAAATACTTTCCTGGTAATTGTTCGGATGAACTTTCCTCTATGATACCTAGACTTTATGAATTTAAGTGCAGTACTAGATTGGCAGCTAAATCTCATCATTTTACAGATGAAGCTGCTAGATGTAACCGCAAGTTCTATGCTAACAGTTTCTTCTATCACACTTCTCACTTATGGAACTCTCTTCCGGTTTTTTGCTTTTCCGTCAACTTTGATCTTCAAAAATTGAAATGCAATGTCAATCGTTATCTTCTGTTTTCTTAATTCTTGTTCTTTTATTGTCCTCTCTCCTTAATAGTAGCTTTACTCATATTCTCTAACACTCAGTAACCCTTTGCATCCTAGTGGCTTTATTGCCTTTGCTCTTCAAAAATTTAAATGCAATGTCAATCGTTATCTTCTGTTTTCTTAATTCTTGTTCTTTTATTGTCCTCTCTCCTTAATAGTAACTTTACTCATATTCTCTAACACTCAGTAACCCCTTTGCATCCTAGTGGCTTTATTGCCTTTGATCTTCAAAAATTTAAATGCAATGTCAATCGTTATCTTCTTATAAATTTGCTTTCTCATTGTATTAGACAATTACATTTTCTATGCTTTTAATCAATTATTATTATTTAAAAAAAAAAAAACTTTTACAAGCCATCATTGCCGATTGAACCTTGACAAGAAAAGAAGCTATGATACTGAACAGGATATTTATTTACTAGAGACCAGTTTAATTCACCAAGAAAAAAAATATACGTGATCTTCCATCAATTATGACCAGAAGCCATGAGAGCCATTAATGGTGTAGCGCCAGAGTATTTATTGTTATTATTATTATTATTATTATTATTATTATTATTATTATTATTTTCTTTGATTTCTGGCGTTTACACATTTCTTTCCGAGTCCTGCCCAGGGACCTAAGGTTAGAAATGGCATCATGACATTTTCCACTGACAAAAAAAAAAAAAAAAAAATACATAGATAAAGCCCTTCGTAAAGTGTGGGCTGTACTTGTCAGAACAATTTTTTGTATCTCCTTGAGGCATGGACTTCCAAGAATCCCTTCAATTAGTCTACTGCAATCTTTTCCAACCAGTCCTAGGGCTCCAACTACAACAGGGATTGTTGATGTTCCCATATGCCACATTTTCGAGATTTCTATTTCAAGGTCCTTGTATTTTGACAGCTTTTTGAATATCTTCAAAGATACATTGCAGTCAGCAGGGACTGCCATATCAATAAGGAGGCACCGTTTTTGTTTGTGGTCTTTAATAACAATATCTGGTCGGTTGGCCTTGATTGTTCTGTCAGTGTGGATTGTGTAGTCCCATAGAATTGTAACAGGTCCTATCTCCGTAACCGGGTCTGGGTGGTGTTGATACCAGTTTCTTTCAGTTTCCTTCCCGTAGAAGTTGCAGATTTTCCAGTGCAGATATTGGCTCACTCTGTCATGCCGGGTTTTATATTCAGTGGGTGCCAACGTCGTGCAACCTGATACAAGATGATCAATCGTTTCTGGATATTTATCAAGGAATCTGCATTTTGGGCTAACATAATATTTTAGTATATGTGCTTGATAATTCCTAGTTAACAAGCATTGGTTCTGCGCAGCAAGTTTCCGCTTTCAACCCTGCACTGCGTAGCCACTGATGGGTACGGGTTTTGTCTACGTCAGCTTGTTTGGTACGGGCAGAGTATTGGCCATGAAGTGGTTTATCTTGCCATCGCTTCTGTATCTGGTCGGTTGCATTCGACTTTGCTGTCTTCTTCTTCTTCTTCTTCTTCTTCTTATTATTATTATTATTATTATTATTATTATTATTATTATTATTCCTACTACGACTATTTACCACTGCTTTTCATGAATTTGCATAACACAACTGTCACATATACTTAACATCAGAAAGAGTCAGTTGAAATTGCTAGGACACATAACGAGGAAAGAGGGTTTAGAAAATCTGACACTCACGATGTGTAATGAAGGCAGGAAGGACTGAGGAAAGCAGCAGATAACCTGCTTAACGAGCTTTTGCGAAAGGTTGAAAGAACCGGCATTAGGAGAGATAGCATAAAAACTGTTATATACCGTAGCTATGAAAACTAATGGGTATGTCGCAATCCTCATAAATACGTTGAACACTATTGTAACTTGGAGTAATGTGCTGTCTAAGTAGTCCAACACTAGCCGTTGTTTACCTACTTCACGCCGCTGGCGAGTATTGTATTTTGTTGATGTTATAAAGATTACCATTTCATTTCCAACCTCCGTTTTGGTTATTCCTCATCCAATAACTCTTTCTAGATTACAGCAGATATATAAATATATATATATATATATATATCGAATTTACTGCTTATAAACTTCAATCTTCCATGAATCTCGAATATTCATAACTGCTCATGGCGTATCAAATGTAAACAAATGACGTCATATATTACGAAATGGACAAAGTCCGACAATTTATTTATTAAAGATATTTTTATGTTTAACGTTCTTTTTATAGATACAAATATTTAAGTAAATGCTCTGTTTATAATAAACAGTATTAAATAACATTTACCGGCCTGAATGTTCGAGACATTTTCATAGAAAATATTCGTTCTTTGACAGGATTCGAACCTGCATCCTATACGGAACCGTCATTTACGCTGATTTCGTAGCCTAACGGTAAGGCACGTCAGCGTATATATATATATATGTAGATAGATAGATAGATAGATAGATAGATAGATAGATTATATACCGTACCTATGAACACTAATGGGTATGTCCCAATCTTCATGAATACGTTGTAAGTGGGGTTAATATGCTATCTAAGTAGTCCACCACTAGCAGTGGTTTACCAACTTCACGCCGCTGGCGAGTATTGTATTTTGTTGATGTTATAAGGATTACCATTTCATTTCTAACCTTCGTTTTGGTTATTCCTCATTCAGTAACCTTTTCTAGGATACAACGAAAACAAGCTTTATTAAAAGCTACAAAGGGCATAAAATTTATTATTATTATTATTATTATTATTATTATTATCATCATCATTTCCAGCTGATTAAATGAGTCACTGACAAGTAAATTTGTAGTAATTATAGCGTTATTTTGTGTAGCCTATCTTAATTCATCAAGACAAAACATCTACATGTTAACACCGTCCATCATTTTAATAACAGAAGCCACGAGAGCCATGTACCAGCAGAGCATTTATTATTATTATCATTATTACCAAGCGGGCCAAGAACTTTACCAGAAGTTTGTTGCTGCAGAGAGGCCTCATGCCTTGAGCGTCTCTTGGGACTTAAACTCAAACCAGACATCAAGTGGAACTCATACATACAATCCATTGCTAAAGATACTGGAAAAATGGTCGGTTCTCTGTACCGCTCCAGTAAATAGCTGACTCTTCGTGATATTTCCTACTGTTATTAGGTTAGTGCAAAACTATGTGAGAAAACATTTTTTTTTGCACCAACCTAATAGAAGAGCCAGATCAGACCGAAAGTGGAGTAATACCGCAACAGATGGACAGGAGCTGCCCAGTCTTCACTTTCCAGCTTCGATAGTGTCCAAAAGCATCTCCACATCCTTGTGGGTGATTAATTATTCTCCAGCTTACAACCCATTTCTCACAGACAAAACGTTGCAAAACTCTAGCTGTTCTATGGCGATTTCCATGGAAAATGTTCAGACGAACTCCATTCTTTAGTTCCGCCAGTTCTAACCTTTACGGCTAAGACCGACCATGCCACGCCCATTGTAGCTAACTACCCTCATTGCCTCCGTATTACATTGGTGAAATTTAAGTTCCATTCGAGAAACTTTTTTTCACGAATCGATTTCTTTTGGAACTGACTCCCAAAATGATGTGTTTTTTTTTCCGATCACTACAATCTTGGCATTTTCAAATTAAGGGTTAACCGTTATCTTCCCCCACATAACCCCATAAAACTGTGCCCCTTACTTGTATAACCGTCCACCTTGATTGATTCTTGGACCTTGTGCAAGATGAACATCATTTTAAAGAAAAGTGACTGGTAATTATTGCTGATGATAAAGTGACAAAAAGTTTTTCTCAAATCGCCTCCATCTTTTCTGGTTACTCACAAACCGCATCACTGTCGCATTCAGGACATTTTCAATTTATCCCCTTCCCCCTAAATAACAGTTCATAAAATCTTGATTCAAATGTTTGGGGAAATTATACTTTTTTTCAAGAACATTGTCTCATTTCTCCATTTTTCTTTTTCCCGTTTTTACTTAATTTTCTAGCGTTTAAATTGTTTTTTGGGGTTTTTTTTTATCGCGAATTACTTGTCATCACTAACCTCATCATATCCCATTCGATGTTATTCGATAAAACTACCATGTTTGTAGATCAATGACATCCAATGTCCCTTGGAGCGGACAAAAAAAAAATGAAAAGTTAACCAAACAAATTGAACGAATTCCTGGAACGTCAATGCCGCTGTTAGCACAGATCGAAGAATACATTAGCCAATCACAATTCAGCCATTTTTATTTGTCCTTAATCTGCGACTACAAATGCTAAAAAGTAATCGATAATGCTGATAGTATGTCATCGATCTGCATCAATCACACATCGTTATTGTCAAAATATAGAGGAAAAATGATTTCTTTTGCGAATATGGCCCTCTCGAAATAATGATGGCCATAATTATGTTTCTTTGAGTGAAAATTCAAATATGGTTTATGTAAAGGTGACGCCGTATAAAGTTAGTATTTACGCGGCCATCTCACTCAGTGCGGGGAGCGCCATACACATAAGTATGCATATGGACAAAGGACAAACATTTCTCACAGTCCCGAAATTATTGTAACGCTTGCATCGATCGCAGGTTTGGAATCCTGGTGAGTGGGCGCCTTCTCCAATTTAAAAGGTCGAGAAACGTTTACTACACTTCTGGGTAAAAGCGAAACTCCTGTGACAATACAAAGTTTAAGATTTTCTCTTTGCTCCATTCTATTGGCTGTCAGTTTTCAGTTTTAGTGGCTTTGTTGGTAGGAAAAGTTTATAAGGAAACTGGAGCTCTCAAGATCGCTCACCTGTATACAGGGTGATTGAAAAATAACTGCCTATTTCATGTATGGGTGGCTAGTCAGGAGTCCTGCCTTAACACTCTGTGGCTTTTTCCTTTGGGGTTTGTTAAAGGAGAAAGTCTACCATACCAAAGGAAGTCTTTGGAAGAACTTGAAAGGCGAATACAAAAAGTTATATCTTTAATACCACAAGAGTTCCTAGCGAAAATAATTGATCTAATCACTGGGCGGTTCGAGAAGCTGGTAGCGAAATCTGGTGCTCATATTGAATCATACTTATTATAAAACCCAGGTTGTGTGTGTGTGTGTGTGTTTGTGTGTGTGTGTGTTTGTGTGTGTGTGTGTGTGTCTGTTCGTTTATATATTGGATCGGATTTCCTACATTTTTCAACCGATTTCAACAAAACTTCACAGGACTACGTAAAATTACCTTGCGGTGGTTCTGACAGCGCCAAAAATTGGAAAAACACAATTGTTTTTGCACGAAATCAATTTGATAACACGATTAAGAGGCATCGCTGTTTCGAGAATGAAAGGGGGACAACTCATATGGAGTTATACTTATTATAAAAACCCATGTTGTGTTTGTGTATATGTGTGTGTATGTGTGTGTGTGTCGTTTATATATTGGATTGGATTTCCTACATTTTTCAACCGATTTCAACAAAACTTCACTTTTTTTTGGCAAGTAGTGTTTCTTATTGTCTTGCACACTTTTTTCCTTATTTTTACATTCAGAATGCTTTAAAAATTCCATTTACAAGACAATTGTTTATAATAAAATTCTATTCAATCGGTAGACTCATAACGATTGAAAACAATGTTTTTGTTTGAGTTTGGGTTTGACCAATTCGTAAAAAAAAAAACTAATTAAGACATGCGTGTCCGTCAACCTTAAACAATAATCTTTTTCAATTTTATTTTTCAGTCTTTATGATGGTCGATACTTGATCTATCTCTTACTATTACATCCCCAGGCTCTACTGCTTAGTTTTAAATAAAATCTCATGCCAAATGTTTTCCATTTATTTCTTGTAAAAATTATAAATAAATTATAAGTATCTTAAAATGGGGAGTTACCTTTCAATCACCCTGTATATATACTGTGCTCACATTTAGTTTTTCTTGAAGTCCAGTAAGAATTTAAACGTGATTCCTCCGTGAGTCATAACTCAAAGACAGAGGTTTCTGTAAAATATTAATTGAAACGGTTTATGAAGAAATAATACCAAAAGAGCAAATGGTCCAGTAAATATAAATAAGACCAAAATTTTAGATGTTCTTAAACATATTAGTGTACAGGATTTTGCTACAAAGAATTTGGGTGATTTGCATCTTGGAGAGAGTAATTCCAAAACGGTAACTGGACATAATGTTAACTAACCATACAATAACATTTCTGTTTATTTACAGAAATCTTTCTCCGGATGCTACTTATAGACAATATTATGCAATATAAAATTATATTCGTAGTAACAAGTGTTGGACTTTGTCCTCAGATACTAATACTTATGTCAACGAGCGCTATGGGCAGTCCTTAGAAGACGTTGACTGATCCCCTACAAAAGGACAAGGTTCCCCTCCTCCCAATCACTCTAAAGAGTAAACTTCTAAATAAATACTTACGGACTGATATTTGCTTAATCTCGAAACAAGTAAATGTTTATAAAACTCAAAAATAAACGACCAATATTTACCTGTTCCGGAAACATGTAAACGAGTATAGGCTCAAATATAAATTACCTATATATACCTATCCCCAAACCAAATAAATAATTCTAGACAGTAACCTGCAGACGCGGGTGCAGTAAAGGGTCCGAGGGCCACGGGTATCCATATCGAGGGGGTATCCAATTAAAGAGCGAAATAAAAATTTGGTTTTTGAAATTTGAAATTGTCTCTGTTAACGTCATTGTACAAGTACCCTACAGTCCCACAAACTGGTGTGAATGTGGATCCCTATTTTGATAAACAAGATCGGAGAAGGCCACCCTGCTTGAATGTTAGATGCATACATTCAAAGAGTTTTCCCTGGGCATCACCAAACCTCTGCACGTCACTTCTTCAAGACTCAAATATAAGCGACCAATTCTATTCTTGCCTAACCCTAAACCAAGTCATTATCCATTGGCTCAAATATAAATGAACATATTTACCTGGAATCTAGCCGATCAAATAAAAAAATATATATTTGGCCGTACTACCGAAAAAACTGGTCTAAGCCTTTTACGAGCGGCGACTTGTTTCTTGAAATAAAGTACAAAAATGGAAGACAATCAGTTGTCGATTATGATGTCTTATATCGCAAGTTAAAGGAAGAATCCGGCTTCTAGCATTGGAAAACTTTCAAAACGGTCGACATCATATGTTTTACTCTATCGAGGGCACTACATAAGCTTAAAAAATATACAGAAACACTCCGAAGGTTTCCTATTGATTAAAACACAGCAATACTTTTGATACAACCTAATGAAATTGTGATTTCAAATGCAATTTTGCTTTGAATAACTTGAAACGATCGGAAAATTACAACGGAACTCTGGAAATGAAAGAAAAACGAATCAGTCGCTTTTTGCGTTATATTTCCAATTGAAGGGAAAGAGTTTCTTAATTTGTGAAAAGGTGTGGGCGACGCGTTCTAGTGACTAGGGATAAAATAAATTATAGCCCATCTTGCAGATTAGACGGAGAGAAACACGGATAATGAAAAGCCGGGAGTTCTGACAAAAACGTCGAAACAAGTTCACTCAGGCGACATGAAATCTCCCACCGAATGTTGACGAATGACAACGATTTTTTACGTTCTTCCAGATATTGGAGAATCGATAAGAACTGCCTTTTTCATCGAATTCATCCTTGTATTTTTCTCGGTAAGTAGCAGATTCGGGAGACGTACATAGAAATAATTCACTTATAACAAACAAAAAAAAAACGTGTCTCCTCTGATTTATTCAAGAGTGTGAATGACAGTGGGGCCGCTGGACACACATTCAGGAAGTTTCGTAATTTATACACACATATATAAATTGCACACAAAGAGCTGGTGCTATAGAAACAATGCTCGATGTTATATAAGAGCTATATATATATATATATATATATATATATATATATATATATATATGTATTAGGCTTGTGCAAAAATAATGACGTAACAATGTCGTTTTTTGACGTATTTTTAACGTCAAAAAACGACATTATTACGTCAATATTTTGCACCAACCTAATATATATATATATATATATATATATATATATATATATATGTGTGTGTGTGTGTGTGTGTGTGTGTGTGTGTGTGTGTGTGTGTGTGTGTGTGTGTGTTATAAAATGGACTAAGTTCGACAATTATTTTAATATATTTTCTGTATCTGCATTATTTTTATACACACAAATATTTAAGTAAATGCTCTGTTTATAATAAACGTTATTAACACTGACCGGCCTGAATATCCGATAAATTTCATAGAATATATGTGCCCTCCGACAAGAATCGAACCTGTATCGTACACGGAGTCGTCATATAGCCTGACGTGCTATACAATTTAGCTACGACGTAAGCGACTGATTACCAAAATATCAGTAATTTGACTTTGTTAACCTTTGCTAACCCTTGGCTTCCTTTGTAGCATCTTCGAGCGCTTTCGACAATTCTTTTGGCCATTATCAAGGATGATTTTTTTGGATTTTAACTGAATGTACTTTTTTTTATGTATGTGTCTGAAGAAAAGAAAACTTAAATAATGTCGTCTCTAAAAAAACTTGTGTAAAAGTAGGAGTACTCTCCAAATATACAACTATATAGGGAGGCACGGTGGAGTAATGAGGAATCGGAGAGCCGAGTTCGAATTCCAGTCGAATCCATTACATTCACTTACGTGCTAATACCCTTGGGAAAGGTATGAATCCTCTTCTTCTCCCTCCAGCTATGGATAAAATAGCAGGACAGACTGGGCTCTATAGCCTTGGATGGCAACTGGTCTAGGAGAAGGACAACTCTGAATTCAAAACCTGCGGAGGGTCGTTTGGGAACCTTGTGGCATTCGGTGCACCAGGTCTCTGTATTCGGCCCTCCAAAAAGTGTGGATGGTCCTGCACGAGGCCTTCACCACTATAATCAAATCTCATGTGCCGGTGTCGGGCTGTCGGTTTCCTGGATTTGCTTGACCCTCATAGCTTTGGATATGACGAATATCGACGGGAGAGTCGATTATATATACACACACACACACTAGGATGACTCTGAGTTTCATGCACGACGCAATCTTCAGGTGCAGAATAGAGCTAGCATTGAGGGATAATATGTATACTTAATAGCTCTGTTATATTAAATCGAGCATTGTTTTATTAACACCAGCACTATCTCTGTGATATATATATATATATATATATATATATATATATATATATATATATATATATATATATATATATAAGTTATGAAAAACTTGGTAATCCGTATGGGTAGTCCCAAGGAGGATGAAATCCTGAGAGCTCAGTGTAAATCCAGAGCTAATAATTTAAAGAAAAACAGACCACTTTAAGGTACCATTATAATAATTTATTTCACCAGAGCCCTTTTAAGGGACGCTGGATCATCAGATAACACTTCCAAAAAATTAAACGAATGATAAAATGAAAATTTACACTTTTGACGGGTAGTATTAAGTTTATGTAATTTAACAGAGAGTGTAGTGAGGAGTGGTGTGAGAGACATGGTCGAGTTTAGAAAGGGTTTATTTTAATATTTCTTTCAATCTTAACGGAAGTGATATATATATATATATATATATATATATATATATATATATATATATATATATATATATATCACTTCCGTTAAGTTAACCGTTTAAATAGGCCAAAGTCTGGTCCCTCCTCCTACAATACTAAATATGATTGAAACAAAATTTTGTTAGTAATAACCCCACCCACAGCCCTAACTGTGGCAGAAACATCAGTTAACTGGACGAAATCAATGCGGGACTTGTTTTTAAATAAAACATTCCTAAGTGGCATGCACTCACTACAAGCACACACTTACTCAAACAACAATAATTACGAAAATCACACTTGCAACGAAAGACACCCTACACTCCCTAGAGAACTGATATCACTAACCACCTAACGATGGGTGGGATGGGGAATTAAACAAAAGAAAAATTAGGGACAGAATTAAAAGGGGCCAATAAGCATACATTCCCTAGTTAAGTTACCTTGGGTGAAGAGATAAAACTAAAGTAAAAACGACCCAAACTAAACTATTAAGGGAAGGATTGTTAATGTTCAACCCAGCAATTGCAATATCCTTGATGCCTAACCGGCATCAAAATGCCACTCCAAGTCAGCACCTTTCACTCGGCAGAGACGCGCAAGACTCACTCATCTTTAGAGGAGGAATAGTGATCAATTAGACGCCACGCTAATTCCCATATATACATTTCCTTTGCCATCACGTGATCTACTTGTTCAAAATGGGAAAAATTGCTCACTGGGGATCTATGTTCAAACGGCAGCGACACTTTATTCCTATATAACAGTATGCTGTGACAATATTTTGCGGCACACTTAAGAGGATGTCGCGGCACACTAGTGTGACGCGGCACGGCGGCTGACGGTCGCTGCTTTTATCAAATATCAAGAATTTTACTGGCAAAATTTCTGTTGACCTTAACGTAAGTTAAATTCTTAAATTGAAATATTATTTTATTGTATTTTATTATATATTTTCATTTGATTTCAATCTATTTCACTAGCCGTCATTAGTACTTCCCCCTCCAGCCTCTGTCCGTTGTTTTGACAATTTGCTTCCACGCCCACCTCTTCAAAAATATAAATCTACAGATCCAGTCTGATGAGGCTGGTTTTAAAAACTTACCAGCCAAAATAAATTTATTATCAGGCTTTTCGAAATGTGTTAAGTTTTTCCTCTGATATATATATATATATATATATATATATATATATATATATATATATATATATGAAAAATATATAGAAAATAGAAAAGAACTCATTAGGTAAATAATCCAAAGTTCTTTAGTATTTTTGCTATTATTTTTTTTAAAATAGTGCTCGATACAAAAGTAGAGGATAAATATAATTATCTATTTAAAAATATGATTCCAACACGCTACATAAGAGTTCTCATGTTTCAAAACAAGAGCCGAAAACTTCAATATAATTATTTGAATTAAATTGAATTAAAGTACTAAGCTCTGTTCCATCTTCAAGCGAAATTTTTTGGGGGAATAACTTATTTCTGAAATTTACGCGTTTTATAAGCATATTCATTATTGAAATCAAAATTTCTATGGTAACGGCCAGAGCAATTGTTTAAGGAAAAAGGGGCGTAAAAGGTGTTAATAATTTGTATCAATATCTCAGTTACATTCACAGATGTCAAGTGAGGGTATGGTTGGGGTGTCTAAATTTAAAGCTTAAGATGACAATGCCCAGTCTGGTTAAGTGTCTATGGAGATTTTTTTTTTTTTTTAATTTTTTTTTTTCTGAAAGGGTTTTGTGAGCTTAGTACTTTAATTTAATTTAATTCAAATTATTATATTGAAGTTTTCGGCTCTTGTTTTGAAACATGAGAACTCTTATGTAGCGTGTTGGAATCATATTTTTAAATAGATAATTATATATATATATATATATATATATATATATATATATATATATATGTCACGAGAAACGGCAGCTTGTTTCATTATTAAAACATACACAAATACACAAACTTGATTCTTTCATTTTCGCTTTTCGGATATGATAAAGCCTTAAATGGTGGAAATCCATTATCGGATATATTTCTAAATAAATCTACTTTCATGAATGTTTCCAATTGTCAGAAATTAAAAAACTTTGTCATTATATATCCTAATTTTAAAGTATATATATATATATATATATATATATATATATATATATATATATATGTGTGTGTGTGTGTGTGTGTATAAACCCCTGAACTATGTAAAGTCTTTCACCTATCTTGGGAGCAAAGTCAATTACAGTGGAACTTTAGATGATGAAATCATGCATCGGATTGCTAAGGCTACCAGTGCTTTTGGCAAACTTCGCCATTGCTTGTGGAATGAGCGGGGTATTCGATTGGATACGAAAATTCGGGTTTACAGAGCTGTTGTACTTGCCATCGTTTTGTATGGCTCAGAGTCGTGGACTTCATACAGGTACCATATACGCCAGCTAGATGTTTTCCATAAAAGCTGTCTGCTTGCAGTCTGTGGAGTTAAGCTTCAAGATAGGACATCTAACGTAGACCTGTTTAACAGGTGTAATATTGGAGGATTCCAGACTCTTCTCATACAGTCTCCGTTACGGTGGACTTGTCTTGTCTTGAGAATGTCTGATGACAGGATACCCAAGATCCTAATGTACAGCCAGTTAGATCATGGCTACAGGAATGTAAGACGCCCATGGCTAAGATACAAAGACAAGCTGAAAAGCAACTTGTCAGCAGTCAATATACCACATAACACCCTTGAGCGCTTAGCTTTGGAGCGGCTAGAATGTAGATCAACGTGTTTTAGTGGACTCAGTAATTTTCAATCTGCTTGTCTGAATCATCTTCAAGAAGCGAGAGCAAGATCTAAAAAGTCAGCCAATCTAACAGTGATCTTATCTCACAATCCTCACACTTGCTCCATATGTGGCCTCCTTTGTAAATCACTAGCGGGTCTTAAATGCCACTTAAGATTATCGCATAAACTTTCATAACTGAATCAATAAGCTGGCAGATCCTCATAAGTCGAAACTGAGGGGAGAGTCCATTATTATTATTATTATTATTATTATTATTATTATTATTATTATTATTATTATTATTATTTATAACCCTTTATGAAGTCGTCAATAAACAAATGTTACGGCAGTTTTTTTTTTGTTTTTTTATATACACAAAACCCTTTCAGAAAAAATAAAATAAAAAAATAAATAAATCTCCACAGACACGTAAACCAGACTAGGCGAAATCATCTTCCGTTTTAAATTTAGACACCCCAACCTTACCCTGACTTGACATCTGTGAATGTAACTCTATACTGATACAAATTATTAACACCCTGCGCCCCCTCTTTATATGAACAATCGCGCTGGCCGTTACCATGGAAATTTTGATTTCAATAATGAATATGCTATTAAAACACGTAAATTTCATAAATAAGTTATTAAAAAAAAAATTCGCTTGAAGATGGAACAGAGCTTACTTTAATTCAATTTAATTCAAATAATCATAATGAAGTTTTCGGCTCTTGTTTTGAAACATGAGAACTCTTATGTAGCGTGTTGGAATCATATTTTTAAATAGATAATTATATTTATGCTGTACTTTTGTATCGAGCACTGTTTTTTTTTTAAATAATAACAAAAATACTAAAGAACTTTGGATTATTTACCTAACGAGTTCTTTCCTCTTTTCTATATATTTTCACATTTATATATATATATAGAGTGAGAGAGCGAGAGAGAGAGAGAGAAATGATTGTTATTATTTGACGATATAAAATTTGATTTGATCCCAATGTATTTCACCGGCTGTCATTTATACTTCCCCCTCCCGCAACAGTTCATTGTTTTGACACTTTGCTTCCACTTTGCTTCCACGCCCATCTCTTCAATAATTTAAACACACAGAGAAATTTTTCCAGGTCAATCTCTTTAGACTTTCTGGTCTCTTGTGATTTAGTTAAAATTTTTCTTTAACATAACTGTCTGGATAAATCTAAAACATTTTGTAATCCTGGTTTCATGAGGCAGGTATTAAAAACTTAACCGCTGAAATAAATTTATTACCGGATTTTTTTAGATATGTCAAATTTTTCATTTCATGTATATCATATTGCTCTGTATAAAATACACTGACCTCTCTTCATAGATGTATATTTTATATTAAGATACCTACTTGTATTATCCTTTCCATTAACGGATTGATATAGATATAGATATATATAATGAAAGGGACCGACAATTATTTTAAGACATTATTATGTTTATACATTCGTTTTATAGATACAAATATTAAGTATTTTCACAGAAAATATTCATCCTCGGACAGGATTCGAACTTGTGTCCTATACGGAATCGTCATTTAGCTTGACGTGCCTTTAACCGATTTGGCCACAGAGGAGCGTTCGGTTAGCAAGGTCGAATTTACTGTCTTTAAACTTCAATCTTCCATGATTCTCTCACGTACATTCATATCTACTCATGGCATAATCAAATGACATCACAAATTATGTCAGAAGGCGAACATTTTCTGTGAAAATTTCTCGGACATTCAGGCCGGCAAATGTTGTTAATACTGTTTATTATAAACAGAGCATTTACTTAAATACTTGTATCTATAAAAAGAATGTATAAACATAAAAACGTCTTAACATAATTGTCGAACCTTGTATATTTCATAATGTGTGACGTCATTTGTTTACATTTGGGTACGCTTTGAGCAGATATGAATGTACGTGTGAGAAGCATGGAAGATTGTTGTTTAAAGACAGTAAAATCGCCCTTGCCAACAAAAACGCTCCTCTTTAGCCCAATCGGTTAAGGCACGTGAGGCTATATGACGGTTCCGTATAGGATACAGGTTCGATTACTGTCAGAGGATGCTTATTTTCTATGAAAATTTCTCGGACATTCAGGCTGGTAAATGTTGTTTAATACTGTTTATTATAAACAGAGCATTTACTTAAATATTTGTATCTATAAAAAGAACGTTAAACATAAAAATGTCTTTAATAAATAAAATTGTCGGACTTTGTTCATTTCTTAATGTATATATATATATATATATGTGTGTGTGTGTGTGAAAAGTGTGTGTATATAAATATCAATAAATATATATGTGTATAATTATTTATATATTATATGCGCGGTACTTATTAGAAAGCGCTCAATATCAGAGATAGAGCTAACATATATGGTTGGATAGATGTGAGCTTGTGACCCTGGGTTTCACGCTTTAGCGATCGTCAGACAAACTGATTAATTTTTTTTTTTCGTCAAGAAGAGAAAAAACAACTACTAAACAAAAAATCAGAGATAATCTCCAAATGTAGGCATGAGAACAAGTACCTATTATCTGAATTCATACCAAACGGATAAAATAGACAAACCACCAACAATCACAATTTAATTTCAAGATACCATCAAAATAATTGCATCTATCATTATTATCATTGCACCACCATTAGTAATCACTTTTACTACTTTACAATAACTATTATCTAATAATATTATCATTACCACCAACACCCAGCACCATCACTTACACATCACACCTACTATTATAATTCCCCTATAATCTTTAACGCATATTACCCCACCCACAGCATATTTAACACCTTAAAACAATAAGGTCAGATATAATTTCCATATATAACCATGAGAATAAACACCCATTACCAGGATTCATAATAAATAAAAATAAACAAATAAATATAAAATAAAATAAAACACCAACAACCACCCTTTAGTTCAAGCTAGCACCACAATAATTACATTTATAGGTTTTATTATTCTCCCACCAACATTACTAATCACTACTAACAATTTACAATAAATATTAACCACTTATATTATTATTGCCACCATCCACCTTACATATTGCTATCACACCATATCTAACAATTACCCTATAATCCTGCCATAATTATTAACGTAAACTACCCCCTCTCCCGGCATATTTAATACCACCATAAAAATAACCAATAAGGATTACAAACTGAAATTTCTACCAGCCACATATACACAGTCACAAATAAACAAGGAAATAGCGAGCTTTAATATAATAAACAATAATATTTTTGTAAATTAAAAATTAAAATATTATAGCAATCTTCACCTACCATAATTTTACACAGAATACCTATTATCAGGATTTATACCAAAATAAATTGATACATATAACAAAATAAAATGAAATAAAATAAAACACCAACAACCACTCTTTAGCTACCACCACTATGACTACATTCATGGTTTCATCATTCTCCCACCACCGTTACTAATCATTTCTACCAATTTACAATTTCTACCAATTTACAATAACTATGAGCTAATTATATTATCATTGCCTCCAATCCCTTGCAACATTACTATCACATCATATCATATAGACCCGTTATTAAATCAAACTATCCTCTCACCCAGCATATTAAATATTAAACATCACCATATAAATAACCAATAAGGATTACAAATTTCTACCTGTTACATATACACAGTCAAAAACAAACAAATAACCAGCTTTAAATATAACAAATAAACCGCCATTTTTTTCAAAATTTAAAAATAAATATAAATAATAATAATTTTTACCTATCATAATTTCACACAAACCCCACCACACGTATATACGTACATGCGAGGAAATATTATTCAGCGGAAAAAAAAAATAAAAAAATATATATATATGACATGTATACATTCACGAAACATTCACGAGACATTTCCGCCACACTTCCAATCTTTAAATTTCAACATACAAATGCGTATGTATAGACACAACACCACCCGTATGCATACATATGTCATATCCGAAACTGCCCACATATGTTTATATATGTATGAGTCCCGACGGACGACCAAGTATGTATATGTGTCTGCATACATCGATGTTTGCGTTAGTACGATGAAAAAACGACGAAGTTTCCCCCACCACTTCCACAATAACACCAATACACGCAATCTACATAAAACCAAATTTTTAAAAAAATTAATCAGTTTGTCTGACGACCACTAAAGCGTGAAACCCAGGGTCACAAGCTCACATCTATCCAACCATATATATATATATATATATATATATATATATATAATAAACACCCTACATATATTGGTGTTACTACAAACACGCTTTCCAGTCGACTTATCTGTCACATTTCTTATCTTAGTTTTATCATGCAACATTTCTTAGAAACACACACCCATGTTCATAATATTAGACAGATATTAGTTGATAACACAACAATACTCACACAGTAAAAAGAATCTTCAGATATTTGGAAGACATTAAAACAAAGCAACTCACTCAACAAAATTACATTTCAAAGTAGTCACAACACATTATAATGCATCTAGACATTGGTTCTCCTGCAATACTTCGATCTATCGCGTGGTATGCCGTCGTAGAACCGCATCTTGGACTTACAATCTGCGTCTGCTATTCTGCGACCGTTGTCGCCGCGTAGCAATCTTCGATGTCAAAATAACAAAATTTCATCTTTGACGGTTGATATCTTTGTTTCATGTTTATAACCACACTGACGATGGCTAATGTCAGCCGAAAGCTCAGGACCAACTTAATAAAAAAAATATCCAAATGTTGAAAAATTTTTGTCTTTATTTTCACCAGAAATTACAGCAAACATTAGAACATCTTATGATCAAACATAATAGAGATTCATTATCTGTTATATTTAATAATATATATATATATATATATATATATATATATATATATATATATATATATATATATATATAAGTACAGGGTTGGTCACGTGGAATAAAATTTCAGTAAGCAAAGACACTACTTAAAAAGTTCCCACTACCGAGCAGAGCCCATAATATATATTCAAATTTATGACATATGCATGTTATAAGATCACTACAAAAGTTTCAACTTTGCTTCGACACTTCTGGTATCTTATCAAGAGATGATCACTTGATAAGTCAGCAGTAGGGTCGAAACAAAATTGCAACTATTGTAGTGATCTTATAACATGCATATGTTATAAATTTGTATATATATATATATATATATAATTATTTATTTAAAAATATATTTATGCTCTACTTTTGTATCGAGCACTATTTTTTTTAAAATAATAACAAAAATACTAAAGAACTTTGGATTATTTACCTAACGAGTTCTTTCCTATTACTTTTTCTCCTTAAAAATTATTTTTAAATAAAAACGATATCTCGTATTTGTCCAACCCTTCGTCGCGACGGCACACACACACACACACACACACACACACACACACACATATATATATATATATATATATATATATATATATATATATATATATATATGACAGTGTGTGTTTTGTGTGTGCGCTGTCGCGACGAAGGGTTGGACAAATACGAGAAATCGTTTTTATTCTAAAAATAATTTTTAAGGAGAAAAAGTAATTGTTTTCTCAAAAAGCCAGGAGAATTAGAAGTAACTCTCCTACCTTCTGCTTGCGATTATTATAACTTACATATGTGCGAGCATTTGTTTTCGCAAGTGGGCAAATATTAAGCACATGGTTCCCATTTGCATACGCATATATATATATATATATATATATATATATATATATATATATATATATATATATAGCAAAGTTAATAAATTCGTTGGTGTATAATTCAAGTGGGTCCTAGTAATATAAAATATTAAAACTGATCGACAAAAAAGAGCTCAATGTATTTATTATTACAAAGCAAATAATTAATAAACGATAAAGTCCAAAATTATCACATCTAAGGAATAAGCTTTTTTCAACCGACGAAAAATTTATCAGTCTAATTCTGCTCCGGTATAGACTGAATTCTAGTCAAAATTTAACTGTAACAGATGCTATAAAAAAGACATAAAACATCTTTAATAAAAGCCCTTCCTTTTAACACTCCCCTGATCACTGACTTGTGCCTTTTGTCTGACTGAAACATTGAAATGGATAAATTCTGTATTATTTTTATTTTTTTTGTAGCTGTCATTGGTAAATTTCTAATTCCGACACGAACTCCGTCTATACCGTGGTTGCATAAGACTGACAACGTTTTCCTCGGTTGAAATAAGCCTATTCCCTAAATGAGGTAATATTGGATTTTATTATAAACTAACTATATATATATATATATATATATATATATATATATATATATATATATATAGACCTCTTATGTAGCGAGTTGGAATCATATTTTTAAATAAATAATTATATATATATATATATATATATATTATCCTTCACGGGTAGCTCTCTTCTACCATCATCGAATGACTTTAGGCAATGCAAGATAAATAAACATCACTGCTCTCCAAAAATATATCTGGCACTTAAAGAATGATGGTGATGCAGCCATTATTATATAACGCTTAGCCTTGGAACGGGTAGAATGGAGATCAACGTGTTTTAGTGGACTCAGCAGTTTTCAATCTGGTTGTCTGAATCGTCTTCAAAAAGTGGGAGCAAGATCTAAAAGGTCAGTCAATCTAACAGTAATCTCATCTCACAATCCTCACTCTTGCCCCATATGTGGCCTCCTCTGTAAATCACTAGATAATTAAATGCCACTTAAGATTATCGCACAAAATTTTATAACCGAAACAATTAAGCTGTCAGATCCTCATACGTCGAAACCGACGGGGGAGTCCATTATATATACAGTTATATGCATACATACATACATATATATATATATATATATATATAAGTGAACATAGAAGCCAACACTTAGAGGCGACAGTCTGTTTCATGCTAGGCAACGAGTGCTGTTATTTTTCTCGGCTATTTTTATATATATATCCGGGTCAGTGGTGCATTGTGGGTAGTCTATTTTGGCGGTCATTTTACCGGAAGTCGTTTATTTGTTTATTTATTTATTTCGGTTAAATTATTAGACTGTCGCCTCTAAGTGTTGACTTCGATGTTCACTTTTGTATTTATATTTACACACACTCTATCTCTGATATTGAGCTCTTTATCCCATAAATATAGCATATCTTTATATAAAGAAATATATATTTTTTTTTTTTTCAATTTAATTACCTTTTCTTGTTTTCTTCTAATTTTATTCCATTCTGTAGAATATATATAATATATATATATGTGTGTGTGTGTGTCGAATCGTGTTAAACATTGTAGAACAATCCAATAGATTTAATATCAATAAGAATCTCAATTTTGTGCAAAAAATAGGGTCCAGATTTGAATTTTCATATTCGCCTTTATTAACCAATCAGTGACGTTATTTCAAACGCTCTTAAAACATTGAAATTTCAGACAATGATGTTTGTTGTCTGCTACGAAATTTGAGACATCTCTCCAGAAAATGAACAATAATATTTTATCTCGTAAAAATAAATATTTAAAAATCAAGAAAAACATTTCTTAACCAATTAACTTTTGAGTTTAGTATATCTAACTTTTAGCTGATTGATTCTATTTTTTATAAATCGTGTAAATTCAAAATTTGTTATTCAGTGGTCAGTAAACCTTTGACCAAGGGTATGGACAAACTGTTTGCTCACACCTTTCGCATAATTAACCTTTCACAAATTTTATCGAGTAATTTTTGCAATAACCTCGCAGTTTTAAATTAAAGTAAGCAACACGTAAAACATACAAACGAAGTTATGTCAACCAAAAATATTAGCAGTAGTAATAACACAGCTCTACGACTACTGACTGCTGGAAAAATTACACGTATTCATAAAGCAACTTAAAAACGTGAATCCCTCGTTAAATAAACACATACTGTCTTTTTATCATACTAACGCAAATAATTCTGTTGTGTTGTAAAAAGAAAATATTTTAGCGGGACTTTATTTTGCGAATATCTTTTTAATTCGTTTCTTTCAACTTGAAAAAAAACAAATACTCAGTAATAAAATTAATTTAATTTTGTACCGCTGTGTTTGAAGATTATTTCTTTCTTTGTTATTTCGCTTGCTTTTTCTTCTACACATACGCAGATACACACATAAACACACACATATATATATATATATATATATATATATATATATATATATATATATATATATATAAATTCAGATATAATTAAAATATATTTTAAGTAAGTATGACAAAGGGAAACTTTTCTTTACTAAGGCACTTAGTCCTTTGCTGGATCATATTAAGGTACGCGTGTGTGTATATATGTCTATGTATATATACATACATTGATAAATTCCATCAGATGACGAAACGCGTTGGTCTAGAAAAGTTTGCCTTTTGTCTTTATTCACAAATATATAACCAAAAATACACGCATACACACACACACACTCGCACGCACACATGTATATATCTATATATATGCACACACACACAGACACATACATATAAACACACATACATATATAAATTTAAGACATTTTCATGTTTATACGTTCTTTTTATAGATACAAATAGTTAAGTAAATGCTCCGTTTATAATAAACAGTATTAACGACATTTACTGGCCTGAATGTCCGAGAAATTTTCACAGAAAAAAATGTCTTAAATAATTGTTGTATTTGTCCATTACAGAATATATATATATATAAATATATACATTTATATATATGCATACACATGCAAACACACGCATACACCCACCCCCACAACCAAGCACACACATACACACACACACACTCATATATATATATATATAGCCGGTTGGTTAGAACGTTCGCATTCTGACCATGACACTCGGGTTCGAATCCTTCCGTGGTCGATTTGCCAGGAAGGAAACTTCCAAATGTTATCGGGCTGGAGGGGTCGATCCAAGCGTGCGACACCATTGGAAAATGCCTGAAAACCATACTACTGGTTAACCCAAACCTTGTAATTGAAATTGGGCAGACGGAACCCTAGCACGAAGTCACGAGTCATTGTGACCGAGGGATGAGCGTGATAACACGCTCTTTTCCAGAAACTCTAACTAAGGTCTGCTCAGCATAGTTGTATGTGGGCTCTGTGGGTGTTGAACAAAAGCAAAACGTCCCTGAGCAAGCGTCTGCAATAGGGATTGGCTAGCCACCATAATAGACCGGTATCCTTGAATACTACTATATATATATATATATAATTATATTTACGAGTATTACTGCCATGTATAAATGATGGTCAGAATATAGTTTTAAGGCATGATATTGATATATATATATATATATATATATATATATATATATATATATATATATGGCTTAGCGTCGGCTAAGACAAGTTTTCCTTTATTCATATTGCTCTTTTGCAGATATATTTTTAGTTATATCAGAAAATCATAGACACTCATCGACACACACGCACACAAAACACACACACACAGACACACACATATATATATATATATATATATATATATATATATATATATATGTGTGTGTGTGTGTGTGTGTGTGTGTGTGTGTGTGTGTGTGTGTGTGTGTGTGTGTGTGTGTGTGTGTGTGTGAAAAGTGTGTGTATATAAATATAAATAAATATATATATATATGTATAATTATTTATATATTTTATGCGCGGTACTTATTAGAAAGCGCTCAATATCAGAGATAGAGCTAACATATATGGTTGGATAGATGTGAGCTTGTGACCCTGGGTTTCACGCTTTAGCGATCGTCAGACAAACTGATTAATTTTTTAAAAAATTTTGTTTTCATCTAGATTGCGCGTATTGGTGTTATTGTGGAAGTGGTGGGGGAAACTTCGTCGTTTTTTTCCTCGTACTGACGCAAACATCGATGTATGCAGACACATCTACATACTTGGTCGTCCGCCGGGACTTATACATATATAAACATATGTGGGCAGTTTCGGATATGACATATGTATGTATACGGGTGGTGTTGTGTCTATACATACGCATTTGTATGTTGAAATTTAAACATTGGAAGTGTGGCCAAAATGTCTCGTGAATGTATACAAGTCATATATATATTTTTTTTTCCGCTGAATAATATTTCCTCGCATGTATGTATATACGTGTGGTGGGGTTTGTGTGAAATTATGATAAGTAAAAATTATTATTATTTATATTTATTTTTAAATTTTGAAAAAAATGGCGGTTTATTTGTTATATTTAAAGCTGGTTATTTGTTTGTTTTTGACTGTATATGTAACAGGTAGAAATTTGTAATCCTTATTGGTTATTTATATGGTGATGTTTAATATTTAATATGCTGGGTGAGAGGGTAGTATGATTTAATAACTGGTCTATATGATATGATGTGATAGTAATGTTGCAAGGGATTGGAGGCAATGATAATATAATTAGCTAATAGTTATTGTAAATTGGTAGAAATTGTAAATTGGTAGAAATGATTAGTAACGGTGGTGGGAGAATGATGAAACCATGAATGTAGTTATAGTGGTGGTAGCTAAAGACTGGTTGTTGGTGTTTTATTTTATTTTATTTTATTTTGTTATATGTATCAATTTATTTTGGTATAAATCCTGATAATAGGTATTCTGTGTAAAATTATGGTAGTTGAAGATTGCTATAATATTTTAATTTTTAATTTACAGAAATATTATTGTTTATTATATTAAAGCTCGCTATTTCCTTGTTTATTTGTGACTGTGTATATGTGGCTGGTAGAAATTTCAGTTTGTAATCCTTATTGGTTATTTTTACAAATATATATATACATATATATATATATATATATATATATATATATATATATATATATATATATATATATGGCCTCACGATTGGATTTAGCATGAAACAGACTGTCGCCTCTGGGTATTGTCTTTAATTTCCACTTTTATATTTACATACACTGCATCCCTAATATTGAGCATTTTAACCCATAAATATAGCATACCTTAAAACTCTCTCTCTCTCTCTCTCTCTCTATATATATATATATATATATATGTACCACTTTAAAAGTTTAGTGGATACCAATATTTGAGTAGACTCTTTATTTATTTATTAAACTGTATATATATATATATATATATATATATATATATATATATATATATATATATATATATATATATATACATGTGTGTGTGTGTGTGTGTGTGTGTGAATATAGCATAGCTTAAAACTAGATTTTTACCATCATTTCCAGTTGGTTGATATGAAGCGACAGCGGAAGTTATAGTCGTTAAATAAAATTAATAGTGAGAAATAAAAGAATTTAATAAGAAAGCTTGGACATTTAATTTTCACTCATTACGATTTATTATTAAAATGTGAGATAAGCATAACTTTATAAAAAAAGACAGAGAGAGAAAAAATATCAAGAAAGTGAGAGAGAAAGAGAGAGAGTTAGAAAGATATATAGAGAGAGTGAGTGAGAAAGAAAGACATAAAGAGAGATTGAGAAAAACATAAAGAGAGAGAGATAGAAAGAAACACATAGAGAGAGATAGTGAGAAAGAAAGACATAAAGAGAGAGAGATAGATAGATAGAAACACATAGAGAGAGTTAAAAAGATATAAAGAGACAGTGAGTGAGAAAAACATAAAGAGAGAGAGATAGAAAGAAACACATAGAGAGAGATAGTGAGAAAGAAAGACATAAAGAGAGAGAGAGATAGAAACGCATAGAGAGAGTTAAAAAGATATAAAGAGACAGTGAGTGAGAAAAAAAGACATAAAGAGATAGATAGATAGATAGATAGATAGATAGATAGATACACATTGAGAGAGAGAAAGACATAAAGAGAGAGAGAGAGATAGAAAGAAAGACATAGAGAGAGAGAAAGAAAGACATAAAGAGAGAGATAGAAAGAAAGACATAGAGAGAGAGAAAGAAAGACATAAACAGAGAGATAGATAGAAAGAAACACATAGAGAGAGAGAGTGAGAAAGAAAGACATAAAGAGAGAGAGATAGAAAGAAACATACAGAGAGAGAGAGAGAAAGAAAGACATAAAGAGAGAGAGAAAAAGAATGTCATAAAGACTGAGGGAGAGACAGATATAACAAAAAATAGAGAGAGAAATACAGACAAACGATGGCAGATGGAGACGTGCGCGTGGCTCTGCATGTGTGTGTGTGTATCTGTCTGTGTATTCGTCTATGTGTGCGATGCGTATATATGTGTATGGGTATGCGTGTATGTATGTGTGTGTGTGAGTATGTGTATAAGTATGTTTTTGTGTATATCTGTCTGTAAATCTTTGTGTGTATGTGTGTGCATGAGTGAGAGAGAGAGAGAACGTGTGTGTGTGTGTGCTTGCAAAGATGGGAAAGGAAGAGACGCAAATCCGTAAAGTGTTCACTCGCAAAGCCTCGGTCATTTCAAGAAAATATGTCAGGCATCCTTGCTACTCTACCAAACTGTAATTACAATAACTCTATATAAGGACACTTTTAAATTGTTTTCTTCTCTTCGATGGCCATCGGTATTTCAAAACTTTTAAATACCTTCAGATGTCTGCGAATATCGTGGGCTTGGCCTCTTATCACATGTATATCTCTCACAGGCTCACAAAAAATTTCAGCTTCCCTTCTGTTTGCAATAAGCTAAACACTTAAATAAATCACGACTATTGCCAACAAGGAAAACGAGGAAGCATATCCCCAACAACGGTTTGCCAGATTAACAAACCCCTGATGAAAAGCAGGCGCACTTTTTGTCATCAGTTATAGAACGAATCTGATTAAATGAGAAATAATAATGTGGGCAAACAATAAAAGTGCTCGCAATAAGACGGATTTTCAAAAGGGTGATTTTCCGTTGACACCGCTATTATTTTAACTACTTTTACTCTTTGGCAATGTTTATTGTTTTAAAATGCAATGATTAGAATTGCAATAAAGCCTAAAGACGGGAAAGTGAATTTATACATTTTCTTTCAACTTCAAATAATTACTTTTTCAACGGCATCGGCGAAAGTATTCTTCATAAGAATTTTTCTTCAAAATACTAAGTTGGCCAGAAAGTCTTAACTCACTTAGGAAGCGGGGAAAAATAACAAATCTTGATCTCTGTCTGGTGGAATTTCCAAGGAGTACTGCATTTCGAGTTTATACCACACCGTCGCGCCATCAACGCTAAACTGTATTCCCATCAGATAAACAGTGTGTACGACGTACTAAAGAAGGAGTATCCTGCTTTGTCCAATCGAGGCCAGTCATTGTTTCAGCAAAACAATGCGAGGCCAGACACTGCCAGATTGACTAAGAAGTTCAAACAGATGGACATTGTTGAGATTCTTCCACATCCACCATTCAGTACCAATGCTGCTCCGAGTGACTATGGCCAATTCCGTTTAATGGCACACATCCTACGCGACCAGAGATTCAACACTTTTCATGAAGTGAAGGAAGCTTGTTTACAGTTTTGTTTTGTTTTTTTATTATTCCAGCCAGCGGACTGGTATCTGGGACAGATTCAGATGCTGGCTGATAACAGGCAGAAGATCGTTGAGAATGATGGATATTATTTCAAAAGTAAATGTTGGTGTTGCGCCATAAAATTTTGATGTTTTCTTTCCGCTTCCTTAGTGAGTCAGGACTTTCTCGCCAACCTAATATGTTCTATCATTAATTTTTTTTGTTTTATCCGAAAATAAAGCGCCTTTGGCCAGAACAGTCTCTTAATCTATTTGCCGGTGCAGTGACTTCCAAACTTTTTTCTCCAGACCCTATTTTCGCACCTCACCAAATTTTATTTTCTTAAAATGTAGATCTAAGAATAAAAGAGAGAGAGAGAGAGGGATTAAGGGGAGATAACCACGGATTTGAAGTCAGAACATTATCATTGATAACTCTCTCCTCCAATTTGCAGACCCTAGTTACTATATTCTTAATACTTGATAGAATGCAAAAATATTGCAATCATAAAATCAGTCAATAATTATTTATAACTATTTATATTGGGACTCATGCATGCAATTACATGTAATCCATAATAATATTTTAAATTTTGAAATCATATTTATTTTTGGTATATGAATTTTTTGAAACTTTCTAAATCGTTGATTGTCTTTCGATAATTCTGCCTCGCCGACTACCTTCTCCCGTTGCACCGTTCGAGAACCACTGCGCTATTTCGTTCTAATTGGGACCCCTAATTGGGACCCCTAATTGTGCTTGTTGGGGTAAGCTGGCCCTAAATTACACCGTTTACATTCTATGCCGTGGAGCCCTAATTAAAGGAGCCGCCTATGAAGTAAGCGCTCATAGACTCAATTATAAACGATCGATATCCCTGAACCAAGTAAATGCTGCTTCTTTTTCTTGTGCCATGCCCTTTCAAGACGTAGGCGATCGTGGCTCTCCACAATTTCCTTTCCCTCGTAGTTCTGAATAAATTCTGTCCTTTGGTTAGGGTTAGGGTTAGGTTTAGGGTTACGGTTAGGGTCTTGTCTAAAACTTGTTTCGCCATCCATTTATTCAAACTGAGTAGGCTATGCGTTGTTTTCCTCTTGTCTTCAATCTCTCCTGTGTGTATCAGATTTTCCAAGACCTCTTTCCTCATTATATGCCCTAGAAATTTCAATTGTCTCCTCCTTATGTTAAGTATAAGTTTCCTTTTTGTTACAATTTTTTCTAAAATTTTGCCGTTTGCTCATATATCCGGCCCATGTTATCCTTAGCAACCATATTTCTATTATTACAAGTTTCCTCTTCATCTTTGACGAGACTGTCAAAAATTCACTGCCATATAAGAAAACAGATATAACGTGATAGTACGGTACTCAATTCTTTGTTTCTAATGATTTCTTTCTGTTTCTTAATACTTTGCTTAACTTTTGGGAGGCATCTTTAGCTATCCCAATGCTCCATTGGATCTCACTTCCCAGATATCTAAATTGTTGTACTTGTTTGATTTTGGTATTTCCAATTTATAATTTGCATTTTGGGCTGTTTCTTTTGCTATCAACCATCTGTCTTCCTGCAATTGATTTTTAATCCATTCTCTTCACGGTATTTACTTGACCCCCCACTAAGTCAGGTTGTGTCAGTTTTTAACGTGGGGACCCGAGTTTTTACTCGGACCGCTAGTCTAAGCTTGTCCAAGCTGGTCATAGCTTGTCCAAGCTGGTCAGAGCTGGTCTAAGCTAGTCATAGCCGTGATACCACCAGCACATGGACGGAGCCCTGTGACCGGTAAGTATCCGAGTGCATACACCCCTCCAAGGAGGTATTTTCACCCTCTGATCCATTCTCCTCACTCTTCTTCATTATCTTCTGTAGAAGTTTTTGTAGTTTTTTTTCCGTTTCTACTATTAACACAGTGTTATTTGCGTATCATGCTGTGAAGATTGTGGTCACCAATAGTGAATCATGGAAGGACTTTGATGACGTTGCCACGTCTACGCATGCGTAGGTAGTTTCAAAATCTTTTGAAAGAATATTTTTTGAAAGAATTTTTCTTTTCAATCTAGTCGAAATCATCTGTTTTCTTTTTCTTTATCTCTTCACCATCTTTGTTACCGATTATCCCACACTGTGACAATATAAAATATATCAAGAATGGTGATATATTGCAAGAGCCTGGACGCAAATTAGGATAAGTACAATTACAAGAAAATTCAACAGTACATATGAATAGAATTGAAAGACAGAAAAATATTATCCCAAATCGTAAGATCGAAGAAAGAACGCTATAAAAGCAGACATGTTAGTTTTGAAGAGATTAACAGGGAGAAATAATGAGAGATTACTGAATTTGGGACTTTTGTGATGACTGTAGTTTTAGTATATGGTAAATAATAAGAAAGGTAACTTTAGAACCGTAATGTTAAGAAAAGATTTAGAGAATAATATTAATAAAACAAATATATAGGCTGTTCCAATAACTTGGACAGATTTTAAATATGAATAAAGTTTAAGTGTCTCATTTTTTTCTTTTTCATTCAGATTTAACAACATAAGCCTTTGGTAATTTCAAACGTGGAAATTAACAATCAAACAACGTGTTAAAGTTTCAAGGATTCAACTGGAAAAACGCTGGGAGAATATATTAATAAGTTTCGACATGAACAAGGAGTTATGAAGAAAAGATATAGAATAAATATGAACGACTTTTTTAAAAGTCGCTCATTCTTTCATTCTTTTCTTTCAGCAAGAGAATCACCATTCTGACAAAGGAAGTATTAAGGATTTATTATTTAGACATACACATCAATATATACACACATATTTCTTTCTTTCATTTTTGAATCTGATGAAGCCTAGAAAGGCGAAACGCGTAATCAAATATCTCTTTAATGAAACGGTTTTCCATTTGTCAAATTCCTTCAAAATATTGTAGGGATTCTATATCCTATCTTACACACACACGCACACACACACACGCACACACACTCACACACACAGACACACACACACACCGACACACACCGACACACACACAAACACACACACGCACACACACAGACACACACACACACGCACACACACACACACACATATATATGTATATATATATATATATATATATATATATATATATATATATATATATAGGGTGTTCCAATAACTTGGACCAATTTTAAATGTCAATTAAGTTTAAGCGTTTAATGAATTTTTCTTTTTCTTTCAGATTTAACAACTTACGTCTTTGGCAATTTCAACCTTGGAAAGATTAACAATCAAACAACGTGTTTAAGTTATCGAAGTCTATGACGAAAATGGACGTTCAAATTTATAAATATATGGCCCAATGATTCCGCTAGCAAAAAATGCACACCAAACAGTGACCTTTTGTGGATGCAATGGCTTTTCAACAATCTTCCTTGGATTGTCATCAGCCCAAATGTGACAATTCTGATTATTAATGAATCCTCCAAGATGAAAATGGGTTTCATCACTAAAGAGGATTTTTTGTGAAAAATCTTCATCGGCCTGTATTTGGTTGTGCACCCAATTGACGAATGTATGGTCAGCAGATTTCAGTTCTTGTGTCAATTGAATATTATAAGCGTGTAGAGACAAATCTTTTGTCAAAATTTGATGTAACGTTGTTATGGAGAGGTCCAATTCCTGAGCGCGATGACGAATACAGGTGTCTGGATTTTCGGACACATTCTCGTGCACTGCAGCAATGTTTTCCTTTGAACGGCGTAAATGAGCACAAGATGGTGTTTTCACATCTGCCACCAACCCAGTTTGTTGGAATTTACGAACAATTATTGGTTGGTCGATTATGTTGACAAAAGAAAATCGCGAAATGCGCGAAATTTATTTCCGTTTGAACGTCCATTTTCGTAATAGGCTTTGATAACTTTAACACGCGGTTTGATTGTTGATCTTTCCATGGTTGGAATTGCCAAAGACTTAAGAACTTAAGTTGTTAATTCTGAATTAACATTTCAAATCGATACAACTTATTAGAACACCCTTCATATATATATATATATATATATATATATATATATATATAGATAGATAGATAGATAGATAGATAGATAGATAGATAGATAGATAGATAGATGTAATGCTCAAGGAAATAGAATTGAAAGACGGAAAAATATTATCCCAAATCATAAGATGGAAGAAAGAACGCTATAAAAGCAGACATGTTAGTTTTGAAGAGATTAACAGGGAGAAATAATGAGAGATTACTGAATTTGGGACTTTTTCAATGTCAAATAAAATTTGATTTAAGAAAATTCTACAAAAATGTTTTGACCTCGTATAAGGAGAGGTCAAAGAAAAAGGAAAGGAACTTAATTTTTATCTGATATTCACGAAGTCCTTGAATCCCAGGTCAAGAAGCCAAGGTCTATACTTGACTAAATTGAGGAAATATTCAAGTTGCCCGCCGTAGAGCAGTGGTTGGCACACTAGTCTTAGAGATTAATACTGGTGCGGTGTTCCATCTTTACTAAGTGTATTTCCGTTTCCGGTTTACTTTAAAGAAGCCTTCGTAAACGCGTACTTACAAAATTCCAAGGTTCTTTAAAACTTTCGCGCCAATAAACATTGTAACCGATTCCTTTGGCGCCTTGATCTTCTATTGAAAGGGCCTGAAATGAAAAAAAAAAACAAAAAAAAAACGGATAATTGAATAATCGGTTTCAACAAGTTTGACACAAGGCTCAAAGAAGGAATAAATTCTCAGTCAAATCTCTGGGAGATGAGTATTAAAGTGATGGACATCAAGTGGATCGATTACATCGAATCAATAGGGGCACCTACTGCAAGGACAGCAGGGCCACTCTACCGTGCCAAAAGATTTTTCTCCTCAGAGTCCATCTTGTGCATTTACAAATCTGCCATTCACCCGTGCATTGAATACTGTTGCTATTTCTGGTCTGGTGCTCGTGCTATTCATCTCGAGGTTCTTGACAAAATCCAAAGAAGGATCTGCAATATAATCGATCTTGATCTGGCATCTCGACTTCAGTCACTTTATGTGACTTCCCTCTGTCTTTTTTTACAAATATTTTTATGGCAACTGCTGTGAGAAGATTTTTCCTAGTGCCCGGGCAACATGAATTTAAGCATGCTACTAAATTGGAATCAAGGTCCAACTATTGGAATAGCTTAATGCACTCGCCACTTTTACGTCAACAATTTATTTTCTGGCACTTCCCGACTGCAGAACTCCCTTCCGTTTATTTACTTCCTTCATAACTAGTGTTTCCATATCTGGTCTGGTGCTTTAGCTATTAACCTCGAGGTTCTTGACAAAAACCAAAGAAGGATCTGCAATGTAATCGATCCTGACTTGGTATCTTGACTTCTGACGTGGCGTCTCTTCCCTTTCTATTTTCTATAAATATTTTCATGGCAACTGCTCTGCGAGTTGTTTTTTTTTTTCCTTGGTACCCCTTTTTCATGATTTTAAGCGTGCAACCCGATTGACATCTAATTCCCACCCGTTTACGATTGAAATAGCTAAATACAACAGCCACTTCTATTCCAGAAGTCTCATTTCTCGCACTCCCCGCCTGTGGAACTCCCTTCTTTTTACTTGCTTCCCTGATAACTACAATCTTCAAAAATTTAATTGCAACGTCAATCTGTCTTTTTAAATCCCATTCATCTTTTATCCTTTCTTCAATAGTCCTATACTCAGTCTTTTCTCTCACTTTCACTCCCGGTAACACCCCCCCTTGCGGGCTAGGGACATTCCCACCTTGCTTGAGGTGAAATGATTAAAAAAAAGTTGTTATTCAACTATGCCAAATCATTAACACACTGTAATTTTCCCCAAGAAACAATATTGCAAGTCTGTTGCCATTTCCACGGTAATTGTTCAGATTGGCTCACCATTCTTTACTCCCACCAGTTCATACCGTTATTGTTACGGTACGCCATGCAACATCCACGGAGTCGGATCACCCTCATTTACCCCGTATTCTAAATATCAATAAAAAGTTCTACTCGGCCAGCTTGTTGTTCTTCAAGGCGCGTGCAGTCATGACTCTCCGCAACTTTGCATCCTTTGTAGCACTAAGAACTATTTTGCCATCCATTTACACAAGTTTACTATGACTGTTACTCGCTGTTTTCCTTATGTTTTCAATATGTCCTATGAGTGTCAAGGTCTCCAAGCCTTCTTTCCTCAATATGTGACCAGAAAATTTCAACTATTTCTTCCTGGTCGTATGTATAAGCCTTCTTTTTGTTTCCATTTTCTTTAAAACTTACTCGTTACTCACATGTTCAGTCCATGATATTCTCAATATCCTTCTACAGAATCCCATTTCTGCCGCCTCAAGAGATTGCCTAGCCTTCACTATCATATAGGAGGACTGATATTGCATAACAGTTCACAACTCTTTTCCTGTTTCTTAATACTTTGCTTAATGTTCATTGACATTTGTCTCAAGTAGCTTCTGACAACACTATGTCCAGCTCCAAGCGGAAGAAAGGATGAAGGCGTAAAACTGGCGCCTCATAACCAGCTGCTTCGGGTAGATGGAGCTCGACAGCCCAGAAAAGCAGTTCATCTAGGGAGAAGGAAAACCCTGATTTTAAACCTCAGCTGCGTTGTGGTCATATCCATTCCTGGAAAAGACGATTGGTGTAAATCCAGACAGAAAACCAGGCGTGAGCCCCAAAGTCTGTTGGATGTCAACAACTTTCCGGTAACTCCTGCAGCTATGCTGCCTCCAGATGTAATGCCCTGTATTCCTTTGGATCTTGCCAGTACGGCCTAGAGGTGGAGGTTGAAGTCTAAGCAGTCCATATACTGCGCCTAGGGGAGGGTCACTCTAGTCTCATCATAAAGGACTGAATTTGGACTTAAAATGGTGTTATCTTTATTTAGTAAGCTAAATGGACGTCTACTAATAATTTGCTTAGCTTTTGGAAGGCACGATTTCAATACGCCTATATTTTCTGACCTCTGTTAATACACTTAGGAGGTATTTACGTTTTCGTACTTGCTCGATATCTTAGGCTGTTCCATTGGCTGTCAGTCATAAACCCTTTTTCTTTACAATTGATAATTATTCCTTTCTTTTCATTTTCTTTCACTGTCTTCTGTAGAAGTTCCTTTCTGTGTCTGCTGGCAACACTGTGTCATCTGCATGTCTACTGTTTCTAATTTTGTGACCGCCACTAATGAATCCCAGGAGGTTCTCTTCGGATCGTCTCGCTGTAAAGGTTGAATATATCTGGCGAGAAGACGCACTCTTGTCTTACTTAATTCAAAAGAAGAGAAATGATAAAAATGTTTTCTTACCGTCCATGTTATCTTCAATGTTCCCACAGAGCCACCACCTCCACCAACATGGTCAGGAACTTTCTCTGGTGGTGCCTGGGGTACCGAATAAAACACTGGAAAGGAACAAAAAGTAAAGTTCAAGACGTTTGTTTAGCGCCTTATCAAGACGCGACAATTACTGGAGAATGTCTGCTTGTAAAACTGTACATCGTACAACGTTATATAATACATTAACATCTGCTGCGTAGGAATCAAGGAGGACATGGGGGGGTGAGTTGAAAGTTCATAGGCTGAATATAAAGGAGAGATGCAAAAGCTGTGACGCGTCCTGAGTAAGACGATAAACTAGTTCCGCATCCTGGGTATGATGATAAACTACATCGAACAGCAAAGCTTCTGATCAGGAGGTTTTGAGGAGCGTAGAACCACCTCTTAATTGTTGGTGTTCCCAGGTCCATCCTGACACGGAGTGGTGGCACCTGTTAGGGTCCCAGCTATAGGCAAATAGTTAACCCCAAACTCGGGTCAAAACACTATGAAAGTGCAAAAATAGGTTTTAATACCAACAATACATTTTTGAACGAAAAAATATTACCAGGAATATATTTTGATGGAAAAAATATTACCAATACATTTTTAGAAAAATATATTAGCAGCAATAAAAAAAAAATATTGCCAGCAATAAAAATCTTGTCGGCATTAAATAACCCATTGAGGTTGATATGCCGTAAACGAAACCAAACCAAAGCTGTGAAATAGTGTATGCATTCATTTAAACTCTTCTTATTAATCACTGCATTCCTTCTTTCCAGTTGACTATTCGATGAAGACCGTTCATTCTGTTGGTAAAAAAAAAGTCAACAATAGCGGATATGACGTCATCATCACTACGATACTAATTCCCAGCTATGTATTTCTTTCATGTTGGGGAACAGATGATAATCATATGGACCCAAATCAGGAGAACAGGAAAGGTGATCAAAAGGCATTTTGTGTCGATTAATTTTACTGACCTCCCACATATCGGACTAGGGTGCCATCAGGCAACACATTAATAAGCAGCATAAGAATCATCGTAACTTTAGACAGCTACTCACGAACAATACCTAAATGCTAGCAAAATCAAATAATAAAAACAGACTTCTAATCCTTGAAGCAATCCTCATACAAAGAACCAACAATCATCTATGAATCAAATAATTATAACTTAAGAGCCAACATCCTTAGATATATATAAATAAAATAACCCTCTCATACATCAGACCTTGCTTGTATTACAACTCTTTTTGTCTAAGTGACGACACTCACTGTACTTACCCTGATAATTACTTAAGAAAGTCTAATACCTGGACCATTTTTCTTTCGAAATTAACTTCGGACAATTTTTGACGGAATTCCTCCATTGTCTGAGAAGAATCATCCTTAATTTGGTAAAGTTGATCATTAAAATTAATCGACACAAAATGTCTGTTGGTTTTAATAACATTTGCCTTAAAGAACATTTGCTTCTAAATACGCATTAGTTATTTGTTTCGTTCGATGTTAAAAAAAAAAACCTTTTTGTCAATGTCCCAGTCGAAGAAACAATCAAGATAATTTGCATCTGCATCTACAAACATCTGTGAATCGCTCCTCTTAAAATCCGATCAGCAACACTTCGGAAACTACCCGTCACCTGTACCACGAAAGCCTTATTCTACGATCATAATGGTAATGGCGTCAGCATGGGAAACCCATTAGGGCCTGTCTTCTCTAACTTTATATGTCGCATATTAAAAAGAAAGAGTTTGAAACAACTGACCCAACTACAAATCTACACAAGGAAAGTTGATGACATTTTTGTTTTGATGGAAAAATAAGCACGAAATTATAAATCTAAATTTAACTTTCGAAAAACCTCCACACTAAAATTTACATACAATCTCATGGTTAATAATAAAATCACATTCTTTGATATATAAGTAAAATCCAAAGTATTTACTGCCTAATCGTATATTTTAAAAAATCAGTACGAAATCTTGTCATCTAAACTATGATATCGCACGTCCTGAAATATTAGAAAACCTAAAATTCTTCTTCCCACTGAATATTTTCGAGTAAACTAAAATATATAAAATAAGCATTACTTGCATTATTTACATTATTCGGACTGTTATCCTCATCTTCATTGCCATATGCACAACGTTTCGGCCGTTGTACACTCCGGCTGTCTTAAGGTGACTGAAATTGTTCTTCAATATCTGTCTATATCTCTGATATGAGGTATTATGATTACTTGAATTATTTACATTATTCTGACTGTTATCCTCATCGTAATTGCCATATTCACAACGTTTCGGCCGTTGTACGCTCGGGCCTTCTTTTGGTGATTGGAAATGTTCTTCAATATCTGTCTATATCTCTGAGATGGGGTATTATGATTAATTGCATTATTACATTATTCGGACGGTTATCCTCATCTTCATTGCCATATTCACAACGTTTCGGCAGTTGTACGCTCCGGCTTTTATGTCTATGTCTCTCTATATATCTGTTTATACCTC
Organism: Acanthosepion lycidas; assembly: GCA_963932145.1. NCBI lineage: Eukaryota > Metazoa > Mollusca > Cephalopoda > Sepiida > Sepiidae > Acanthosepion > Acanthosepion lycidas. The sequence goes on along the minus strand of OZ010608.1, from coordinate 78,473,474 downwards.
TGAGATGAGGTATTATGATTACTTGCATTATTTACATTATTCGGACTCTTATCCTCATCTTCATTGCCATATTCACAACGTTTCGGCTTCTATATCTCTGAGATGAGGGATTATGATTACTTGCATTATTTACATTATTCGGACTGTTATCCTCATCTTCATTGCCATATACACAACGTTTCGGCCGTTGTACACTCCGGCTGTCTTAAGGTGACTGAAATTGTTCTTCAATATCTGTCTATATCTCTGATATGAGGTATTATGATTACTTGAATTATTTACATTATTCTGACTGTTATCCTCATCGTAATTGCCATATTCACAACGTTTCGGCCGTTGTACGCTCGGGCCTTCTTTTGGTGATTGGAAATGTTCTTCAATATCTGTCTATATCTCTGAGATGGGGTATTATGATTAATTGCATTATTACATTATTCGGACGGTTATCCTCATCTTCATTGCCATATTCACAACGTTTCGGCAGTTGTACGCTCCGGCTTTTATGTCTATGTCTCTCTATATATCTGTCTATATCTCTGAGATGAGGTATTATGATTACTTACATTATTTACATTATTCGGACTCTTATCCTAATCTTCATTGCCATATTCACAACGTTTCGGCCTCTATATCTCTGAGATGAGGGATTATGATTACTTGAATTATTTACATTATTCTGACTGTTATCCTCATCGTAATTGCCATATTCACAACGTTTCGGCCGTTGTACGCTCGGGCCTTCGTCTAGTGGTTGGAAATGTTCTTCAATATCTGTCTATATCTCTGAGATGGGGTATTATGTTTAATTGCATTATTTACAGTTTTCGGACTGCTATCCTAATCTTCATTGCCATTTATCCCAAATACCTACACCAGTAAATCAGCTTTCAAAAACACTAAATGTCATAATTTCTCCATGCATACCCAACAATTAAAGAATCACATCCCCAAACGAATTCCTCCATATCATAAAAGCAACAAATTTCAAAAGTGGAACCATAGCTTCGCTCGATGTTGAATATCTTTTTTACCAACGTCCCAAAAACAATCAACATAATTTGTAACTGCATTTACAAACATCCGTCAATCAAGCCTCCTAAAATTCGGCCAGCAAATCTTTACAAACTACTTCCACTCTGTAACACAAAACCCTTATTCTATGATCATAATGGTAATATCGAGATCCAGACTGATGGCGTCAGCATGGGAAGCCCATTAGGTCCTACTTTTTCTTTTACATGTCACATATTGAAAACAAAATCTTTGAAATAACCGACAGACCATAAATTTACACAAGGTGCGTTGACGACATTTTTGTTTCGATAAAAATGAGGAAAAGTTATAAATCTTTTTGTCAATGTCCCAGTCGAAGAAACAATCAACATAATTTGCATCTGCATCTACAAACATCTGTGAATCGCTCCTCTTAAAATTCGATCAGCAACACTTCGGAAACTACCCGTCACCTGTACCACGAAATCCTTATTCTACGATCATAATGGTAATGGCGTCAGCATGGGAAACCCATTAGGGCCTGCCTTCTCTAACTTTATATGTCGCATATTAAAAACAAAGAGTTTGGAACAACTGACCCAACCACAAATCTACACAAGGAAAGTTGATGACATTGTTGTTTTGATGGAAAAATAAGCACGAAATTATAAATCTAAATTTAACTTTCGAAAAAAACAAAACAAAAAACTCTGTACTAAAATTTACATACGAACTCATGGTTAAAAACAAAATCACATTTCTTGATATTGATATAGAACTGAAATCTAAAGTATTTACCACCTACACGTTACATCCCCCCCACACACATATATATATATATATATATATATATATATATATATATATATATATATATATATATATATATATGCATGTATGTATGTATATATAAATAAAAAGAAAGAACAGTAACATTTATAATCCGGTGTTCTTATTGATATTCTATATTTTTACAAAAGAGTGCTCAATGTAAATTTACAGAGCATTAATATTATAAATTAATTGATTTAAAATATGTTTTTTTCGCTACACAGGTCTAACCTTTTTTCAAAAATGGAAGCTGAAAGCTCTTAATTTAATTTTGTAATTAAATTAAAGACATTAGTTCCATTTCATCCTCAATCGAATTTTGGAGTAACTTTAAAAATTACTGGGTTTTCAAGACACAGCAAAAATCATAATTCACGTTTCCAAGGATACAGAGAAATCCAATTCAACAAGGCAAGGGGTGTTTGCGTGTTCTTTATCGCTGTATTTTGATGTATCAGTTATTAGTTACGTTTTGGTAGGGGTAGTGATGTAATTTTAAAAGTTACTCCAAAATTTGCTTGAGGATGGAATGGAACTAATGTCTTTAATTTAATTACAAAATTAAATTAGGAGTTTCAGCTTCACTTTTTGAAACATGGTTAGAACTGTGTAGCGAAAAAACCATATTTAAATCAATTAATTTATAATATATATATATATATATATGTGTGTGTGTGTGTGTATGTGTTAAGTGTTGTTAATTTTCTTGAATTATTTACATTACTCGGACTGTTTTTAATTTCTTTTCATGTTTGTCTATTTAAGATGTATTTGGTGTCTAAATAACAAAACTCACATTGATATGGAACTAAAATCCAAAGAATTTACAAATTTACCAGCTACCCATTAAAAAAAGTTAATTAATACGTTTTTTAAACTATGATACCCAATGCCCTGAAAGGTTTAAAATAGAAGTCATAAAATCTTCCTCAATAAAACACACCTAAATTCCTCTACCCACAGAATATATTTCTGAACAAAAACGCATCAATTAAACACTAGTTAACATTAATTTTCCAAACTGCATCATCGATAAACAAATAAAATTATCCTTACAAAAAATACATGACATCGGTAATAAAAGTACCATACAACAATACATCAACAAATTTTACCGAAACCAGATACACAATAATCACAAGCAGGATGTGTTCGCAACACGAAGAATCATTAGACATTTTAGCCGTAAATCCTGTAAAACACGTAAAGCTTATATATTAAAGAAAATGGAAAAATAGAAAACCGCAAATCTCGTTGTCACTAATGCAAATAAACCTATAAAATCTAAACTAACAGTGACCAATATAAAGAAGCAATTTCATTGCCCATTATAAGGATAAAAGTCTAAATAATGCAAGTAATCATAATACCTCATCTCAGACAGATATTGAAAATAAATTCAAATGACCTGAAGAAGGCCGGAGCATACAACGGCCGAAACATTGTGAATATGGCAATGAAGATGAGGATAACAGTCCAAATAATGTAAATAATGCAAGTAATCATAATACCTCGTCTCAGAGATATAGACAGATATATAGAGAGACATAGACACAAAGGCCGGAGACTACAACGGCCGAAACGTTGTGAATATGACAATGAAGATGAGGACAACAGTCCGAATAATGTAAATAATGCAAGTAATCATAATACCTCATCTCAGAGATATAGAGGCCGAAAGGTTGTGAATATTGCAATGAAGATGAGGATAACAGTCCGCGTAATGTAAATATTACAAGTAATCATAATACCGCATCGCAGAGATATAGACAGATATATACAGAGACGTAGACATAAAGGCTGGAGAGTACAACGGCTGAAACGTTGTGAATATGGCAATGAAGATGAGGATAACAGTGCGAGTAATGTAAATAATGCAAGTAATCATAATACCTCATCTCAGAGATATAGAGGCCGAAAGGTTGTGAATATTGCAATGAAGATGAGGATAACAGTCCGCGTAATGTAAATATTACAAGTAATCATAATACCGCATCGCAGAGATATAGACAGATATATACAGAGACGTAGACATAAAGGCCGGAGAGTACAACGGCTGAAACGTTGTGAATATGGCAATGAAGATGAGGATAACAGTCCGAATAATCTAAATAATGCAAGTAATCATAATACCTCATCTCAGAGATACAGATATTGAAGTAAAATTCCGTCACCAGAAGAAGGCCGGGGCGTATAACAGCCGAAATATTTCTCAACGGACAAAAACATATAAAATAAAGTTTAATTAACTACATCATCGATAAACAAATAAAATTATCCTCAAAAAAATACATGACATCAGTATTAAAAGTACCATACAACAATACATCAACACATTTTACTGAAACCAAATGCAGAATAATCACATGCAAGTTGTGTTCGCGATACGAAGAATCATTTGACACCATATTTCGACCATAAATTCCGAAAAACATGTAAAACTTATAATATATTAAAGAAAATGGAAAATCGCAGACCTCGATGTCACTTATCAAAATAACCCTACGAAATCTAACGATGATCGATATAATGTATTAGTTTCACTGCCAAGTGCAACAGTGAGGTTCTTATCATAAAACAATTATTTATATCAAGTATACTACTATCTCCTTGAGTAAACTCCTTACGTGCCATTTCTCTAACCAAAGTTCTATAAAAAAAAAAAAAAAAGCATTTAGCCAACTACAATTTAAACAACCCTTAATGAAGATTCTGTTCGAGACCGTTTACATAAAACATCTGGTACCCAATATAAATCTCACATTATTCAACAGTAGAAATGGTGAGTTAAAAGTTTTTTGTTTTAAAATAGAAAGACAACAGCTTCAATTCCAGCCAGGCTCAACTCGCAAAGCAACTCTGTACAAGACCTAGAGGCCACTCAAGGTAGAAGATTACAGTTAGAGAGAGTTTATGGATAGGAGAGAAAGATAACGATTAATCCTAGACTTGAACTTCAAAATTTTAATGAACAGAGGTTCGCAGGAAAAAGCTGTTCGTGTGGAACTTCTCACCAGTGGAATACAGAGGGATTGAGGGTAGTACAATGTAATTGGCATGGTAGATCCTAGCCGTGACAGTTAGAGCTGGCTGAATCAAGGAATGCAGTTTGTCCGAGCACTTTCCATAGACGTAGCAATAGAGCAGTATGAGGTTCGCCACATCCCGCCAGTGACAGAGAGAGGTTAGAGGGCGGAAAATAATTCTTCTCCTACAAAGACTCGGAGACGCTTTTGAACTCTGTCAAGACTTGAAAGTGAGGGCTGGTCAGCTTCTGCCCAAATATTACAGCATATTTGACCTAATCTTGTCCTTATAACAGTAGAGGATAGCATGAGGAGTTAGGTACTTACTGCTTCAGTACAGAAAGCCCACCATATTACCCGCATCTATAGAGATGGATCTATATAAGAGTTCTACTTAAGGTCGGGTGTGAGTTTCAGGCCTAATATTCGATCAAGGTACCGTGCCTCCTCGAGGGTACATCTGTCTATTGCGACTGACGTAAAGATTCGTCGGCGAAATCAAGGAATGTAGTTCATCCGAGCACTTTTCATGTTAGTAGCGATAGAGCAGTGAGAGGTTTGCTACATCCCGCCTGTGAGAGAGAGGCTGGAGAGTGGAAAATAATATGTCCACCCGCAAGGACTCCGACACGCTTTTGGACTCTATTGAGGCTGGGCGGCTCTTATCCAAATGTGACAACAGTATTCCAGCCCTGATCTGAGGAGTGAACCGATCATTTTTCTTGCATCTTTAGCGATGGATCGTATGAGTTCAGGGGTGCATTTAAAGCCAAATAATCTCGTAGATTCCTCGAGGGACCATCCATTTAGAGTGACTGATGGTAGTCCGAGGTTCGATCGACGATGATGGAATGTAATTAGTTTGGTTTTCATTGCATGTCACCAGCCAGTTTCTCCCACTGAGCAAAGATCGGGTGAGGGATCAGCCGCCAATCTCTGATTATGATGAGTTTTAGGGTGGACCCCGTATATCGTCGTATCATAGGCATAGATATCCACAATTATCTTCATTTTTTTCGTATTGCATTAGCAAAAACAACGTTCCTCTCAAACAGCTTTTCCCCAAGAGCAATTACTTTCTGGGTCAGCCTATCGAGATAAGGCTTCGCCGATCACGGTACTCGTAGCCTCTTCACAACTGTTATCTATCTTACATATCTTCATCAGCTGTACTTACTTACTTCACTTATATCCATACAAAAACATCATTCAGTAACCCTCTACCTTGAACGTCTCTTGGGCCTTTTATTTAATGTACATTTTAGTTAAAAGAAAACAAGAAATATGCAGCATAGGATAGTACGAAAACTGATGAAGGCAGTAAAATCTTAGCCAAAGAAAAACAGCAACACGAGTGATGGATGAGCACGCCTCCTCCAATTTGGTGACAGGAGATACAAAGAAGGAAATATTTCAAGAAAATGAACTAAAGGAGGGGGTACATTTCAGTTAAGAAACCAGAATTATTTAAGAAGCATTTGAAGAATAATTTGGTCAAAGTGGGTTGTTACAATTCCTTATAAACACGACGTCGTTTCGATTTTTATCCACGAAAAGGCTGGAGAATACGTTGTGCTAAAACCAACAAAAAGAAAATCAATAGTCACAAAAATCTATGAAATATTGAAAATACTAGGTTGGCCAGAAAGTCGTGCCTCACATAGGAAGCGGAAAGAAAACAACAGATCTTGATCTTTGTTTGGTGGAATTTCTAAAGAGTACTGCATTTCGAGTTTGTTTCCCACCGTCGCACCATCAACGCTAAACTCTATTGCCAGCAGATAAACATCGTAAACGACAAACTAAAGGAGTTTCCTGCTTTGTCCAATCGAGGTCGGGCTTTGTTTCAGCAAGATAATGCGAGACCAAACACCGCCAGATAGACTAAAGAGAATTTCAAATAGATAGACGTTGTTGAGATTCTTCCACATCCACCGTTCAGTCTCGATGTTGCTCCGAGTGATTATGGCCAATTCTGTTTAATGGCACGCATCCTACACGATCAGAGATTCAACACTTTTGATGAAGTGAAGGAAGTTTCTTTACAGTCTTTTGATTCAAAGCCAACGGACGGGAATCTGGAAAAGATTCGGATGTTGGTCGATCCTTGGCAAAAGATCGTCGAGAATAATGAACATCATTTTGAAGAATAAATATTGGTGTGGCTCCATAAAACTGTTATTGCTTTCTTTCTGCAGCCTAAAGTGAGTCAGGACTTTCTGGACAACTTAATAGTTAATCCTGGTTGGGCTATCAAATTTTGCAACATGTCTGCCACCACAGTCTTGTCAATACGCGTATCAAAGTTAAATTTAATTCTATTTGTTTATCCGTTCCGAGAATGATCTGTCGTGAATTTATTTTTGCCATTATTCTCTCGTTCTTTGAATGGATAAACATAGTCTTTGAAAAAATGAACTAATAATGATCATAGGACGAGAATAAAACTGATTTTACCTGAGGGTTCACACGGCGGCCCCAGTCCGTGATAATTTTTCGCTCTTATTTGAAAAGAATACAGTAAACCAGGTCGGAGCTCCCCTACCAGAAATGTCCTTTGCCCGCTGTCATATTGCAAAGTACTTTCTTCTGGGATATCTGAAAAACAATTCAGATGCATTTAAATCATTAGTTATATATGGATTTTTCTTTCTTTTATAAAATTTTAGTTAAAGACCAACAAAAATTTATTAATAATGATCTTTTTCCGGTAAAAAAAAAAAGCATATTTATTCGGAAATTATTCCAAAAATCAAATAATTGTCGGATTTTAATTAAACTTCCAGAACTTATTCACAAATGAATGAATATTTTTTAGAAAATCTTGGTTAAAATATTTTTTTACATTTGTTATTTACTTAATTTTATGAAATTTGAACAAATTAAATTTTGATCGCAAAATATTTTTATTAGTTAAAAGCCGGACTCCTTTGAGAATGTAAATCATCAATTTTTTTCAGTTATACATTTCCCGAAAATCTGCTCCGAATCCTAAAATAAAAAAAATGTAATAAAACTATGACATTATTTAATCAGAAAAGCTTGTAATTGCTTTTATATATAACATATATTAAGAACACTATCGTCTTAAAAAAAAATTCGATGAATAATAAATTTTTACAATAATTATTTTCATTTATTTAATTTTAATTATAATAATAATATAAAGTTTCAAAACTTTAAATTTTCTGCATTATTTTGATTGCGTTATGTGATATTTTTATTAAATATACACTATATTTAGTAATCAAAAATTGTAAAGCTTAATGCCTCTCTACAAACTCCGTGATTTTTTTTCTTAATTTTGAATTTTTTATTTTATGTGTATAAACGTGTTCATTTTGATAGTATGGGCGACCATAAACGATATTATCAGAAAATAAGAGCAATGACTATAGTAAATTTAAAGTCAACATCCCTTAGATTACGGAGAATATTTTCCAACATTTCTTATATTACTCACTACTTAAAAAATTATATAAAATAGTTCTGGTCATTTTCTTAAATTTTGTTTTACGGATAAAATATCTAATGTGTGAATTGGAATCAAATAGAGATCTAAAGAAAATCCGCTCCACCGATAGACGTCTAACAACAACAGGAAATTCATAATCCTACCCTCTAAGAGTTTTTCTCCAAACCTTATAAATAAATTAATTATCACTAATACTATGATCTTTGCCATCACGTCCAAGACAATTGGCGATATAATTAGGAACAAAAAAATTCCAACACAAGTTCATGCCAGTCTTGATAAAATAAATTGCTTATAGTGTAAAAACACTAATATTGACGATTCCCTATCTAGGAATATAAAAGGGGTTTGTGTTTGGCTAACTATTTATTCTCGCTCGTAATACACAGAGACAATGCTGGCTATAACTTTTACAAATGCTACCCTAATTAAAAAATAATATAATTCTTTGCGTTGAAAGTTCTTCGAGAGAAAGGCAGATTTTGTGTGTGCGTGTGTGCGTGTGTGTGTGTGTGTCTATGTGTGTGTGCGTGTGTGTGTGTATGTCTGTGTGTCTCAATGAAGATGAGGATAACAGTCCGAATAGTGTAAATAATGCAAGTAATCATAATACCTCATCTCAGAGATATAGAGGCCGAAAAGTTGTGAATATGGCAATGAAGATGAGGATAACAGTCCGAATACTGTAAATAATGCAAGTAATCATAATACCTCATCTCAGAGATATAGACAGACATACTAGAATTATTATACGCTTACATACAAAAAGCAATCAAGTTTTAATCAGTGTATTATTGTCGAATATTAAATTATTATGATTAACAAAGGAATATGATATCGAATTAAGAAGATTATTGATTCCAATAATAGCAAGTCTTAGTTAAAACGGGTGCTGAAAAAAAAGGACTTATTTATTAGAAAAAATACTGCCGAAACGCAGGTGAATTGAAAATCACAAAAGCAAAATTTACAATGAAGCAATTTGTTTTCGATCTGAAAATAAATGAAAATACAATTTAATAAAATACCATCTGCCAGATGATAACTGTAGAGGAGAAACAGACATGGTTAAGTATAGCTCCCCTTTGCTTCTGAGATGTCATAAAAGGTAAAATGTTAAACTGTCATCACAATGATCAACCAAACAAGAAGTCAATACCTTCTAATAAGGTCTTGTAGACAGGTCTATGATGAGTAGCAGCGAGGATATTGTAGAACTGGATCGGGGAGCCATTGTCGTTACCATCCGTCCAATGAAGCCGATAAGCCCTCTTATTAGTCATTACTGGTTCGGCATAAACACCGGCTGGACTGTTCGGTGGCCCTGAAGAAAGAGAAAAAAATAATTAAATAAATCCGAATTATTGACTTAAAGGTAACCACTAAGAGAATATATATATATGGAATATATATAAGGAATATATATATATATATATATATATATATATATATATATATATATATATATATATATATATCTGTGTGTGTGTGTTTGTATTGACATAATAGGAAAGAACTGTTAGATTGATCATCCGAAGAGGCGTGGCACGTGGAACTAGAACAATAAAAAACAGTGCTCGATACAGAAGTAGAACTTAGATTATAATTAATTTTTTTTAAAAATATGATTCTATCGCGATACAGAAATTACTGTTTCGAAACTGGTCAACAGCATTTAAGTTGAATTCCGATATTAAACCTTAGCCCCTGGGTGGCAGTTTCATCCTCAAGCGTTGTTTTGGAATAACTATAGAACGAAATGTTTTACTCATTTATAGTTTTGAAATGGAGTTGTGGTCTAGAGTTTGTTTTTTCTTTATCAAGGCGTCACTGCTTTGATGGAAGTAGGGGTGTTTGTGATATGTCAAGTTTTTGGAGTTGTGTAAGATTGAGTTGGGGTTTTTGTCTGGCTACAATGGCTAATCTTATCAGAGTCCTTGCTAAAACTCTAACTGATTGATGTAGTAGTTCCAGTAGTTTTTGGTGTTTATTTATTTGTTTTTATTGATGATTTCTTAAAAGAATATTTAAGGTTATGATTAGGTTGTGTCTTTAAACCTATTGCTTTAATTGAACATGTTCATAGATTTTGAAATTTTTAACTTTTTTTTTTAGAAAATGCTAATTATTTAAGGCGAATATTTGATGGTGTCGGCAAAAAAACGTTATCGCATTTCTTTGATTTAACAATTTTTTGTTTTTTAGAAACTTAATAATGTGTAGTTTTTCATGTAGGCATAAAGGGCTAGGGTAATCCCAGGTTTTGCAAGTTATTATTTTCCATTTTACTTTTGGTGTCTTATTTCTTTCTTTTAAATGCCAAAAATATTTAGATAGGGATGTCTGATTTCTGTTTCTAATATTATTGAAAGAGCTTTTGTGTAGTCTCCACCCTTATTTTAAATTCATTATTCGCGGGTCCTATATATATCTTTTCAGTATATGGATTCTAGTTGGATGAGATTATGCATTGGTATACCACAGTCGTGCCTTGTAACGTGTCGAAATCATGCCATTTTTCTCCGAGGGGTGAAAAAAGATTCCTTTCGACCCTTTCCCGCACAAATTCATAGGTTTTATGTTCCCAATAGAAGATGCCAAGGAGTTTTCTCATGCATTTGTTCTCAAACGCTTCGATCCTTCTCTCTCTATCTGACAACCTTTAGACTTCATTAAAGAACCAATACTAAAAGAGCAGTCCACGAAAAAACGACATTCTTCAAAAACACCAGAAGACAAAGAGAAGAGACGAAGAAAGCCCAAAGAAAAGGCAGAGCCGTTCATTCCCTGAAACCTCCTACTCTATTATGAATGGACGTCTCTTCTGTTCCAACGTAGGACTCATTTGACAGAGAAGGAAATCTTAATGAGCACCCGAACAGTCGACAACGTCTTCTGCCAACAACGACGAGACGTCATTATTTTATATGTTGGAATATTGAAAGCTTTTCTCATCTAGAACTGAATGTCCTTGTAATATTATAAAGACTTTGTATTTCGATTGAGGTGGGTGGCGTATGACTTTATGGTGACGACACTATAACGTTGCAATCAGTTATTTTCCTCACCCCAGACTGACCGCTCATCTCCAACGTTGAGAAGTTTTGCAGCTGAACAAATCGGCAGTGACCCATTGTAATACCAGGATACTTCACAATATTTATAGAAGGTATAAAATTTCTTTTCGTATTATTTTAAATGGGAATTTAGATGAGGAATGTCGGCTGTAATATCTTTCTTGAATTTATTATCTCGTTATCTGTTAATTTAAAAGAGGAGGAGAAAAAAAAGAGGAGAGAGAGTGAAAGATAGAGAGGTAGGAAGAGATAAAGAGAGGGTGAAAGAGAGAGATAGGGAGAGAGAGAAAGAGATGGAAAGAGGGGAGGAAAAAAGCGAGAGTAAGAGAGATAGAAAGGGAAAAAGATAGACACAGAGAGAGGGAGAAAAGGTAGAAAGAGGGAGAGGGAGAAAGAGATGGAAAGAGGGGAGGAAAAAAGCGAGAGTAAGAGAGATAGAAAGGGAAAAAGATAGACACAGAGAGAGGGAGAAAAGGTAGAAAGAGGGAGAGGGAGAAAGAGATGGAAAGAGGGGAGGAAAAAAGCGAGAGTAAGAGAGATAGAAAGGGAAAAAGATAGACACAGAGAGAGGGAGAAAAGGTAGAAAGAGGGAGAGGGAGAAAGAGAAATAGAGTGAGATAGAAACAGATAAATAGAAAGAGAAAAAGAGATAAGATTTGTAGAGGCGCAAAGATAGAGAGAGTACCTTACTCTGGGATCTAGCTGTTTTAAATATGTAACCTACGAAACCGCCATTTCTTTCTTGTCTGGACAGTTTACTTGTGAGGTATGTTTGAATCTTTGCTCATGCTGGAGTTAAGTTATTTTATTCTTGATTTTATTCTTGCGTTGCAAAAAATACATGCAACCCCGGGCCGCTTTGCCCTCTGTGGTAGTCCACTATAGATAGTGTGGTAGAAATGAGCAGATAGAGAGAGAGAAAGAGACAAAGGGATAGAAAGATAGGGAGGGAGATAGAGAGGAAGAGATATAAAAAGAGAGAGGGAGATGAACAGGGAAAAACACAGAGACAGAAAGAAAGAGAGAAGATGAGATAAAAAGAAAGAGTGAAGAAGAGATAGGAACAAAGAGCGACGAATAGTTACAAAGAAAGAGAGACAGAAAGAGAGAAAGAAAGCGATTGAAAGAATAAAGAGATATTGAATAAAGACTAACGATTGATATTAATCGAATTCATCTCATCAACATCGATCATAGAATTCTCACTTTGACTGACGTAAACCGAATACAATCCTCTAGGATCAGTTAACATGAAACATCCTTACAACGTTTCACATACCTTGTATTTTGGTTGGGTAATTATATGACGCTGTGGTGACGTCACTGTACCGTTACAATTAATTATTTTCCTGACTCTAATCTGAACGCTCATTCTCCACGTTTTCATAATACAATATGTAATGGACAAAGTCCGACAATTATTTTAAGACATTTTTAGGTTTATACATTCTTTTTTTATATATACAAATATTTAAATAAATGCTCTATTTATAATGAACAGTATTAACGACATTTATCGGCCTGAATGTCCGAGAAATCTTCATAGAAATAGTCTGTATGACGGTTCAGTGTAGGAACAGATTCGATTCCTGTCGGAGGACGCATATTTTCTATGACAATTTCTCGGATATTCAGGCCGGTAAATGTTGTTTAATACTGTTTATTATAAACAGAGCATTTACTTAATTATTGGTATCTATAAAAAAAAGAATATATAAACATAAAAATGTCTTAAAATAATATGTTATATAGGCACCTCCACGAATACAGTATGCATAAGCTTTAAAATGAATGTTTTAAAATGAAAATGCTTTCTTGAAGCTTTAAATTTAGTTTTAAATGAAATCTAAAGGATTAAATTTACTATATCAGATAAGCAAAATACTTTGGTGTATTTCAGACAGAAATTATATTGATTTTAGAAGAGGAGGAGTCATACCTTTTCCAAGGATATTTGCACGTAAGTGAATATAATGAACCCAACAGGAATTGGATCTCGGCTCCCTGATTATCCATATCAACACCCGAGCATCCAAGCTCACAGCACCTGTTATTCCCAAACGGTTATTTATCTAAAGTTTCTGACCAAACTCGTTGTATAGTAAGTTACCAGATCCTAGATAATTATTAGGTTGGTGCAAAAATAATGACGTAATAATGTCGTTTTTTGACGTTAAAAAATACGCCAAAAAACGACATTATTACGTCATTATTTTTGCCCCAACCTAATACTAGATACTTGGGTAGTAAAGAATCGTTTTTACACATATTTCAATATCTTTCGGTATGCTTATCGATTTCTGCACAGTTAATTACAAATTAGGAAGAACAACGTAAGGGGGATTTTTACCAATGACATCCAGCATAGCTTCAGCTTCTGCAAAGTCAATCGGTGTTTGCAAGACGCACTTGTAACGACCTGCGTGTCTTAACTGAGCCGAACGAATATAAAGGCCGAGCTGTTGATTAGAAGTTCCCTGCAAAGAACAAAAAAAGGGACATTAATATAAGAAAAAAACATCTTCATGTCAGTTTTATATCAACAAAATATCTGCATAAATTCTTCTAACTACGGGACAATACCAAATGTAGCGAAATGCAAGGCGATAGCACTCAACTTGTAAGACTTACGTTTCAACTGGAGTTAAACACCTACCCTGAATTGATAAATTCGAAACCTGATTGCTGGCGGCTCTGTAATAGGATATTAAATAAGTGTACGGTATCTATTCCTTCTCTCTCCAATCGATTTGAGGTGCTATTATCCTCTGCTGATAAAGCCGAATGCTTTGCTAGTAAATTCTCCTTAAACTCTGCACTTGACTCATCTGGAGTATCCCTTCGTAACTCCCCACTTAAAACTAAGTCTCTGTGGAGTGATATGCATATAACCCCCTCCATTGCTATCATCTATAATCTAGATCCCCACAAAGCATGTGGACACGATGGTATCCCTGCAATAGTCATTTAGAAGTGTTCTCGCGGACTGGCTCCTGTTCTCTCTAAGCTCTATAACAAACGTCTCGCTGCCTCCTGATTCCATGCCTGTTAGAAGTCATCATCTGTTGTTCCAGTTTTTAAGAATTCTGGCGAACCGTCCGACCATTCCAATTATCGACCTATTAGCCTTCTACCTCTTTTGGGGAAACTCCTAGAGGCCCTAATGTATGTTGAATTGGTTAAGTATCACTCATCGCAAGGCCTTTTTTCAGACAAGCAAGATGGCTTTCGTTTCTGCAGGTCAACTACTGTTGTACTGAAAATAATTGAAAGAGTATATCGTGCTCTAGATAAAAACGGTTATGCCCGAGCTCTAAGTTTGGACATCTTGAAAGTCTTTGAAATGGTTTGACATACAGGTCTTCTCCACAAGCTGAAAACTGACGGTGTATCTGGACACATTTTTGAATTGATCCAGTCTTTCCTATCAAATCGTGAAATGAAACCTGAACAGCCGCTCGACTAGATCCATTTGCACTTAAACGGGCGCCACCCTCCTGGGCTCCATCTTCAGTCCCATTTTAATTTTTATTAATGACCTTCCCGATGCCATGAGCTCTCAACTAGGTATCTACACTGATGACACAACCATTTTTCCTGTCTTGGTTGTAAGGCTGATTAGTTTGACAAGGTCAAAATAACATCTGATGTCCAAAACAACCTTAAGTCAGTTGTTAACTGGGGCAAATGATAACTTGTTAATTTTAATGCCTCCAAAACTAAACTTCTCTCCCTTAATCATCTACGTGCCCCCTCTTTGCTTTCCATCAGCTTGGCTGATGCTAACCTCAAGGAAAGTGACTCATTGCACCTTCTCGAGCTCACGTTCTCAGCTGACATGAAATGAAAAGACAATATTGAATCCATTGCTAAGAAAGGTGGTTCACTGTGTCGTACGAGAGTTTTTCTCTCCAGAATCTATCATACATAAGTCTACCGTTTGTCCATGCTTAGAATATTACTGGCACATATGGTCCGGTGACCCTGCTATTTACCTTGAACTCCTTGATAAAATACAAAGAAGAATCAGCAATATTATTGGTCCTGATCTGATAGTTCGGCTTTAGTCACTACCCACCGCCATAAGCTTACCTCTCTCTGTCTTGTCTATAAATACTTTCATGGTAATTGTTCGGATGAGCTCTTCGCTATGGTACTTAAACTTTTTTAATTTAAGGGCAGTACTAAAGTGGCGCCGAGATCTCACCAATTCTAGATGTAGCCGTAAATTCTATGCTAACAGTTTCTTTTCTCGCACTTTTCAGTTGTGGAACTCCCTTCCAGTCCCATGCATTCCAGTAAACTTTTATCTTCAAAAATTTAAATGCAATATAAATCGCTATCTCCTGTCCTCCTGATTACTCTTTTCTCTTCCCGCTCATTATTATTTCTATTCCTAATTCTTCTACACCCTTTGTGTCTTAGTGGCTTTATTGCCTTGCTTGGGGTGAAACTGATTAAGAAAATAACTCAGTACCTGAACTACTTAATATAAAGTAAGCATAGAAGATTTGAACACATGAAAATTTATACTCGAGATTCTTTTGACCATTGTCATAAAATGCTTAAAATGCAAAAATTTCTTAAATAACTTCGTCAGAAAGAAACTCTTATGTGGAAGACATACAAGGACTCCAATTCATTCAGAAATGTCTAAACTATATTCTATAAACAACTGTTTTTTTTTATCTATGGTTAAAATGTTTACAAAGAAATTAATGCTCCAAACCTTAAAGAAGACGAGCTGTCATCAGACCTTATAGACTGGCGCTACATAATCACGAAGATCTTTTTCAAATGACAAAAACTACATCATCTGAATATATCCAACAGCAGTAACAAGAAAATATGCAACACTTTGAACTCTAAGAGAAAATAATGATATAGTCATGCTATTAACTTTACACACTAACAAAATGCTTTATAGGAATAAAGTGTCACTGCCAACACTTGAGTTTGAACATAGATCGCCAGTGAGCAAACACGGGCGATCCCATTATTGAATTAAGTAAACCATGTGACCATAGAGGAAACGCGTATATATAGGAAGTAGCTGACGACTAGCGATCTGCATTCTATTCTATCCTCTATTACTATTCGGATCGTTATTTCTATTCTATCCTCTATTACTATATGGACCGCTATTCTCTACTCTATTCACTATACTATTTCTCTATTCAGATCACTATACGGATTACTTTTCGAGCGAGTCTTATCGAGCAAGTACTATTAGTGCGAGTGATATTCGAAGGCGTTTGACATCAGTATTGTTCAACAGCGTTACTATAGTTGTATCTGCAATTACAAAGTCTCTACTACAACGAGCATTACGAAAGCGACGAGTATTCGTTGACATCGCGAAAGCGGCAACGAATGTCCGTTGCCATCAAAAAACAAAAACAAAATGATTGCAAGGAAATTCCCATTGATATTAGAGAGCGCTATGACGGTTAGTGAAATTGCGAAGCTGTTTTAGTAAAAAAAAAATTTTATGAATTCCAAGCAGAAGTAACTCTAAATGTTCGATGTCAGCTCGGCCGACGGTCGCTAATCGTATTGGTTCGATAATGAAAGACTCCAAACACAGAGAATGTCGACATGTACATTATCTTACTATACAGTGTGTGTGGAGATGCCCCCAATCACTGGGGAGCCGTTTCGGACACGAAAGAGAACACGTCTACGTCGCCTGACGGGCAAGAAACAACTCGCTGAAACCTTTCTCCTATCTCTTTCCCACGCTAGTTCAGCCAATCAAAATCGACTTCCCTATTATGGCTACCATCTGACCGAGATGTCAACCTCCGGAAGTCGGAGCCGAGATACATTTCCTCTAAAAAATAATAGTCTGTTAAACTATTATTTAACACATTACCGTTATCATTACTATTACCATAAACATTACCATTACTTTAAGAGTAATGGTAATGTTACTTTTACCATTGCAATTACCATCATTATCATCATCACCATTACCATTATCATTACCATCATTCTTACCATTACTGTCAGCATTAATATTATTATCACCATTACCATGGCTGTTACCGCACCATTATCATAGACTTTAACCAGTGCCACAAAACAGTCAATAATTTTCCCACTGTGATAAAAAAATATCCTGATCGTTTCTGAGCGCTGGGTTAGAATTAATTACCTTTTGCAGTTTTCCAGGGAATTGATTTTTTTTTTTTTTCATTAAAAGAATTCTATAAAGATCAAAACAAATTGTAATCCAAATGGTGTTAGATCGAATAAAGATTATGTAAGAATCAAACTTTCACAGCCAAGCTGTGACATTTTTGACTGGTCATTCAAAGAAACTATCATTCGCGCTTTCTTATTTACATTATTTACTTGTTATTATCACGACGTTTTGACAACTGTGCCCTTTGGCCTTCTTCAGGTGTTCATTGCTCTGGGAATTTCAAAATGAACCCTTTATTTAATCTATTGTCCTTCAGGTCTGTTCAGGTCTACGGGGATCTCATGGTTTTATTTATTTTTCGCTCTGTTTCCACTTCGTCTGAGTCTTTACTACCCAGCCGAGGGAAATTCACCTACCAACTCAGTAACGGCTGAAAAATTGTAATAACAGATAACAAATATGAAGACATCAAATAATGTAAATAATGATGACGTCTTATCCTAGAATCTCAGACAGAAATGCCACTCTTTCCTTTAACGAATTCCAGATGCTTTTCATCGGTTAATGGTTTCAATTAGTCTAAGTGAGAGCGCTATTTTTTCAAATGAACCGTTTGATTCTCAGGAATTATCGAAATTGTACCTACTCCCAACTCCACCAAATGTATATTATCATCTTTGAATTAAGACAAACTTTTTGCTACGGCCAGTAGTGGTTCATTTCGCTTACATCATAATCTCGTGCGTTCCACATTGTTGTAAAGCATCCACTTTACATGGCCCTCCAAAGTTGTTTAAATAATGAAACATTCTCGTTGCGTTTAAGCAGGGAAACGCAACTGGAAATTTGATACATAGGTTATTTTTCGTTTATATTGAAGCTAAGCACCAAAGCAACTAACATACCTCTGTTGATGATTTCTAACGATTGGCTTTGATATTTCTGTATATTGTCTATTTCTTCCATTCTATGGCGTATATTATACTTAAGAAATAGCTTGAGCTGATCGCTAACAAATTCAACTGGTCGATCTGACCGTGGCGCACTGTTCAGCGTGAAATCACCAGTATAGAATTTCGCAAATCACTTTTGAAAAGTTCGGTCATTTACAGAACCAAATTCATAAAAGAAGGATTTTGGTTTACATTTCGTTTATATTTTCAGAAAAAAAGAAAAGTATACTGAAAACGTTTATTATTTTCTTCCATCTTTCTTTCGTTTCCTTCCGATTTGATACAATCAAAACATAAAAACGATCATTACGAATCGTGTTAAAACTAAACGATCCTATATCTGTCTATATTCCTATGAGATATTGTAAATGTTTACATTGTTCAGACTGTTGTCCTCATCTTTGTTGCAATAGTCATGATATTCGGCCGTCGTACACTCCAAACTTCTTCATGATGTGTTTATAATTCTGAGATGAGAATTGTAAATATTTACAATATTTACATTGTCCTCATCTTTATTACCATATTCACAACATATCGGCCGTTGTGCGCTCTGGCCTTCTTCAGGATTGGTCTATATTTCTGAGATGAGGTATTGTAATTATTTACATTGTATGGACGGTTCTCCTCATCTTTATTGGCATATCTACTACGTTTCGGCCGTTGTAAAACCCGACCTTCTTCAGGATTTGTCTATGTTTCTGAGATGAGCTATTGTAATTATTTACATTGCTCGGACTGTTCTCCTCATCTTTATTGGAATATTTACTACGTTTCGGCCGAAGTACACACCGGCCTACTTCAGGATTTGTCTATATTTCTGAGATGAGCTATTGTAATTATTTACATTGCTCGGACTGTTCTCCTCATCTTTATTGGAATATTTACTACGTTTCGGCCGAAGTACACACCGGCCTACTTCAGGATTTTTCTATATTTCTGAGATGAGGTATTGTAATTATTTACATTGCTCGGACTGTTCTCCTCATCTTTATTGGAATATTTACTACGTTTCGGCCGAAGTACACACCGGCCTACTTCAGGATTTGTCTATATTTCTGAGATGAGCTATTGTAATTATTTACATTGCTCGGACTGTTCTCCTCATCTTTATTGGCATATCTAATACATTGCGGCGGTTGTACACCCCGGCCTTCTTCAGGATTTGTCTATATTTCTGAGATGAGCTATTGTAATTATTTACATTATTGGACTGTTCTACACATCTTTATTGGCATATGTACTACGTTTCGGCCGTTGTACACCCCGGCCTTCTTCAGGATTTCTCTATATTTCTGAGAT
Source organism: Acanthosepion lycidas (assembly GCA_963932145.1). Lineage (NCBI taxonomy): Eukaryota > Metazoa > Mollusca > Cephalopoda > Sepiida > Sepiidae > Acanthosepion > Acanthosepion lycidas. Next base: position 78,453,669 of record OZ010608.1, on the reverse strand, counting down.
GAGGTATTGTAATTATTTACATTGCTCGGACTGTTCTCCTCATCTTTATTGGAATATTTACTACGTTTCGGCCGAAGTACACACCGGCCTACTTCAGGATTTTTCTATATTTCTGAGATGAGCTATTGTAATTATTTACATTGCTCGGACTGTTCTCCTCATCTTTATTGCGTTTACATTATTTACTTTACTACGTTTACATTATTTATATTACTCAAACTCTACTCCTCATCTTTCTTGCTATTTTCACGACGCATGCCTCAGTGGATAAAAGTTTGATCCAGTGGCTTGACCCAAAGAGTTGTGGGTTCAAATATCTGGTGAGTTGAGTTAAAGGCTAATAACTGAGACATCCGGAAGCGGCATGGCACGTGGAATTAGAACAATCTACCGCGGCGATGAAATAAAATATTCAGTTTGAAATTCTAATCACCTGAAGAAGGCCGGAGCGTACAATGGTCGAAACGTCGTGAATATGGCAAGAAAGTCGATGACAACACTCCGAACAATGTAAATAATATAAATAAACGTCTTCATTTTATGTAAGGGTATAAACATAACGATAATTTTAATCAAGACATATCCAATTATTTTATGAATTGATAAGACCAATATCCCCATCCTTGTTAATTCAATCACTGTTTTGTCTGGTGTGTATAACATATTGATTAAAACTTTGCATCACATGGGAGATAATAATCCAGTATCTGATGACAGGCAATGTCTAGGCGGCATAACTCTTTGTCGATCGGGTTTAATTACGCGTCCTAAATATAATTTATCGTCAATTAAAGTTGAAGAAACGCAGGTGTTTAAAGTTCTTACTAGGAACACTAAACCCTTTCTACCCACCTCTGCACCATATTCATACCTCTAACATCGAGGTATTTATGAATTATTTGTGAGATGGAAAGTCAGTTTAAGCAACACGCGTCATCCGGGGAGAGGTCTAATCTCGGTCTGAAATACGAGGCCACGTGATCAAACTTCACCGACCCGTGACGTCATTACCTTTGCCGCTGACTTAGTAAACATTCGCTTTCTTTTCGCCTTTTTCCCTTCGCCTTAAGACGGTCGCATTTCCTGACACTAAGGGAGTCAAGACAGCTGGTTTCCTATCAATGTTTCATTGCTTGAAGTCAGGTCAAAATCTCATGAGAAGGATCTTGTCAAAATCTGCCTTCGTTTGGAGATCGAAGTGTTTCAATAATTCAAGAACTTATGCGCCAAAAGTACGCTAAGTAGCAGAATTGATGCCTGTGATTGGATTAATTCTCAGCTGGTCAAGGAATTTTAATGTTGCTTTCGTTTCGTTATTCACTCAGGGAAACTCTGCCCACTCATGGCTTCTTTCTGATAAACTCGAATTTGGGTGGAGAAAGTTTATAAAACTTGCATAAAGTTCTTAATGGCTGAGTCTGCGCGAAAAGTTTCAAAGTATTTAAAACAAAACAGATCCACCGTTATGCTATTCACTTCTGGTACATAACGAGGCAGATATGTAAGTGGTGTAGTTGTTCAGGAACTAGCAAGTCTATTTGGAGACGGCGTGAACACAATAAGTCAAATAGAAACAAAAGAGAGAGAAAAGAATGTGGGAAGGTAAGAAAGAAAGAAAGAAAGAAAATTGGTAAGAAAGAAAGGATGAAAGAAAGATAATAAGAAGTTAAGAAAGAAATAAAAAAGGAACAAAAATGGTAAGAATGAAAAATGAAAAGAAAAAATAGAAATGTATGATTAAAAGAAAGAAAGAAAGAAAATGGGAAGGTATGAAAGAAAGAAAGAAAGAAAGAAAGAAAGAAACAAACAAACAAACAAACAAACAATGAATGAAAGAAAATGGGAAAGAAAGAAAGAAAGAAAGAAAGAAAGAAAGAAAGAAAGAAAGAAAAAGAAACAAGGAAAGAAAGAAAGAAAAAGACAATGGGAAGAAAGAAAGAAAATTGGAAGGTAAGAAAGAAAGGAAGAAAGAAAGAAAATGGAAAGAAAGAAAGAAAGAAAGAAAGACAATGGGAAGAAAGAAAGAAAATGGGAAGGTAAGAAAGAAAGAAAGAAAGAAAGAAAGAAAGAAAGAAACAATCAAACAAACAAGCAAACAATGAAAGAAAATAAGAAGGTATGAAAGAAAGAAAGAAAGAACGAAAGAAAGAAAGAAAGAAAGAAAGAAAGAAAGAAAGAAAGAAAATGGAAAGAAAGAAAGAAAGAAAGACAATGGGAAGGTATGAAAGAAAGAAAGAAACAAACAAACAAACAAACAAAGAATGAAAGAAAATGGGAAGGTATGAAAGAAAGAAAGAAAGAAAGAAAGAAAGAAAGAAAGAAAGAAAGAAAGAAAATGGAAAGAAAGAAAGAAAGAAAGAAAGAAAGAAAGAAAGAAAGAAAGAAAGAAAATGGAAAGAAAGAAAGAAAGAAAGAAAATGGAAAGAAAGAAAGAAAGAAAGACAATGGGAAGGTATGAAAGAAAGAAACAAACAAACAAACAAACAAACAAACAATGAAAGAAAATGGGAAGGAATGAAAGAAAGAAAGAAAGAAAGAAAGAAAGAAAGAAAGAAAATGGAAAGAAAGAAAGAAAGAAAGAAAGAAAGAAAGAAAGAAAGAGAGAAAGAAAGAAAGACAATGGGAAGGTAAGAAATAAATAAATAAAGAAAGAAAGAAAGAAAGAAAATGGGAAGGTATTAAAGAGAGAAACAAAGAAAGAAACAAAGAAACAAAGAAAGAATGAATGAATGAAAGAAAATCGGAAGGTAACAAAGAAAGAAAGAAAGAAAGAAAGAAAGAAAGAAAGAAAGAAAGAAAGAAAAAAGAAAAAAAGAAAAAAGATAATGGGAAGAAAGAAAGAAAGAAAATGGGAAGGAAAGAAAGAAGGAAAGAAAGAAAGACAATGGGAAGGTATGAAAGAAAGAAAGAAAGAAAGAAAGTAAGAAAGAAAATGGAAAGAAAGAAAAACAATGGGAAGGTAAGAAAGAAAGAAAAAATGAGCAAAATATAAAGAATGAAAGACTGAAAATAGTAAAATATGAAAGAAAGAAAAAATATGTAAAAAACGATAAAAATAGAAACAGAAAGAAAGAAAAACGGTAAGATAGAGAAATTGAATGAATGATAATGGGAAGGTAAGAAAGAAAGAAAAAAGAAAGAATGTATGGCTGAAAAGTGGAAGAGAAGTGGTGTAGTGGTTCAGAAACTAGCAAGTCAATTTGGAGACGGCGTGAACACAATAAGTCAAATAGAAACAAAAGAGAGAGAAATGAATGTGGGAAGGTAAGAAAGAAAGAAAGAAAGAAAGAAAGAAAGAAAATGGAAAGAAAGAAAGAAACAAACAAACAAACAAAGAATGAAAGAAAATGGGAAGGAATGAAAGAAAGAAAGAAAGAAAGAAAGAAAGAAAGAAAGAAAAAGACAATGGGAAGGTATGAAAGAAAATGGGAAGGTAAGAAAGAAAGGAAGAAAGAAAGAAAGAAAATGGAAAGAAAAAAGAAAGAAAGACAATGGGAAGAAAGAAAGAAAGAAAATGGAAAGAAAGAAAGAAACAAACAAACAAACAAAGAATGAAAGAAAATGGGAAGGTATGAAAGAAAGAAAGAAAGAAAGAAAGAAAGAAAGAAAGAAAGAAAGAAAATGGAAAGAAAGAAAATGGAAAGAAAGAAACAAACAAACAAAGAATGAAAGAAAATGGGAAGGTATGAAAGAAAGAAAGAAAGAAAGAAAGAAAGAAAGAAAGAAAGAAAGAAAGAAAATGGTAAGAAAGAAAGAAAGAAAGAAAATGGAAAGAAAGAAACAAACAAACAAACAAAGAATGAAAGAAAATGGGAAGGTATGAAAGAAAGAAAGAAAGAAAGAAAGAAAGAAAGAAAGAAAGAAAGAAAGAAAATGGAAAGAAAGAAAATGGAAAGAAACAAACAAACAAACAAAGAATGAAAGAAAATGGGAAGGTATGAAAGAAAGAAAGAAAGAAAGAAAGAAAGAAAGAAAGAAAGAAAGAAAGAAAGAAAGAAAGAAAGAAAGAAAGAAAGAAAGAAAAAGAAAGAAGGAAAGAAAGAAAGAAAAAGACAATGGGAAGAAAGAAAGAAAATGGGAAGGTAAGAAAGAAAGGAAGTAAGAAAGAAAGGAAGAAAGAAAATGGAAAGAAAGAAAGAAAGAAAGAAAGAAAGACAATGGGAAGGTAAGAAAGAAAGAAAGAAAGAAAGAAAGAAAGAAAGAAACAAACAAACAAACAAACAAACAAACAATGAAAGAAAATAAGAAGGTATGAAAGAAAGAAAGAAAGAAAGAAAAAGGGAAGGTATGAAAGAAAGAAAGAAAGAAAGAAAGAATGAAAAAGAAAGAAGGAAAGAAAGAAAGAAAGAAAGAAAGAAAATGACAATGGGAAGAAAGAAAGAAAATGGGAAGGTAAGAAAGAAAGGAAGTAAGAAAGAAAGGAAGAAAGAAAATGGAAAGAAAGACAATGGGAAGAAAGAACGAAAATGGGAAGGTAAGAAAGAAACAAACAAACAAACAATGAAAGAAAATAAGAAGGTATGAAAGAAAGAAAGAAAGAAAGAAAGAAAGAAAGAAAGAAAGAAAGAAAGAAAATGGAAAGAAAGAAAGAAAATGGGAAGGTATGAAAGAAAGAAAGAAAGAAAGAAAGAAAGAAAGAAAGAAAGAAAGAAAATGGAAAGAAAGAAAGAAAATGGGAAGGTATGAAAGAAAGAAAGAAAGAAAGAAAGAAAGAAAGAAAGAAAAAAAGAAAAAGAAAGAAGAAAAGAAAGAAAGAAAAAGACAATGGGAAGAAAGAAAGAAAGAAACAAACAAACAAACAATGAAAGAAAATAAGAAAGAAAGAAAGAAAGAAAGAAAGAACGAAAGAAAGAAAATGGAAAGAAAGAAAGAAAATGGGAAGGTAAGAAAGAAAGAAAGAAAGAAGAAAGAAAGAAGGAAAGAAAGAAAGAAAGAAAGAAAGAAAGAAAGAAAGAAAGAAAAAGAAAGAAGGAAAGAAAGAAAGAAAGAAAAAGACAATGGGAAGAACGAAAGAAAATGGGAAGGTAAGAAAGAAAGGAAGTAAGAAAGAAAGGAAGAAAGAAAGAAAATGGAAAGAAAGAAAGAAAGAAAGAAAGACAATAGGAAGAAAGAAAGAAAGAAAATGGGAAGGTAAGAAAGAAAGAAACAAACAAACAAACAAACAAACAAACAATGAAAGAAAATAAGAAGGTATGAAAGAAAGAAAGAAAGAAAGAAAGAAAGAAAGAAAGAAAATGGAAAGAAAGAAAGAAAGAAAATGGGAAGGTATGAAAGAAAGAAAGAAAGAAAGAAAGAAAGAAAGAAAGAAAGAAAGAAAGAAAGAAAATGAAAGAAGGAAAGAAAGAAAGAAAAAGACAATGGGAAGAAAGAAAGAAAATGGGAAGGTAAGAAAGAAAGGAAGTAAGAAAGAAAGGAAGAAAGAAAGAAAATGGAAAGAAAGAAAGAAAGAAAATGGGAAGGTAAGAAAGAAAGAAAGAAACAAACAAACAAACAAACAAACAAACAATGAAAGAAAATAAGAAGGTATGAAAGAAAGAAAGAAAGAAAGAAAGAAAGTAAATGGAAAGGTGTGAAAGAAACAAACAAACAAACAAAGAATGAAAGAAAATGGGAAGGTATGAAAGAAAGAAAGAAAGAAAGAAAGAAAGTAAGAAAGAAAGAAAATGGAAAGAAAGAAAGAAAGAAAATGGAAAGAAAGAAACAAACAAACAAAGAAAGAAAATGGGAAGGTATGAAAGAAAGAAAGAAAGAAAGAAAGAAAGAACGAAAGAAAGAAAATGGAAAGAAAGAAAGAAAGAAAGAAAGAAAGGAAGAAAATGGAAAGAAAGAAACAAACAAACAAACAAAGAATGAAAGAAAATGGGAAAGAATGACAGAAAGAAAGAAAGAAAGAAAGAAAGAAAGAAAGAAAGAAAGAAAGAAAGAAAGAATGAAAGAAAGAAAGACAATGGGAAGGTAAGAAAGAAAGAAAGAAAGAAACAAAGAAAGAAACAAAGAAACAAAGAAAGAAAGAAAGAATGAATGAATGAAAGAAAATGGGAAGGTATGAAAGAAAGAAAGAAAGAAAGAAAGAAAGAAAAAAAAGAAAAAAGATAATGGGAAGAAAGAAAGAAAATGGGAAGGAAAGAAAGAAGGAAAGACAGACAATGGGATGGTAAGCAAGAAAGAAAGAAAGAAAGAAAGAAAGAAAGAAAGAAAGAAAATGGAAAGAAAGAAAGACAATGGGAAGGTAAGAAAGAAAGAAAAAATGAGCAAAATATAAAGAATGAAAGACAGAAAATAGCAAAATATGAAAGAAAGAAAAAATATGTAAAAAACGATAAAAATAGAAACAGAAAGAAAGAAAAACGGTAAGATAGAGAAATTGAATGAATGATAATGGGAAGGTAAGAAAGAAAGAAAAAAGAAAGAATGTATGGCTGAAAAGTCGAAGAGAATCGGCAAAGTAAGAAAGAACATTTTTGATAACAATTCATTGATCGTCTGTTGGTTCAGAAATAAAACGATTGCAGATTAAAATTATTTTTATATCGACATCAGTCATTAATAAATCAGTTATAATTCTTAATTCCATCGTTTGATTTTGACTGATAACCGAATTCTTAATTTTGCATTAACAAATAAAACAAAAGAAAAAAGAAACATTCAGAAGATTCCATCCAACAAGAAATTAACATTTCCCTAAATGTATCCAAATTGGTGAACTTCGTTACACGGATTATCGTTCATTGTCACAATAAACAGTTCAACTCTGAATTCACAAACGATTGAGACGTTAAAAAATCAGCCTATCGTAGGGTTCACAGTCCTTTCAGGTCTTTTGAACAGAAATCGAGGTTTATAACGGTTTAGGATTGGGTTTCTGCTTCCTTCTAAAGTCTCCTGATTCTACTTCATTAACAGTAACCCCTTACGTTTTAGTGGAATCATCGCCTTCCTTGGGGTTAATTAATCAAAAAGAAAGAATGGACAAACTGAATTGGTTGAAATGACTCGACCGATCAATGAGAAAAACGAATGTTAGACAAACCATAATATAGTGTTGATTTCTGTCAATATCGATCTGTTTGCCGTTAAAAAACCAATTATAGATATGATCCATTGATTTCGGTACAGATCCATGGCAATAGAGAAAGGCTGTTTCGTTCACCAAGACGGTTGTATTCCGTGGCTTCTGGCTTATGGAACTGTGTCCTGCACAAAAAGAAATAATATATTTTAATGCTTTCTTATATATATATATATATATATATATATATATATATATATATATATATATATAAACAAACAGTTTTCTATACCACAGAATTTAGAGATGTTTTTTTTTTAAATGATGGAGCTCATTCTTTTAAAGGAACATTTATCGTCCAACACTTCTTCAGAATGATTTGTTGGAGCTAGGAACAGTAATCACTGGACACAGTCAGTTTGTGAGTCAGCGATTGGACTTTATTTGTTTAACAACTCGGGTTGCGCTTCGGAATATTTTGTTGAAGAGTTCAGGGTGTTACTCGGTCAGTTAAACGTTTACGGTTTTTCGAAGCGGTTTACATCAAGCTTCATCGACCGAACATTCTTCGTTCTCCTGTGTCTCCTGAATGAGTAGTGTCATCATATTTTTCTTAATTTTATTGTCATTATTGTCCCAAGATGGCGTTATTCTGTGGCATAGGATTAAACCCAATCATATTCAAACTGGTCGTTTCTAAAAAATCATTGTTAATCAGATTGAAAAGAGCTAGGGACAACGAGAACTGAAGGGCTAAATTTCCTAAAAAGCCATTTAATATCGAAATAAAAGTTTCACTTACTCACGACCTTCACTTTTCCCGAACTTGCCGCTTCCCCTTGCGAATTTTTCGCGATGCATGTGTAAGTGCCGCCATCTTCCGCTTTAACATCTTTCAAAACGAGATTACCATTTGGCAATATGATTGCCCTTGGATTGGTTTTCGGTGTGATGAAGTAGCCATCTTTGGTCCAATTGAATGTTGGGAACGGTGCAGCTTCCGGTTGACAGAAGAGCATAATAGAACCTCCTAAACAGGCAAATTGCTCAGCGGTTACTGGATTTTTTGCAAATATCGGCTTGAAGGCTGAAAATTCCAAAAACACGAATATTACATATTTGGCCGCCATGAATTCTGAAAAAATCAAGCAAAGCAACGCCTAGATTAAATTATATGGAAATTAGTCTCTCATCTTTTCTGTCTGTCAGTCTGTCATTTATAAAGCATTAGTTTTATCCCATTGCAACGTTAAAGTCAACTTATTCGCCATTGCTTCAGGACATAGACGATCATGGCTCCCCACAATTTTCATGTCATTCGTAACTGTTAATAATTTTTGTCTTTTTGTTATCTCTCCTAAACCCTGCCCTGTTATCCACTTACTCAAGCTCACTAAGTAGGTTATACGTTGTATTCCTCTGCCCATTTTGCCTTCAATCTGACCTGTGAGTACAGATTTCCCAAGCCCGCTTTCCTCATTATGTGCCCTAGAAATTTCAACTGTGACTTTCTGAGGTTATGTATAAATTTGCTTTTTCTTTCCATTTTCCTTAAAACTTCGTTATTGTTCCGTCCATGGTATCCTCAGCATCCTCTTGTAGAACCACATCTGCTTCAAGCTTCTTCTTCACCTTTGTTATAGTGGAACACACCTATTCTATAGTTAATAGACTCTCCCACCTATAATAAGTAGGAGTAGTAAGAGTAGAGGTAGTCGCTCAGTGGGTCGGTCAGTCAGTCGATGCTGGACGACCGTTAGTCGGATACTAAAGTATCAGCGTCCACAACTAGATTTCTCTGCGTCATTACCTATTATATCAAGTTCCTAACGTTTTGTACGTCAAACCTATTTTAGAACCGACTTAGTACAAATACAAGCCTCCACTGTGAAACCACTCCATAACACACTTGGCGACGAGGATTCGAACTCATACGGAGGAAGAAAAAAATTCGTTCGCCATAACAATCTTTGAGGAGATTGTCCTGAATCCACTGCCATATGGGAGGATTGATATTACGTAACAGTTCAGTACCTTTTTCTTTGTTTCTAACGAAGTTTTTCTGTGTCTTAATACTCTGATTAGCTTTTCGAAAGCATCTTTGGCTGACCGTCATCTAGCGACTGTTCGTAACAAATTATTCTCGGGACATGGAATCTCAGAACATTAAATCAATGTGGCCAGTTAGAAAATAAAGCAGGAAATGAGCAGATTAAATATTAATATATTGGGCGTATGTGAAACGAGACATAGCGATTTGATCAGTGAGAAACACAGGATCATATATGCAAGCGGAGAGAAACTGAAAGAGGAGTAGGACTGATGTTAGACCAAGACATGAAGAAATGTGTGATAATACTACAGAGGCGTTTTGTTTTAATTACTGTGTACATGGATCTAGTTGTGATTGTGCTTTAAAAGGTTTTTAAAATGGCTAAGTCTCACCCCGGTTGACATTGACAACTCTTAATTAAGTAATTTTGAAAGAGATTATTACATTTAATCACCGTCAAAGCAACAAACATTTTGCGTAAACTCGTAATGCATCATGCCCAATTTTTCAAGCGAATTGGGAAACTTGCAAAGAGAGAATTTAAGTTGTTCGTGGACCTTCTCTTGAGAATTTAATACATTCTGCAGCATTCTTGTAGCTAGGAATGCCAATCTTTTATTTTTGCATCGCATTGTTACGGGTGATGAAAAATGGGTTCTGCATGTCAACAGAAAATGAAAAAAGGTCGTGATTAATAAAATATGAGAAACCGATGCCAACAGTGAAACTAGGTCTCCGTCCACAGAAGTCTTTGCTTCGCGTCTGGTGGAATGACTAGGAATATTTGTCGTCCATTCGGAAGTTCTTCAACATGGAAGGATCCTCACTGCAAACGTCATTGTTAACGTGATAGATTAAATCAAACATGTCGTCGAAAGTGTCCTCCTTTGATAAACAGAAAAGGTATTATTCTCCACAATGTCAGGGCAGACCTTGTAAAACAAGCCCAAGAAAAAATCAGATCCTTATGACCGGCGGTTTTTCCACATCCTTCACACTCGCCAGATTTAGCATAGGAGGAGTAATGGTTCGGTTCGGATTGAGGAATCGGTGAGCTGAGTTCGAATTCCAGTCGAATCTATTCCATTTATTTACGTGCTAATACCTTTGGGAAAGGTATGGAACGGCTTCTTCTCTCCCAACTGCGGGTAAATAGCAGAACAGACTGGGTTGGAGCCTTGGATGGAGAAAATAACTCTGAATTCAAAACTTTATGTAGCCCTAGCATAGCGCATAGTATATAGCTAAAGAAACGATCGTTCGATGATCCTGACTGCGGTGGAATAACGATGAGCACCTACCGACTTGCCTTTGTTTAGATTACTAGAACATTACATAAGTAGCAGGATGTTCAGAAACAAAAAAGTCTTGGGGAAAATCTCATATTTCATTAAAAGTGAAAGTTTGCCTTCCTGCTGATTTGTGACTGTTGAAAATGAAGCTTATAGGTTTTATAAATTATATGAAGATTACTTGATTGAAGAATGATATTAAAACGAATTTAACTTATATTTCAGGCAAAACGGAACTTCTTTCCGGAGAACAGAATACGAAGTGCGTTCAAAAATTGTTCGAAGTTTGGTAACAAAAAAAAAATCTTGCCGATTTCACAAATTTTATTCAATCACCTTCAAAATACTCCCCTTTGGCGTTCTAACACAGGAGAACCCAGTGGTTCTAACAATGCTAGAAACACCTCTGGAACGCCTCATCTGGAACACCTCATCTGGAACGCCTCATCTGGAACACCTCATCTGGAACGCCTCATCTGGAACACCTCATCTGGATCGTCTCATCTGGAACACCTCATCTGGAACGACTCATCTGGAACGCCTCATCTGGAACGACTCATCTGGAATGCTACGGAGCTCTGTCATCACATTTCTCCTAATTTACTCTCGCGACTCAAATCGCTTCCCTTTCAGTGTGATTTCCAGATTGGGGAAGGGCCAGAAGTCACACAGTACCAAGTCGGTAGTGAGACTGTCGAACAAGTTATGTTGTTCTTTACCAGGAAAGCTAGGATTATGTGGGCGGAATGAGCGGACAAATTTCGCCGACACTCTCTGCATGCACAAATCTTTTGTTAAAATTAAATGCACTAACCCTACACTAAACACTAGTAATTGTTCTGATGAAGTTTCCTAGACTTTATGAATTTAAGTGCAGTACTAGATTGGCGGCAAGGTCTCATCATTTTGCAGTTGAAATGGCTAGATGTAATCGTAATTTTTATGGTTACAGTTTCTTTTCAAACACTTCTCGCCTGTGGAACTCACTTCTGGTTTTCCAGCCTACTTTGATCTTCAAAAAATTAAATGCAATGTTAATTGTTATCTACTGTCTCCTTGATTCCTCTTCTTTTATTGTTCTCGCTCCTCAATGTTTTTTATTTATCTTATTCTTTCCCACTCAGCAAACCACATGTATCTTAGTTGCTTTATTACCTTGCTAGGGTGAAAGCAATCTGTCGTGAGCCCCGATCGCTTACGTTGTGAAATGGCATGCTTTCTTTATAGTACTTTTTTACAAATGTTCTTTTTAACGATAGGTTCAGTGTGGTCAAACTGGCCTCAACAGATAGCTATTTATGCAATCCATACATTAGATGGGAAAGATCAAAGGATATACGCCACTGAGCCGAACCTCACCGACTGACGATAGAATACAATAGGCGTGGTTTTGAAAGTAATTACAAACACTGTGATAAAAAGAAAATAATAGATTAAGATGCTAGTCTGAAAATAATAATTGAATTTTAACCTTTTTTTTCCAGCACTTACACAAAACCCGAAGTTGGGCTCTCGAGTAGGAACTGCCATGGTTATTCGTCGCGACACATTGATACATGCCACTGTGCAGAGAATCAACTAAAGACTCAATCTCCAGGGTGTTTCCATCAATCTTGATTCCATCCTGGCCGTCGCGAAGAAGTTTCGAGTTCTTGTACCAGGCGAATTGTGCCAAAGGAAAAGCTAATACCACACAACGCCAAACCAGTTGGCTCCCGACATCCATATGACGGGACATTAGAGGATGCACAAAGAATGGCTTGGCTGCGAAAATAAAAATTATAAAGTCTTTATTGATAAAAAGGAAACACATGGAAATCAAAATCTTTTTAAAAAAGTGATGGGTTCGTTTTTTGCGGCTTATCAACACTTTTCAGGTTATTTAAAACCAGAAAATAATTTTTAGATTGTAAGATTTGTTTCTGTTTTGGAGATAATAATGATTTAATGATATAAGTCTTACTAATTAACCCATAGTTGGGGGAGAAGAGGTGGATTCATAGCTAATCAGAATTTGATAAACAAATATGAAATTATTTACATTATTCGGACTAATATTCTCATCTTTGTCGCCATATTTATCACAACGTTTCGACTGTTGTACGCTCCGGCCTTCTTCAGGACACATGGCACAGTGGATAAAGGCGTTGATTAGATCCAGTGACAGGACCCAAAAGTGTGAGTTCAATACCCGGTTAAGGCAGTGGAGAACTTTCAGAGGGAAAATTAACAGGAGATAACTGATAACAGACATCCATCAAAACATGGCACGTGGAACTAGAACAGTCTACCCCAGTGAGCGAAATAAAGGGTTCAGTTCGACATTCCAACCACCTGAAGAAGGCCGGAGCGTACAACGTCCGAAACGTTGTTATAAATATGGCGACAAAGATGAGGACAATAGTCCGAATAATGTAAATAATGTACATAATACCTCATCTCAGAAATATAGACAAACATGAAATTATAATGTAGATATAAAGTGGGGGATCAATTCTATATTAAAAATCTATATATAAACTGATCCCTCACTTTGTGGCCTTGGTAATTTCTATAAATTTCTATTCCAGACAATGTAAATAAATCTAAAGGACATCTCTGTGTAGGTAATCAATATTTCATTGATTGATTGATACGTTTTCTACGGCTTATCAACAAACAAGAAATGATAATGTAAATATAAAGTGGGGGATCAATTCTATATTAAATTTGACATGTAAACTGAACCCTCACTTTGTGGTCACGGTAGTTTCTATACATTTATATTCCAGAGAATGTAAATAAATTTAATCAGTATTTCATTGATTGATTCGTTTTTCTACGGCTTATCAACCTTTACAGGTTATTTAAAGCCAGAAAATATTTTTAGATTATCAGATTGTTTTTTTTTTTGTTTTTTTTTTGAGATAATAAAGATTTGATGTTAAAAAATCAATAGCTGGGGGGTGAGAAGAGGACGATTCATATTTTTCCCAAGGGCATTTGCGCGTAAGTGGATATAACGAACCCAATATTAATTGGAACTCGGCTCTCCGATTAATAATTCCGAGCTAATATCTATTACACCATCCGCACATCTGAGCTTACAGCACCTGGTATTCCCAAGAGGTCACCCATCTAGATACTGACTTGGCTCGAAGTTACTTAACTTCGACAATCGTAGAGGAACCGATGTTTCAATGTGATATGGCCGTAAGTAAACTTTCTAAAGAGACAGAAAGGACGGTCATCTGAAGTGAAATTTAAAAAATTAAAAATTCGTTCAAACAACTAAGAATTATTTACTCTATTTAGATTGATCGGACTGTTTCCTTTATCTTTATTGCCATATTCACAACGTTTCGGTCGTCGTACACCCCGGTCTTCTTCAGATAATATTGGCATTCCTGGCTACAAGAAAGTTGCAGATGTCCACGAATTGGAAAAAATTGTAAAGAGCGAATTTGGGTCTCCTATGGATTTTCGCTTGAGAATTGAACACATCTGCAGCATTCTGATAGCCAGCAATGTCAATGTTATCTGAAGAAGGCCGGGGTGTACGACGATAGTACATGACATTGTTACAGGTGATGAAAAATGGGTTTTGCATGCCAAGGGAAAGTAAAAAGGACAATAGTTATTAAAATTTAATTAATATTGGATTTATATAATTAATAGCGGATTTTATATTACACATTAACAGGTTAATAAGAAAAGATCATATGCTTAATTTAGGTCGATTTTACGGTACATCAACAATAGTTGGGTCATTTAATGGTGAATTTTTGTATAGAGAGAATTGGACTCATTACTAATGGCCAAGTAATGATAGACACATTAGCCATTAACCCACAACGAAGCACCAAAGTTACTAAGATCTACGGTAGGAACAATTCTTTTATTTTGTTATAAATTATCATGAACTGCCTAATACATAAATTAAAGTCTATCATAGCTGCTTATATATTAGAAAGGACAAGTATATACTGAGTTCGGTGATATACGCTGTTCCAGGCATCCATTGACTGTTCGGAAATATATCCACTGTGGATAGGGGGGTACTGAGATTCAGTTTAATAACTAAATATTAGTTAACTTTAAATAAAAGCAGTTAACTTTAATTAAAATGCAGTTAAATTGAATTAAATAATCGATTTGATATTAAGAGCTTTGGGAGAATCAAAACACGATCGATCCATTTAACAGATTTTTTATGAGTTTCAAAACTTGTTTGGATATACCATCTTGAGATTTGACCCCTAAAAACTAATAAAAAATTAAGTAAATTAGTATACAACAGAAATAAAAGTAAATAATACTAATCTATATATATATATAAAGTTGTTGCTACTGTAAGTCTGTTTGATTGCTATCGAACTCCTCCAAGGGTTTTGGAGATAGACACCCATAACCATATATATTTGAGACTACATTACCTAGGTTACTTGGATAAGTATATTTCATTTTGATCATAGGGAGTCCCCGGCCCCCTTGCGCAAATCCCCCACTGATTATGTTTTCCTTTGATATGAATTAAATTTAAATTTAAACAAGGGAATGACTACTAGGGTACTTGGATGAATATATTTCATTTTGATCAAAAGGGGTTACAAACACCCACACTGAATTTTTTTTACCTTTGATTTAAATTAAATTTAAATTTGAACATGGAAATGATCCAAAATATAAAAGGAGAAAGCCAGAAGATGGAGGTCACATCGGCAAGATCTTTGAGTGATATTGAAATGAATCATTTTTTTTTTCACAAATTATAAAAATGATTTAAAAAAAAAATGTGTGACACGCAGCAAGGCGCGGGTAATTCAGCTAATATTAGGTTGGTGCAAAAATAAAAATAATAATAATAATTTAGATAATATTGGCATTTTGGTGAACACTCTCAGAAAGTTACTCACTTGATCAATGGTTGCAAAATGCTAGATGAAAAAGAATATAAGCGACATCATGGTAAGGTATGCCTTTATATTCATTGGTTAGTGTGTCTAAAGTATGAATATCAACTCGCAGAAAATTGCTACGAGCTTTGTAGAACAAATTGGAAAGCCCAAAATATTCTGGGGCTATGATTTTTTAGACAGACAGAGTGATACATTATATCCGTCCGGATATTATTATGTTAAATAAAGGCACCCTAAAACTGTCATATTATTGATGGTTACCAATTGCTATAAATTTCAATTCCAGACAATGTAAATAAAGCTAATTTTTCGCTCTGTGAATGATCCAAATAAAGCAAACAAGATGATTACAGTAAATTGCAAACTATTCTGAGTTGAAAATTGAAATAGCAAAATTGGATAGTAAAAGAAAGTGATGTCAAGGTTAGTCCAGTGGTGATAGGGGCATTGGAATCAATCCCATTAAAACTGTGTGATGTCCTTGACTAGCTGGGGATACTATAGTGTTGTGAGGAAAAATATTTCCCTGTAAGTTTGGACTCGGCCGTCGGAAGAAAGACATAAAAATACACCTACATCAAGAGGAGTAGCAGGAGGAACAGAAGCATCTGCTGAAAATAGTCAATCACGGCTAAACATTTTCTTCCCTAGTTTCTATTCTACACTATATTTCCATGTACCAAAAGTAATAAACTCCGTTTTTCTACTGTTGTTTTTGATAACTCAGTTGCAACATAGAAACTTGTAGCCATCGAAAACTCAGTTCTTTTGGGTACTGCACATATTTTGAGGAAAGTGTTGCCTGTTTGAGGTGCTTTTTGTGACTTTACAGGTAACTTAATATACTTGGTGTATTCAGAAGTTTACACTGTGTGACAAAGAACAATAATAATAATTTTCATTGTTAGGAATTATCTGAAAACAATTTACTTTTTGAATCCTGTTTTTATACTTTAACCTGTTAAACCTTTCTGTTTGTACTGGATCTCAGATTAAAATCAAATCCGTGCCACTTTCTTCCCCAAAGAACAGGCATGAAAACAAACTATGCAAAGACGAACAAACAATTCGATACTCTGTAATTCCTTTATCTTAGAAATGGCACCGTTCTGTGTTTCCCAACAATTCGCTATCGACCATAAAGCTAATTTTTCGCTCTGTGAATGTTGTAACCTTTCCAGCCTCACTTTCGTGTTTGTCGTGTAAATTTGGCGGGAAGTGTACGGAATATATTGGCTTCTTCAAAAGGCAGAACCTATTTAGTCTGAAATAGTAAATGAGCCGGTGCCATTTTTGGCAAAATCGTCCGATTGCTGTGCATTGCCTAATTATTTTTAAATGAAGAATTTGTATCACTGACTGTGCAACATTAGATACGGTACTTGTTACGATTGGTAACTTTTGGAATCAGAATCCATTTTCTGATCGACAAGGCTTTTATGACTTCTAGCATAAATTGTCTAATGGTATATTAGAGCTAAATTTTGAAATTACTAAGTAAATTGAATTTTCCTTACTTTCGTATGGAGAGCTTCACGAGAAATGAAGTGAATCTGGCCGAAGAGGTAATTACAAAACATTCCAAGTTTTTCATCTTTACGCTTTCTTTCTTTCTCTCTTTCTTTCTTTCTTTCTTTCTTTTTTCTTTCTTTCTTTATTTCTTTCCTTTTTCTTTCTTTCTTTCCTTTTTCTTTATTTCTTTCTTTCTCTTTTCTCTCCTTTTCTCTTTTATGCACGAATATAGACGAATATACACGAATATAGATGAATTCGACATGCCGAAGACAAACTCATGCCTAAACACACACACATACAAATGCACAGACACGCACACACGAAGGTACAGACGCGCATACGTATACACCGACAGATACATATACAGACACACGAAAATACACTCACACACACAAATACGGACTCGCACACACAGACACACATACACAAACAAATACGCGCACACACAGACACAGGCAGACACGCACAGACACAAATACATGCCACACATACACAGACACACATACACACAAATATACGCACACACAGACACACAGAGACTCATAGAGACACATACACAGGCACACACACACACACACAGCCGCGTACACACAAACACATGCACACACAAACACGCACATACAGAAACACAGAGACATATACACAAACACGCACACACATATACACAAACGAACACATATACACTGACGAACATACTGGGTGCGATGAGTAAACTATCGTTATTTTAATTTCGCGCATGCGCGTTGTTTGTTTTCGATTTTATCGACTGCGCAGTATAGTAGGGTCAGTTGGGCATTATATGTGCGAAAAAGAGCACCATGATACAATTTACTCTGGCAAGCATTTGCATAGGGGGGCTCTACTGCTTGGCATTTTCACCCAATGTTCTAATATGAACATTTCAGAGTATTTGGGTGCCAATCTGAGGATGGTGCAGAGGATTCGGAAAGAATTGGATGAGTCTAAGGGTGATTACGAAGGTACGTGGGTTCAGAAAAGTCACTTGATAAGAAAATAACTCCGAATTTGGTGGTAAGAGCCTGAAACCCAATACGAAGGCTTACATCAAGTGACTTGAGGAGGTAATGCTTCCCTGGGTCAAGAGGGTGACTGCTGGAAGACCCTGTGTCTGACAACAGGACTTTGCACCATAGCACACAAGCATGTGTACCCAGCCATGGTTGTCAGACAATTTCTGCAACGACATCACCATTTATAACTGGCCACCTAACTCCTCAGACTGCAACCCGCTTGATTATGATGTGTAGGGTGCAGTTGAGTAAGAGACCAACAAAACACGCATCCTGTATACAGAGCAATTGATGGCCTTTAATTCATACATTATTTCTTGTTGATATAAATATCACACTTAATGAGCACACTGCCATTAATTAACATCTTTAATTTTTTTAAATTAAATTAATATGTGCTGGCCGAGAGATCGAATATCTCTCGAAAGCGGTTTCATACTTTCGTTAAGATCGTGTAAATATCTGTCTATATTTTAAAAATTTAATAGGGCTGATGTAACAATCCTGATTAAATCAACATTACTGAATCGAATGAAGACTGTTAGTGTCCTTTTAAAGGAATTTTTAAATAATATCATGAGAACATAGGAACAGTTCCATTGTAGATATAAACCGGGCCAAGCCTAGGTACTTCTCTCAACATATATATATATATATATATATATATATATATATATATATATATATATATATATTATAAGTTAATAGACTTAAAATATGGTTTTTCGCGAAAAACCATATTTTAAGTCTATTAACTTATAATATTAATGCTCTGTAAATTTACATTGAGCACTATTTTGTAAAAATAAAAATATCTATAAGAACACCGGATTATATATCTTTCTGTTCTTTCTTTTTATTAATATACATATATATATATATATATATATATATAATATATATATATATATATATAATTAAAATAAATCCCAAAGAGTCAGGAAAACCTACCTGGGTTTTACCTGAACGGATCTTCAAGGTAAGCTGGTCTTGATTTATTTTAGTTATTCCCGCTCTGCTTAGCGTATTGAGCACTCTTATTACTCGCTTGGGTTTTTTTTTCCTTTGGACTAAAGACTTAAGGCACTGGTCGGATGTTTTTAGTTCCTTCTTTTTATTTCTAATTTTTTCCTCGGCTACCGATTTTTTTTGACATATCTACAAGTTGAGCTATCCGAGGTTTATTCCAAACTAGTATTACGATACATATATATATATATATATATATATATATATATATATATATATATATATATATATATATATATATTGGATGTAACAGTAAAATTGTCCAAATTGTGCAACAGTATGAGAATTGTCCATCTTACAAAATGTTTAATATCTAAAACCCACAAAACTAATTGAGTTTCTTATTTCCAGGTTTTCAGATAAGACGTTTAGGCATCTTGACACCATTTTTCGTAATAATTACTGAAAAACTCTTCGAGTTATTCAGCTAAAAAGAGAACAGGCTAAAATCGTTTTGTGTCATCCCCACTATGTCTTCCCCACTGAGCAATGATGAGAGGTAAAATAACATTAAGGTCTTCAGTAATAATACCAACATTCATACTCTGGCTTCTATCTTCAAAATCCATTCAAGAACCATCATGATAATGGTGAATACGTTTAAAAATGAGGAAATAGTTCAGAGGAAAAATGAATGAGGAGGTCAGAACAGGAAGAGGGATCATCATTTCAACAGAGAGATAAATTAGAAAAGATCTAACCCAACCCATAAGATGTTTGCCACGTGAGAAAGGGGTTTCAGTTATGATAGTCCAAAGAGCAGTAAAAACATACTTGAAAATGAAATCGTACGTGAAACCTGTGAGGCACCTTGTTACTCCAGGACAGAAAGTTAGAATATTAGAGAGGGCGAAGATCATCCTGAATAAGTTGGAAAATGATCCTGGAATAATATATATATATATATATATATATATATATATATATATATATATATATACACTTTATTTCAATACTTCATGAGCTTCCGATCCTTAGCTATGATTAATTAACGATGAACATATTTTTTATTTATGATTGATTTCATCACGATTCTTTTATTTATCTTGGTAAGTAATTAAACATTCTTATTGCTCAAAGTAGAGTCCAATATTTTTATAAAAACTCGGACAATTCCAGTAACATATCTTTAATCATTTCTGAGATACAACAGTTCAGAGGTTAATCTAGCAATTTGACATTTTTGCTATTACACGAATGCACAATTTTGCTCGATACACACATACGCACGCACACACACACACACACACACACACACACATATATATATATATATATATATATATATATATATATATATATATATATATATATATATATATATATATTAATAATGGTTTAACAGTTATTGGTCAGAGTTAAATTAGACCAGGAAATGATTTTATTAAAAGAGGCTCGATACACTATTAAAAACCGAAGATGCAGAGCTTTGATGTACCACGGGGTTCATTCGACGGTGCTTGGGTTTAAGTAATAATGGGCCTGTATATTTTAAATAAGATCAATGAAATAATCCAGATATGCAAAAACAGGTTGATGATAGTACTGGACAACAGAACAGTAAATGACAAAATAAGAAAACTGCTTCTAAAACTTTTCAAGAGCCTCGAAATTGAAACTGAGGTCAAGAACGTCGTCCAATATTTGGATGGGGAAATAAATCTACAGACTGTCAGGTATGTGAACGCTGGATCTAACCACCCTGTGAGTATAAGCAAGCACATCCCTAAAGGAACAGAGTGCAAGCTACCTAAAAATTCCTCTTGTAAAACCATTTTTGAAAGAAAAAAGAGTTTGAAAGTGTGTTAAAAGAGGAGGGGTATAAATCTAAGATGGAACTCAAGCCTCAAAGGACCCAACAACTGAGGAATGAAAGGAAGAAAAGAAATGTTATTTACTTGCATTATTTATATTATTCGGACTGTTATTCTCATTACAATATTTCGGCCGATGTACGGATCGGCCTTCTTCAGGAGATTAGAATTTCGATCGAACCATTTATTTCGTCTACCGGGGCAGATTGTTCAAGTTCCTCTTCCGGATGTCTCAGCTATTTCCCTTTAATTCAACGCTGTATCTTGGTATTGAACTGACAACTCTCTGGGTCTAGTCAATGAATCTAACCAACGTCTTTATCCACTGGGCCATGTATCCTCAAAGACACATGGCACAGTGGATAAAGACGTTGGTTAGATCCATTGACTAGACCCAAAGAGTTGTGAGTTCAATACTACAGCAGTTGTCATCCAAAAAACTTGAAGAGTTGAGTTAAAGGGAGATAACTGAGACATCCGGAAGAGGCATGACATGTGGAACTAGAACAATTTACCCCAGTGGGTGAAATAAAGGGTTCGATTCGAAATTCTAATCATCTGAAGAAGGTCGGGGCATACAACGGCCGAAACGTTGTGAATATCGCAATAACAGTTCGAATAATGTAAATGATGCAAGCAATCATAATATCTCATCTCAGAGATATAGGCAGATATTCGAACTTTATTTGGTTTTACCCGCCCTTTTAATTTAGAGGTGAAATCTAACACAGGGAAGATATTTTTCTAGTTGCTTTATAAGCACTTCTCTAAGAGTTCTGAATTTCACAAGATTTCTCACAGAAATAAAATAAACTTACAACTGTACTATCAATTTGGAAACTGCAATAAAAGACAAAGCAGAAGTAAGGGAGGCAAATGTCCAGAGCAAGATATATGTGGGGGGCACTGAAAGCGCCTTCAAAAAGAGATGGTACAACCACAAGTCATCGTTCAGACTAGGAAGACATAGGAATTGAACCAGACTAGCCAACCATGTGTGGCGATTAAAGGGGGAAATAATAAAAGCCTTCATGTAAGCTGGAGCATATTGAGAAGAGCCAGGCCTTACAGTAATGATAATGATGTCTAAAGGCTGTGTCAAGAATAAAAATTAGCAATAATAACGTATCCAGACCAAAAAAAAAGCTATTAAATGAGAGGTCTGAAATCATGTCGGGATGTAAACAACCTAAAAAGTATATTTTGGGTTTGTGCGAACCCGGATGAAAGTACGTATAATTTTTTTCACACCCTACTTCCCCACTCTTGCCTTAACCCTTTTCCTTCTGTTATCCTTCTTGTCGTGCGTAAATAAATAAATAAAGCACATTATTTACATTATTCGGACTATTGTCCTCATCTTTGTCGCCATATTTATTACAACGTTTCGGCCTTTCAGTATCTGTCTATATTTCTGAGATGAGGTATTATGCACACTATTTACATTATTCAGACTATTGTCCTCATCTTTGTCGCCATATTTATAACAACATTTCGGCCTTTCAGTATCTGTCTATATTTCTGAGATGAGGTATTATGTACACTATTTACATTATTCAGACTATTGTCCTCATCTTTGTCGCCATATTTATCACAACGTTTCGGCCTTTCAGTATCTGTCAATATTTCTGAGATGAGGTATTATGTACACTATTTACATTATTCAGACTATTGTCCTCATCTTTGTCGCCATATTTATAACAACATTTCGGCCTTTCAGTATCTGTCTATATTTCTGAGATGAGGTATTATGTACACTATTTACATTATTCAGACTATTGTCCTCATCTTTGTTGCCATATTTATTACAACGTTTCGGCCTTTCAGTATCTATCTATATTTCTGAGATGAGGTATTATGTACACTATTTACATTATTCGGACTATTGTCCTCATCTTTGTCGCCATATTTATCACAACGTTTCGGCCTTTCAGTATCTGTCTATATTTCTGAGATAAGGTATTATGTACACTATTTACATTATTCAGACTAGTGTCCTCATCTTTGTCGCCATATTTATCACAACGTTTCGGCCTTTCAGTATCTGTCTATATTTCTGAGATGAGGTATTATGCACACTATTTACATTATTCAGACTATTGTCCTCATCTTTGTCGCCATATTTATAACAACATTTCGGCCTTTCAGTATCTGTCTATATTTCTGAGATGAGGTATTATGTACACTATTTACATTATTCAGACTATTGTCCTCATCTTTGTCGCCATATTTATCACAACGTTTCGGCCTTTCAGTATCTGTCTATATTTCTGAGATGAGGTATTATGTACACTATTTACATTATTCAGACTATTGTCCTCATCTTTGTCGCCATATTTATAACAACATTTTGGCCTTTCAGTATCTGTCTATATTTCTGAGATGAGGTATTATGTACACTATTTACATTATTCAGACTATTGTCCTCATCTTTGTTGCCATATTTATTACAACGTTTCGGCCTTTCAGTATCTATCTATATTTCTGAGATGAGGTATTATGTACACTATTTACATTATTCGGACTATTGTCCTCATCTTTGTCGCCATATTTATCACAACGTTTCGGCCTTTCAGTATCTGTCTATATTTCTGAGATAAGGTATTATGTACACTATTTACATTATTCAGACTAGTGTCCTCATCTTTGTCGCCATATTTATCACAACGTTTCGGCCTTTCAGTATCTGTCTATATTTCTGAGATGAGGTATTATGTACACTATTTACATTATTCGGACTATTCTCCTCATCTTTGTTGCCATATTTATCACAACGTTTCCGCCTTTCAGTATCTGTCTATATTTCTGAGATGAGGTATTATGTACACTATTTACATTATTCGGACTATTGTCCTCATCTTTGTTGCCATATTTATAGACAGACTCAATAAATAAAGCTTTAGAAAATTAGTCTCTACTGCCTAACGAAACTTCAATGGTTGAAACCAGGGTTGCGTAAGTGGTTGATTTTCCTATTTTTTAACACACACACACACACACAGAGAAAGAAAGCGAGAGACGGGAATAAAACGTTATATAGTATAACATTCGTAAATTTTACAAGCAAGTGAACGTAATGACTATTAGGAGATTGAGAGAAAAATCTTGAAATTCGATTTTCTAGAAAAAAAAATCGTATAAAAACCATTTGACCATTTGCTTCGCTTGAAACAATGCCTGCCAGAATAATTTGTAGGTTAAATAAGAGGATAGATAGATAGATAGATAGATAGATAGATAGATAGATAGATAGATAATGAACAGGCTGAGCTAGATAGATAGATAGATAGATAGATAGATAGATAGATAGATAGATAGATAGATAGATAGATAGATATGAAGAGGCTAAGGATAGATAGATAGATAGATAGATAGATAGATAGATAGATAGATAGATAGATAGATAGATATGAACAGGCTAAGGATAGATAGATAGATAGATAGATAGATAGATAGATAGATAGATAGATAGATAGATAGATGTCAACTTATTAAACAGTTAAGTCGATCGCTGCCAAATTTCATCCATGTTCTCGTGAGAACGGTGATAGTTCATGATGTTAACAAGTGACTATCAATGCTTATTTCAAATGTGGTCTACTAATTTGTTTTGTACAGGACCTGGCCTGTTTTGCAAATATTGTTTAGGCTGTGCTTGGGTTTTCTTGTGACGAGTAAGACCGGAGTAGTTTCTGCCAGTTTTCGGACATACCTTGCCTGTTAAGTTATTCTCAGCGTAGTACGGTATATATATATATATATATATATATATATATATATATATATATATATATATAGAGAGAGAGAGAGATTGAGTGAGATAGATAGATAGATAGATAGATAGATAGATAGATAGATAGATAGATAAGACTAAACTCACCTTCTACTTTGAGGTAAACCGATTTAGTGACGACAGTTGATAATTGTCCTCTCTTCACGTGACAAAAATATATTCCCATGTCGTCCATTGTGACATTTTCAATCTGCAAAATTCGATTGAGGCCCTTGAACTTCGTTCTTTCAGGCAATGGCCTCTCTTTTCGGGTCCAGTAATATATCAGCGGCTGACTGTGCAAATATAAAACATTACTTAATGCAGAAATTGTTATAATATCCCACACCCTAAAAGACCTCGTCACTGATAACTATCGTTGTAATATAAAACGCTCATTCAAATTATTATTATTATTATTATTATTATTATTATTATTATTATTATTATTATTATTATTTTCTTTGATTTCTGGCGTTTACACATTTCTTTCCGAGTCCTGCCCAGGGAGCTAAGGTTAAAAATGCCATCATAACACTCTCCACTGACAAAAAAAAATATTACATAGATAAAGCCCTTCGTAAAATGTGGGCTGTACATGTCAGAACAATTTTTTGTATCTCCTTGAGGGATGGACTTCCAAGAATCCCTTCAATTAGTCTACTGCAATCTTTTCCAACCAGTCCTAGGGCTCCAACTACAGCAGGGATTGTTGATGTTCCCATATGCCTCATTTTCGAGATTTCTATTTCAAGGTCCTTGTATTTTGACAGCTTTTTGAATATCTTCAAAGATACATTGCAGTCAGCAGGGACTGCCATATCAATAAGGAGGCACTATTTTTGTTTGTGGTCTTTAATAACAATATCTGGTCGGTTGGCCTTGATTGTTCTGTCAGTGTGTATTGTGTAGTCCCATAGAATTGTAACAGGTCCTATCTCCGTAACCGGGTCTAGGGGGTGTTCATACCAATTTCTTTCAGTTTCCTTCCCGTAGAAGTTGCAGATTTATTATTATTATTATTATTATTATTATTATTATTATTATTATTATTATTATTATTATTAAGTAAAGAGAGAAAAGGAGGAAGACTGTACTCTCGTCGTAGTAGTGGTGATGGTGTTAGACCTGTCATTATTATTATTATTATTATTATTATTATTATTATTATTATTATTATTATTATTATTAAGTAAAGAGTAGAAAGGAGAAAGGCTGTTCTCTCATCGTAGAAATGATGGTGTTAGACCTGCCATTATTATTATTATTATTATTATTTACATATATAAAACCCTTCGTATGGTGTGGGCTGTACTCGTGAGAACATTTTTTTGTATTTCTTTTGGGCATGGACTACCAAGAATTCCTTCAATGAGTCTACTGGAATCTTCCAATCAATCCGAGTGTTCCTACTACAACTTCTCACGTGAGATTTTGATTTCAAGGTTCTTGTATTTTGATAGTATTTTTTTGAAAATCTTCAAAAATACACTGAAGCCTGCAGGGACTACCATATCAATAAGAAGGGCACTTCTTTTTTTGCGATTTCTAATAACGATATCTAGGCGATTAGCTTTCATTGGTCTGTGTGTATTGTGAAGTCCCATAAAATTGTTATTATCTCCGTAGTAATAATAATAATAATAATAATAATAATAATAATAATAATAATAAGAAGAAGAAGAAGAAGAAGAAGAAGAAGAAGAAGAAGTTATTATTATTATCATTATTATTATTATCGAAAATTTGAAAATAGAGTGCCAAGAATTGAATCCATTTTAATAACACAGGTCTTCGATAATTACGGCAGTGTTGTAAAAATATGCTCGATCCAGTACGCTTCCCATAAGCTTTATTTTGATATCTGATTGTAAAGATACTGATTTTGGGAAGTGGGTCAGGTTAGGCTAAGAACTTTTCAGTAACCTTCGAATATGCCTTATTATTGTTATTATTATTGTTTTGTATTTACCTATTCCTACGCCCACTATGGTAGGATGTGACATATATGGGCCAAGGACAAAAATTATCTACTCCCCGCTACCAATGTGACGCAGACATCACAGTATTCCGACACTCCTCCTTGGAGCCTTAGGGGACGTGCTTCCAGAAGGTTATAATTACTAATTTACTTATTACATGAAGGACACCAAGAAATTCCATAGTATCTCTTTCAATTCTGAAAAGTACATTATATTAGCGTGTGCGGGAAGTAATAACGCTTAACCAGATAGAGATATTTTTTTAAAAAAATGGAAAATTTAAATTTATTTCAACTAGAAAGATTATTGAAAATCTCCCAGTTTTCTTATTTGAATTTTCTCATGAATCTTAATTCTTCAGGTAATGATTGAATCAGCTCATAGCGAGTTCTACGACATTAAAATATCCGTAGAAATTCCCCTAATGCATCTTTAAATATTTGAGCTTAACAACTTTTATAAAACTAGAAAGACCCGTGATAATTTCACGGTTTTCCTATTTGAATTTTCTCATGAATCTTAATTCTTCAGTTAATGATTGAATAAGCTGATGGCGTGTTCTACGACAATAAAATATACGTAGAAATTCCCCTAATGGATCGTTAAATATTTGATCTTAACAACTTTAACAGAATATTGCAATAACAATTATAAATATGCATGCTGGTTGTTATTTTAAGAAATAAGGGGATACAAATGATAAGATTTTTTACTTTTTTCCATTTTACTAAAACACCTGTTAAACACATCTCTTTTCCCTTCTTACTTCCTTTCATTTAGGGCATTTCAACGTGGTTTAATGGTTAGCTAGTTTGTCTCGCTAGAACATTTACGACTGAGTAGTGATTTCGATCCACACTGGGTGCCTCATACTTTTAGCCTTCTCTTACGTGTAAGTTATGCTTACCTTACTTTCTTTCATTTTCTCACTAAACCGAT
Organism: Acanthosepion lycidas; assembly: GCA_963932145.1. Classification (NCBI taxonomy): domain Eukaryota; kingdom Metazoa; phylum Mollusca; class Cephalopoda; order Sepiida; family Sepiidae; genus Acanthosepion; species Acanthosepion lycidas. The sequence goes on along the minus strand of OZ010608.1, from coordinate 78,426,335 downwards.
TTCTCTTTTCCCGCTCCGTTCGCTCAATAGATCATTCCATTATTTTGCAGGTATTTACAGGTGATAGTAAATATTTCTACTTTCTCTTCTTTCTTTCATTGTCTCTCTGAAACCAAGTAGTATTTTTACTCTCTTTCCACACAATTAAAACGGAATATTCCATTATTTATGACATATTGGCTCGGCGTAATGGTAGTGCGAACTAATGACAGTGGGGGTCTGACACAATCATTATATAGATATTATTTATAAAAAAAATGTAATCGCTTTAATGTTCAGTCATCACAGCCCAACAGGAAGGCAACTTTTAAAGTTTCCACATTTACAGAAAGCTTCTCTCCAACCCCAATCAAAAAAGAAAGTTTGAAACGCTATTTTCAACTTCTTTGTTCCTGATGAAATATTCTGTTGATTGAAAAAAAAATCAAAATTTATGCGTATTAAAACTTCTTCTATGGAAGATGTAGAAGAACATGGCATCCAAACAATCATTTCTTTTTGAGTTTGTTTTGCAGAGTTCTGTCCCCTTGCAGAATAATATCTTTTTTTTATTTCTGTTTACTAAAGCAGGACCCTTTTGACGTAAGGATTCGTTTATCCGATCAAGTTGCACTGTTGGGCCATCCATATTCCAGAAACTAATGGTCGACACTCTCATTTTCCATCATTTTGGTCACCATTCTCTTTCTTCCGTAAACGAGGCTGTCCTACTATTCAACCCAAAGCTGGGGGAGAGTGAATTCATATTTTTCGCGCGTAAGTGAATGTAAGGAACCCGACTGGAATCAAACTCGGCTCTCCGATTTCTCACGCAGAACCGATACCCATTACACCACAACGATGATTCTTATCTTGTGATAACCGTTGTCTTTTTCGTTTTCGGTTGATATGCAAAACTCATTTTTCATCACCTATAATAAGCGATCTAAAAATGAAAGGATCGCCTTCCCTGTTAATTGATAGCTGAAGATGGCGGAACATTGTGTTCGATTCTAAAGTGAATTCACGTGAAGAACACAATTTCTTCTTTGCATGTTTTCCACATCTTGCTTGAGATGTTCATGAGAAGTTAAACACGACGTATTATGTTTGGGCGGCAAATCTCTGGTGCTTTAATATGGATGCAATTCAATAGTCTCTTACAAAAGCACTTTTACCCTTTTCTACCCCGTCTTGGGCAAGACGATAAACTGCATCCGCGTCCTGGGTGTGACGATAAACTTCATCCGCATCCTGGGTAAGAGGATAAACTTCATCCGCATCCTGGGTAAGACGATAAACTGCATCCGCGTCCTGGGTAAGACAATAAACTGCATCCGCGACCTGGGTTTGACGATAAACTACGTCCGCGTCCTGGATAAGACGATAAACTACATCCGCGTCCTGGATAAGACGATAAATACATCTGACAGCAAGGCCTCTGATGAGGAGGTTTTGAGGTGCGTGGAACCACCTCTTAATTGCTGATGTTCCCAGCCCCACCCTGACCCGGGGTGATAGAACCTGCTAGATTCCCAGCTATGGGCAAATAGTTGGGCTCCAAACTGGGTTCAAAAAGCTGTGGAGGTGTAAAAATGGGTTTTTTGAGAAAATAAATTACCAGAAATACTTTTATGAAGGAAAAATTATTGCCAACAATACATTTTTGAAAAAATTACCAGCAATACATTTTCGGAAAAATATTATCGGCAATAAAAATCATATCGGCATTAAATAACCGATTGAGTAAAACAAAACAAAGCAAACTAAACAAAAAAAATCTTTTTGGCATTAAATAAACCTTTGAGATTGATATGCCACAAAACTAAGTAAACCAAACCAAACCATTTCTACCTTCCATCAGCATCGCCAATGCTAAACTCCAGCAATGCAACACGATGCGCCTACTCGGTCTAACATTTTCCGCCGGCATGTATATAATGTATTTTAATTTGCCAAATTATCCTGTTAATTTTCTTTCTATTAATATAAATTGATTTTTAATCATTATTTAAGCTATGTATATTGGTAATATCTATTATCTTATCATAATGAAATAAGTTAATTTTAACTCCTCCAAAACGAATATTCTCTCTGTTAATCATCTGAGAGAAAGCATCCTGCCTTTTATCAGGCATGGCTTATGCTAACCTCCAAGAAAGTGAGTCGTTGCACTTTCTGGGGCTAACATTCTCTGCTAATATGAAGTGGAAAGATTATATTGAATCAATTTGCCGCTAAGAAAGTTGTTTCACTGTGTTGTGCTAGACAATCTTTCTCTCTAGAGTCTATTTTAACTATTTCTACATTTCGTCCATACATTGAATATTACTGTTACATCTGGTCTGGTGCTCCTACCATATATTTAGAGAGGTTGATAAAATTCAAAGAAGAATCTGTAATGTTATTGGTCTTGATCTAGCACCTCAGCTTCAGTCATATTCCCACCGTAAAGTTGCCTCTCTGTGCCTTTTTCTATGAATATTTTCAAAGTAATTGTTCAGATGAGCTCTTCAATATGGTACCTAGATTTTTTGAATTTAAGCGCAGTACTAGATTCACAGTAACATTTCATCAATTCACAGTTGAAGTAAGTTCTATGCAAACAGTTTCTGTTCTCGCACTTCACCCTTGTGGAACTCTTTTCCGGATTCATGATTTCCAGTCAACTTTGATCTTCAAAAATTTAAATGCAATGTCAATCGTTATCTACTGTCTTTCTGATTACTCTTTTATTGTCCTCGTTCCTTAATAATGTTTCTTTTTTTCTGATTCTTTTACACTCAGTAACTCCTTGTGTCTTAGTGGCTTTATTGCCTTGCATGGGGTGAAATGATTAAATATATACCCCTATATATATATATATATATATATATATATATATATATATATATATATATATATATATAAATCAACAATTGACCCTTGCATGGAGTATTGCTGCCATATATGATCTGGTGCCCCTTCTGTTTTCCTCGGGGTTCTTGATAAGCTCCAGAGGCGGATATGCAATATAATTGGCCCTGCTCTGGCATCTCGTCTACAGTCGCTCTCTCACAGACGCGCCGTCGCCTCTCTCTGTCTTTTTTACAAATACTTTCATTGTAACTGCTCCGATGAACTGCTTGCACTAGTTCCCAGACTTCATGAGTTCAAGCGCCCGACGAGGCTGATATCCCGCTCTCACCCCTTCACTGTCGAAACTCCTAAATGTAGGCGTCTCTTCTACTCCAATAGCTTCATGTCTCACACCTCTCACCTGTGGAACTCCCTTCCCTATTCCAGTTTCCCTGTGAGCTATAATCTCCAGCTATTCAAGTGTAATGTCAATCGACATCTCCAGTTGCCTTGATCTATCCACTACCCTCATCCTTTCTTCTATCACTCCTATCTGATCTTGCTCTAAATTTTCTGTAACCCCTTGCGTCCTAGTGGCTTCCCGCCTTACTTGGGGTGAAATGCTTAAATATATATATATATATATATATATATATATATATGTATGTATGTATATTAGGTTGGTGCAAAAATAATGTCGTTTTCTCACATAGTAACATATGTGAGAAAACGACATTATTTTTGCACTAACCTAATATATATATATATATATATATATATATATATATATTTCACGGCAGTTATTCTAATGAGGTCTCCTCCTTAGTACCTTGACTGCTTGAAATACCAAGATGCAACCGTAAGTTCTATTCTAATAGTTTCTTCTCTCCCGTGTCTCGCCTATTGAAATCTCTTCCAATTTCTTGCAACCTAGAATTTTCACAAATTCAAATACAATGTCATTCGCAATATTTTGTCTTCCTGAATCCTATTCATTTATTGTTCTTTCACTTTCAGTCCCCGCCCCGTTGCGTCTTAGTGGCATTATCGCCTTGCTTGACGTGAAATGATTTTAAAAAAAAAAAAAAGAAACTAAAATGTTTTTCTATTTCCAAACATTTATTTTTGCTTGTTTTTTTCATCGTTTCATTCCAAGCAAGGCGATAATTCCACTAAGACGCAAAGGGTTACCGAATGTGAATAAATAAGAAAAAAAGAGAAACTATTTACATTATTTACATTATTCGGATTGCTATCCTCATCTTCATTGCCATATTCACAACGTTTCGGCCGTTGTACGCTCCGCCCTTCTTCAGGTGATTGGAATTTCGAACTGTACCGTTTATTTCGTCCACCAGGATAGATTGTTCTAGTTCCTTGTGCCGTGCCTCTTCCGGATGTCTCGGTTATTTTCCTTTAACTACACTCTCTCAATTTTGGTTCACCACTGCTGTAGCCAGGTATTGAACTCACAACTCTTTGGGTCTAATCACTGAATCTAACCAAAGTCTTTATCGAATGGGTCATGCTTCCTTGAAATGCAGTATTCGGTTCGAAATCCCAGTCACCTGCAGAAGGCCGGAGCGCAAAACGGCTGAAACGTTGCGAATAGGGGGTGGTGAAGGTCAGGATAACAGACCGAATAATGTAAATAATCATATGTCATCTCAGAGATCTAGACAGAAAAAGAGAAACATTATTAAGTAGAGAGAACAATAAAAGAACAAGAATTAAGAAAAGAGAAGATAACGATTGACATTGCATTCAAATTTTTAAAGATCAAAGACAATAAAGCCACTAGGATGCAAAGGGGTTACTGAGTGTTAGAGAATATGAGAAAAACTACTATTAAGGAGAGAGAACAATAAAAGAACAAGAATTAAGAAAACAAATGATAACGATTGACATTGCATTTAAATTTTTGAAGGTCAAAGTTGAATGGAAAGGAAGAAGCTGAAAGAGAGTTCTATAAGTGAGAAGGGTGAGAAAAGAAACTGTTAGAATAGAATTTACGGTTACACCTGGTCAATTCAATTTTTTTCACACGTCTCAGCTATCGAACTCTCTTCCAGTTTCTTGCTTTCTTATCACCTACAATGTTCCAAAATTTAAACCCAATGTCAATCACAGTCTTCTGTCTTCCTGAAACCTGTTCTTTTATTGTCCTTTCTCCTCACTAATGTCTTCTCATTCTCCTTCAATTCCCCAGAAGACCCTTGCGTCCTAGTAACATTATCACTTTCCTCTTTCTTTCATGCGTCCTGTCACTTCAGGACGTAGGCGATCATGGCTCTCCATTTATTCTTGGCCCTTATAGCTCCCAGTAAGTTTTTTTTTTATGTTATTTCTCCCATACCCTGTTTTGCTAAAGACCTGCTTAACACCGTTAAGTATGTGACGCGTAGTTTTTCTTTGTCCCTCTTCCCCTCTACCCGCCCTGTGAGTATCAAATTTTCCAAGCCCTCCTTTCTCATTACGTGTTCCAGAAATTTCAGCTGCCTATTTCTGATGTTAAGTATGTTTCCTCTTTGTTTGCATCCTCTCCAAAACATCATTCTTACTCACATGTTCGGTCCATGATATCCTCAGCATCCTTCTGTAGAACCATACCTCTGCTGCCTTGAGTCTCTTCTTCATCTTTGAGGAGACCGTCCAACATTCGCTGCCGTAAAATAGGAAATATATCACGTAGCAGTTTAGTACTCCTTTTTTGTTACTAACGAATAATTCAATAATACGCTTTTAAGTAGTCGCCTGGGGGGGAGGGGGGTCGTCAGTGATGTAATTTGACTTAGTTCATCAGGGAGTTTTGGGTCTTTTAACATCATACACCCCATCATCAAATCGACCCAATTAGGAGAGATCAATCCCTGATTACCCCTCACAGTCAAACGCTAACAGCTACTCTGGCCTTTTTAAAGAATTAGACGAAGAAAGACCACATATTCCGCACATCCGATTGGACGTTAGTAACAACGAAACCCTCCTGTTTCGTAATAATCTGCCTAGCTTTCGGAATGCGTCTTTGGTCGTCTCAATACATATTCAGATCTCAGCATCGCACTTAATGTCTTTTGTCAGAACACTTCCCAGATATTTAAATTTCCGCAACTGCTTGATTTTAGTGTCCCCAACCTGTAAATTGTATTTCCGGCTCATCTTTTTTGCTGATGACCATGCATTCCGTCTTCTTGTAATTTGTGCATAGTCCCTTCTTCGCGCTTTCCTTCGCTACCTTCTGTAGTTTCCTTTCCGTGTCTGCTATCAATACTGTGTCATCTGTATATCCTATGTTAAGATTGTGACCGCCAAAGATAAATGCTGGTAGAACTTCCAGTTCTCTCGGAACTGCCTCGCTGTACAGGTTGAATAAGTCTGGTGAGAAGACTCATCCTTGCCTCACGCCCCTTTCTATTTTTTGTATATCAGCTGAACTATTTTTTTCTGTATGCAGGCGTTGGGGTGAACTGATTTAAAAAATGCAATTATCGAAAAGTGCATTTAATTTGAATCGACCAGGTGACACAACAGTACAGGGTATTTTCTTTTCTCGTTTTAGTTCGAAATGTTTTACATCTTTCAAGTCTAGGGGACTTGTACCAGTTTTATTAAATGTTTACTGTTGATACGAAAAGCAGTTCAGGTTTGTTCAATATTTCGAGCGTTCGGCTTGCGTGTTCACAGCATGTTTCCGGCGTGCGATATGCTGAGATAAGTATCATATGCGTGCATATTCCTTTTCAAACAAACCGAACATCGCTTACCTTCCAAACGCCATACATTCCATGTTGATGGTTTGACCCAAGAGAGTTGGTTCAGGGAAAACCGCAATGAAATCATTGTGGATGATCGGATCTCTCTTGGCGGCCGCTGAAAGAAATCAGTAAAATATTTTGTCTTGAAATAGCAACAGCACTTTTACAGGACGATCTTCAGGCGCGAATAGCTCCAAAAAGAGTCGGCTAACACGTGTATATATATATATATATATATATATATTAGGTTGGTGCAAAAATAATGTCGTTTCGTGGACAAACGAAAACAAGGTTGTAATCCGAAAAATGCTATGAGAAATGTGTTATTGTTTTGGAACGTGCAGTCGCAACGCTGAGTTTGAATTTAAATTTTAAGGTTAAAGTTCTGCGTTTATGTACAAATGTAGTGATAAGAGAATTCTTTTTAACTGGTAAATTTTCCGCCAAAGTGGCATGAACCTTATTTCCGTTTGTCCACTTATTACTGAGAGTAAAAAACAAGAACACAATATTTCATACCTGAGGATGTCTGTAGGAACAGACGAAAGCTTGTAAAATAAAAAGATCTAATGCAACGGAAATTTATAAAACAGGATCTTTTCATTCATAAACAGATTCGGGTTTTTTGTATATTATTGAATTGTTCGCGAAGATGGATTTCTCGCCATTTAATCATTAACCTTTGTATTTGTTTTATCTATGAATAATTCATGAATTTGTAAATTATTTGCACCTTAATTGAAATATATATATATATATATATATATATATATATATATATATATATATATATATATATATATATATTTGACTTATTGCTAGTTTGGCTGTAGTAGTAACCCAAATGTTTTTCTTGTATTGAAGAAAAACATTTGGTTTACTACGACAGACAAAAGACAATGATTAAATATAACGAAAATTAATTCCTTTTAATAATATGTGGAAATAAGCAATATTTGGCTAATGAAGGTCACCAGACGGAAAACATGAGTATGAAAAATATGGAAAATAAAGTACAATATATATATTTTTTCTTTTTAAATCCATATTATAACCAAAAATGTTTGCGGTTTCTCTCTTTCTTCTTTTGTAATATATATATATATATATATATATATATATATATATATATATATATGTGTGTGTGTGTATATATATATATATATATATATATATATATATATATATATATATATATATACATACAAATATAGACAACTAGACTCGTCTCGAAAAACCCTCGAATTCTTGATTTGCAAATAATCAAATCAATCTCGAGATGGAAAAAGATTTTAAAAAAAGAAAGACAGATGCAGGTCTGAAGCCCAATGAAAAAAACCCGATACGAGTAAACAACTAACTAACAAAAGAGCTCAATACAACTGTAGAGCAAGACCTAGATAAACCTAGTGAGCCAAAGAAACCTACCCAGGGTTCACCTAAGCCATTCTTTCCCTGACGATCCGTTTATGTGAAACCTGGTTAGGTTTGTCTGGCTAACTAGGTTTATCTATCTATCTATCTATCTATCTATATATATATATATATATATATATATATATATATATATATATATATATATATATATATATACGTATGTATAGCGTGTATCTGTTATAAATTTTGCAGGTGGATCCGTCACATTAAAACAAAGACAAATGTCCATATAAACATGCCTGCAAATCCTTCGTTATTGACTTATTAAGTTTAAAATTTAAGGTAGACGCTGTTAATTGTAGAATCGGTCTTCGTCGATCCAGAGTTTGTAATCCTGTCTCAGCAACGCGACGATAGACAACAGCAAATGTCGGATAACTCGGCTGCCTTCGGTTTGGAAACGCAATCTGCAAACAGCCGTGCAGCCTCACATCCATTATCATTTGCGCTGCCGTATGTAAAAAAACATATCTGCCTACTCACGATATGAATATCCTATTATATTTAACAGTCCCCCGACAAGGAATGTATGTGGCACAAGGCCGAGTTTAATGTGGGTTTCTCCAAGCCCATAGGCTCGGCCAAAAATATTCCCTTTGAACCCGCTCTACTTCCCCGAACGAAACTTTGCCCTGTGGCAAAGCTTCGTCCGAATTCCGCTCTGCCGAGGCAGAGAGTTTGACAGTTGAACAGGATCGAGCACTGGATGGATATGAATTTCCTGTAATTGTTACACGGAATTCTTTTCAGTTAACTCCTTACTGCACACGTTAAACATTGAAGTCAGACTTGCCAGAAATATACACGAATGACAAATGTAACCTAGTCTACATGGCAACACAGCGCCATCTACCGTAAACTTTCTTTAAACTCAATACGGACATATGTTTTTATAAACTTTTGTCTTTGCTTTGGTTTGAGGAACCCACCCATAAGTTTGTAGAAGTATTTTTGCATTGTATCTCGGATTGTGTATTTAACAGCATCACCTGCCGTAAACTTAATAACTCATAAATGCAGGACTTAGTGTGAGAAACCTGGCCACAAAGTTTCTAAAAGTATTTTTGATACACCCTCTCTCTGTGTGTGTGTGTGTGTGTGTGTGTGTGTGTGTGTGTGTGTGTCCCCTGTATTCTTCAACTTACCGTTATTCTTGACAACCACGGGGGTTGGCATACTCGTAACTATTGGTGACTGACTCGAACTGAGATGTGCCCCAACACCAGCGGTCAGTCTAGCCAAGCAATAATAAAGACCAGCATCGGAGCTGGTAAGTTCCGAGAAGTAAAGTCGGCCATTCCGAGACACAAACGCATGCGGATAACGCTTCGTATTGACGAAATTCCATGGATTGTCTTTGAACCACTGGAAAACGACGTCTGCAAATATAAAGAGTGACACATTCGAAATAATTTTCTATTTATTGCTCGATGTTTTTTTAAATTGGAATCACCCCAAGCAAGGCAGTAAAGCCACTAAGACACAAAGGGTTACAGCGTGTGGAAGAATTAGGAACAGAAACATTAATGATGAACAGACAGAGAAGAGAGTAATCAGGTGGACAATAAATAGCGATTGATATTGCATTTAAATTTTTGTACATTAAAGCTGGCTGGAAACCATGGAACCGGAAGGAAGTTCCACAAGCAAGAAGTTCCAGAATACAAATGTTTTAATAGATCTTACGACTACATCTAGCAAGCTCAAATGTAAATTGATGAAATTGCAAAACTAGCCTGTACTATGCTTAAATTCAAAAGGTCTAGAAAAGAACACATCTGAACAATTACTTTAAAAGTATTTATAGACAATGCACAAGTAGGCAACCTTACGGCGGTTGAAAATAGTTGAAGCCAAGCCGCGAAGATATTCGTCTTTGCTGTTTGGCTCTTTATATTGAGGCAGATGAGATCTCTAGCTTTCTCGGGATTAAGTGAATCATATCGCATTAACAATATGGAAGTTGACTCGGTGTAACCTACATCTGAGGAAGGATGAAGAACGTGTCGGCTGAAAGACAGTGAACGAAACAATAAAAAAAGATAAGCCAGCTTCTCAGAAAGTCCGTTCACTGTGTCCTGCGGGGCAATTTTTCTCTCCAGAATCTCCCATATCCACAATTCTACCCTTCGCATATGGTCCGGTTCCCTTAATATTTACCTTAAGCTCCTTGATAAAATCCAAAGAAGAATCAGCAATATTATTGGCCATGATCTGGCATCCAGGCTTCTGTCACATTCCACCGTCGTATGGTTGCCTCTCTCTGTCTTTTCTGTAAATAATTGCATGGTAATTGTTCAGACGAGCTCTTCCCTATGGTACCTAGACTTTTTGAATTTAAGCAGAGTAGTAAACTGGCGTCGAGATCTCATCAATTTACAGTCGAATTGACTAGATGTAGCCGTAAGTTCTATGCAAACAGTGTCTTTTCTTGCACTTCCTCTTTGAGGACCACCTTTCCGGCTCCATGTTTTCCAGCCAACTTTAATCTGCAAAAATTTAAATGCAATGTCAATCGCTATCTACTGTCCTCCTGATCACGTTTTTCTCTTTCCGCTCATTAGTAAATTTTCTGTTACTAACTCTTCCACACCCTGTAACTCCTTGTGTCTTAGTGGCTTTACTGCCTTGCATGTAGTGAAAACGATTAAAAAAATTAAGGGAACAATTACAATTGTTCATCTCAGAAAAATAAGAGAACACACAGGGTGATCGTACTTATTATAAAACCCATGTTGTGTGTGTGTGTGTGTGTGTGTGTGTGTGTGTGTGTCTGTACGTTTATATATTGGATCGGATTTTCTACATTTTTCAACCGATTTCAACAAAACTTCACAGGACTACATGAAATTACCTTGTGGTGCTTCTGACAGTGCCAAAATTGGAAAAACACAATTTATTTTACACGAAATCAATTTGAAATCACGATTAAGAGGCATTAATAAAAGGGGGACAACTCATATCGAGTTATACTTATTATAAAAATCCAGGTTGTGTGTGTGTGTGTGTGTGTGTTCGTTTATATATGGGATCGGATTTCCTACATTTTTCAACCGATTTCAACAAAACTTCACTTTTTTTTTGGCAGGTAGTGTTTCTTATTGTCTTGCACACTTTTTTCTTTATTTTTACATTCAGAATGCTTTAAAAATTCCATTTACAAGACAATTGTTTATAATAAAATTCTATTCAATCGATAGACTCATAACGATTGAAAACAATGTTTTTGCTTGAGTTTGAGTTTGACCAATTTGTAAAAAAAAAAAAAAAAAAAAAAAAAAAACTAATTAAGACATGCGTGTCCGTCAACCTTAAACAATAATCTTTGTCAATTTTATTTTTCAGTCTTTATGATGGTCGATACTTGATCTATCTGTTACTGTTACATCCCCGGGCAACGCCGGGCTCTCCTGCTAGTATACAATAATAAGAACAATAAAATCATTGTATTAGTTTGGAAAGAAAGTCTTCCGGTATTTTTACATGATCCATTTGAGAGTATTTTTTCAATACTTACGGTTAAACAACCCTTACATTTAACGTCCTAAGGGTTTTCCTTTCTTTGCAAATTACTTTATATCAGATGGGCTAAGTTTTGCATTAAGACCCTGATCAGGCGGCGTTGAGGAGCGAGGAACCACTTCTTAATTGCTGGTGTTCCCAGGTCCACCGTAACCCGGGGTGGGGTAACATCCATTAGGGTCTCAGCTATGGGCAAATATTTAAGACCCAAATTGGGTTCAAAACAATATGAAAGTATAAAAATACATTTTTTATAGTAAAATTACCAGCAATACATTTTTGTAAAAGAAATTACTAATGCTCCCAAGAATATTTCGCCATTAAATGACCCATAAGGTGTTGATGTGCCGCTAAGCAAACCAACGTCAAAGTTTTGCTTCGATTATACCCTTTTAAAATGATTTTCGATTAGACCTGTACTAGACATTGTATATGTTGTATTAATTCAAAAATGGCTCTTCAGCAAAGAAAAAAGAAAGAAATATTGATTCTGTCCATAGAAATGAAGATTTCTTTCGATCTGGTCGACCAAGTTCTGTTAATATTGACATTCTGCATGTTGATGAAAATCCTGAGCAGACTTTATGGGGATTAACCAAACAGTCCAAAACATCTCATACTTCGACCGTAAAAGACCTTGATGGACTCGGAAAAGTGTCTAGACTTGGTAAATGAAATTTTCATCATCTGAATACTTCTCAGCTGAATCTCGCCCTCAGATGCTAAACGGTACATTTCTGCAAACTTTTATTGTTATTTTCGAAATAAGCATGCAAATTTACACCAGAATGGAAATTTTTTATTAGAATTAGTTTCCGGGGTTTAATCTACAGATTTACCTTTTTATTTCTTTATTTTTTTAAATTTCAAATATATAAATCTACAAAAGTACAAAATGGGTTGCACAACGAAAAAATAAATTACAGAGGAACCTCGGTACATGAATTTAATTCGTTCCTGAAGCCCGTTCGTAACCCGAAATGTTCGTAAACCGAAACTATTCTTCCAATAAGAATCAATGTAAAATGGATTAATTCGTCGTTGGTCCCAAGATGATTGCTTATTTAAACTTTAATAAAAATACTTTGTGCACAAGTTTATACACAAAACGAATGAAAATTATTAAATCTCAGAAAAAAAAAATAAACCCAATACTAAGCAAATAAAATATAGACGAAACTATTTTACCTTCCCTGTAAGTCGGGGAGTTTATAGCGTAAGTGGAAGGAGAAGGAAAGAGATGTTATTGTTTGAAAAAAGGAAGCAATGATATTTATAAGAATTATATAGATCGTTGATTTTGCCATATGAAACGGAGTAGGAAGAGACAATATCATCATTATAGAAAAAGTGTCATAAACAATTGTTTTTCTCTTAACTTTTCTTTTTCCTTTACCAGTATCACTGCTAGTTTTCTTTTGGAGCCATGACTGAAGCCTAATGAAGAGAGAAAAAGGCAAAGTGCAATAAAATTGGAAAAGAAAAAACACACGACTGTATACAACATGGCGGTCGACTAAGAAATGATTCCGTTTGGGTTAACTCGGTTCGGCAATGTTGTTCGAGTCATTTTCATCTTGAATTTTCTGTTCGAAAGCCGATTTGTTCGACATGTGAGACGTACCAGAACCGAGGTTACATTGTATTTAAAAGATTCAGTGCACACAGGTATGATGCTAGGGGTAATAAAATGACATCAACGGAACATTTTATTACCAAATTCCTGCCCCGAAGGAATGGAGACAATTACAGGAGAATTCCAAAAGGTTTATATTAAGCTGTTTGATTAATTCCTCGTAGTAAATAATCAACTAACGAAAAATTCCAAGATGAGCAAGATCTCCTTCACGCTGGTGGTGTTTCATTCATTTGGACGTGTTCATTATCAATGCAGCCGTTTCTTGTTTTTGTTTTTGTTTTTTGTTTTTTTCATTACAAGACAAGCAACGTTTTTACAAATACTTATACTTTTTTGTAGATTTATATATTTGAAAAATCGTTTTGATTATAACTTCAAGAAGACATACTGTCGAAATATTGTTTAATATCGTCAAATATTTTTTTCTTTTTTCTTTTCTGAAATCGTACTCTTCTCTCAACTGACGAAAAATATTGGAAGATTTACGTCAATCGTTTTGTTTAATACTACTACTAATAATAATAATATACAGGGTGTTTCAAAAAGAATACGCCAAAATCATCACGTGATGTGTCAATAACGAAAAAATTACAAATCTCTAGCATGGACACATGTGTTGTATATACATTCAAGTTTCATTTCATGTTTTATAAGTGGCCACCACCGGCAGCGCAGACAACATCAAGCCGATATGAGAATTCCTCCCAAACACGCCTCAGCATGTCACGGTCCACCGTGTTGATTGCAGCTGATTTTTGATCTTTCAAGTCATCGATACTTACTGGAAGTGCTGGAACATAAACTTGGTCTTTAACTAACCCCCCACAAGAAAAAAGTCACACACAGTGAGGTCCGGGGATCTGGCAGGCCAAGCACAGAGAGCAAGGTCTTTAGCACCTCTCCTCCCAATCCAGCATGTTTTCATTCAGATGAGTTCTAACCCCGAGATGCCAATGGGGTGGTGCTCCATGTTGCTGAAAAATGAAGTCATTCGAATCTGCCTGCATTGTGACAATGGCATTTGTTTTCACGAACTCAAGCACTGTTTTTGCGTGCTTGAGTTCGCGAAATCAAATGCCATTGTCGCAAAAACAAATGCCATTGTCACAAAAACAAACGCCTTCTGCTGAGGAGTTGCGATTTTGATTGATCTTCCCACAATTCAGCTGAACCGGAAGTTATACTAACGACAGTGGTGAAACTGACACCCAATCAAACTTTGATAACTACTCTATCAAATAACCACTGATTGAGTCCACTACAATGCTATAGACCTGAAAAAACAGCGTAATGATTTTGGCGTGTTCTTTTTGAAACACCCTATATAATAAACTTTAATTCATTTCGGATGTCTCCTAGGAAATAATGACGTGTTCATCTCTGTTGATAAACGGAAGTAATGGAGGCGGGTTATGTGTCGAGTCCCTTTACTCTTCTTACCCTATTTCCGGACTGATTCTGCTGCGTATTCTATTCATCAAGATTCGGATGATAAGTTTTGTTACATGACTCATGGAGTTCACATTTGTTTGCAACTGGCTTCTTAGATAGTACTATGAAAATAGATCTACTTAGGTCTTCCGATATCTCACCACTATTATATATTTAGTTTATCATGTTTGTAATGTTGCCAATGCTGAAATCGTCTAATTTGGATTTTGTTGATTCCACTTCTGATTTTAATATTTCTGATTCTTCATTAGTTTTGTGCATTTTTGCTTTTTCTCTTTCGTCGTGGAAGAGTTTTCCAATGTATTTTTCCATTTCTTTATTCTTTTTCTAATATAAGTGTCCCGTCCAGTCTTTGAATGTCTTTTCTGTTCTCTAACAGAGTTCCATTAGCAGCTAGGTTGGCGAAAATAGTTTTGTAATTAAATTCATTTGTTTGTATATGGTCTGAAATTCTGTGATGAGATATTCTCTTCATTTTGCGAGTTCGGGTGATTCTGTTGGTAACGATATTTTTTTTCTTGTAGAAGAAACAAAAAAAAAACAAAGTAAATTCTATAAGACCAAAATGATCAATTTTCAAAATTCTTATTCTCAAAGTTGTACATTATTTAATTCTGGAAGACTTACTTGGTTTGTAATGCAAATTTGGACATTTAAATACTGCGCCAATCTCACCCCAAACAACTTGTGGAATCAAATCATCTGATGGAAATTCACTGAGAACTAAAAAATTAAAAAAAGACGTTAAAAAATATCTGCATATAAAATGTAATATAGAATATCGCACAAAAATAAAACAATTTTAGCATTATATATATATATATATATATATATATATATATATATATATATATATATATATATTTCTGAAATGAGATATCATAACTATTTACACTATTTACAATTTTCGGAGTGTTGTCCTCATCTTTATTGCCACATTCACGACGTTTCGACCGTTATACGCTCTGGCCTTCTTCAGGTGATATTTGTTTGAATTTCGAACGGAACCCAGAATAGTAAATCTATATGTTGGCGTTTCTGAAGATTGGTTTGATGATGTTTCTGTAGACATTCTTTCCATATCTGTTAACTGAAATGGAGGAAATGGAACAGATTCTAGGTGGCTTTACTGGGCAACCCTGTAAGCTGAAGGTTATATGTCAGCACATTTCAGGTAGTAAACATGGGGAAAACGTTCACACAAACATCATCGAACCAATCTTCAGAAACGCCAACGTACAGACTGTACAACATTCGAAATTTAAATAAGTACCACTTGAAGAAGGCCGGAGCGTGCAATGGCCGAAACGTCGAAACGTTTTGTGACAAAAAAAAACAAACGAAGAGAACGGTTCGAAGAATATAAATAGTGTATATATCTATTTTTGTTATATATAAAAAGCTAAGTTTCTCTTAAACCAGTCTTAATTTAACTTAACGATAGATGTTTAACGACATCTAACAACATAAATTAAAAAAAATCCCATGAATTGGTATTGTATGTTATACGAAAAATATTGATCCTGATTATATTCTCATTCTTGGAAATAAATAAAATGAATAAAGAGAAAATATAATATAAAAGGCGAAGTAATGTACAGTGCGACCAAATCCAAAAAACCCAACAGTCGAACAAGCGCTTAATGATTACAACAGATCTCAACAGTTGAACCAGTGGATGAAGAGGGCTACGCATGATAGACATACTACAGAAGGCGCCACTCGAAATTATAACATAGTCAGCGGCAGTCCGAGGCAGTTTCATAACTGGATTCTGCATGTCTCATTCCATATGTGCTGCAAATAAAGTGTGTAGATCACTTCGAGGGAAGCTGAGTTCCACCTTAAACAAATCCACGCCATCGACACTTTCTTCTAATCTGATTTTGTTTCACCGCCAACCAACTCTTGCAAAGCCAAACGGCGATAGGGAATGGATGATGGGAGCATGTTTTGGTGAAACTGGAAGCTTCTAGTTCTGAACCTACACATTGACGACACATTTGCTCATCAACATCATCACAAAGGAAGGGATCAGCAAAGAAATTAAATTCGTGATACAAGATAAAGCCAACAACGATGTCGATATATATATATATATATATATATATATATATAATTATTTATTTAAAAATTATAACATAAATATGTTATAAAATCACTACAAAAATACCCATTTTGTTTCAACACCTCCGGTGTCTTATCAAGTGATGATGTTGAATGTAGAATAAATGGTTTTAAAAGGTTCAAATTAACGATCCTTCGCAAGGGGAAAACGCTGTTACATAAGCTAGAATGACCAATCAAAACACATGTATAAGAGAATTAAAAAAACTTGACAACGAAATAAGGTTATAATAGCTATTAACAGCTTTAAAGTTGGGGTTATATTAAAATAGAATTTATTCTAACCAATAAGTATTAAATTATATGATAAAATTTGATATTAAAATTAAAAGTAAAAAATTACCAATTTTAAAATCTAAATTTAATTTCTATTAAGTTTAAAATTATAAAATTACTGAGGAGAAAAGAAAAAATACATATGTTATTCAATTTATTTTTTCATTGAATTTACGTTAAAATAGACGCTAATATCGGCTGGTCTTTCTGACAAAATGTATACATTTTAATTCCAAGTGTGTGAGTGGGGTGCTAACCTCTCGCGTAAAACGATACAAACACACTCAGATTATAATACATAAGCACCCGAACATATTATATATATACGCACACAAAAAAGTGACGAGACCAATACTATACTTATATATATATATATATATATATATATATATATATATATATATATATATATATATATCAGATAATTTTATTAAATTCAACTGACATGGCTGTCAAATAATTTTTTATTTTACAATTATTTACTGTACTGTATCAACATTTACAAATTAATTTTGGGTTATCTCGAAGACATTTGACAGGGTTTGGCATACTGATCTTCTTCACAACCTCATTTGAAAATCAGCTCTCTAATCGGCTGAGCTGTCTAAAATTGAGCTTGACCCGACTGGAAGATACATTTTCTTTCTTAAAACTCTCTACTGCACAAGCCGGTAGGCATAAATTTATACCATTTAGAAACAAGGACGTCTTCTTAGAAACAGGGGTATACATTAAATATAAATTAATAATAATTTAGTAAGCGTTGATTAGATGTGGCAGAAGGCTGAAAATAGTGAGCACCCAGGGATTATCGGACTCAATCGTAATTGATCTAGCGAGACACGTTTGTTAACAATTACAGCACGTCGAAGTGCTCATAATATGATTTTCTGAGTGTAGCTATAGGTGTGGCACAAGGCAGAAATGTGAAGCATATAGTGGGGGTCGGATTCATTACTCAGTTGTAATTGATGCAGCAAGACAAGCTTGTTAATCATTACATCACATTGAAGTGCCTACGTTTAAAGTAAGAAGAAATAAAATATCCATTCATGCCACGTCTCTCTTGGGTACTTCGACGGAGTGTAACGGTTAACAAGCTTGTCTCGTTAGAACAATTACGAGTAGGGAGTTCGATCCTCACTGGGTTTCCTATACTGTTCGCCTTGTGCCATTTCTAAGCTACGCTTAGAAGACCACATTTCTCTCTAGTTGTTTGAATGTATGACCTGCAAAGAGATAATAAGATTGTATACCGCCAACCTGACAGTCTTCATTGAAAATAAGTATTTGAGAAAACTTTAAAGTATATTTACCACCGAACGAGAGTTGAGCTTTCCGACTTAAAACTGAGCCATACTTATTGGTTGCTTCACACTCGTATTTCTCTGCATCCAGGGCATCTTGTGGCTTGGAAATGGTTAGTTTTCCGTTTGTAAGTGTATATCTGGAATCAGTCTCCGAATTAATTTCCTCGTGATTGGTACCTCGATACCATTTGTAGGTGGGCCTTGGATTGCCTGTAGCCACGCACTGAAGAAAGACACGCGTTTCGTCAGGGATCACAATCACATTCTCTGGTTCAACAACAATTTCTGGTCCCTTCTCAATCTCATTTGCATCTTTAAAAGGACTTCCATAATCTGCCACCAATATTGATATGAGAGAATTCAGCTGTAATTTACTATGAATAGAACAAATATTATTATGAACAGGATAAGAAAACATAAAAAACGTATATATATATATATATATATATATATATATATATATATATATATATATATATATATATATATATATATATATTAGGTTGGTGCAAAAATAATGTCGTTTTCTCACATAAAGTTGAACGTCAAAAAACGACATTATTTTTGCAATATATATATATATATATATATGAAAAGTATATATATATATATATATATATATGTATATATATATATATATATATATAAAAGACAATAGGAAAACTGTAATAGTTGCCGACGCCTTTCGTCTGACATGGAATTTTTTCAAGGCAAAAACGAAATTAATTTATTAAACAAAGTAACTAATAATAACAAAGCAAAATGTCCTTAGCAACTGGAAGAACTTAGATAACGCTATTTTCATACTGTTAACTGAAAATTACGTCAATTAATGTCACGTGTGGAGATATTGTTTTTATTGCTGTGTTGACGGAATCAACCATTTTCTTTTGATTTCTTGATACTGTTCTGTACGTTTGTTTGGGAGAGTCACAAACACATCTTGATACTGTTCTGTACGTTTGTTTGGGAGAGTCACAAACACATTCCAAAATTATTATGGATATACTCAGAACCTCAAACACTAATAGCAATAATGTTTCTGAAGCACGCATTTATAAAATAAATTGCGAAAACTGTTCCTCCCAATATATTGGAGAAACAAGTAGAAGTTTGAAAAAATGCAAAATAGACCTCACAAAATAGCCCCACTCTCTTCTCAACTGAGTAATGGTGAGATGAAAAATATCATTCAGGCCTTCAGTAAAGGTTCCAACATTCGTACTCTGGCTTCCATCTTCAAAGTCCATTCAAGAACCATGAAGAGAATGGTGAATAAGTTTTAAAAAAGAGGTAACAGTAGAGAGGAAAACTGGATCAAGAGGTCCCAACAGGAAGAAGGAACATCATTTCAACTTAAAGCTAAAGAGATCACTTAGAAAAAATCCAACTCAATCCATAAGACGTTTGGCACGTGACAGAGAACATTCAACTATGAAAGAGCAGTGTAAAAAAATTTGATAATGAAATCATGCGTGAAATCTGTGTGACAACTTGTTACACCGGGACAGAAAGTTAAAAGATTAGAGAGGACGAACATAATCTTGAATAAGTTGGAAAATGATTCTGAAATTATATATATATATATATATATATATATATATATATATATATATATATATATATATATATTAACTGCATTTCAATCTTTCATGAACTTCAGACCATGTCATTTTCCTTTATGATCGATTTGATCAAGATTCTTCTGTTAAGCTTGGAGAGTAATTATACATTCTTTTTGCTGAAAGTAAAGCTTTATAAAAACCTCGGAGAATTCCAGTAAGATATCTTTAATCATTTATAATCTTAATCTAACAATTGGACAAATTTTCAACCAATGTCTATTATGTTTGATTATGAGCCGTTCTAAGCGTCGTATAGTGGTTTGGGTTGTGATGAACATGATATTTTGGTTTATGATCGATTTCATCACGATTATTCTGTTAAGCTTATTAAAGACTCCCTAATCCTTCAAGATATCTCTCCCGAAGATGTCGAATGAAGATTTTGCACCAAAAATCAATAAAATGAATAAAAAAAAAAGAAAGAAAGAAAGAACACAAAACGGAGAGGCCTAAATCAGCTGACCTCTATCTCAGAATTCCAAAACGAGGCTCTCCCTCTTTGCCCCACGTACTTTTGCTGGGATCGGATGTCAGTGTATGGCTTCGTGAACCTGAACCCCGATATAAAATCAAGATGAAAAAACAAACAAAACAACCACAGGCTTTTAATATATCTTCATCTAAATTAAGGTTACCATCTCCTTTGGGTCTATGTTATTTTATTAACAGTCAAAAGAGCATCAATGATTTCACCTTTTTCAAAATTCCCGGTGTAACGCAGTAGTAATTCCAACCTCTCAAAATACCATTTTTGGACCTTCATAGAAAGAGAAAACAATTCCTATGGGAACATTGTAAATACCACATTCATCATTCTACAAATCAACTCATTATTATTCGTGAGAATAATGTTTGCGTTTTGAAACGCTATATTAAACTTTTAGTCTATTCTTTCATCCTGTTTGTTTCTGTTTTTGTCTACTTTCCTCTTCGTACATACGGCTTCACTCTGTGAGAGTTACACACATTATGTGTCAGATAATTACTTTCTATCCTTGATATTCACGCCACACCTTCTCGAAGCAAAGCTAAGAAAAAGGTAAAAATGAATGTGTACCAATGAGATTCCTTGCAGAACTTGCCATAGACATAATTTTTATTCTATCCATAAAAGCAGAGAGACCTTAAGATATAGTTTAAATGAAAGATCGATTGGCAATATGCTAAAGTCTTGTACGGAACATGCCCTTAGCTGATGGAAGTAAGCGTCAAAACGAGACAGCGAGAAGTTATTATAAATATGAGGAACATCTGCCGAAGTGTAGCGGTTATTGAATCAGTGTCGGAAGCCATTCATTTTCAATTCCTCGTTAAATACTTTATCGACTATTCACAAGTCTCCTTAACTATTAAATATTCCTATTTATAATGGAATAAGGTTAACCAATCAAAGTTGCGAATTTGTTAATCCAAATGGCAATACTTCTACTGAGTCGAGTTTTCGGATATATACATCGCTGTAGTTTGGCGTCGAAAACTCTCTAGATACTTTGAGCACATCAGCGTGGTGGTTCAAGCAGGCTCGTCTTGCTAAATCTATTATAACTGAGTAGTGAGTTCGATCCTCACTGGGTGCTTCGGACTTTTGCTACATCCAAGCTACGTTTAGAAGATCACCATATGATTAGGAGCAGATTTTCGGAAAGTATACTCTACATTTTTGGCTTACATTTTTTAAATCGTTATTTTTATTCCCCTTCCCCCAAACAAAATTGTATATATGTGGACTAGTTAGGACTTCATAGAGACTCAGAGGTATTATGGTGACTGTAGTAAGAATGGTAAGTAGGAATGTGTTGTTTTAATGTAAGAATTATTGTATGTTTGGGTCAGTGATTGTTACTATCTAGGCTTAAAGATAAGCCCTTTCATGACCCCCATTTTGGCCTTGTGCCGAAATTCTTGGAAATGTACAAGAATAAATATCGCGCTATATAAATATTTAGTATAGCATTTCAAAATTTATTCAATTCGAACTGACTTGAATAGAAGTGTAGGGATACAGAAAGCTATTATCTCCGGTTGATGGAGTTCTATGCGTCACGTGACGGCCGCTTCATACAGTGACTAAAGCAACAGTCAATTTCAGTTTGTTTTCAGCAGCCAAACCAAATAGATGTTTTTTTTAGCCAACGTGACAATAGCTGAGGCTAAATCTGCCTCCCTCACTAGCTTACAAACACATGACACCATTTCCCTTTGGGGATATATCTTTCCCAGATGTAGAAAGAAAATCCAGTTCGCAGTCCTCAATTTCGGAAAACTCAAGGCTTGCCGTTTCCCCGACGTGGAACATGTCATTCCCAGAGACATAGTAGATGAATCCGGCCCGTATTAATCTGGAGTTCTAAACATATATATTAGGTTGTTGCAAAAATAATGTCGTTTTCTCACATAGTAACATATGTGAAAAAACGACATTATTTTTGCACCAACCTATTATATTGGTAGATACTAGGTTGGTGCAATAATAATGACGTAATAATGTCGTTTTTTGACGTTAAAAAATACATCAAAAACGACATTATTACGTCATTATTTTTGCACCAACCTAATATCTATAAAAAGAATATATAAACATAAAAATGTCTTAAATAATTGTCGGAGTTTGTCCATTTCTTAATATATATATATATACATATATATATATATATATATATATATATATAATTATTTATTTAAAAATATGATTCCAACTCGCTACATAAGAGGTCTCATGTTTCAAAACAAGAGCCGAAAACTTCAAAATAATATTTGATTTAACTTGAGTTAAAGTAGGCTCTGTTCCATCTTCAAGCGAAATTTTTTGGGAATGACTTATTTCTGAAATTTACGAGTTTTAATAGTATGGTCAGAATTGAAATCAAAAATTTCCATGGTAACATCAAGGGCGGATTGTTTAGAATCGGCAGGGGTGGGGTGTTAATAATTTGTATCAGTATAGAGTTACTTTCATAGATGCCGGGTCACGGTAAGGTGGGGGTGGCTAAATTTACGACGGAGGAAGTTTTCGCATAGTCTGGCTTGAGCGTCTACGGAGATTTATTTATTTATTTTTATTTTATTCTTTTATCTCTTATATCTCTTTATGAAAGGGATTTGTGTATATATGAAAAGGCCATAACGTTTGTTATTTGACGACTTCATAAAGGGTTATCAATTTTTGTAGGTTATTAAAACTATGTATATGGGCTGTGGATTTTAAAATTTATTTTTTTTGTATGCGTGTTTTTAGCTAGTTATTTAGAGCGTAAGTTCGGTTGTGTCGGCAGAAAACCGTTAATTCTTGCCGGTTGTTTAATAGGTTTTACCTTTTTATTGTTTAGATTAGAAGCTTAATAATGTGTAGTTTCTCTTATGTAGCGAGTTGGAATCATATTTTTAAATAAATAATTATATTTATGCTCTACTTTCGTATCGAGCACTATTTTTTAAAAATAATTACAAAAATACTAAGGAACTTTGGATTATTTACCAAACCAGTTTCTTTCCTATTTTCTACAATATTTTCACATATATATATATATATATATATATATATATATATATATATATATATATATATATATATATATATATATATATATGAAGAGAGACAATATTTATGTAGAGAGACAATATTTATGAATAAAAATGACAATAGGAAAACTGGTAATTGCTGACGCGTTTCGTCCAACGTGGACTTTATCAAAGCAAAATACGAAAATGAAATTAAATGAACAAAGTAACTAATAAAAACAAAAACAGAATGTACCTAGCAACTGGAATGGAGAGAAACGCTATTTTCATATTTTTAACTGAAAATTGGCATTTCTCTACATTCCAGTTGCTAGGTACATTCTGTTTTTGTTTTTATTAGTTACTTTGTTCATTTAATTTCATTTTCGTATTTTGCTTTGATAAAGTCCACATTGGACGAAATGCGTCAGCAATTACCAGTTTTCCTATTGTCATTTTTATTCATAAATATATATATATATATATAATGTGTGTGTGTGTTTGTTTATGTCTTAGTGATATAAAAGTCTCTCTGAGCCATTCCGTTCCGTCCGTGAAATATTAGTGTCGTTATATCATGGATATAGCAATGCCCGTAATGGGGAAAACACAAAAGAGAGAATACATCTTTCTTTCTATTTCTCCTATTATAGAATAAATTATTTTTTTAGTTTTCTATCGGATTTCATATTCAAAATTCTACTACAAGTATACTCTCTTCGAATGAACTTGAATAGATAAATAAATAAACGAAAATTCTATAGAAAACTTTAGGTTTATGAGTGAAGTAAAACATAGTTATCTCCCCCTCGAACTACTCGACTATAAAAGAAATAGTTGAATCGTACTCAGGAATGGTTGGCAAATTACACTGAATCAAACTTCAAGCGTAAACGTTCGTATCTTTTTTTTTTATGTTGTTGTTTTACAGATTCACATTTAAAAAATCTATTAGATTATCTTCGAAATGATTTGAATAAAAAATAAATAAATCATTTAGTTTCCGATCAGAAATCCGTGTACAAACTTTAAATTCCATATTCAAAATTCTACTGCAGATATATTCTCTTCAAATGAACAAACAAATGATAAACAATGATATTTTTTCCATCAAAAACTCTATGCAGACCTTTAGGTTATATTATGAAGACAACTATAACTCCCCACCCCACGCCTCGAAACCACTCATCTATAGAAGAAATAGTGGAACATTAATTATAGGCAGTAGTCAAATTGCGTTGACTAAAGCGTCACGACAAGTTCGTCTGGGTTTGTTTTTGTTTTTTTGTTTTTTTTTTTTATTTACAGGTCAACATTTAAAAATCTATTATATATATATTCTCTTCTAACTGATATGAATAGAAAAAGAAAAATATTTTGCTACAACTTTTGTATTCTAATGTAAAACAGCGTGAATAAATGCAAAAGTTTTGTTTTTTTTTCAGTTCAAGTCGGTCCGAAAAGAAATATGTAATAGATTTTTAAATGTGAAGAATTAGTGTTATACTGACTGACCGTTGGCAAATAGGGCACAAGAAGGAATTTTGAGTGGGCGTTTACTAAAACTGCTGTATAAAATATAAGCCTCTGTTGCCGTAATTTGTCTCACGGTTGGTTTGAAACTGTGAGTTTGACTTCTAACCAAACGATTGAGAATTAATAAATTTCTTGACCCCAAGTAAAGGATCAGCCTCCGTCCGAGGTGGATTTATATATGACGAGTATAAACGAGATGTTATTGCAAAGGATCGCCGCCAATTAATTGATTGTGGAATGTCAAGGTGTCGCAATTACTCGACCCTTTTTCTCTCTCTCTCTTTTCTTGCTTTTTATCCGACAGGGGGTGCATTGGAACTGATTTCTAGTGTTTCACTTGTGGTGGGAAAGCGGTCGTTGGCACTTGAAGACTGATGAATTTTGGCGAAAGCATTTTCGTTTTATCATTGTTATTCTTTTCGCCCTTTGGTAAAACCATTTTAGGCTCATGAGCATAGATTGATTAAAAATAATTGCGCCTGATGATCGCAGATTTTACGCATTTACGATTAGCAAATAGAGAAGAAAATTAAGAACAAATTATATCCAGTCTGCACACACACAGACACACACGCACATACACTTTCACACTTACACATATACACACATTCACACACATATACACACGCTCACACTCACACACATATACACACGCTCACACACGCAAATACTCACACACGCGGGCACAGTCACGCGCGCCCATATACATACACACGCGCACACATACTCCCACACACGCACACACATACAGACTCACACACACAAGCTCACACATACTCATACACTCGCGCACACATCCATACACATTCTCACACACATACACACACGTACATACATGCTCACAAACTCACACACTTACATGCACACACGCACACATATACTCACAAACTCGCACACATACATCCACAGACATGCTTACAAACTCATACACGCACATGCACATACGGAAACGGACACACATATTCACACCCACGCGGATACATACATACATACATACACGCACACATATACACGCACACACACACTTACCCACACACATATACACACATATTATTATGGGATAAAAAAAGGCAGTCCTTTCTGACAAACCTAACAAATTCAATATATATATATATATATATATATATATATATATATATATATATATATATATATATATAGGCATTAATACTATCACAATTACAATTGAAAACATTTATCTAAACTCAATATAAAATTTGTCTCAGCTACATCTAAAACAACTAAGAAGTTAATCAATACAGAACCAAACTATAGGCTAAAACTTGAGGCTTCCCTCTATAACCTGTAGTAATTGCCACAAGGAATAGATCGGTGAAACCTCAAGGAATTTAAATAAATGATTATATAAACACAAAAGCGACCTTTTACAAAACAGCACATTAAATGCATTGGTTGCTCACCATAACAAGACTGACCGCAATTAAAAGAGTTTTCAAAGACGAAAATGTTCAAACTCAGCTTTAATCGCAAAATTCCTCCACAGTAAATTTCTGTTCAAATTCTTAGAATGTCTTTCAATTCTTGGCAGATCGTCCATTATTACAATGCGGCATATTTAATAAGAAAAGTGATAGAAACAAAAAAAAAAAGAATCTAAATGCTATCGGCGAGATTATAAATCCAAAAGTCATATTTTTAAAAAATCATCTTTAAATCTAAAATTCCCAGCGTCTCTCGTTCTTACGTATGTGCAGTCGCATCAACGTAAGCATAAACTTAGTCTGATGAAGTCGTAAAGGACGAAACGCGTTACACGAAAACTTTTTCCACTTTGTCATACTTTTTCCTCCCTAAAATATATTATTATATTAAAAAAACCGCAAAAAAGGATGCTGTAAGAACACACGCGAAAATATACAAAATGTTTGCCATGGAAGAAAGGGTTTAATATCGGGGACAGACTATATGCAATTATAAGCGGTGTGGACAAAGGTACCAACACTGGATCGCGACAATCATCTTCATGCTTAGACACAATCGCAATCCACTGTTGATACCTATCTCCTCACTGCTTATTTATATCTCCTACACACAGACACACAGACACACACACACTCGCGTGCGCGCCTGTGTGTGTGTCTGTGTGTGTGTCTGTGTGTGTGTGTGTGAGTAAAATTTTTAGAATATATCAGTAAAAGGATAATATGATTAAAGAAAACAGGAAAACTTTGCCGACACGTTTTGTCCTTTGAGGAATTTTATCAAGGCAAATGCAAGGTTTTTATTTTTATTTTGTAACAAGTAAAATAATAATAAAAGCTTTGGATACATATATATATATATATATATATATATATATATATATATATATATATATATATATATATATATATATATGGTTGTATATTTAGACAGAAATCACTCTTTTATATACAGTAGCGTCCAAAACTAAGAGACAAAATTTTGAAACCTAATATTTGTTAGAAATGACAACTGTGAAAAGCTGAAATTTTGACAACTGGTAGTCGTTATCATCCATAATAACATACTAAAATTTGAATCATTTGCAAAGGATAGAAAAAGAATTATAACAATTATTTATTTATTTTCAAATTTGGAACGTCCAAAAGTAAGGGACAAAATTGAGAAAAACAATGTAAACGGCAAAAAAACAATAAAAATACATGTACAATCAATATTTAGTAAATGAGCCATTGCTCTCAATGACAGCTGCACATCTTCGACTACAAGAACGAATCAGTTCTTGACAATTCTCGATACTAATTTTAGACCATTCTTCTTGAAGCTTCACCCACAAATCATCCGTGTTAGTGGGATTTCTTTCCATAACTTTCACTCCTAAGGTCTTCCAAAGATTTTCTATTGGATTTAAGTCAGGACTTTGCGGTGGCCAATCCATAATTTCCAAATCTTGCTCGCTAAGGTAACTCATTACCACCTTTGCCTTGTGACATGGGGCATTATCTTGCATAAAGGTAGCCCTATCGAAACCTGAATTCTGTATGATTGGCACAACATGATCTTGAACAATGTTTTTATAGATCTGTGCGTTTACACGAGTTTGTAACCGGACAAGAGGCGTTGTACCTTGGCTAGAAAACATTCCAAATAACATGACGCTTCCGCCCCCAAACTTGACAGTTTTCTTAGTACACTTTGCACTTAATCTTTCACCAATACGTCTCTTTACATTGTTTTTTCCATCATTTCCAAATAAATTAAACTTGCTTTCATCGCTGAAAAATACTTTTGCCCAATTTTCATATGTCCAAATTACACACCTGTTTGCAACACACCTCTAATCTCTTCTTCTTATTCTTCGAACTAACAAGTGGTTTCTTCCCTGGGGTTCCATTAAACAGCCCTACTTCTTGCAGTCGTCTAGAAACAGTCTGTCTTGACACATTAACACATAACATTATTCATAACCCTTTTAATTTCTGTGCAAGACTTAAAACGGTCCTTTAATGACACGCTGCATTATTCGATCTTCTCTTGCCGAAGTTTTGCGGGGTCTGTCGGTTTTAAAAGCACTAACTATTTTGCCAGTATCATTGTAGGATTTAACAACCCTGCCTACAACACTCTTGGAACGTTTCACTTTCTCTGAAATCTCTCTAATGGTGTGCTTTTCCTTGTGTAGCTTCACAATAGCTTGTCTCACAGAGTAATCAAGTTTTTGGCGTTTCGCCATGGTGCCGGCTGATGCAACGTTTACAAATGACTAAGTAAGACTTATTCTTTAGAGGAAATCAAAAAATTTGAATATAGCATACTGTTTACATTGTTTTTCTCAATTTTGTCCCTTACTTTTGGACGATCCTATTTTGAAAATAAATAAATAATTGTTATAATTCTTTTTCTATCCTTTGCAAATGATTCAAATTTTAGTATGTTGTTATGGATGATAACGACTACCAGTTGTCAAAATTTCAGCTTTTCCCAGTAGTTATTTCTAACAAATATTAGGTTTTAAAATTTTGTCCCTTAGTTTTGGATGCTACTGTATATATATATATATATATATATATATATATATATATATATATATATATATATATATATATATATATATATATATATATATATATATGGTTGTATATTTAGACAGAAATCACTCTTTTATATATATGTCATTAAAGACGACTGACAAGCTACCGTGATTAAGCTGTTTTATTTAATTTTTCTTGTGTTCGTCCCAGTGTTTTCCTTCCTGGGCACAAAGTCTGTAAAAATTGTCCAAATGTTCTGCATTTCCGAGTTCTTTGGGCTATACTTTTAGCCATTATCAAGGATGATTTTATTTTTACTTTTAACCTTATGTATGAGTTTGTTATTTATGTATCTAGAATTATAGAGATGTTTTATTTTCCAAACACGGTCAGCAGATTGTGGCTGTGTTCACAGCTAATGTGTTGGCTTTTCCTATTTTATTATCAGGGATTCCATTATTTTTAATCTTTTTTAGATGTAGATGAGGTTATTATGCTTGTATTTTCTACTAGTATGATTCGGATGAAGTCTGGTAGGTTTTTGTGTGTGTTTAAATGAGTTCTAATGAAGCTGTGGTCGGGTAGGTTTAACACAAGTTGACTTGATAGGAATGTAGTAGTGTGACTGATATAATTATTTATGAGTTTGGTTTGATCAGGAACACAGTCCCTTAAGGGCCATTTGAATGTTGGCTCTTTGTAGTTTTGATTTTGCAGGTGTGTTGTTATTTTTGAGAATAAGGTTAGCTGTTTTAATTTTTTTGTTTGGGGGTCAACTAGGGTAGTGTATTTCTATATGATGTTTCTAAGTGAATATTCATCTTGCTTATAGTTGACGTGTATTTGGCTAAAAGGGTGCCGAGTATTGTCGCCATAGTTATGGATAAACTGGCCGTTATTTATATTTTGTCTTTTGTCTTTCGAAGTCATTATCAAGAACCGATGTGCGCCTTGTGTGGTAATTAGATTTCCTTTGTCTAAATTGCGATTGCTATTTTTTGTTCAAGTAATTTCGACTTTCGGCACCAGGATGAAAACAAAGGGATTCTAACTACCACAGAGACAACACATCGATTCTTGATCATGACTGCGAAAATTGAAAGTACTTGAATAAAAAGAACAATATATGAACATCGGATAGATTCATCCCTAATATTTGCCTTGATAAAGTCCATCAGATGACGAAACGATTGAGATAAGTTTTCCTTTTGTCCTTATTCACGCACAAACACACACACACACACACACACACACACATATATATATATATATATATATATATATATATATATATAAGTTATTTCACCACAACCTTTTTAAAGGGCTCTGGATCATCAGACTTTACTTTAAGGATAAGGAATTGAAAATTGTACATCTAACTCACTCATATCTTCTCTCCCACCTCACTTCGTTAATTTCATATACGCTTGGTGCGGTCCGTCAAAAGTGTGTGAGTTTCTTTTCATTTTTCATTTCAACTTTTGGAAGTAAAGTCTGATGATCCAGAGCCCTTTAAAAGGGTTGTGGTGAAATAACTTATTACATGGAACCTTAAAGAAGTGATCTGTTTTTATTCAAACATATTTGCTCTGAATTTACATTGAGCTCTCTGGATATCATCCTCCTTTGGGTCTACCCATACGGATTACCTAGTTTTGCATAAACTATATGTATATATATATATATATATATATATATATATATATATATATATATATATATATAATTAATACACAATAAAATCCCTCATATCACCTCATATATCTATGTTGTAGCATACCCACGGACGATAATGGATATGTTCCTATTCACACAAGTACAGTAGTAAATACTGTATGTTGGTCTGCAGTTGGAGATTCATTGTGGAATTCACTTGACTTACTTCTAGGAGTTGACTACTACTTCTACACACTACTGGCAAATCTTATATGTGTTGTTCTTGTCCTAAGTATTATCGTTCATTACCAACCTTCGTGTGATTATTCTATTCGGTAACTTTCTCTAGGTTACAACAATCTAATTTTAAAGTAATTCTTAAATCTTTTTTTCTCCCTTTCTTAGTTTTAAATTAATATTTCATTCTTCATATAACCCTAAATTAATGTCATAAGGTTAATATCCGGGTTTAATTTTATAAAACTTCTTCTCTTTAAGACAAATACCTTTCACTCCCCACTGACTCCTGCCTCGTGCCTTTCGTCTGGCTGAAACATTGAAATGGATAAATTCTGTATTAGTGTTTCTACCGTTTTTTTAAGCTTTCACAGTTAAATTTTTATTTCCGACACGAACTCAGTTTACAAGACATACGAGACGACCTACATTTTTGTCTGCTGAAATAAACTTATTTTGGATTTTATTGTGTATTAATTACTTGCTCTGTAATAATAAATACATTGAGCTCTTTTTGTAGATCAGTTTTATTATTTTATTTTTATAGGATCCACTTAGATTATATACCAATGTATTTGTTACCTTTACTATATATATATATATATATATATATATATATATATATATATATATATATATATATATATGAATCAATTTTAACACTTTTATTTACTGAAAATAATGTTTAAAGTGATAAAATTTGTCTGATGAATAAATAAAAATCCATTAATTCTTTAGAAAATTGCTTTTTTTACATTTGGATACAAAGCTGAACAGAAATGAAAATTCGAGAATGCATGACGAGAGATGTTTCGGTTAAAGGCCATTATTCAACTCTGCTTCATTGGCCAAGTTCTTCAAGGCTGAACCGGTCTGAAGCACGTCGGATCTAACGACAGCTCCCTCTGCCCAAGAATACGCAGGTTCGAATCATGCCGAAGATCACATATTTCTCTTTATTAACAATTATCGAATATTCAGGCCGGTAGGTGAAAATAGATAAATACACTGTTTAATGTTTAATAAACCGAGTGGCTACTCAAATGCGAGTATCCACTAATAACAACGTTTAAAGTGATAAATTTTCTTTCTTTTTCTCTCTTTCCCTCTCTCTCTCTCTCTCTCTCTCTCTCTCTCTCTCATAAAAGTAGAAAATATAGAAAAGTATAATAGTCTCATCCAGTAAAAATAATGGAAGCCCTAAGAACAAAAAAGTAAAAAGCTAACACGCAATAACATCAACTATGAACACGGCCACAATGTGCTGACCGTGATTGAAATATAAAAAACGCACCCCATTACTCTAGAAACTATAATTTACACATTCAATTAAAAATAACAATCAACCTTGATAATGGCTAGCAGAATAGCCGAAATCGCTAGAATATCTAGAACATTCGAACCGCTCTTACACATTTTATGTCCAGAAATGAAAACACTTGTAAGAATGCACGAAAAATTGAATAAAAAGATTAATTGCACTACCTTATCAATCGTCTTTAATGAAATTTTTATAAAAAGGGATTGCTGCTGAAATACGCAATTATATATATATATATATATATATATATATATATATGTGTGTGTGTGTGTGTGTGTGTGAACATTGAAGTCAACAGCCAGAGGCGACAGTCTGATTCATGCTAAACGCAATCGTCAGGTCATGTATAACACATCATGGACATAGAAAGCCTCGACTATTCCCTAAAAGGCACATGGCCTGCCGATTGCGTTTAACCATGAAACAGACTGTTGCCTCTGCGTGTTGACTTCAGTGCCCACTTTTATTTATACGCTTTTATTTTCATTTCCCAAGTACTTTCGATCTTATTGCAAGATCATCTTCAGGGGTTCAAAATTACTAATCGACAACAGAACTATCCTACTCCATGAAAACAACAAAATTAGATTACAGATACTAAAAGCAATTTATATTAAAATTATAATAATATTTCTCTTTAATAACAATTAAAGCCGAACAGAATCAACTATGAATGTTGAAGTAATTTTCTGAAATGCCTGTAAAGGAACAGTTTTTTCATGCTTTAATATGACCATGACGTTATAACATAGAGAGAGAAAAATTCCATAATGGATAATTTTTTTCACGTTCTAATAAACGTTCAGCAGATTGTCAACTGTTTTGCATTTAAAAGCACCCTGAAAAAATTACGTTAATGAATAACAACACACAACTTTGTTAACTTACTTATATTAATGAACAACATATAGTTTTGTATTACTTGCACTCCTAAACCTCTTTTTCGAACGTAACTTATAATTGATACAACAACAGTTAATAAAAATGAACACGCTACCGCCCCTGTCTAAATGATTGGATTTTTCTGTATCCTTGGAAACAGGAAATTATGGATTTATATGTGAGTTTAAAACTCAGTAAATTTAAAAATAAGTTATTCCAAAATTCGCTTAAAGATGAAACAGAACTAATGCTTTTGATTTAATTACATAATTAAATTTGAAGTTTTTAGCTTCAGTTTTTGAAACATAGTTATTACTGTGTAGCTAAGAAACTATATTTTAAATCAGTTAATTTATAACATATATATATATATATATATATATATATATATATATATATATATATATAATTTATAATATATATATAATTTATAATATATATATATAATATATTAATTTCGATTATAGGTGCTGTTCAATTTATAATTACATGAATCAATCATACAACAAAATACAAATCTATTTCACTACCTGAGGATGTCTGTAGGAACAGACGAAAGCTTATAAAAAATTAAAAAGACCTTATGCAACTGGAATTTATAAACGGGAATCATATCATTCATATACAGGTTCGGGGTTAGTGTACCTTATTTATGTGTTTGCGATGATGTATTCTCGCCATTTAAATCATTAACCTCTATATTTGTTTTTGTATGAATGATTCATGTAATTATGAATATAATATATATATATATATATATATATATATATATATATATATATATATTTAAGACATTTTTTACGTTTATACGTTCCTTTTATAGATACAAATATCTAAGTAAATGCTTTGTATCTATAAAAGGAGAGTATAAACATAAAAAAATGTATAAATAAATAATTGTGGGACTTTATCCATTTCATATAATATATATATTAGGTTGGTGCAAAAATAATGACGTAATAATGTCGTTTTTTGACGTATTTTTTAACGTCAAAAAACGACATTATCACGTCATTATTTTTGCACCAACCTAATATATATATATATATATATATATATATATATATATATATATATATATGCATCATGCGTATTTAAATTGTTGCATCTGTTTGTTTTCAGTATCTCCAATCTGTAATGTTTATGTTACACTGTCCCTTTAGCTAAAATCATTCTCTCTTCTTGCTTTTGATGTTTTGACCCTTGATTTTATGTATGTAAGTATGTCTTAAGGGGCGTATATATTTTTTTATATAGAGTGAGAAGTGTAATTAGGGATAATTATAGTGTCACATTTATGACAATTTCTCTGGTTAAACGACTTTATTGAAACTGACAACAACCATTCCCCATTATTCAGGATTCTCGCACGATCATACATTTGTTTATGGACACCATGATTTCAAAGATCGAGGTCTGTACAAACAAGGAATTGGTCTCTCTGTATCTTTGTAGTTCTTTTGACACATTCCTTTCTCTATTGCCCAATCTCCTTCACGTGATATATTTTCAAACAATGTATCAAATTATGGTTTCCGTTTCTCGCTGCATAAATCCGAATGTTTGTTTGTTTTTTGTATTGTTTCTTTTTTTTTCTTTTTTCTTTTTTTGGTCATTTTTGTTATTCTTCTTTTTTGTTTGCATTCAAAATTAACCAACTTGCACTCAACAAAATTTATTACGAATATAGCAGAAATATATTAAAGTGCATATAACAAACATTTGATGCCATTTTACATTTCTACCAATTTCCGGTCTGTATCTCCCTTTTATTGAAATGATTGTTTTGCAAAATATTCCATAACGACAACGAATGAATTTAAACATCCTAAAATAACTATAAAAGAACGCGGTTTTTAAAATCACCATCACAACGGAATGCAGATGTTACAATAAGTCTATCTTTGTAATTTACCAAGGTGATCTTGGAATAGGTCGAAAGTAGTTGGGTTAGAAATAACTATGGTGCCTTTCTTAATAAATTTCATCTTAACATCAAGAAACGTATTACACAACTGGAGAAGATCAGTATAATGATAAGTAGACACAATATGTCTATATTATTCAAATGAAACACACACACATATATATAAATATATATATGGGCAAGTATATATATATATATATATATATATATATATATATATATATATCAAGACATCTTACACTCCATTTGATGGATTCAAGTTTTATTGCACAACATCTAAAAACACATTCCTGTCCTCCTTCACAATACAGGAAAATACTTTTTGACAACAGTAAAATACGAAAATAATAAACAAAATTTCCAATTCTCGGGGCACTTTATATAAAAATCAATCAACTAACACTCAACAAAATTTATTACGAATATAGCAGAAACATATTAAAGTGCATATAAGAAACATTTGATGTCATTTTAGATTTCAACCAATTTCCAGGAAGTTCCTTTATATTGAAACGATTGTTTTGCAAAATATTCCATAACGATAACGAATGAATTTAAACATTCTAAAATAACTATAAAAGAACGCGGTTTTTTAAAAAAAAAATCACTATCACAATGGAATGCATATTTTATCGCAATTATAATAAGTTTATCTTTGTAATTTACTCCTGAAGATGATCATGGAAAAGGTCGAAAGTACTTGAGTGCCTTCTTCCTTGAGGAATTTCATCTTAACATCAAGACAGTGATTAGACAACGTGAAAGGATCAGTATAAAAATAGACACAATATGTCTATATTATTCAATGAAACATGTCTGAATGAAGACATGCTGCCTAAATATACACATACATACGTATATATTTTAATATATTTACTGTTTATACGTTAATTTTATACATACACATATTTAAATGAATGTTCTTTTTTATAATGAGCAGTATTAACTACATTTGTAAATGTAGTTAATACTTTTTATTATAAACAGAGCATTTACTTAAATATTTCTATCTATAAAAATAACGTATAAACAGAAAAAAAATATTAAGATAATTGTCGGACTTAGTCCATTTCATTGTATATAGATAGATAGATAGATAGATAGATTCGAGAGAGATTGGAGAGAGAGTAGGGAGCTTAGGAATAGGATATAGAAACCAATGTACATGAACAAATT
The DNA here is from genome assembly GCA_963932145.1 of Acanthosepion lycidas. Taxonomy (NCBI): domain Eukaryota; kingdom Metazoa; phylum Mollusca; class Cephalopoda; order Sepiida; family Sepiidae; genus Acanthosepion; species Acanthosepion lycidas. The sequence continues at coordinate 78,390,168 of OZ010608.1, read as the reverse complement.
TAACGATAATTGAACAAACATCCATAGAAAATCACAATGAGAGTCAATCAAAATCAATTGATGAAATCTCATGTCATTTTATTCAGGAGAAACAAAAAAGAAAGACGTTGGAAAAACACGCGAAAATGCATAAGAGTGATTGTGAAGTAAAAAAAAAAATGGAGAGTGAAAAAAATTGCCCGGAGGTTGTCAGTTAAGGAAAATTCGAAATGAGAAGAAAAAAATATCTATAGAATTGATTCCATTTGCCTGATTAGAATTATGGTGTTAAAGATAATTGCAGGAAGTTAATGAAGGAAATTATCAAAAGAAAGAAAGAAAGAAAGAAAGAAAGAAAGAAAGAAAGAAAGAAAGAAAGAAAGACGGGTGTAAAAGAAAGAAAGAAAGAAAGAAAGAAAGAAAGAAAGAAAGAAAGAAAGAAAGAAAGAAAGAAAGGTGTGTAAGAAAGAAAGAAAGAAAGAAAGGTGTGTAAGAAAGAAAGGTGTGAAAGAAAGAAAGAAAGAAAGAAAGAAAGAAAGAAAGGTGTGAAAGAAAGAAAGAAAGGAACGAAGAAAGAAAGGAAGGAAGGAAGAAGGGGGAACTGACGCGATGAAAAATTAAGCAAAAAAAGAATTTCAGAAAAACATTAAAACGGCAATAAAGAAAAGTAAAAGCTTCGATTGATCGATCGATCGATATGAAAAGATTTAGAAAGACAGATAGATAGATAGATAGATAGATAGATAGATAGATAGATATTGAGATCAAGAGAGAGAGAGAGAGAGTTGTGGCAAAGAATTCATAAAAGCAAGATGCGACCCCAACGGAAAATATCAGAGAAAAAAGAACAGGAGAGAAAAAATTGATTTTCATACTACAGCGAAAATTAGGAAAAAGGATTGGATCCACAAAAAAAGTGTGAAAAGTTGGAAAAAATGACCTCCTCTAATCAAATCAAAAGACAGAAAGGAAATTTTAAAAAAATGGACAAATATCCAAAATGGACGACGGAGAAAACGCGTTTTTACCTAGCCTTTTTATTTATTTATTTATTTTATATATATATATATATATATATATATATATATATATATATATATATATATATAATTATAATAATATTTTTTGTTTAAAAATATGATTCCTTCGCTACATAAGAGTTCTCATGTTTCAAAAACGTGAGCCGAAATCATCCAAATAATTAATAAAATTAAGTTGGATTGAGGTGTTTAGTCACGTTTCATCTTCAAGCGAAATTTTAGGAATAAGCTATCTCTCGGTTTACGTGTATTTTTACAGAATTTGTTATTGTGGGAGTGGCTATACTATTTTCATTCTTTAAGTGGTCAGGGAGTTAATTCTTATCAGTAGATTCATCATCCTCTGAGAGGTTTTGCTAAGGTTGGGTAGGGTATCCATTTCAAGGCTAATGTTTACGGTCATCCTTTAGTTGGTTCCCAGTGAAGGATATTTTTATGGCGCGCCTACAGTCGTTCTGTGTCTGGAGAATTGTCTCTTATTCTTGTCTATCTGATTATCTATTTATTTATTTGTTTATTTAAGTGGGTGTTTAATATACAGATCGCTTTGCATTGAATTTGGGTTTTTTTTTTTTTTTTTTTTTTTTTTTTTTTGACGACGACGACAAAAAGGGGTTTTTTTTCTATTTAAGGGTTTGGCTGGGCTTTTTAGAATTTTACTTAGCTATGTTTTTTTTTTTTTTTTTTTTTTTTTTATGCTAATTATCTAATGCGAAAGTCTGTTGATGTCGGCAAAAAACCGTTAACTCCTGCCTATGGTTTAATAATTTTTCATTATTTAGGAATTTAATGATGTGTAGTTTTTCCTGTAAGCATAAGAGGCATGGGTCATCCCAGGTTCTACAGGTTCTTGCTCTATTTACTATTTTCCATTTTACTTTTGGTGTTTTATTCGTTTCCTTTAGATGCCAGAAATATTGGGATAGAGATGTCTGATTTCCATTTTGAATGTTGTTGAAAGAGCACTTGTGTTGTCTCCATCTAATTTTAAAATTATTCTTTGTTGATCCTATGTATATCCTATCAGTGTTAGGGCTCTCAATGGATGAGAGATCATTAAATTCCTAAATAATGAAAAATTATTAAACCATAGGCAGGAGTTAACGGTTTTTTGCCGACATCAACAGACTTTCGCATTAGATAATTAGCATAAAAAAAAATAAAAAAAAACATAGCTAAGTAAAATTCTAAAAAGCCCAGCCAAACCCTTAAATAGGAAAAACCCCTTTTTGTCGTCGTCGTCAAAAAAAAAAAAAAAAAAAAAAAAAAAAAAAAAAAAACGAAATTCAATGCAAAGCGATCTGTATATTAAACACCCACTTAAATAAACAAATAAATAAATAGATAATCAGATAGACAAGAATAAGAGACAATTCTCCAGACACAGAACGACTGTAGGCGCGCCATAAAAATATCCTTCACTGGGAACCAACTAAAGGATGACCGTAAACATTAGCCTTGAAATGGATACCCTACCCAACCTTAGCAAAACCTCTCAGAGGATGATGAATCTACTGATAAGAATTAACTCCCTGACCACTTAAAGAATGAAAATAGTATAGCCACTCCCACAATAACAAATTCTGTAAAAATACACGTAAACCGAGAGATAGCTTATTCCTAAAATTTCGCTTGAAGATGAAACGTGACTAAACACCTCAATCCAACTTAATTTTATTAATTATTTGGATGATTTCGGCTCACGTTTTTGAAACATGAGAACTCTTATGTAGCGAAGGAATCATATTTTTAAACAAAAAATATTATTATAATATAAGCTCTACTTCTGTATGGAGCACTGTTTTTTAAAAATAAAAACAAAAATACTAAGGAAACCCGGATTATGCACCCAACATGTTCTTTTCTATTTTCTGCATACCTGCACAAGGATACATATATATATATATATATATATATATATATATATAGCCGATTGACTAAAATCTGTATTTACAGCCAAATAGAATTAATTTACACTCGAGAACAAAAAGAGCGAAAAAAAATCTATAAAAAGATAAAAATTCCTGTTGATTTTTAATGAAATTTGTGTGTAATACTTACGTTCTGATATATATATATATATATATATATATATATATATATATATATATGAATTTTTCTGTAGCTTTCTTTTTTTGTGTTGTTTTGCTCCTCATATTCAATTACCCCCATTGTGACAGGTAAATCTTTGCTTCGTACGACACAAGGGCAGATGAAGTGGAAGACAGAGGGACAAACACGTTTGCTGTGTTACGCTAATCTTCAGAGGGGGAGAGAGCCAACTTGCTCTGAAACTCAGCTTCGACAACACCTCCCCAAAGGGTCTGTAATATTATCTATCCTTACCTGGCATCTCGACTTCAGTCTCTTACCACACCGCTGTCACGTGTCACTCCATCTGTCTTTTCGATAAGTATTTTCATGTCAGTTGTTCTAATGAGATCTACTCCTTGGTACCTCAACCGCCGGAATTTAAGCGTACGACTAGATTGGCAATTAGGTCTCATCGTTTTCCTCTTGAAATAGCTAAATGTAATTTTTTCTGATTTCTTGCTTTCCTGCCAACTACAATCTTCCATAATTTAAATCCAACCGCCATCTTTAATCTTATTGAACCCTGTTCTTTTATTGTCCTTTCTTGACTGAGATAGATAGATAGATAGATAGATAGATAGATATGAAGAGAATAAGATAGATAGATAGATAGATAGATAGATAGATAGATAGATAGATAGATAGATAGATACTCCACGTCCAATAACGCTTTGCGTCTTAATGACATTGTAGCCTTACTTGGTGTGAAATGATTAGAAAAAGCAAATTCTTCTCTTTCGCCTATGTCCGAACACTAACCAGTAAAAAACACGCAACTGCCTCTAACAGCCTGCTTTCCTTGTTCTTCGAGTTAAATCATTTTTGAGAAATGCTTCATTCAGTTGGGAAGATATGGTCTAAAAATCTATATATAAGACAAACAGAGCTAATGGCAAAACGGAAAAAAAAACTCCTATGTTACACGTTTCGTCCCTGACACGGACTTCTTCAGATTGATAATAGCTCCATCGGTTTTGAGGTGGGGAGAAATACAAAATTAAAACGTTAGAGATACAGGGACGCTAAACTTATTAAATTTTTCGATATACAAGGTATCCTAAATGTCACATCCTTCTTCTCCTATACGCAATATCCCTTAAGGACGTGGGCGATCGTGGCTCTCCACATACCCCGACCTCTTGCAGCTCTTACCTACGTTTGCCTCTTTACTAAACAACAATCCTACTCCACCCATTCTCCGTTCTGCCATAGTTTTACACAATATCGGCTGGTTATCTTCCCTGTCTATTTTAACTTTGAATATATCCTTGTGAGTGTCTAATTCTACAAGCCCTCTTTTTTCATTATTTGTCTCTTTTTTATTCTGAATATAAGCGTCCTTTTTATTTCCATGTTCTCAGGTTCGTTGTTATACACACAACGTTTCAATCATTGTGCCCGCCATCCTTCTTCAGGTGTCTGTCATACTCGGTATAACCTCTGAATTTTGAAAGCAACACTGAAGGATAAGACGAATGAAAGAATCGGCGCAACACTAAAAACTAAAAAAATACACTACTGGATTGTCCAAGCGACACAAAGATTCGTGGATTAAAGCATTGGTTAAGAAATACAATCTCCAGGTCAACTAGAGAATATTGACTAATACTAGATAAATCCTATGCGTATAAAGTGGAATGAGAACTATATGTGCCACCGTGAATTGAAGAATAACAGATTAGGTCCAAATCTATGAAAAAATGTTCAAATGTGTTCAGTTATTTGGGTTCCACGAGTTCAGAGCTTTTCTGCTGGGATACATCTCTTTCTATTTCCACGGAGCAGAATCTTGCCTGTCCTGGGTATGACGATAAACCACACCCGCGTAATACGATAAACTACGTCCAACAGCAATGCCTCTGATCAAGAGATTTTGAGGATTATGGAACCACCTCTTAATTGCTGGTATTCCCAGGTCCACCCTGACCCGGGGTGGTAGTACCTGTTGGGGTCCCAGCTATGGGCAAATAGTTAACACCCAAACTTGTGCAAAAATAGGTTTTAATACCAGAAATACTTTGTAATAAAAAAACAAATATTATTACCAGCAATAATTTTTGAAAGAAAAATTATTATCAGCAATACTTTAAAAACAAATACCAGCAATACATTCTTTGGAAAAAATATGAACAGCTCTAGATTTCTTCAAGGAAAAATATTCCCAGAAATAATTTTTGAAGAAAAACATTACCAGCAATAAAAATTTTTTCGGCATTAAATAAACCATTGAGGTTGATTTGCCATAAAACAAACCAAACCAAACATGAATCTTACGTTTTGTGTCGTCACTGGATCTCAACGTTACTGCAAAGATGGGATCAACAAAAGTGGGTTTCTTTTGCTTAGTCGTTTTATTAAATGAGATAGACGTGGCAGCAGGAGAAAGAGCTTAGCGTATGGAGTGTGGTCTTAGTCTGTCTCTCAAACCTGGGTATGGGAAGCGTATCGACGGTTCAAAATTCCTGTGGCCTTCAGTTGACTTCAGGCCAATCGCTAACCATCCCGACCCAGCCTCCGCGTTCTGCAACCCGAATCATCTGCAATTCCACCGTGTTCCAAATGTAAAATTGTTATGATCCAAGTTCCTTGTACCATGGTGATGGTCCAAGGTTCGAATCAGTGAAAGAATAACACAAACACAGGTATGGAATATAAAGATATATTACAACAAAAATATAATACAAAGAAGTAGAAGTATTAGTAATGACTATCAGATTTGGTTAGAGTGAACTATGTTGTCTCGACAAGTATCACTATTCCAATGTCCTTACAATATGCTCTCAATTGTCTCTCCCCGTCTTACAATATCCATCATACCTCTTCAGAGGTGCAGTATTTATAATGTCAGGAATAGTCTATTATTATTATGGGTAAGTTCCCATAACACCCCCCACTTCCGAAGCTTTTGCGTAGCAGGGGTTTTAATATTTTTTTCTCTTTTAATTTATTACCAAAGGTTCTGTGAACTTCCTTTTTCTGGTGGATTTTCGTGGTTCTGGCATTATTTGCGGCCTATGTATATCCAATATATCGAAAATCGTATCCATCACTTCTTCCTGAGGTGGACTTTTAGAGTCCTCTAACAGTCTCTCTCTTATTTGGTTTACGTGTCTTTTATGTGAGAATTTGGGTCCCTGTACTATGCAAACCATATTCCTGATTCTTTTTTCAATTGTACCTTGTTCCCAGTAAGATGTATTGTTTTTATATGGTTTAAAAAAAAACTTTTTCTCCTGGGTGGAAGTTTCTTTTTAGTACGCATGACTCTGCTCTTTGCTTCGTTTGTTTTGGTAGCAACTTATGAAAACACTGATCTGATTTTTCTGGCGAACATCACTTCTGCGGGTGATAATGCCGATGGCGTAGCATTATTTTGCGTAATTCAATATACCTGTAAAAATTGTTGTAATGCTTTTTCCGTAGTCACATCATATGCTTTTCTTAACGCTTTTTTGAGTGTATCAACAAATCTCTCCGCTTGCCCATTTGATCTTGGGTGATACGGCGGGAATTTGATATGTTTGATTTGAAAAAATTCGCAAACCTCTTGGAAGTCCGCTGATGTGAATTGCGTTCCATTATCTGCGACTAGACAATCCACTACTCCAAACCGAGCAAACAGTTCGTGGAGGAAATTTATGGTAGTTTCGGAAGTAGGATTTTTGCAACGAAACACTTCCGGCCATTTACTATAACTATCCACTATGATCAAATAATAAAAACCATCTATTGTACCTGTATAATGTGCGTATATTCTTGACCACGGACGATCTGTCACTGAACATGGCTTATGGATGATTGGCGGTGCTTTGACTGCTAAGGAACAACCCTTGCATTTTTCCACCATCTGTGTAATGTCCTGGTCCATGTTTTGCCAATATACGTAGCTTCGCATTAGCGATTTCATTCTATTTTTCCCTCGATGGCCCATATAGAAATCCTTTAGGATTCCCTTTTGTAATGTTTTGGGAATTACTACCCTTTCATTATAAAGTAGCACATTATCGCATAAAGAAAAGTTGTCCGATATTTGCTTATTTTTTTCTGCTATTTTTGCTTTTGTTTCTTTTATGAATTCATCATTTATTGCTTCATTTTTTATCTCTTGTAGTATGACTAGGAGGTTTTGAACTGTACAACATAGTACTGTCCTGATATCTTCTTCATGTCGTAAGGCTGCGATTACAGAGTCTTTCAATGGCTCTGTTTTCGTTGGCATAAGTCTCGACAGACCATCCGCATGCCCAATTTTTTTCGTTGGTAGATACTCCAATCTGAAATTGTAATTCAGTAGAATTGTACCCCATCTTAGCAACCTATTGGCAATGTAAACCGGTAGACCTTTCTTCGAACCGAATATTGTTAATAACGGTTTGTGATCCGTCTGTAGAGTAAAAAATCTACCATAGATATATCTATGAAATCTTGTGACTGCGAAAATAATTCCCAGGGCTTCTTTCTCTACTTGTGAGTAATTTTTCTCTGCAGGTAGTAGGTTTCTTGAAGCATGCGCGATGGGTTTTATTGTCCCATCCGGCATTTTATGCAGTATACACGCCCCGACTCCATAGGCGCTCGCGTCACTTGCTAATATTATTTCTAATTTTGGGTCGTAGTGTGCCAGAAATAAATCCGAAGTTAACGTCTTAATTATTTTGTCAAACATTTTCTGGCATTCATCTGTCCACTCGCAAACTTTTTTCTTTTTTCAGCAGTTCGTTCAGTGGTGCCCGAAGTTTATGCATGTGAGGAATGAATTCCTGGTAATAATTCACTAAGCGTAGAAAACTTTGTAATTCTGCTATGTTTTTTGGAACTGGCAATTTTTTTTTTTTTTATTGCCGTTGCCCTTTTAGAGTCTAGTCGTCTTCCTTCTTGATCGATGATATGACCCAGCTATTTTATTTCCTTCATAAAAATATCACTTGTTTTCTTCTACCTTAAACCCATAGCTTTCTATTCTCCTGAACACCTCTTGTACGTGATTCCAGTGTTGTTCAACACTTTCGCTATTTACCAATACGTCATCCAGGTATGCAATCGTGTACTCTAGTCCGGCGAGCATAGTATCCATTATCTGTTGGAATATAGCCAGCGCGACCTTAATCCCAAATGGTAATCTTTGGTATCTGTATAATCCTTTGTGCGTGTTTATGCACAGCAATTTTGTCATCGACTGGGATTTGTAGGTACGCATCACTTAAATCTATTTTTGAAAACAAATTTTCCGCCGTTTAATTTTGTGAATATTTCTTCTGGACTGGGTAGAGGATACTGGTAGTCTTTTATCGCTGCGTTCAAACCCGTTGAGAAATCAGTGCATACTCGAATCTCCACTGATTTTTTTGACGTAAACCGTGGGTGCGGCCCATTGACTGTATTCTACTTTTGTCAGTATGCTGGTGTTTTCGAGTCTAGCCAATTCTTGATCTATTTTTTCTATTGAAGCAAACGGTACGCTCCATTTTTTCTTGAAGATCGGTTGAACGTTTTCTTTTATTTCTATATTTACTGCCATTTTCTTACATCTTCCGAGACCTGCTGAAAATACTTCGGGGAAATTCTCTTTTAGTTTCTCTTTTAATTTATCTGCCTCGGTCGATAAACTTTTTACATTTTGGCAGTAGGTACTTATTGGTAAATCCCAAAGTTCGAATTTTTGCATCCAGTCCGTACCGAATAAGTTTTCTGTATTTCTTAGCACATACATTTTTTTGGTCATTCCATTGAATGTCACATTTGTAATCACTTCACCCTCAAATTTTATTTTTCTCCCAGTTACCGATCTAGCAATTTTATCGATTCTTATAATGGTAGGTTTGTTCAGTTTTCTCTATATTTGTACGTTAATAATAGTTAAGTCCGACCCGGAATCCAACTGTAGTCTGACTTTTGTTTTGCATTTCTACTTGCACGTATTTTCTTGTTAGTCTCATCCACTTGGTCAGTCCTCGTGATTCTTATTCTGCTTTTGCTTTCTCTTCTAGTCCAACATTGAGAACATTTATGTCCTACTTTTTTGCATGATAGACAAGTTTTAAAACGGTATGGACAGTCTATATACCAATGCCAAGTCCCACAGCAATAGCATGGACTGGGTGGTAGTTTTTTCTGATATTGACTTTTTGAAGTAGAAAAATTTGTTTGACCTGTTTTTGAGGAGGGAAAATTGGTTTGGTTTGTTTGTGAGGAGGGAAAGTTGGTTTGTCTTTGTACTTTACGTATGTGCGCGATGCCAGCTTCTATATCTTTTGAGTCTTTCTTTACACTTACGCATCTCTGGCAGTCTTCGGCCAGTTTTTGAAGTGTCAAATCTTGTTCACCCTCCAATTTTGTAAGGATTCTGCGTCTAATTTCCGCGTCTTTGGTTGAAACCAAGCCTTGGACGTATATTAAACATTTGAAATTGTCCGGGCTGAGTTCCGATAACTTGAAATCATCACAATATTTGTTTACAATGGAAGCGAAAGTTATGTAATCTTCGCTCTCCTTTTTTGTTAGATTCAGACATTTCCATCTTTCGTGGAATAGTGAGGTATTAGGGCTGAAAAGTTCTGTTAACAGTTTTATGGCTTCTTTGAAAGTTAACTCATTTGTTTTCCTCGGTAGGATATAATCTACGAATTTGGTATATTCGCATGTGCCTAATTTTCTTAGTAGTAGTCGTACTTTTCTTGCGTACGACCAATTTCTGCAGTCAAACTCATATAGATCTTCGTAGCTTCGAAAGTAAGTTGCAAATGTTTTGTCTTCGTCAGGTGCATACGTGAAATCTTCGATAGTGCTCCAAATAGTGTCTTGTGAGAGAACTGTTTCATTTTCGGAATTTTGCCCATTATTTGATATTACACGTAGCAATAATTCTTGTAATTCAACATGTTTCCGATCGTTTTTCTGTTGTTGTTCAAATTGGATTTTCATAAGTTCCACAATGGTTGACTTAAAATCTTCCATATTAACGTAATTTTGTGTAAGTATTTTCCTTTGGTGTAGCCTGATATTCTGGAACCTGTTTACGCCAAAAAAAATCCCTGTGTAGAACTTGTGTCTTTCTTACCACGCTAAAGTGAATGTCCCAAAAAAAAAATTTTCCTCTTTTTTTATATATATGTTCGCGTAGAACTAGTTTTTTTTTTTTTAGAAATCTCTACGTAGAACTTGTTTCTTCAGTTTTCTCGTCGACACTGTTATGTGCGACGGATAGCAAAAAAGGTATGTGCTCCGCGTAGAGAGTTCGTTTTTTTTTTTTTTTTAGAGTTTCCTCGTCGTCACTTGTTATGGTCAAAGTTCCTTGTACCACGGTGATGGTATGGCCCAAGGTTAGAACCAATGAAAGAATAACACGAACACAGGTATAGAATACAAAGATATATTACAACAGAAATATAATACAAAGAAGTAGAAGTATTAGTAATGACTATCAGATTTGGTTAGAGTGAACTATGTTGTCTCGACAAGTATCACTATTCCAATATCCTAACGATATACTCTCAATTATCTCTCCTCGTCTTACAATCTCCTCATACCTCTTGAGAGGTGAAGTATTTATAATGTCAGGAATAGTCTATTATTATTATGGGTAAGTTCCCATAACAAAAATGGAACTGATACTTTGTAGAACAGATTTCCGTGTGAATTCGTCTCTGAACATTTTAAACTAGGGACTGCCACTAAATTTTCAATACTTAAGGTTTAAAATGATTTTTTTAAATAAAAAAGCATTCTCGAAGCTTTTATTTTAGCTTTAATTGAAAGCTAAATGATTAAATTTACTATTTCCAGTAAGCAAAATACTCTGTTGTATTTCAAATTGACTGAAATCTCAACTTTTTGGTCGCTTTCAGAAAATCGATAAAAATCGATAGATATCGGCCATTTTGATACATTTGTAAGCAAGAGTTAATTCTCGGTTTTAAAAATCTTTCAAAAATAAAATATATATTTGTGACACGTTATTTAATGAAAATTAGCAAATTAAAGTTAAATTAATCTGATTTGAAACAAATATTACTTATAGCATAAAACCTAGTATTCAAGCATTTCTTAACGACGGGGTCTTGTTTTTCTGGCGTGTTCATTGATGTATTAACAGCATGATGTGTTGACAGTTAAGTATGGTTTACCAGAATATGACATAAATTTACGAAATCTAAGTGAATGCTTTGTTTTTGGTTTTTAATAAATTAGTAATTTTTTTTTTAAATTAACATAATATTGTCAGCAATTATGTAAGAGATTTGCTGAATTTTAGTTACTTTGACTTTAGCATTATGTTTTTATCAAAAAAATCCTCGTAAAAAATAATAAACTTAAAAAAGTAAAAAACTACTAACAAAAAAAATTGCATAATTGAAGTATGATCCACACTAAAATAAATACGTAAAATAAAATTATTTAGTGGAATAGAAATTTAAAAAGGTAAAAATTACTTTACAATTTTGAAGGGATCATTTGCAAAGCCTAAACATGATGAAACATAGAAATGAAAATGAAAAATTGCAGACGGATAGATTTTTCAGGGAGGACAACTCTTAAAACACGTGACGAACATCTATACTTACAAAAATGGGAATGTTTTTACACTAAAAAAAAATTATTTAAAAAAATTGGGGGTAAACAACTTTTATTAAACATTTCAATTTTTGATTCGTTAATTTAGTTTTAACTTAATAACAATATCACCTAACTTGATTGAAGTAATGCATAATTTTAAACGATTTAAATTATTATAACTTTTTAAAAATGAAAACAGACCTTGTAAAAATCCATTATTCTTCGAAATTGTTTTGTTAAGTTTAGGGCCTTTTTTCTGTTTTGTTTTTGTTTTGTTTTTTTCTTTAAATCTCAAGTCCTATCGTTATCTATCCTCTTGACCTTCATAATACCCACTTTACCGCACCTTGTATTCGTTCTGAGTATACTAGTTCGAATTAAGAGGCAAAAATGTCAGATAAATACACTCATACAAAAGAATATGCAGTATTCTCTCTCTCGCACACTCATACATCTCTTCTCCCCAAGTTATGGGTAAAATAGTAGAACTTGTATCTGAAAGAATCATTGTTATATTGCATCGTTAATGCAATATTCCCTCACAAAAATCCTTGCAATCCAAAAATTATTTTCCGGCTTTAAATAACCTACAAAGTGTTGATAATCCATAAAAAATATACTAAGAGTTTCACTTACCAGCACCAAAAAATTATTATCAAGAATATCTCTTGGGAAATAAATAGATGCTTATAGAACTATATGACTATATGTATATGTGTCTGTCTGTCTGTCTCTCTCTCTCTCTCTCTTTCATTCTCCCTGTTTTTGTTTCTCTCTTTACCTCTGTCGCTTCCATATTTCTTTTAGCCTCTCCTGCTCCTTTCGCTTTCCATATTCTTCATAAATATGAACAAGATGACCGGCGATGGGACCTTTCAAAAACGCTGACAGAAACTTAGTCAATGTTCTAACATTGTTAACTAATTCCTTTGCCAGGTAGGGTTCTTCGAGATCTACAAGGATGTTGGTATAAAAAATTCAATTAATCAAAAATGAATAGAATTTTTCATAGTTGAAAACTTACCAAATCCCCTGGCTTCTAACTTGATACGGAAAGTTTCGGATTTTGGAATTTCACAGATGTATGCATTTGCCAAGGTCACTTCCCTATGAGACCATTTGTATTCTTCCCCTAAAGAAACAGAAAAAAATAAACAAAGATCGATACGTGATAAGTATTGAGTCAATACAAAATCGTAAAAAGGAGGTGTATAGGGAAGGTCGAGTTCAGGACACCAGAATTCTTGAAGGAATAAATTAACAAGATTCGTTAAAAACAAATAAAAGAGTACTGAACTGAATTGCAAAAGGAATGGCCCAACAGATTGGATATATCAAAATGAAGCAGGAACAAAAATTTAAATATCTGGGAAATCTTTTAACAGAGGACGGGAAACACAACACTAAAATAGGAATGGGGAAAAGTGCTTTCATAATGAGGAGAGAAGACTTGGAAAATTTGATACTCACAGGACAGATTGAAGGCAAAAGGAAGACAAAAACAACCTACCTTGCAAATTTGAGCAAATGGATGGTGGAACAAGGTTTAGGTTTAAAAATTAGTAAACGCTACAAAGGACGTGGAACTGAGGAGAGCCATATTTGCCAGAGACTTGTAGCAACAGAAATGTGGTTCTACAGAAGGATGCTGAGAATATGTGCCGAACATGTGAGCAACGACGAAGTTCTAGAGAAAATGGAAACTAAAAGGAAACATACACAGGACCAGAAAATGACAGTTGAAATTTCTAGAGCACATAATGAGGAAAGAGGGCTTGGAAAATTTGATACTTACAGGATAGATTGAAGGCAAGCAGAACAGAGGAAAACCATGCATAATTTACCTTGCTAATTTGAGTAAATGGATAACGAAACAATGTTTAGGAGAGATAACAAAAAGACAAATTTTATTAAGAGCTACAATACAGGACATTGTGGAAAGCCATGATCCCCAACGTCTAAACGGCATAGTGTGAACATAGGTCTGCAGCCTTTCAGTATCTGTCTATATTTCTGAGATGAGGTATTATGTACACTATTTACATTATTCAGACTATTGTCCTCATCTTTGTTGCCATATTTATCACAACGTTTCGGCCTTTCAGTATCTGTCTATATTTCTGAGATGAGGTATTATGTACACTATTTACATTATTCGGACTATTGTCCTCATCTTTGTTGCCATATTTATCACAACGTTTCGGCCTTTCAGTATCTGTCTATATTTCTGAGATGAGGTATTATGTACACTATTTACATTATTCGGACTATTGTCCTCATCTTTGTTGCCATATTTATCACAACGTTTCGGCCTTTCAGTATCTGTCTATATTTCTGAGATAAGGTATTATGTACACTATTTACATTATTCAGACTATTGTCCTCATCTTTGTTGACATATTTATTACAACGTTTCAGCCTTCTTCAGGTGGTTGGAATTTCGAACTGAACCCTTGATTGATGTCAGTTATCTCCTGTTAATTGAAAATTCCCCACCGCCTTAACCAGGTATTGAACTCACTCACTTTGGGTCCTGTCACTGGATCTAACCAACGCCTTTATCCACTGTGCCATGTGTCCTTGATGACATCTGGGTATTATAAACCTAATGTCTTCAGCAACCATTTTTACCAGTGCTCATATTGCAATTTTTGCTGTTATCATTGCATGTTTTTACCAGTGATCATATTTTTTTCAATTTTTTGCTGTTATCATACATGTTTTTACCTGAGCTCATATTGCAACTTTTGTTTTTATCATTGCTTTTCTCTGGCACTCCTCATTACTGGTTCCCATATTGTATTTATTTCTATGCTTGGTCGGCTCAGGAGATTTTTGTGGCCTAGCATATGTGCTGATTCCTTAAGTTTACGAATTTTCCAATGGTGTTCTTTGTCTATGATCTCAACATGATCCCACAGAGGGCGGTGATCTCTCTTCTCTATCCATATGTGGTCAGCCACGCCTGATTTTTCTACTTCCCCTCGTGTTACAGCTTTCTGGTGTTCTTGAAGTCTTACCTTGAGGGGGCGGCCTGTCTCTCCTTTATATTCCTTTCCGCAGCTGCACGGGGTAGCGTACACACAGTCTTTAGTCATGTTCTCCTCTATGGGGGGGTCTCACTCGAGAGAGATATCTGCAAAGTGTTGTCAAGCTTTTGAAGGTTGTCTTGATGTTATATGAACCGCAGATCCTTTGTATTTTCTCTGATAACCCCTTCACGTAAGGCAGGCAGACTGTTTTCTGAGTGTTGTTGTCCTTGTCCTCTTGTACCCGCCTATCCCAGTTTTTTGGGGCTGCTGCCACGTACCCAGGGTAATTGTTACGTTGTAGGGTACTACTTATACTGACCAATTCTTTATCTAACCCTAACCCTATCCCTGCCTGCAGCCTTGTTCTTTGGATTCTCGTTTGTGGCGGTGGGAATAAAAAAAAACTGTGAAACAGGAACAGTAGGTGAAATACCAGCGCACGATGAGAAAAACTTAACCCTAACCCTGTTTTCGATATGCTGGCTTCTTTATTTATGGATTCACTTGTCACTGTCAAGGACTAAATAGATGATACTTGAAATATCTCCGCTGTTACATCTGTCTTCTCTCACGACAAAACTGTTTGGAAGCCGTAGGTTGTTTTGACAGCACGAGGTAACAAGTCATCGTGATTGAGAGGTTGATTGCGCTGGCTTTGTTCAACGCCAAATTATGGTCTCTTTCTCAGAAACTGTCAGCCCAGCATACTTATAACACATCAGTACTCCTCAAATCCGAATATAACATAATCTAGACTTCCTCGAATTTGAACTCATCTTCAAATGCAAACTTTTATATTGACATAAATATGGAAGCCTTTTCTTCTTCGAATCAAAAAAGTGCCCTTAATACCAAACTCTCAGATGTTCATTTTAGATATCTTTACATCCTTACTTTTGTCTTCCTTTACAGACTCAAATTTTTTAAATATTTCATAAAGTGTCTTAGTTTTTGACAAATTACGATATTTGTTTCGCACAATTTTTTTACTTACATTTGGTTGTCAATTATTTTTTGCGAATTTATAAATTCAATCTACAGTTTAAATAAAAACGAATCAAATTTATAAACTACCTTTTCTATTCTAAACTCTAAAACTTAACAATTTTAAGCTTGCCACAGCGGCCTTTTCTTCCAGGAATCCGAACAGAACCCTCAATACCAAACATCTTGGATGTTCGATTTAGGGTAGTTCCAGTGTATAAACCACAGGTGGAAGTTAATGAAATACAAATGTAGCTGAGCTCGTGTCTGAAGTAGGGATTATCTAACCACACAACAGAATGGTGTTTTGGAAACGAACAGCAATCAATGAGATAAAATTTTCCTGTTTATAGAGGAAGATTGCCCAGCATCGGCAACAGAATGCATAAACAGTGTGAACATAAAAATCAATATTCTAAACTGACTGACAGTTTCACGTCTTAAGCGATCACCAGACCCAGAGATATATGTCAAGGAGATTACTTATTGATAATATCGACCTTGTGAATGAAGTTTTGTAGGCGAAACAGTTCAGAAGACGGTGATAGTTGTACTGGAGCGAAGTCACAAGCCATCGTTGCCGAGGATTTGAGCTTATTGTGTTTGATCAAACTGCTGATGACGCTGTTGTGGCCTGTTAGAGGCCAGAAAGAAAGACACAGAAAGAAGAAGGTAGGTTCAACAATACTGAAATAACAGAAAATATATACAAAATAAGAGTGTCATTAGTCAGCATAAAGAAGTGTCCGTCGGAAGTGTCAGGTTACACTGCGTCTCAACTGCCTCCTTAGGAAGTCTCGCAGGTTAGTATTTATGAAGGAGAAAGAGTTCATTCTAATGTAGATAGGTCACCATAACACTCTCCCAGAAACTAAGGTACGCTCGGCATGGTTACAGTATAAACTCTAAAGGTTGAACAAACACAGATGTGTCTGAGCGAGCGTCTTCAACTGGGATCCTAATAGACAGCCATACTTGGAATGTAGTCACCATCCATTATTAGTAATATTAGTATTATAATTCCTTGTCCCATACAACCGTCGGCGTTAAATAACTCAAGTGTTGACATTTCGTAAAATCACCCAACATGATATTGCTTATTTAGGGGAAAGGCAAGATCCATGCAAATTAATCAAATATTTTCTTGTTAATTGGCCCAGTGGATAAAAGCGTTTGTTTGAATCCTGTGACTTGACCCAACGAGTTGTGGGATCAATACCAGCCTACAGCAGAGGTGAATCAAAGAAAACTTGGAGAGTTGAGTTAAATTGATACTGAGAAACCCGGAAGAGGCATGGAACGTGGAACTAGAACAATCTACCCCGGTGAACGAGATAAAGGGTTCAGTTCGAAACTCCAATCGCCTGAAAAAGGCCGGAGCGTAAAACGGCCGAAACATCGTGAATATGACAACGAAAATTAGGTCAATTATGTAAATGATTCTTGTTAACTTATCAATTATATCCTTTGTCGATGTTTTATTGGTTTAATTTAATCTAGCATGAGATCAAATAACTGCAGATATAGATGTATCAAGAAAATACACAGATGTGTGGAGTTAAATGTCGAGATCTTTTGTTCGAAAGCCAGACCTTTATATATACATTAACTGCATCAGGCAGCAAAAAACCTTGTGGATTTGTGTGTGCATAAATAAATACAAGCGTACATACTGTGATGACAATACTTTATTTTCGCAACGTCATTACACAAGATAATGTATTAGATATTTGTTGGAATTTTGGGGTACCCAGGTGTACTAGTGAGCCAGTCAAAATGAGCTGACTCATTTTATAGTTCACCAATAAAAGGATTAACCAATCAGAAAGCTCAAAATATTCAATGCGACGTGTATAAAGGCAGCCATTTTGTTTTTTCTCCTAAACTATCCTCACTGCCAACCTGATATCGAAGACTTAAAGAATTACTTAACGACCGCTACTTTCTCCGAATATTCACTGCCAACCTCTTATATTCTGATATCGAAGACTTGAAGAATTACTGAACAGCTGCTACTAGTGATATTGGCATTGTTCCATCGAACACATTACGTACTGCACTGGATTCTATATTCAAAGACGACGACAAACATGGTAAGCAATATTTACCGTCATAAACGTAAATAATATGGCGTCCAGCGCCCGTGCTCTTTCCTTCCAACCAAAATGATCCATCACCGGTAAAATTGGAACCATCTTTCCACTGAATGCGACCATTTTGACCTGACGTTGTGATGCCGCTTGTAAACCAAGAATTCCTGTAAGAAAAAAAAAAAAGAATATATATATTAACTCAGATTATCGAAGAATTGAAATGGAAAAATCTGACAACAATGTGTCTCGTGAGAATCACAGAAATAGAAGAACCTTTCCGAGGACTTGATTTGGTTGGTTGATTTTGTTTAGCGGCATATCAACACCTCTATGGGTTATTTAATGCCGAAATCTAAGTATTTTGAACAATTTTATGGTTTTATCTATATATATTTGGAACACAATCGTATGCAGTCAACTAAAGATAAAAATTATTGTTGGTAATTCTGCTTTAAAAATGTATTGTTGGTAATTTTACTATAAATAACTATTTTTATACTTTCATAGTTTGTTGTTTTTTTTTTTTTGTTTTTGTTTGGGGATTTCCTATTTACACATAGCTGGGACCCTAACAGGTGCTATCACCCAGAGACCGACTGGACCTGGGAACAGTAGTAATTAAAAAGTTGTTACACGCTCCTCAAAACCTCTCCTGATCAAAGACCTTGCTGCCGGTTGTAGTTTATCGTCATACGCAGGGCTTCGAGGACTTGAAAAAACCATTTCTAGAAATCAAATCTTTATATTGTTAAAAATGAAATCTGCTCATGTGTGTAAACAAGTCTAATTTTTATTATTATTATTATTTCATTTTGTTTCTGGTGTGTACACACTCGTTTCGGGGTCCCGCCCAGAGACCTAAGGTCAGGGATGGCATTAGGATATTTCCCACTGAGCAATTAAAAGAACAACAACAATGCACATATTTTACATAGATAAAGCCCTTCGTAAGGTGTGGGCTATACTCGTGAGAACATTTTTTTGTATTTCTATAAGGCATGGGCTTCCAGGAATCCCTTCAATGACTGGAATCGTCTCCAACTACAACAGAGATGATTTTATGGACCACATTTTTCAGATTTCGATATTATTATTTTTTTTTTCTTTGATTTCTGTTGTAGGCACGTAAGCCAAAAAACCAGTGTAAGATTACACCCATTTTTACAAAGTTAAAGCTCTTCGTAATGTGAGTATTTTTTAACGTCAAAAAACGACATTATTACGTCATTATTTTCCACCAACCTAATAGAAATATTAATGACGTCATGGACCACATTTTTGAGATTTCCGCTTCAAGCGCCTCGGAGAGTTTTTTTTTTTTTTTTTTTTTTTTGGAGATCTTCAAAGATCCATTACAATCTGCAGGGACTGCCATGAAAATAAGAAAGCATATTCTGTTTTTGTAATCTTTGATGACGATGTCTGGGCGATTAACTTTGATTGGTCTGTCTGTGTGTATTTTAAAGTCCCATAAAAATGTTAAAGGTCTTGTGTCTGTAACTGGGTCTGGGTGGTGTTCATACCAGTTTCTGGCAGTTTCCTTTCCGTAAAGGTTGCAAATTTTCCAAGGCAGAGATTGGCCTACTCTATCATGACGAGTTTTATATTCAGTGGATGCTAACAAATATATATATCAACAAAATGATTACCGCATATTTATCGCAGAATCTGAATTTCGGGTTGACACAAGTTTTCCGTTTCACAATTATTATTATTATTATTATTATTATTATTATTATTATTATTATTATTAAGTAAACAGAGGAAAGGAAAAAGACTGTACTCTCATCGTCATGGTGTTAGAGCTGCCATTATTATTATTATTATTATTATTATTATTAAGTGAAGAGACTAAAGAAGAAAGTCTATTCTCATCGTAGTAGTGGTGATGCCGTTAGACCTGCCATTATTATTATTATTATTATTATTATTATTATTATTATTATTATTATTATTATTATTATTATTTCCTTTGATTTCTGGCGTTTACACATTTCTTTCCGAGTCCCGCCTAGGGACCTAAGGTTAGAAATGGCATCATGACACTTTCCAAAACTTTGCAAAAATAAAAATTACATAGATAAAGCCCTTCGTAAAGTGTGGGCTGTACTTGTCAGAACAATTTTTTGTATCTCTTTGAGGCATGGACTTCCAGGAATCCCTTCAATTAGTCTACTGCAATATTTTCCAACCAGTCCTAGGGCTCCAAATACAACAGGGATTGTTGATGTTCCCATATGCCACATTTTCGAGATTTCGATTTCAAGGTCCTTGTATTTTGACAGCTTTTATTATTATTATTATTATTATTATTATTATTATTATTATTATTATTATTATTATTATTATTATTCCTACTACTACGACTGTTCACCAGTACCATTCTTGAATTTGCATAACATAATTGCCACTTATACTTAGCATCAGAAAGAGACAGGCACATAATGAGGAAGGAGAGTTTAGAAAAATTGACACTCTCAGGGCGTAATGAAGGTAGAAGTACTAAGGGAAACTGCTTGCATGGATGGTTGACAGAACAGCGACTAGGAGAGATAGCATAAAAAACAACTTTATTAAAAGCTACCAAAAGATATGAAATTGTGGAAAGCCATGATTACCTACGTCTTTAAAAGACACGGCAAATAGAAGAAGAAGAAGAAGAAGAAGAAGAAGAAGAAGAAGAAGAAGAAGAAGAAGAAGAAGAAGAAGAAGAATTAATGTACTGAATATCAGGATTTCAGCTGGTCAAATTTTAATCTGTACGGGTCAATGTATAGAAAGAAAGAAAAAGAAAGAAATTATAAAAATATAATCCAAATAAGAAAAAAAGTAAGAAAGAAAGAAAGAAAAAGAAAGAAAAAAGAAAGAAAAAGAAAGAAATTATTAAAATATAATCCAAATAAGAAAGAAAGAAAAAAGAAAGAAAAAGAAAGAAATTATTAAAATATAAACCAAACAAGAAAGAAAGAAAAAGAAGGAAATTATTAAAATATAAACCAAATAAGAAAGATAGAAAGAAATAAAGAAAGAAAAAAGAAAAAGGAAGAAATTATTAAAATATAAACCAAATAAGAAAGAAAGAAAGAAAGAAAGAAAAAAGAAAGAAAGAAAGAAAAAGAAAGAAATTATTAAAATATAAACCAAATAAGAAAGAAAGAAAGAAAGAAGAAAGAAAAAGAAAGAAATTATTAAAATATAATCCAAATAAGAAAGAAAGAAAGAAAGAAAAAGAAAGAAAAAGAAAGAAATTATTAAAATACAAACCAAATAAGAAAGAAAGAAAGAAAGAAAGAAAAAAGAAAGAAAAAGAAAGAAATTATTAAAATACAAACCAAATAAGAAAGAAAGAAAGAAAGAAAGAAAGAAAGAAAGAAAAAAGAAAGAAAAAGAAAGAAATTATTAAAATATAAACCAAATAAGAAAGAAAGAATAAAAGAAAAAAAAAGAAGGAGAAACGGGCAGAGTGGCGAAAGTAGATGAAAAAATTGATAGGGAAAAGGCGGGAAAGGAAAAAATGGTGGAGAAAAAAATGTCATTTACTTGTTGCTGGGAAGAAAATAGTTGAATGGCGTCTTGGATATTTGTTCTGACGTTAATCGCCCTTTCATGTTTGACAATCTGGAAATTAGTTGAATTTATTAGCAGAAATCAACAGGAATATATACTGTCGTACCGAGATTAAAATTCCTTGCTTCCTCCTCCTCCTCCTCCTCCTCCTCCTCTTCCTCCTCCTCCTCCTCCTCTTCCTCCTCCTCCTCCTCCTCTTCCTCCTCCTCCTCCTCCTCTTCCTCCTCCTCCTCCTCTTCCTCCTCCTCTTCCTCCTCCTCCTCCTCTTCCTCCTCCTCTTCTAACAACAGAGTTAGCGTTAGGGTTAACCTTCCCCCTCCTTCTAATTCGCCATATTTTAATTTTAAATCAAACTTGACGAGAAAGCTTTCTTTTGTAAAGTAGTTGACTTTCTTTAAAATCTGAAACTATCGATATATATTTTCGAGACAAAGGGAGAATTGTAAATCATTACAACACAATATGGCGGAGGCACAGATTGCGGTTCGGATTAAGGAATCGAGGGGCAGAGTTCGAATTCCAATCGAGTTCATTACATTAACTTACGTGCTACTACCAGCGGGAAAGACTATAGTTCTATAGCCTTGGATGGTAACCGGTCTAGGACAGCTCTGAATTTAAATCAAGAACTGAAGTCCCCCAAGACTGTCCCATACCATTTTCAATTTCGTTCTGGAAAAGACACCGGTGTCAAGCTGTATTAGTCTCTCCATCTCCCTTGGACGACGTCGGTGGTATGGAGAGGGGAGACGTTCAACATCAGCCACTGTCAATATCTCATTAAAAAAAAAGCGCCCAGCCTTTCGCCCTGAAGAGAGCATAACTCTTCAAGCGCAGACCTATGGTCTCTCGAGACTAAAGAATACCATACAACACAAAGATCCTCTTAGTTTTTTGTGAGTATATTAGCAGATTATATTATATACTAGCAGCATGGCCCGGCGTTGCCCGGCGTTGCCCGGCGTTGCCCGTGCTTGATTCAAAAATCGTACGACTCATACAAAATCGCTATCACTTGACTTAAAATATTTTTGCCCTTCCTTGACTTTAAAGGAGTTCCCTTTGCCGTGCTGATGTTGCTACATGCCTTACTTCTTGCCTATCTCACACTGCAAATCTTTTCTAAGCTCTATACTAAACATTAAATCTGTTACGAAAAAAGAACTAAACAAAATGAACACAAAACGATCAGCTTTAAAAAAGGACTCGTAACTGGAAAAACCGAATGAAAAATGAATGTTAACAACAAATGCTTTTTCATGCCCAACCCAGTTATGTGTTGAATTAATTTACTTTGAATGGTAGAAATATTCCACTGAATCCCGCAATACATACATTATATATTTATATACAGAACAACATAGCTAAAAAAGGAGGGAAATATTTGTTTATGTGATTAGCTCTTTTGTGTAGGAGATGATGTGCCACGTGGTTCGTATGAAATTAAAATGTCGGTTTACCTACGGGGAAATCAACCACGTCTTGTCTCTATGACAACATGCGTTTTTGTGAGTGTTTTTTTTTATAAGGCTCGGGAGCCACTCGAGGTAAAAGATTACAGAGATAGAGACACCGTTTATGCGGACAAGACAAACGGTCATCTCTAGACTTGAACAGGGTAACACTATAGTGATCAGGGAAGCATCTTTTTGGGAGTTGGTTCCACAAAACTGCGATTCGTGGGAAGAAACTGCTCGAGCTGAACTTCTATCTTATTAATGGAATACGAGAAGAATGAGGATTGTTCACTACAAAGGGCGTAACATGGTGGGGGGGCTCAGTTGTAAAGGTTAGAAATGGTGGAACGAAGGTCAATTTTCTTTCTTTTTCTTTTTTTCATCCTCTTACTTTCTTTCTTTCTTCATTTCTTTCTTTCTTTCTTTCTTTCTTTCTGTTTTCTTTCTTTCTTTCTGTCTATTGTTCCTTCATGTTCATACCCTTTTTCTTTCTTTCTTTCTTCATTTCTTTCTTTCTTTTATCTTTCTTTCTTTCTTTCTTTCTTTCTTCCTTCATCTTCATACCATCTTTCTTTCCTTCTTTCTGTTTTCTTTCTTTCTTTCTGTCTATTGTTCCTTCATGTTCATACCCTTTTTCTTTCTTTCTTTCTGTTTTCTTTCTTTCTTTTATCTTTCTTTCTTTCTTTCTTTCTTTCTTTCTTCCTTCCTTCATGTTCATACCCTCTTTCTTTCTTTTTTATTTCTTACTTTCTTTCTTTCTTTCTTTCTTTTTTTCTTTCTGTCTATTCATCCTTCATGAACATACCCTTTTACTTTCTTTCTTTCTTTCTTTCTTTCTTTCTTTCTGTTTTCTTTCTTTCTTTCTCTCTATTCTTCCTTCATGTTCATACCCTTTTTCTTTCTTTCTTTCTTCATTTCTTTCTTTCTTTTATCTTTCTTTCTTTCTTTCTTTCTTTCTTCCTTCATGTTTATACCATCTTTCTTTCTTTCTTTCTGTTTTCTTTCTTTCTTTCTGTCTATTCTTCCTTCATGTTCATACCCTTTTTCTTTCTTTCTTTCTTCATTTCTTTCTTTCTTACTTTCTATTCTTCCTTCGTATTCATTCCCTCTTTCTTTCTTTCTTTCTTTCTTCATTTCTTTCTTTCTCTCTCTCTTTCTTTCATTCATTCTTCATTTTTTTCTTTCTTCATTTCTTTCTTTCTCTGTCTCTTTCTTTCTATTCTTCCTTTGATTCATTCTCTCTTACTTTCTTTCTTTCTTTCTATTCTTCTTTCATGATCATTCTCTCTCTCTCGCCCTTATTCTTTCTGTCTTTTTCTCTTTCTATTCCCTCTTAATTTAGTACTCATTTTATCATAGATTATTCTAGTTCCACATGCCATTCCTCTTCCGGGTGTCTCAGTTTCAGTTAGTAACTCAACTCTCCAAGTTTTTGTTTAACTATGATGTGACCAGGTATTGAACTCACAACTCTTTGGGCCAAATCACCGGATTACTTCAACCAAAGCTTTTATCCACGTGGGCAATCTACCCTGGAAATAAAGGGTGCGAGTCAAAATTCCCAAAACCTGGAGAAGGCCTAAGCGTACAACAGCCGATATTTTATGAATATGATAGCAAGGATGAGGACAACAGTCCGAACAATGTGAATAGTATAAATAAAACAGATTCATGTTCCACGATAGTAGAACAACAGTTAATTGATTTCAAGTCAAATAAATAATGAATATCGTCGGATTTAATATTAGTGAAGGTAAATCACGCTTACCTGAGGGGATCATCACGTTTCAGCCATTGTTGGATAAACGTATTTTCGTCTTTGCTATTAATACTCACTAAAGCTGCTCCATCGACCTGCAAAGAAAAGACATTCATTTGATTCTTTTTAATA
Source organism: Acanthosepion lycidas (assembly GCA_963932145.1). Lineage (NCBI taxonomy): Eukaryota > Metazoa > Mollusca > Cephalopoda > Sepiida > Sepiidae > Acanthosepion > Acanthosepion lycidas. Next base: position 78,365,478 of record OZ010608.1, on the reverse strand, counting down.
ACTCGCTCTCACCCTCTTTCTCCGCCCAGTCTCTCCCTCTCTCTTTCTTTATCTCCTTCTTTCTCTTTAGCTCTCAGTTTCTCTCCCTCACACTCTTTCTCCTTCTTTGACTCTCTCCCAGTCACCCTCTCACTCTCTGTTTCTTCCTCTCTCTCTATTTTTAAATCAATTCACCCCAAGCAAAGCGATAGGATGGGCTACTGGGAGTGACAGAGAATAAGAAGCACAATCCTAAACAGTAAACAAAGGCTGAACCTCTACTCCTGTTCAAAAGACTGGGGAGGAGTGTAAACCGGGCAATAGGTGAACTTGTGCACCTATTGAGGAGAAAGAGAAAGAAAAATAATAATAATAATAATAATAGTAAATAATTACTAAAAATTTCAAAGTTCAGAGAGTTTAGAAGTATAGAGTTGAAGTAGACTTCAGAGGGAACCGGAAATCAAGTCCTAAACAGGAAACAAGGGAAAAATCTGTACTCCTGTTCACAAATTCTATCTACTCTTACTGAAGGAAGAAAATAAATAACATTTCAGGGTTTAGGCGGAGACGTTAGAAGTATAGAGTTGAAGTAGACTTTAGAAGGAACCGGAAACCCAATCCTAAAGAGGAAACAAGTGATAAACCTCTACTTCTATTCAAAAAAGTTATCTACTCCTACTGAAGGAAGAAAATAAATAAATAACATTTCAGAGTTTAGGTGGAGACGTTAGAAGTATAGAGTTGAAGTAGACTTTAGAAGGAACCGGAAACCCAATCCTAAAGAGGAAACAAGTGATAAACCTCTACTCCTATTCAAAAAAGTTATCTACTCCTACTGAAGGAAGAAAATAAATAAATAACATTTCAGAGTTTCGGTGGAGACGGTAGAAGTATAGAGTTGAAGTAGACTTTAGAAGGAAGCAGAAATCCAACCCTAAAGAGGAAACAAGTGATAAACCTCTACTTCTATTCAAAAAAGTTATCTACTCCTACTGAAGGAAGAAAATAAATAAATAACATTTCAGAGTTTAGGTGGAGACGTTAGAAGTATAGAGTTGAAGTAGACTTTAGAAGGAACCGGAAACCCAATCCTAAAGAGGAAACAAGTGATAAACCTCTACGCCTATTCAAAAAAGTTATCTACTCCTACTGAAGGAAGAAAATAAATAAATAACATTTCAGAGGTTAGGTGGAGACGTTAGAAGTATAGAGTTGAAGTAGACTTTAGAAGGAACCGGAAACCCAATCCTAAAGAGGAAACAAGTGATAAACCTCTACTCCTATTCAAAAAAGTTATCTACTCCTACTGAAGGAAGAAAATAAATAAATAACATTTCAGAGTTTAGGTGGAGACGTTAGAAGTATAGAGTTGAAGTAGACTTTAGAAGGAAGCAGAAACCCAATCCTAAAGAGGAAACAAGTGATAAACCTCGACTCCTATTCAAAAAAGTTATCTACTCCTACTGAAGGAAGAAAATAAATAAATAACATTTCATAGTTTAGGCGGAGACGTTAGAAGTATAGAGTTGAAGTAGACTTTAGAAGGAACCGGAAACCCAATCCTAAAGAGGAAACAAGTGATAAACCTCTACTCCTATTCAAAAAAGTTATCTACTCCTACTGAAGGAAGAAAATAAATAAATAACATTTCAGAGTTTAGGTGGAGACGTTAGAAGTATAGAGTTGAAGTAGACTTTAGAAGGAAGCAGAAACCCAATCCTAAAGAGGAAACAAGTGATAAACCTCGACTCCTATTCAAAAAAGTTATCTACTCCTACTGAAGGAAGAAAATAAATAAATAACATTTCAGAGTTTAGGCGGAGACGTTAGAAGTATAGAGTTGAAGTAGACTTTAGAAGGAACCGGAAACCCAATCCTAAAGAGGAAACAAGTGATAAACCTCTACTCCTATTCAAAAAAGTTATCTACTCCTACTGAAGGAAGAAAATAAATAAATAACATTTCATAGTTTAGGCGGAGACGTTAGAAGTATAGAGTTGAAGTAGACTTTAGAAGGAACCGGAAACCCAATCCTAAAGAGGAAACAAGTGATAAACCTCTACTCCTATTCAAAAAACCTATCTACTCCTACTGAAGGAAGAAAATAAATAAATAACATTTCATAGTTTAGGCGGAGACGTTAGAAGTATAGAGTTGAAGTAGACTTTAGAAGGAACCGGAAACCCAATCCTAAAGAGGAAACAAGTGATAAACCTCTACTCCTATTCAAAAAAGTTATCTACTCCTACTGAAGGAAGAAAATAAATAAATAACATTTCATAGTTTAGGCGGAGACGTTAGAAGTATAGAGTTGAAGTAGACTTTAGAAGGAACCGGAAACCCAATCCTAAAGAGGAAACAAGTGATAAACCTCTACTCCTATTCAAAAAACCTATCTACTCCTACTGAAGGAAGAAAATAAATAAATAACATTTCAGAGTTTAGGTGGAGACGTTAGAAGTATAGAGTTGAAGTAGACTTTAGAAGAAACCGGAAACCCAATCCTAAAGAGGAAACAAGTGATAAACCTCTACTCCTATTCAAAAAAGTTATCTACTCCTACTGAAGGAAGAAAATAAATAAATAACATTTCATAGTTTAGGTAGAGACGTTAGAAGTATAGAGTTGAAGTAGACTTTAGAAGGAACCGGAAACCCAATCCTAAAGAGGAAACAAGTGAAAAACCTCTACTCCTATTCAAAAAACCTATCTACTCCTACTGAAGGAAGAAAATAAATAAATAACATTTCAGAGTTTAGGTGGAGACGTTAGAAGTATAGAGTTGAAGTAGACTTTAGAAGGAACCGGAAACCCAATCCTAAAGAGGAAACAAGTGATAAACCTCGACTCCTATTCAAAAAAGTTATCTACTCCTACTGAAGGAAGAAAATAAATAACATTTCATAGTTTAGGCGGAGACGTTAGAAGTATAGAGTTGAAGTAGACTTTAGAAGGAACCGGAAACCCAATCCTAAAGAGGAAACAAGTGATAAACCTCTACTCCTATTCAAAAAAGTTATCTACTCCTACTGAAGGAAGAAAATAAATAAATAACATTTCAGAGTTTAGGTGGAGACGTTAGAAGTATAGAGTTGAAGTAGACTTTAGAAGGAACCGGAAACCCAATCCTAAAGAGGAAACAAGTGATAAACCTCTACTCCTATTCAAAAAAGTTATCTACTCCTACTGAAGGAAGAAAATAAATAAATAACATTTCAGAGTTTAGGTGGAGACGTTAGAAGTATAGAGTTGAAGTAGACTTTAGAAGGAACCGGAAACCCAATCCTAAAGAGGAAACAAGTGATAAACCTCTACTCCTATTCAAAAAAGTTATCTACTCCTACTGAAGGAAGAAAATAAATAAATAACATTTCATAGTTTAGGCGGAGACGTTAGAAGTATAGAGTTGAAGTAGACTTTAGAAGGAACCGGAAACCCAATCCTAAAGAGGAAACAAGTGATAAACCTCTACTCCTATTCAAAAAAGTTATCTACTCCTACTGAAGGAAGAAAATAAATAAATAACATTTCAGAGTTTAGGTGGAGACGTTAGAAGTATAGAGTTGAAGTAGACTTTAGAAGGAACCGGAAACCCAATCCTAAAGAGGAAACAAGTGATAAACCTCTACTCCTATTCAAAAAAGTTATCTACTCCTACTGAAGGAAGAAAATAAATAAATAACATTTCATAGTTTAGGCGGAGACGTTAGAAGTATAGAGTTGAAGTAGACTTTAGAAGGAATCGGAAACCCAATCCTAAAGAGGAAACAAGTGATAAACCTCTACTCCTATTCAAAAAAGTTATCTACTCCTACTGAAGGAAGAAAATAAATAAATAACATTTCAGAGTTTAGGTGGAGACGTTAGAAGTATAGAGTTGAAGTAGACTTTAGAAGGAACCGGAAACCCAATCCTAAAGAAACAAGTGATAAACCTCTACTCCTATTCAAAAAAGTTATCTACTCCTACTGAAGGAAGAAAATAAATAAATAACATTTCATAGTTTAGGCGGAGACGTTAGAAGTATAGAGTTGAAGTAGACTTTAGAAGGAACCGGAAACCCAATCCTAAAGAGTAAACAAGTGATAAACCTCTACTCCTATTCAAAAAACCTATCTACTCCTACTGAAGGAAGAAAATAAATAAATAACATTTCAGAGTTTAGGTGGAGACGTTAGAAGTATAGAGTTGAAGTAGACTTTAGAAGGAAGCAGAAACCCAATCCTAAAGAGGAAACAAGTGATAAACCTCTACTCCTATTCAAAAAAGTTATCTACTCCTACTGAAGGAAGAAAATAAATAAATAACATTTCATAGTTTAGGCGGAGACGTTAGAAGTATAGAGTTGAAGTAGACTTTAGAAGGAACCGGAAACCCAATCCTAAAGAGGAAACAAGTGATAAACCTCTACTTCTATTCAAAAAAGTTATCTACTCCTACTGAAGGAAGAAAATAAATAAATAACATTTCAGAGTTTAGGTGGAGACGTTAGAAGTATAGAGTTGAAGTAGACTTTAGAAGGAACCGGAAACCCAATCCTAAAGAGGAAACAAGTGATAAACCTCTACTCCTATTCAAAAAAGTTATCTACTCCTACTGAAGGAAGAAAATAAATAAATAACATTTCATAGTTTAGGCGGAGACGTTAGAAGTATAGAGTTGAAGTAGACTTTAGAAGGAACCGGAAACCCAATCCTAAAGAGGAAACAAGTGATAAACCTCTACTTCTATTCAAAAAAATTATCTACTCCTACTGAAGGAAGAAAATAAATAAATAACATTTCAGAGTTTAGGTGGAGACGTTAGAAGTATACAGTTGAAGTAGACTTTAGAAGGAACCGGAAACCCAATCCTAAAGAGGAAACAAGTGATAAACCTCTACTCCTATTCAAAAAAGTTATCTACTCCTACTGAAGGAAGAAAATAAATAAATAACATTTCAGAGTTTAGGTGGAGACGTTAGAAGTATAGAGTTGAAGTAGACTTTAGAAGGAACCGGAAACCCAATCCTAAAGAGGAAACAAGTGATAAACCTCTACTCCTATTCAAAAAAGTTATCTACTCCTACTGAAGGAAGAAAATAAATAAATAACATTTCAGAGTTTAGGTGGAGACGTTAGAAGTATAGAATTGAAGTAGACTTTAGAAGGAACCGGAAACCCAATCCTAAAGAGGAAACAAGTGATAAACCTCTACTCCTATTCAAAAAAGTTATCTACTCCTACTGAAGGAAGAAAATAAATAAATAACATTTCAGAGTTTAGGTGGAGACGTTAGAAGTATAGAGTTGAAGTAGACTTTAGAAGGAACCGGAAACCCAATCCTAAAGAGGAAACAAGTGATAAACCTCTACTCCTATTCAAAAAAGTTATCTACTCCTACTGAAGGAAGAAAATAAATCAATAACATTTCAGAGTTTAGGTGGAGACGTTAGAAGTATAGAGTTGAAGTAGACTTTAGAAGGAACCGGAAACCCAATCCTAAAGAGGAAACAAGTGATAAACCTCTACTCCTATTCAAAAAAAGTTATCTACTCCTACTGAAGGAAGAAAATAAATAAATAACATTTCATAGTTTAGGCGGAGACGTTAGAAGTATAGAGTTGAAGTAGACTTTAGAAGGAACCGGAAACCCAATCCTAAAGAGGAAACAAGTGATAAACCTCTACTCCTATTCAAAAAAGTTATCTACTCCTACTGAAGGAAGAAAATAAATAAATAACATTTCATAGTTTAGGCGGAGACGTTAGAAGTATAGAGTTGAAGTAGACTTTAGAAGGAACCGGAAACCCAATCCTAAAGAGGAAACAATTGATAAACCTCTACTTCTATTCAAAAAAGTTATCTACTCCTACTGAAGGAAGAAAATAAATAAATAACATTTCAGAGTTTAGGTGGAGACGTTAGAAGTATACAGTTGAAGTAGACTTTAGAAGGAACCGGAAACCCAATCCTAAAGAGGAAACAAGTGATAAACCTCTACTCCTATTCAAAAAAGTTATCTACTCCTACTGAAGGAAGAAAATAAATAAATAACATTTCAGAGTTTAGGTGGAGACGTTAGAAGTATAGAGTTGAAGTAGACTTTAGAAGGAACCGGAAACCCAATCCTAAAGAGGAAACAAGGGATAAACCTCTACTCCTATTCAAAAAAGTTATCTACTCCTACTGAAGGAAGAAAATAAATAAATAACATTTCAGAGTTTAGGTGGAGACGTTAGAAGTATAGAGTTGAAGTAGACTTTAGAAGGAACCGGAAATCCAGTCCTAAAGAGGAAACAAGTGATAAACCTCTACTCCTATTCAAAAAAGTTATCTACTCCTACTGAAGGAAGAAAATAAATAAATAACATTTCAGAGTTTAGGTGGAGACGTTAGAAGTATAGAATTGAAGTAGACTTTAGAAGGAACCGGAAACCCAATCCTAAAGAGGAAACAAGTGATAAACCTCTACTCCTATTCAAAAAAGTTATCTACTCCTACTGAAGGAAGAAAATAAATAAATAACATTTCAGAGTTTAGGTGGAGACGTTAGAAGTATAGAGTTGAAGTAGACTTTAGAAGGAACCGGAAACCCAATCCTAAAGAGGAAACAAGTGATAAACCTCTACTCCTATTCAAAAAAGTTATCTACTCCTACTGAAGGAAGAAAATAAATCAATAACATTTCAGAGTTTAGGTGGAGACGTTAGAAGTATAGAGTTGAAGTAGACTTTAGAAGGAACCGGAAACCCAATCCTAAAGAGGAAACAAGTGATAAACCTCTACTCCTATTCAAAAAAGTTATCTACTCCTACTGAAGGAAGAAAATAAATAAATAACATTTCATAGTTTAGGCGGAGACGTTAGAAGTATAGAGTTGAAGTAGACTTTAGAAGGAACCGGAAACCCAATCCTAAAGAGGAAACAAGTGATAAACCTCTACTCCTATTCAAAAAACCTATCTACTCCTACTGAAGGAAGAAAATAAATACATAACATTTCAGAGTTTAGGTGGAGACGTTAGAAGTATAGAGTTGAAGTAGACTTTAGAAGGAAGCAGAAACCCAATCCTAAAGAGGAAACAAGTGATAAACCTCTACTCCTATTCAAAAAAGTTATCTACTCCTACTGAAGGAAGAAAATAAATAAATAACATTTCATAGTTTAGGCGGAGACGTTAGAAGTATAGAGTTGAAGTAGACTTTAGAAGGAACCGGAAACCCAATCCTAAAGAGGAAACAAGTGATAAACCTCTACTTCTATTCAAAAAAGTTATCTACTCCTACTGAAGGAAGAAAATAAATAAATAACATTTCAGAGTTTAGGTGGAGACGTTAGAAGTATAGAGTTGAAGTAGACTTTAGAAGGAACCGGAAACCCAATCCTGAAGAGGAAACAAGTGATAAACCTCTACTCCTATTCAAAAAAGTTATCTACTCCTACTGAAGGAAGAAAATAAATAAATAACATTTCATAGTTTAGGCGGAGACGTTAGAAGTATAGAGTTGAAGTAGACTTTAGAATGAACCGGAAACCCAATCCTAAAGAGGAAACAAGTGATAAACCTCTACTTCTATTCAAAAAAGTTATCTACTCCTACTGAAGGAAGAAAATAAATAAATAACATTTCAGAGTTTAGGTGGAGACGTTAGAAGTATACAGTTGAAGTAGACTTTAGAAGGAACCGGAAACCCAATCCTAAAGAGGAAACAAGTGATAAACCTCTACTCCTATTCAAAAAAGTTATCTACTCCTACTGAAGGAAGAAAATAAATAAATAACATTTCAGAGTTTAGGTGGAGACGTTAGAAGTATAGAGTTGAAGTAGACTTTAGAAGGAACCGGAAACCCAATCCTAAAGAGGAAACAAGGGATAAACCTCTACTCCTATTCAAAAAAGTTATCTACTCCTACTGAAGGAAGAAAATAAATAAATAACATTTCAGAGTTTAGGTGGAGACGTTAGAAGTATAGAGTTGAAGTAGACTTTAGAAGGAACCGGAAATCCAGTCCTAAAGAGGAAACAAGTGATAAACCTCTACTCCTATTCAAAAAAGTTATCTACTCCTACTGAAGGAAGAAAATAAATAAATAACATTTCAGAGTTTAGGTGGAGACGTTAGAAGTATAGAATTGAAGTAGACTTTAGAAGGAACCGGAAACCCAATCCTAAAGAGGAAACAAGTGATAAACCTCTACTCCTATTCAAAAAAGTTATCTACTCCAATGAAAGGAAGAAAATAAATAAATAACATTTCAGAGTTTAGGTGGAGACGTTAGAAGTATAGAGTTGAAGTAGACTTTAGAAGGAACCGGAAACCCAATCCTAAAGAGGAAACAAGTGATAAACCTCTACTCCTATTCAAAAAAGTTATCTACTCCTACTGAAGGAAGAAAATAAATCAATAACATTTCAGAGTTTAGGTGGAGACGTTAGAAGTATAGAGTTGAAGTAGACTTTAGAAGGAACCGGAAACCCAATCCTAAAGAGGAAACAAATGATAAACCTCTACTCCTATTCAAAAAAGTTATCTACTCCTACTGAAGGAAGAAAATAAATAAATAACATTTCATAGTTTAGGCGGAGACGTTAGAAGTATAGAGTTGAAGTAGACTTTAGAAGGAACCGGAAACCCAATCCTAAAGAGGAAACAAGTGATAAACCTCTACTCCTATTCAAAAAACCTATCTACTCCTACTGAAGGAAGAAAATAAATAAATAACATTTCAGAGTTTAGGTGGAGACGTTAGAAGTATAGAGTTGAAGTAGACTTTAGAAGGAAGCAGAAACCCAATCCTAAAGAGGAAACAAGTGATAAACCTCTACTCCTATTCAAAAAAGTTATCTACTCCTACTGAAGGAAGAAAATAAATAAATAACATTTCATAGTTTAGGCGGAGACGTTAGAAGTATAGAGTTGAAGTAGACTTTAGAAGGAACCGGAAACCCAATCCTAAAGAGGAAACAAGTGATAAACCTCTACTTCTATTCAAAAAAGTTATCTACTCCTACTGAAGGAAGAAAATAAATAAATAACATTTCAGAGTTTAGGTGGAGACGTTAGAAGTATAGAGTTGAAGTAGACTTTAGAAGGAACCGGAAACCCAATCCTAAAGAGGAAACAAGTGATAAACCTCTACTTCTATTCAAAAAAGTTATCTACTCCTACTGAAGGAAGAAAATAAATAAATAACATTTCAGAGTTTAGGTGGAGACGTTAGAAGTATAGAGTTGAAGTAGACTTTAGAAGGAACCGGAAACCCAATCCTAAAGAGGAAACAAGTGATAAACCTCTACTCCTATTCAAAAAACCTATCTACTCCTACTGAAGGAAGAAAATAAATAAATAACATTTCAGAGTTTAGGTGGAGACGTTAGAAGTATACAGTTGAAGTAGACTTTAGAAGGAACCGGAAATCCAGTCCTAAAGAGGAAACAAGTGATAAACCTCTACTCCTATTCAAAAAAGTTATCTACTCCTACTGAAGGAAGAAAATAAATCAATAACATTTCAGAGTTTAGGTGGAGACGTTAGATGTATAGAGTTGAAGTAGACTTTAGAAGGAACCGGAAACCCAATCCTAAAGAGGAAACAAGTGATAAACCTCTACTCCTATTCAAAAAAGTTATCTACTCCTATTGAAGGAAGAAAATAAATAAATAACATTTCATAGTTTAGGCGGAGACGTTAGAAGTATAGAGTTGAAGTAGACTTTAGAAGGAACCGGAAACCCAATCCTAAAGAGGAAACAAGTGATAAACCTCTACTCCTATTCAAAAAAGTTATCTACTCCTACTGAAGGAAGAAAATAAATCAATAACATTTCAGAGTTTAGGTGGAGACGTTAGATGTATAGAGTTGAAGTAGACTTTAGAAGGAACCGGAAACCCAATCCTAAAGAGGAAACAAGTGATAAACCTCTACTCCTATTCAAAAAAGTTATCTACTCCTATTGAAGGAAGAAAATAAATAAATAACATTTCATAGTTTAGGCGGAGACGTTAGAAGTATAGAGTTGAAGTAGACTTTAGAAGGAACCGGAAACCCAATCCTAAAGAGGAAACAAGTGATAAACCTCTACTCCTATTCAAAAAACCTATCTACTCCTACTGAAGGAAGAAAATAAATAAATAACATTTCAGAGTTTAGGTGGAGACGTTAGAAGTATAGAGTTGAAGTAGACTTTAGAAGGAAGCAGAAACCCAATCCTAAAGAGGAAACAAGTGATAAACCTCTACTCCTATTCAAAAAAGTTATCTACTCCTACTGAAGGAAGAAAATAAATAAATAACATTTCATAGTTTAGGCGGAGACGTTAGAAGTATAGAGTTGAAGTAGACTTTAGAAGGAACCGGAAACCCAATCCTAAAGAGGAAACAAGTGATAAACCTCTACTTCTATTCAAAAAAGTTATCTACTCCTACTGAAGGAAGAAAATAAATAAATAACATTTCAGAGTTTAGGTGGAGACGTTAGAAGTATAGAGTTGAAGTAGACTTTAGAAGGAACCGGAAACCCAATCCTAAAGAGGAAACAAGTGATAAACCTCTACTTCTATTCAAAAAAGTTATCTACTCCTACTGAAGGAATAAAATAAATAAATAACATTTCAGGGTTTAGGTGGAGACGTTAGAAGTATAGAGTTGAAGTAGACTTTAGAAGGAACCGGAAACCCAATCCTAAAGAGGAAACAAGTGATAAACCTCTACTCCTATTCAAAAAAGTTATCTACTCCTACTGAAGGAAGAAAATAAATAAATAACATTTCAGAGTTTAGGTGGAGACGTTAGAAGTATAGAGTTGAAGTAGACTTTAGAAGGAACCGGAAACCCAATCCTAAAGAGGAAACAAGTGATAAACCTCTACTCCTATTCAAAAAAGTTATCTACTCCTACTGAAGGAAGAAAATAAATAAATAACATTTCAGAGTTTAGGTGGAGACGTTAGAAGTATAGAGTTGAAGTAGACTTTAGAAGGAACCGGAAACCCAATCCTAAAGAGCAAACAAGTGATAAACCTCTACTTCTATTCAAAAAAGTTATCTACTCCTACTGAAGGAAGAAAATGAATAAATAACATTTCAGAGTTTAGGTGGAGACGTTAGAAGTATAGAGTTGAAGTAGACTTTAGAAGGAACCGGAAATCCAGTCCTAAAGAGGAAACAAGTGATAAACCTCTACTCCTATTCAAAAAAGTTTTCTACTCCTACTGAAGGAAGAAAATAAATAAATAACATTTCAGAGTTTAGGTGGAGACGTTAGAAGTATAGAGTTGAAGTAGACTTTAGAAGGAACCGGAAACCCAATCCTAAAGAGGAAACAAGTGATAAACCTCTACTCCTATTCAAAAAACCTATCTACTCCTACTGAAGGAAGAAAATAAATAAATAACATTTCAGAGTTTAGGCGGAGACGTTAGAAGTATAGAGTTGAAGTAGACTTTAGAAGGAACCGGAAACCCAATCCTAAAGAGGAAACAAGTGATAAACCTCGACTCCTATTCAAAAAAGTTATCTACTCCTACTGAAGGAAGAAAATAAATAAATAACATTTCAGAGTTTAGGTGGAGACGTTAGAAGTATAGAGTTGAAGTAGACTTTAGAAGGAACCGGAAACCCAATCCTAAAGAGGAAACAAGTGATAAACCTCGACTCCTATTCAAAAAAGTTATCCACTCCTACTGAAGGAAGAAAATAAATAAATAACATTTCAGAGTTTAGGTGGAGACGTTAGAAGTATAGAGTTGAAGTAGAATTTAGAAGGAACCGGAAACCCAATCCTAAAGAGGAAACAAGTGATAAACCTCTACTCCTATTCAAAAAAGTTATCTACTCCTACTGAAGGAAGAAAATAAATAAATAACATTTCAGAGTTTAGGTGGAGACGTTAGAAGTATAGAGTTGAAGTAGACTTTAGAAGGAACCGGAAACCCAATCCTAAAGAGGAAACAAGTGATAAACCTCGACTGCTATTCAAAAAAGTTATCTACTCCTACTGAAGGAAGAAAATAAATAAATAACATTTCAGAGTTTAGGCGGAGACGTTAGAAGTATAGAGTTGAAGTAGACTTTAGAAGGAACCGGAAACCCAATCCTAAAGAGGAAACAAGTGATAAACCTCGACTCCTATTCAAAAAAGTTATCTACTCCTACTGAAGAAAGAAAATAAATAAATAACATTTCAGAGTTTAGGTGGAGACGTTAGAAGTATAGAGTTGAAGTAGACTTTAGAAGGAACCGGAAACCCAATCCTAAAGAGGAAACAAGTGATAAACCTCGACTCCTATTCAAAAAAGTTATCTACTCCTACTGAAGGAAGAAAATAAATAAATAACATTTCAGAGTTTAGGTGGAGACGTTAGAAGTATAGAGTTGAAGTAGACTTTAGAAGGAACCGGAAACCCAATCCTAAAGAGGAAACAAGTGATAAACCTCTACTCCTATTCAAAAAAGTTATCTACTCCTACTGAAGGAAGAAAATAAATAAATAACATTTCAGAGTTTAGGTGGAGACGTTAGAAGTATAGAGTTGAAGTAGACTTTAGAAGGAACCGGAAACCCAATCCTAAAGAGGAAACAAGTGATAAACCTCGACTCCTATTCAAAAAAGTTATCTACTCCTACTGAAGGAAGAAAATAAATAAATAACATTTCAGAGTTTAGGTGGAGACGTTAGAAGTATAGAGTTGAAGTAGACTTTAGAAGGAACCGGAAACCCAATCCTAAAGAGGAAACAAGTGATAAACCTCGACTCCTATTCAAAAAACCTATCTACTCCTACTGAAGGAAGAAAATAAATAAATAACATTTCAGAGTTTAGGTGGAGACGTTAGAAGTATAGAGTTGAAGTAGACTTTAGAAGGAACCGGAAATCCAGTCCTAAACAGGAAACAAGTGATAAACCTCTACTCCTATTCAAAAAAGTTATCTACTCCTACTGAAGGAAGAAAATAAATAAATAACATTTCAGAGTTTAGGTGGAGACGTTAGAAGTATAGAGTTGAAGTAGACTTTAGAAGGAACCGGAAACCCAATCCTAAAGAGGAAACAAGTGATAAACCTCTACTTCTATTCAAAAAAGTTATCTACTCCTACTGAAGGAAGAAAATAAATAAATAACATTTCAGAGTTTAGGTGGAGACGTTAGAAGTATAGAGTTGAAGTAGACTTTAGAAGGAACCGGAAACCCAATCCTAAAGAGGAAACAAGTGATAAACCTCTACTTCTATTCAAAAAAGTTATCTACTCCTACTGAAGGAATAAAATAAATAAATAACATTTCAGGGTTTAGGTGGAGACGTTAGAAGTATAGAGTTGAAGTAGACTTTAGAAGGAACCGGAAACCCAATCCTAAAGAGGAAACAAGTGATAAACCTCTACTCCTATTCAAAAAAGTTATCTACTCCTACTGAAGGAAGAAAATAAATAAATAACATTTCAGAGTTTAGGTGGAGACGTTAGAAGTATAGAGTTGAAGTAGACTTTAGAAGGAACCGGAAACCCAATCCTAAAGAGGAAACAAGTGATAAACCTCTACTCCTATTCAAAAAAGTTATCTACTCCTACTGAAGGAAGAAAATAAATAAATAACATTTCAGAGTTTAGGTGGAGACGTTAGAAGTATAGAGTTGAAGTAGACTTTAGAAGGAACCGGAAACCCAATCCTAAAGAGCAAACAAGTGATAAACCTCTACTTCTATTCAAAAAAGTTATCTACTCCTACTGAAGGAAGAAAATGAATAAATAACATTTCAGAGTTTAGGTGGAGACGTTAGAAGTATAGAGTTGAAGTAGACTTTAGAAGGAACCGGAAATCCAGTCCTAAAGAGGAAACAAGTGATAAACCTCTACTCCTATTCAAAAAAGTTTTCTACTCCTACTGAAGGAAGAAAATAAATAAATAACATTTCAGAGTTTAGGTGGAGACGTTAGAAGTATAGAGTTGAAGTAGACTTTAGAAGGAACCGGAAACCCAATCCTAAAGAGGAAACAAGTGATAAACCTCTACTCCTATTCAAAAAACCTATCTACTCCTACTGAAGGAAGAAAATAAATAAATAACATTTCAGAGTTTAGGCGGAGACGTTAGAAGTATAGAGTTGAAGTAGACTTTAGAAGGAACCGGAAACCCAATCCTAAAGAGGAAACAAGTGATAAACCTCGACTCCTATTCAAAAAAGTTATCTACTCCTACTGAAGGAAGAAAATAAATAAATAACATTTCAGAGTTTAGGTGGAGACGTTAGAAGTATAGAGTTGAAGTAGAATTTAGAAGGAACCGGAAACCCAATCCTAAAGAGGAAACAAGTGATAAACCTCGACTCCTATTCAAAAAAGTTATCCACTCCTACTGAAGGAAGAAAATAAATAAATAACATTTCAGAGTTTAGGTGGAGACGTTAGAAGTATAGAGTTGAAGTAGAATTTAGAAGGAACCGGAAACCCAATCCTAAAGAGGAAACAAGTGATAAACCTCTACTCCTATTCAAAAAAGTTATCTACTCCTACTGAAGGAAGAAAATAAATAAATAACATTTCAGAGTTTAGGTGGAGACGTTAGAAGTATAGAGTTGAAGTAGACTTTAGAAGGAACCGGAAACCCAATCCTAAAGAGGAAACAAGTGATAAACCTCGACTGCTATTCAAAAAAGTTATCTACTCCTACTGAAGGAAGAAAATAAATAAATAACATTTCAGAGTTTAGGCGGAGACGTTAGAAGTATAGAGTTGAAGTAGACTTTAGAAGGAACCGGAAACCCAATCCTAAAGAGGAAACAAGTGATAAACCTCGACTCCTATTCAAAAAAGTTATCTACTCCTACTGAAGAAAGAAAATAAATAAATAACATTTCAGAGTTTAGGTGGAGACGTTAGAAGTATAGAGTTGAAGTAGACTTTAGAAGGAACCGGAAACCCAATCCTAAAGAGGAAACAAGTGATAAACCTCGACTCCTATTCAAAAAAGTTATCTACTCCTACTGAAGGAAGAAAATAAATAAATAACATTTCAGAGTTTAGGTGGAGACGTTAGAAGTATAGAGTTGAAGTAGACTTTAGAAGGAACCGGAAACCCAATCCTAAAGAGGAAACAAGTGATAAACCTCTACTCCTATTCAAAAAAGTTATCTACTCCTACTGAAGGAAGAAAATAAATAAATAACATTTCAGAGTTTAGGTGGAGACGTTAGAAGTATAGAGTTGAAGTAGACTTTAGAAGGAACCGGAAACCCAATCCTAAAGAGGAAACAAGTGATAAACCTCGACTCCTATTCAAAAAAGTTATCTACTCCTACTGAAGGAAGAAAATAAATAAATAACATTTCAGAGTTTAGGTGGAGACGTTAGAAGTATAGAGTTGAAGTAGACTTTAGAAGGAACCGGAAACCCAATCCTAAAGAGGAAACAAGTGATAAACCTCGACTCCTATTCAAAAAACCTATCTACTCCTACTGAAGGAAGAAAATAAATAAATAACATTTCAGAGTTTAGGTGGAGACGTTAGAAGTATAGAGTTGAAGTAGACTTTAGAAGGAACCGGAAATCCAGTCCTAAACAGGAAACAAGTGATAAACCTCTACTCCTATTCAAAAAAGTTATCTACTCCTACTGAAGGAAGAAAATAAATAAATAACATTTCAGAGTTTAGGTGGAGACGTTAGAAGTATAGAGTTGAAGTAGACTTTAGAAGGAACCGGAAACCCAATCCTAAAGAGGAAACAAGTGATAAACCTCGACTCCTATTCAAAAAAGTTATCTACTCCTACTGAAGGAAGAAAATAAATAAATAACATTTCAGAGTTTAGGTGGAGACGTTAGAAGTATAGAGTTGAAGTAGACTTTAGAAGTAACCGGAAACCCAATCCTAAAGAGGAAACAAGTGATAAACCTCGACTCCTATTCAAAAAAGTTATCTACTCCTACTGAAGGAAGAAAATAAATAAATAACATTTCAGAGTTTAGGTGGAGACGTTAGAAGTATAGAGTTGAAGTAGACTTTAGAAGGAACCGGAAACCCAATCCTAAAGAGGAAACAAGTGATAAACCTCGACTCCTATTCAAAAAAGTTATCTACTCCTACTGAAGGAAGAAAATAAATAAATAACATTTCAGAGTTTAGGTGGAGACGTTAGAAGTATAGAGTTGAATTAGACTTTAGAAGGAACCGGAAACCCAATCCTAAAGAGGAAACAAGTGATAAACCTCGACTCCTATTCAAAAAAGTTATCTACTCCTACTGAAGGAAGAAAATAAATAAATAACATTTCAGAGTTTAGGTGGAGACGTTAGAAGTATAGAGTTGAAGTAGACTTTAGAAGGAACCGGAAACCCAATCCTAAAGAGGAAACAAGTGATAAACCTCGATTCCTATTCAAAAAAGGTATCTACTCCTACTGAAGGAAGAAAATAAATAAATAACATTTCAGAGTTTAGGTGGAGACGTTAGAAGTATAGAGTTGAAGTAGACTTTAGAAGGAACCGGAAACCCAATCCTAAAGAGGAAACAAGTGATAAACCTCGACTCCTATTCAAAAAAGTTATCTACTCCTACTGAAGGAAGAAAATAAATAAATAACATTTCAGAGTTTAGGTGGAGACGTTAGAAGTATAGAGTTGAAGTAGACTTTAGAAGGAACCGGAAACCCAATCCTAAAGAGGAAACAAGTGATAAACCTCTACTTCTATTCAAAAAAGTTATCTACTCCTACTGAAGGAAGAAAATAAATAAATAACATTTCATAGTTTAGGCGGAGACGTTAGAAGTATAGAGTTGAAGTAGACTTTAGAAGGAACCGGAAACCCAATCCTAAAGAGGAAACAAGTGATAAACCTCTACTTCTATTCAAAAAAGTTATCTACTCCTACTGAAGGAAGAAAATAAATAAATAACATTTCAGAGTTTAGGTGGAGACGTTAGAAGTATAGAGTTGAAGTAGACTTTAGAAGGAACCGGAAACCCAATCCTAAAGAGGAAACAAGTGATAAACCTCTACTTCTATTCAAAAAAGTTATCTACTCCTACTGAAGGAAGAAAATAAATAAATAACATTTCAGAGTTTAGGTGGAGACGTTAGAAGTATAGAGTTGAAGTAGACTTTAGAAGGAACCGGAAACCCAATCCTAAAGAGGAAACAAGTGATAAACCTCGACTCCTATTCAAAAAACCTATCTACTCCTACTGAAGGAAGAAAATAAATAAATAACATTTCAGAGTTTAGGTGGAGACGTTAGAAGTATAGAGTTGAAGTAGACTTTAGAAGGAACCGGAAACCCAATCCTAAAGAGGACACAAGTGATAAACCTCTACTCCTATTCAATAACCTATCTACTCCTACTGAAGGAAGAAAATAAATAAATAACATTTCAGAGTTTAGGTGGAGACGTTAGAAGTATAGAGTTGAAGTAGACTTTAGAAGGAACCGGAAACCCAATCCTAAAGAGGAAACAAGTGATAAACCTCTACTCCTATTCAAAAAACCTATCTAGTCCTACTGAAGGAAGAAAATAAATAAATAACATTTCAGAGTTTAGGTGGAGACGTTAGAAGTATAGAGTTGAAGTAGACTTTAGAAGGAACCGGAAACCCAATCCTAAAGAGGAAACAAGTGATAAACCTCTACTCCTATTCAAAAAACCTATCTACTCCTACTGAAGGAAGAAAATAAATAAATAACATTTCAGAGTTTAGGTGGAGACGTTAGAAGTATAGAGTTGAAGTAGACTTTAGAAGGAACCGGAAACCCAATCCTAAAGAGGAAACAAGTGATAAACCTCTACTCCTATTCAAAAAACCTATCTACTCCTACTGAAGGAAGAAAATAAATAAATAACATTTCAGAGTTTAGGTGGAGACGTTAGAAGTATAGAATTGAAGTAGACTTTAGAAGGAACCGGAAACCCAATCCTAAACAGGAAACAAGTGATAAACCTCTACTCCTATTCAAAAAAGTTATCTACTCCTACTGAAGGAAGAAAATAAATAAATAACATTTCAGAGTTTAGGTGGAGACGTTAGAAGTATAGAGTTGAAGTAGACTTTAGAAGGAACCGGAAACCCAATCCTAAAGAGGAAACAAGTGATAAACCTCGACTCCTATTCAAAAAAGTTATCTACTCCTACTGAAGGAAGAAAATAAATAAATAACATTTCAGAGTTTAGGTGGAGACGTTAGAAGTATAGAGTTGAAGTAGACTTTAGAAGGAACCGGAAACCCAATCCTAAAGAGGAAACAAGTGATAAACCTCGACTCCTATTCAAAAAAGTTATCTACTCCTACTGAAGGAAGAAAATAAATAAATAACATTTCAGAGTTTAGGTGGAGACGTTAGAAGTATAGAGTTGAAGTAGACTTTAGAAGGAACCGGAAACCCAATCCGAAAGAGGAAACAAGTGATAAACCTCTACTCCTATTCAAAAAAGTTATCTACTCCTACTGAAGGAAGAAAATAAATAAATAACATTTCAGAGTTTAGGTGGAGACGTTAGAAGTATAGAGTTGAAGTAGACTTTAGAAGGAACCGGAAACCCAATCCTAAAGAGGAAACAAGTGATAAACCTCGACTCCTATTCAAAAAAGTTATCTACTCCTACTGAAGGAAGAAAATAAATAAATAACATTTCAGAGTTTAGGTGGAGACGTTAGAAGTATAGAGTTGAAGTAGACTTTAGAAGGAACCGGAAACCCAATCCTAAAGAGGAAACAAGTGATAAACCTCGACTCCTATTCAAAAAAGTTATCTACTCCTACTGAAGGAAGAAAATAAATAAATAACATTTCAGAGTTTAGGTGGAGACGTTAGAAGTATAGAGTTGAAGTAGACTTTAGAAGGAACCGGAAACCCAATCCTAAAGAGGAAACAAGTGATAAACCTCGACTCCTATTCAAAAAAGTTATCTACTCCTACTGAAGGAAGAAAATAAATAAATAACATTTCAGAGTTTAGGTGGAGACGTTAGAAGTATAGAGTTGAAGTAGACTTTAGAAGGAACCGGAAACCCAATCCTAAAGAGGAAACAAGTGATAAACCTCGACTCCTATTCAAAAAAGTTATCTACTCCTACTGAAGGAAGAAAATAAATAAATAACATTTCAGAGTTTAGGTGGAGACGTTAGAAGTATAGAGTTGAAGTAGACTTTAGAAGGAACCGGAAACCCAATCCTAAAGAGGAAACAAGTGATAAACCTCGACTCCTATTCAAAAAAGTTATCTACTCCTACTGAAGGAAGAAAATAAATAAATAACATTTCAGAGTTTAGGTGGAGACGTTAGAAGTATAGAGTTGAAGTAGACTTTAGAAGGAACCGGAAACCCAATCCTAAAGAGGAAACAAGTGATAAACCTCGACTCCTATTCAAAAAAGTTATCTACTCCTACTGAAGGAAGAAAATAAATAAATAACATTTCAGAGTTTAGGTGGAGACGTTAGAAGTATAGAGTTGAAGTAGACTTTAGAAGGAACCGGAAACCCAATCCTAAAGAGGAAACAAGTGATAAACCTCGACTCCTATTCAAAAAAGTTATCTACTCCTAC